>CM045766.1:172101734-173301734 GCA_025200525.1 Camellia lanceoleosa
CCTTATACGTAGACTTGATTCCCCTCTACATTGGAAACTTTGATGTGATCTTAGGTATGGATTGGCTAGCTGCCAACCACACCTCTATTGATTGTAAAGCCAAAAAAGTCTCCTTCGGGTTACCAAACCAACACAAGCTTGTCTTTAATGGGATTGGAGTTTCCAACTCTCACTGTATTATATCTCGCATTAATGACAACGACTTCTAAGAAAAGGTTGTGGTAGTTTTATTTGTTATGTGATCGATACACAAAAAGATTGCGTACCTTTGTTGATTTAATCCCACGTAGTAATGCGAAAATTCGAGATGTTTTTCACGAAGATCTACACAGTACCCCAGTTAGCGATGAGATCGAATTCACCGTTACAACTTCGGCTTTGGTACCCAACCGGTATCAAAAAGCTATCTTCTGCATGTTAATGGCGGAATTGAAAAGCCCGAAAAACTCAACTCCGAGGGAACTCTACGGACAAGGTTTCATTCGACCTAATACCTTTCATACTAGGAAGCTCGATTACTATTCGTAAGAAAAAAGATGGCCACGATGAGGTTATCACGTTGATTCACGAATTTGAACAAGTCACCGAAAATCAAGAATCGGTGCCCCGTGCCACGAATCGATGACTTGTTCGATCAACTACAAGACATCAGTATTCTCAAAAATTGACATGTTTTTGGCTACCATCAACTAAATTCAAAACGGAAAGCATCGAAAAGACTACCTTTAAGACCCGTTACGGGCACTACGAGTTTCTCGTTATGCCATTTGGCGTCACAAATGCCCCAACAACCTTCATGGACCTCATGAATCGAGTGTTCAAACCCTATCTTGATGAGTTCGTCATCGTCTTCATTGACGACATTCTTATATACTCCAAGTCACCGAAAGACCATGAGCAGCACTTGCGAACGGTTCTACAAACACTACGTGATCACAAACTTTATGCCAAGTTGAAAAAATGCGAATTCTAGATCACTAGTATACACTTCCTCGGTCACTTTATTAACAAAGATGGCATCTCAATTGATTCCCAAAAAGTTACAGCAATTGTGGACTGGCCACGACCTACTAATGTGTCAAAAATTCAAAGTTTCTTGGGTCTAGCTGGCTATTACCGACGTTTTGTGCAAGATTTCTCAAAGATAACATCACCCTTGACCCAGCTAACTCAGAAGAATACACCCTTTGAATGGATTGACAAATAGAAACATTGCTTTCAAGAATTAGAAAGTCGACTTATGTCAGCTCTTATACTAGCACTCCCTACAGAAGCAGATGGGTTCATAATTTATAGTGATGCCTCGTACAATGATTTGCGTTGTGTTCTTATGTAAAATGGAAAAGGCATTGCTTATGCCTCACACCAACTAAAGACTCATGAGAAAAACTACCCAATTTATGATCTAAAATTAGCTATGGTGGTCTTTGCCCTCAAGATCTGGCATCATTATCTCTACGGTGCAACTTGCAAAATTTACACTAATCACAAAAGTCTTAAATATCTATTCACACAGAAGAAACTGAATATGAAGCAACGACGGTGGCTAAAATTTATGAAAGATTACGATGTAGAAATCCATCACCATCCAGGCAAAGCTAACATTGTGGCAGACTCATTGAGCCGAAAGACAACCAAAAGTTTGGCGTGTACTCTCGTTTCCCGCAAGATTAATCGACTGCTCGCCAATATAACCGTGGAACCCGCATTGATTGAAGAAATTAAAGTGCACCAATGTGAAGATAAACTTTTGAAGAGAAAGTACGAGGAGCAAAGGAGTACGCTTAATCCTAATTTCACTATAAGCAATGGGATACTAAAATTTCGGAATTAAATTTGTATACCCGACATTCCGGAACTCAAGAAGAAGATATTGGTGGAAACTCAAAGCTCGAGATTTGCAATCCACCCTAGCAATACAAAGATGTACCATGATCTAAAAGAACACTACTGGTGGATAGGAATGAAAAGAGACATAGCAAGCCATGTCTCCAAATGTCTGGATTGTTAGCGTGTTAAAACAAAACATCAAAGACCTACAGGAATGCTGCAACCACTCCCCATTCCTGAATGGAAATAAGAGCGCATTATTATAGACTTCGTGGTCGAGCTACCACAGTAATTTTTGAAGAATGATGCAATATGGGTTATAGTAAACCGATTAACGAAGTCGGCACATTTTCTGCCAATTAAAATCATGTACTCCCATAATAAGTTTGACACTTTATACATCAAGGAAATTATTCGTTTGCAGAGTACCCCAATTTCAATCGTATCTGACTGAGACCCCCGCTTCGTGTCTTACTTCTAGAACAAATTGCAAGAAGCTTTGGGAACCACACTGAAGTTTAGCACTGCTTATCACCCACAAACTGATGGGCAATCCGAAAGAACAATCCAGATGTTGGAAGACATGTTACGTGTATGCGTGTTGGACCTCAAAGGTAACTGGGATGAGCACCTACCTTAGTGGAATTTGCCTATAACAGCAGCTACCAAGTAAGCATTAGAATGGCACCGTACGAAGCTCTGTATAGAAAGAGATGTCAATCACCTCTGTGTTGGATGGAAGTCAAGGACAAGAAACTGTTAAGCCCTGAGAACGTGCAAGTCACAAGTGAGAAAATCCAATTCATCCAACAGCGAATTCGCACTGCTCAAAGCCGTCAGAAAAGCTATGCAGATACACGGAGACGTGACTTGGAATTTCAAATAGGAGATCATGTGTTCCTTAAAATCTCACCAACAAAAGGAGTTATCCGATTTGGAAAGCGAGGAAAGTTAAACCCATGTTACATCGGGCCATTCAAGATACTAGAAATGATTGGTCTTGTAGCTTATCGCCTTGCACTACTACCTGAACTATCCAATGTCCACAATGTGTTTCATGTTTCAATGCTTCGACGGTATCTTCGAGATCCAAAACATGTTGTTGATTATGAGAACCTGAAAATTCAAGAGGATCTCTCTTATAAAGAGCAACCAATGCATATTCTTGATCGTCGTGATCAAGTTCTCCAAAACAAGACCATACCATTGGCAAAAGTCTTATAGCGAAATCATCGTATCGAAGAAGTTACGTGGAAAATGGAAAGTCAAATGCAAACCAAATACCCACACCTCTTTGAAAATTAAGGTACGTCAAGTTTTGGGACAAACTTCTATTTATGAAATGAGAAATGTGACACCCTGAACATTTAATAAGATACCACATAAATATTTATAGCTATATATAATTGTGGTTGTATGTGATAATATATTATTAAAATAATAAATAAATAAACAAATAATAATAAAAAAAATATATGGAAAAAGAATAATAATAAGAAGAAGAAGACGAAGAACAATAATAATGGAAATAATAAAATAAATAAGCTATACGTGTAATATAAATTAATTTGCCATATTTATTTGGGGCTAAGTTAATCACTAATTAATATGAGAAGATTGACATGTATAGATATAATTAAGCAAATTAAGTACTATTAATTACAAAGATTGCAAATATGCTGAGACAAAGGAGTAAGAGCCATCTGGACCACCTAGGATTAGGGAGGGGAGGTGATTTATCACCTTAGGGCCATTAGATAGGATGAGTCATCACCTAAGTTATGTGCATAAAAAAGGAAGGAAAGGTGCTATGAAGTGAGTACAAACGGAAAAACAAAGAAGGAAAAAAAAGAAGAAGAAAGAATCAGCCAAAAAAAAAAAAAGAAAGCAAGAGAAGGGCCGAAAACCAACAGAAATAGGAAGGAATTAGTAAGACGCAATCTTAAAATGAGTTATATTATACATTGAGTCACCATAATATATTTTACGTATGTTTTGGGTTATCATAAATTATTTTACATAATCTATGATTTATAAATTATAGGGGTGGGCAACAGTTTATCCGAACCATTCAAACCGCCCAACCCACCTAACCCATATATGAATGGACGATTTCACAAACATAATGCGAACGGATGTGATTTGAAATATGACAAATTTGCGAGTTCCGGATGGGTCACGGTTTAAACCCGCAACCCACAAAAATCGCCCGCACTTTAATTATTATTATTATTATTTTTTTATATATATACTAACTTTGTAACTTTAAGAAGAGTACCATTATGTTATTTTTAAGTATTTCTCAACTTTCTTAATGCCATAGAATTATCAAGTCCTAAACTTAGTTTCTTATATGATTTTCATTGGTGACTCATCCACTTTTTCCTAATAAAATTTTCCTTCTGGTGGTCGATGGAACTTCTAATTTGATTATTGATTACTAAACTGGCAATTCTAATTGAGTACAACCTTTAATGCATTGATATACATTTTTTTCATGGCAAAAATGCTAGTGTAAAGTCTTTTTGTTTCGGGTACTTTCATTTAATGTATTGATATTCAATTTTTATTTGTAAACTCATCAGAAAATTGTTGTTAGATGATCACAAATATATAAAATGAATCTGATGCCTAAATTAGATAGGGAAAAAAAAAACTTAAAAATTAATTTTTAAAGAAAAAAGTGTAAACCGCTAATCGCCTCGACATTTGCAAATCCTATCCAAGACAAACCGCAAACCGTGATTGAAGGTTAGAATTGACTTTTTCCCAAATCGCATAAATGCAGGCAGGTCAAAACCGAATCGCAAACTGCACAAAACCAATTCATGAACACCCCTAATAAATTATATTAATATTTTGATTACGTTAATCATTTCTGAACTTTATTTGCTTAAATTGAAACATATGGATATGTTTGTTTAACTTTTAGAAATTATTTGACAATAATTTTATAAACAATTATGTTTTGTAAGTACCACCACGGAAATCCCACGTCTTGGGGACTTAAATAACCATTGGCCTTTGTTTGGCCACTTTGTGGTCCTCTATTTGTCATGTGTCCATTGACCTCTGTTCTGACTATCACTCCTGTGACCTCTATTCTGTTCTGTACCGTGATTATGGTTATTTATTTTCATAATTTTCGTATTTCAGTTTCTATCACTTTGAATAATTTGTTTATTCAAATTAAGTTATGTAAATATTTTAGCTTAACTAACTATCCATGGTTATTTTGTGTTCCATATATTCTTGGCATAATATTTCTCACTCTGTTGTGTACTTATAGCTGTTACCCTTTCAGATGACGAGATGTAAGAAAGACCTCGTAATCTCATGTAGTGGAACTTGAACAAGAATTGATGCTAATCCATTGTTTGTTTTTTTCCTTATCTTCCTTTTATTTTTATTTTTTATTTTTTATTGAGGGCCGATCACTACATAATAAAAACAAATAAATAAATAAAAACCCTATAAATGTATTTTCTCTTATTAAAATGGTAAAACAAAATAAATTTTCTGTTTAATTTATTTTTATTTGTCTCTACTTGCGCCATTTAATTTACTACAAATAAATTAGTAAGTTGCGATTTCACTCCTAAATCTCTAGGATTGGGTCGTGACAACTATCATAGTTTTCATCTCATTAGAAAGTCTATTTTAATTTGTTTTTACGTTTTTTTAAATATTTATTTTAGATCTTTTGTTGTTGAGTTTATTGTAATCATAGCTTTATGTTAGATTTTCTTGCATAGTTAATTTTTTAGTTTAATACAATCCTCATTATATTTGCAAACCTGATATCCATTGATTAAAAACCTTTAACAATGGGTTCAACTATAGGGAAGTTAAATTAAGAGAGTGCAAGTAGAGAGATTTTCTCTTATAGATGTTAATCTAACGACTGACAATTAACATTTGTCGATAACTTTTTTTTTAAAAATGTGATGAGGAATATGTTAAAAATTAATTTAATATTTATAGTTGAATCTTCTTTGAACATTTTAACTTATCCATAAGAATCTAGAGGCTCAATTAAAACATCATGATAGCCCAAAATACCCAATGTATTTTACAGCCCAAGCTACCCTACCTTAAAAACGACGTCGGGCCTAGTACCTCTCCAAAGTAATCTAAAGCCCAATAAAAACATCAAACTAGCTCAAAATACCCAATATGTTTTACGGCCCATATAAGTAAGCCAACCATCAAACGACGTCGTCCTAAACTAGGTCAAAAAGATTGCTCAATGTAACCTTTAAGACAAATTTATCCTCAGTTTTCCATCATAAAGACTCGACAGTCCTTTATGGTACAATCATATGAAGCGCCAAACCCTGAAATCTGAGACCTATATAAACCAATACGCGAATTGCAAACTAGGGTTTTGAGGATTCATCGAGCTTAGTCCTGTCAGTGCCGTCGTCGAGCTCCCTAGTTTTTCCTCACTAGAGCTTCCATCGCTTGACAATGGCCGTCGGGTACTCTCTCTCTCTCTCTCTCTCTCTCTCTCTCTACATATATGTACATATAGCTTGATTTTGTATATGTATATGTGTTGATCTGTACATTTTTGCGTATATCACAGGAAGAACAAGAGGATTTCGAAGGGAAAGAAGGGTGGAAAGAAGAAAGCGTGAGTATCGTATACTTAAATCTCACATCTTTATTTTGATATGAATTCAAAAATCTCGATTTCATTGTGGCTTGCTTTGATCGGATGTGTTGTTTTTTGGTTTTGTGTAGTGTTGATCCGTTCTCAAAGAAGGATTGGTATGATATCAAGGCTCCATCGCTCTTCACTGTCCGAAATATTGGGAAAACTCTGGTCAGCCGAACTCAGGGTACCAAGGTGATGTTTTTATTCATTTTTCGTGTATGTGAGATCAATATGGTCAATGAATTTTGGTTATGAAAATGTTTCTAATTGGAATTTGCATTGTATTATATCTTGTGACTTGTTTAGATCTGTATTGGAGGTGCTTAGATTAGTATTGAAAGTGCCATGAAGTTGTAGCTTTAGTATGTGAAACTTGTGATTTGTTGACATGCCATTTTTATCCATCTTCATTTTTGGGGAGTATAAGAATAATTGGTAGCCAATTTTTTTATATAAAAAAAACTTGACATAAATTTGAAACATTGTACTAGTTTTATAAATTTCAAATTTAATTATCATATATATATATAAATGTACACTCAGTTTAGTTTATGTCATGTTGTTCTGTATTGTGCATCTGTACCCATGTTTCTTAAGTCACAAAATTAGAGCTGATGTCAAATTGGGGAAATTACAAAAGACCACTTAATTGTAATTCCCCCATGTTAATTCAATGTTGGTTTTTGGTCCCAATTGGTGGGGGAAAAAAGTTTTTTTTACTATTATTTTAGTCAATGATTTGAAAAATAAAAAAGGCAATATGCCAACATTTTTATCATTATTGAGCAGAAGGTCACTTACTATAATCAGCAGTGTGTTGCCTTGTTATTTTATGTTGTATGCTTGATCAAATATTCCTTTTTTGTTCAGTGTTTATGTTCCTTATTGGAGGTTTGGTTAAAATTTTGAACATAAATCTTCTTAGTGCTTTGAAAATGAATAGCCTTTTAAGTTGCCTTATGACGCTTACTTCTTACAAAACTTTGGAAACAATTTGCCAAACACAAATTTCTATATCATTTTCTTTTTTTTCTGCACATGGCTTTAAACATTAGATTCCTATAGACATTCTATACCTTATAATTTGTGTTGTGTACTTCATCAGATTGCTTCAGAAGGACTCAAGCATCGTGTTTTTGAGGTCTCCTTGGCTGACCTTCAGGGTGATGAGGACCATGCATACAGAAAGATCAGACTGAGAGCTGAGGATGTTCAAGGGAAGAATGTTCTGACTAATTTTTGGGTATGATAAAAGAATTGTTTATTTCTTTTGTGCTTCTCCTTTCTTGTTTGTAGTGAATCAGTGATTATTTAACGATACCTGTTTTGGAAATCTCAGGGAATGGATTTTACCACAGACAAGCTAAGGTCTCTGGTGCAAGTGGCAAACATTGATTGAGGCTCATGTTGATGTGAAAACTACTGATAACTTCACCTTAAGGATGTTCTGCATTGGATTTACTAAGAAGCGTCCAAATCAGCAGAAGAGGACCTGTTATGCACAATCAAGCCAGATACGCCAGGTAAAATTACTGCAATTTTCTGTTTTTTAATTTTGAAGAATTTTATATTTTTATTTTTTGTTGCCAATGGCAATACCTTTGGAGTTGTGACTTGTGTTTGGGGTTTGGTTTTAATGCAGATGCACTGTTCTTAGTTTTTTCTTTGTTTCTTTCTTGGTTTCAAGAATATGATTTAGTATATCTTCCTTGTATCCCCTTTTGTCAGATTCGCCGAAAGATGAGGGAGATCATGGTAAACCAGGCGCAATCTTGTGATCTGAAGGATTTGGTCCAGAAGTTTATTCCTGAATCAATTGGTAGGGAGATTGAGAAGGCAACTTCAAGCATCTACCCTCTGCAGAATGTCTTCATTCGCAAAGTCAAGATCTTGAAAGCTCCCAAGTTTGATCTTGGCAAGTTGATGGAGGTAAACATTTCATGTTCTTGTGCTACAACTCTAGTATATGCACAAAACTATACAAATAACATTTGGTGTTATATTTCTACCCTCTGGTGTTGAAGGAAGTTTAATTTCTTACTGCCCAAGTGAAGATGCTCATGATTTAAGGGGTTGTTTGGGATGTCCTAAATAAGTGCACTTTTTTACTTTTTGGACTAAAAATTTGAGGAAAAAAATATGGTTGTTTGGGTTAACTTTTTGACTTTTTATGGAAAAATGTGTATTAAAAAATTGTATAAATTAGTGTGTAGGGGAAAATTAGGATGGGAGTTGTTTAGCCGGACTTTTTGACTTTTGGTGAATAGTGATAACTTTTTAAGTAACTTTTTGGCTTTTTAGCTTTTTGGGCAGATGCCAAACTTGGCTTAAATTTCATTCTATCCTTATCACATGCTATGTTGATGTAGGTCCATGGTGACTACTCTACGGAGGATGTTGGAGTGAAAATGGAAAGGCCTGCTGAGGAGCCTGTTGAGGCAGCAGCTGAGGTAATTGGAGCTTAAATGAAGGTTTATGGGTTGCTTTTATTTCTTGAACGTTGTTTATGGTTTTTCTCAATGAAAGAATTAGATTATGTATGTTGACTCATATTGTGGTTTAATTTGTGAGACTAGAAGTGGATTTTTGGCATCTGGGAGAACACAGTTTTGTGCTTAATGAAGTAGGCAATTTCTGGTGTTTTATTTTTATTTTATATAGTAGCCAAAAATATATGATAGTGTTGAGTTTTCGAACATGTTTTGTATGTCTGTGAGGTTGAAAATTTGATCTATTTAGTTTCCAAACTGGATGGTCTCATGGTTCTCGATGATCAAGGATCATGATGATGTAGGATATAAGAGCTGCGGGTGAAGTGCTGGAATCCATTGATGAATCATTTTGTTTATGGGTTTTCTTCTACTTTACTGGTTACTATGTGCCTCTCTAGTAGAAGATCAAGATTTGTCCTTTGTTGATTAGGAGGTATGCTTTTAATGGTACATGGTTATGTTCCTCTTTTATGTGATTGTTTTGTTTGCTTTGTGATCGTAAAGTCTTGATACACTCACTTTAGTCTCTGTTTAGATCCTACATATTTAAAGGGAAAGGAAAAGAAAGTGAACAGTGAATGAAATGCTTGTTAATTTTGTTTTCACTTTTTAATTACCATTTCTTTTTTCTCCATAAATTTAAGATTCAAATGCTGCACAATGAAAATTTGCTGCCTAGATGTGACTTTATTTTTTGGTAGTAAATTTGCTCCCTCTTCTCTCACCAAGAATGTGTTTGCCCCTTTACTTCATTCACTCATAGTCATCTGATTTAATTTTTAATGCTGAAAAAAATTAAATCGTGTGATTGTGAGTGATAAAATAGAGTGGCATGTACCTTTTTTGGATGGAGGATTGATTTTGATGATGAAAGCATTTGAGTTGAAACTCCTTTCAAATACACTATATCTCCACGTGCTGATTTGGAATTGGCCATCTTAATTCAAATTTTGAACTAAGGTGTTCCATGATTCTAACTCCAGTGCAAGAACTCTGCTGGCAAACATGCTCTTATATATTTTGAAGAATAGGTTTTATATATACAAACAAATCCTACAAATTGTGGTGGAATCAAGGGAAAATGCGACAATAATTTAATATATGTTTTGTTCATGATTCTCTTTTTATTTTTATTTTATTATTTTCTTCAATTTTAAGATTTAAACATAGCACTTTACCTCCCTAGGCTTGAACTGTTGAATGTGAATGTGCTATGTCTCGTGAAAAACTTATACACAATATTGATATTATATCATTATTGATACGTGATATCATCATTTAATAATAAAACTGTCTTTATGGTGAGATTTACTCATTTCGTTTGGTATTTTGTTATTGGATGGTGATACCACGTGTCAGTATTAGCATGGTGTCAATGTTACATGCAAGTTTTCTCGTACAAATGACATAACAATGGCTTCCCAGCACAAGTATTTGAATGTATCAGAAGTTTTTGTTGCCTTTTTTCTTTTGGTCTCAATTTTTTCTTGTGTTTTGATGTGAGGAATGGAATATAGTTTATGAAATCAAATGCAAGTCCTGTACACGAGCTGGTTGGTGCAACTTATCGGGGTTATTTATAATTTTTTTTTAAGAACTTTTTTATTATGAAATTTTGTACTATATTGTATGGTTCAGTTTATTTTTAAAGTTTTAGGCTTGTTTTGAGAAGGTGGAAATAAATAGTCTTTTGGTTTATTCACAAAATTATTTGGGAAGTGTTAGCTTTTTGCTTATTACGAAAAATTTGTAAAAAGTAAAAAGTTAATGGGATCTAAATAAGTCAATAAATTAATAAGCTGGCTTATCACTTTTCAAAATGGGCCTAAATAAGAAATTTTTTTGCTCTTTTGAAAATTATTATTATATTGTTTTACATTATTTGTAAAATTATAAATTTATTATATTATTTTTATGCATTATTAATATATTTTTGTCAGAAGCCATACAAACGAGAATATTTTGATAATTTCACTTGTTGGTTTATTTCTTACTTTCCAAATGAAATTTTGGTGAAATAAATTATTTTTTGACTTTTTGAAAATAAGTCAAAAGTTTTTGGACTTATTTTCAAAAAGTCAAAATACAATTTATTTTATCAAAAATTCATTTTAGAAATGAAAAATAAGCCAACAAGTTAAATTATAAAAATATCCTTGGTTTTTGACAAAAGTGTATTAATAATGTATGAGGGTAATATGATGAATTTATTATTTTATAAGTGATGTGACATTATATAATAATAATTTCTAAAAAAGCTGCTCATTTAGCAATTTCTAAATAATTTTGTGAATAAATTAAAAAGTAAAAAAATAAATCAAAAAATTATTTATTTTCATCTTCCCAAAACTGGCAAAGGTAGCTTTATTTACCTCACCCAAGACGAAATTCTTGTCAGTTTTTTTTTTAGCTTGATTTCCCAAAATCAATTTCAATGGTAAATTCATGGCTAAATTATAGTTGTGTTACATCTTGTGCCACATTTGGTATCACATTTGGTACAAAGTTTGACAAAACCAAATATGCCACATCAGCATATTTGTTGCTGATTATGGTGAAATGATCTACTGATTTTTGTTTCATCAAGAATAAATGTTTTTTTTTTTCCTACTTTTTGCGTTTTTTACTTTTGGTATAATGAAAACAAAAATTAATAAAAAATATTTTTTATGATCAACCAGAAAAATACTTATTTGACAAAAAATGTTTTCCTTCTACCAAGCTTTTCAGCCTAAAATCTTATTGATATCATCACTTCTATCCGTCCACCATTACTACCTCCCAACCACCTCCATCACCATCGCTATCATTACCTCTTCCTCCATTCTTGCTACTATCACCCTATATCCGCCACGTTCCACCACTGCCTCCCTACCACCACTGCGAATACCAACTATCAGTATAAAAGATGCAATCAAACGTAAGCAAAGGTTTTTGGAAAAAAAAAAAAAGATTTTGCATGGAAACATACCAAGCAAGACAATGGTAGTTATGCCAAAAATAAATAAAATAAGATTAGACATTAAAATAATGAATAAAATGACATTGAAGATGTTCTAAACATGCAATCTAAGAATGCTACCAAACAAGCTTTAGCTTCAGCAATGGCGTAAGAGAAATGGATTCATAAGAGCCTCAGCAACAGGAACCAGAGATTATCACCATGATTTCACATAAAAATGATTTCACATAAAATAATACCTGTAGTTGTGCAAAGATAAAGACTCAACTGTTGATATACATGTTTAGACATTGCCAGCCTGCATACCATCTGTCACAATCTAGTAGGCAAAAAAGAAAAAAGAAAAAAAAAGGGAAAAAGACACCGCCTCCTATGGAGCGCTTTATCCCCTCGGAAACTAGCTGCCTATGGAGTTTTCAGAGCACACAAAACCCTAATTGGTAACAGTGATTGCAGTATATCCATCTTTGGACATGGTGGACAAAGATAAAATTTATTTGTACGGCATCAAACTCTTATAATAATTTAAAGTGGTGCACCACAAATGTTGAAAAAAGAGGCTCATAAGGAGAAGATTATTTAAATTAGATTAGATCTAATTCATACAGATCCTCTGAACTAAAGATGGAACAGTTTCTACCAAGAAATTCAAGAAATGATCACTTCTAACATAGTAAAAGGAACGTTTCAAGGACTAATTACTGATTATTCAGAGCTAATTTAATTAAACAAGCTAATATTGTTACCGTCTCCATTGGTTGGGGGTCTGAAACACCCACAAAGACCGGCCTTTTTCCGTCGTGGGCTGCTTCTTCTCCCACTGTGAATGAAGTCTCTCAGGATAATGGTTGTTTTGCTCCTCAAAAATCGGCTTCTCTCTTTGTTTTTCTTTTCATCCAATAGTTTCAGCAAGACGGAATGGATTTTTGAACTTCCAATTGCAACCGTCCGATCTTTTCAGCCCCTTTTCGTGCCTGTTCCGAGACTCTCTTTCTTTGGACATCCTCGGCCTCTTCCAACTCTGGTGAAGCATTTCCATCCATATGCAATGGACTCTCTTCGATATTTTGTGACAGTTGACCGTTAACCTCCACGAGCTGCACGATAGTTTCCTCAACTTCTTGTAACTGTTCCTTCACTGTCTCAAAATCAATGCTCTTCGCCTTTTTCTCTTCTTGTTCATCTCAATTTCCTTCTCAGGTCTTCTACTGTTATCATAAGGTTCTTCAGCTTCTGAGCATCTGAATTGAGTCTCTCCAAGATCTTTTTCGTGTTTGATCCTGATGTGGCTCAGGAACACACGTGGGTACCTCTAATCTATCAACACCCAACTCCTTCTCAACTTGTAACTCCGAAGAGTGATTTTCATTCTTGTGCTCCGCATGCTCAAACTCTTGGCACGAAGTATCATCCTCTGTTGGTTTGTTTGCTTGCTTGTGTGACTCTTTGAGTGTTCGATCAAGACCACAGCCGTCTTCAGCAGCTTCCCATAACTCAAGCATCTGATCATCAGCCCCACGATTCCTTCTCCTGCTTATTCCATACAGCGAACCATCTGAAAGCGTGATCAAGTGGAATATCTTTCATCAGAATCCCATTCCTCACTTCAGAAATTTCGGTTTTGTTTTCTGCAACTTGAGTCTGTCAACGAGCTCATCTCAAGCTCCATCTCTGCCATTTGTTTGTCTTTTTTAGACTGACACTGTAGTTGGATTTCAACTCTTGAACTCTTTCAAAGCAGCGTCTAGCTTGATGTTGGTGTTTAAGCTTTTCTGCATCACCAGCCTTTTCTTCTCTTCTGTTACAACCTTTTCAACTGCTTTGACCCTAGTCTGTAAATTCTGCAATTCTGGAATTCTGTTCGGTATCGCAGGGTTATGATCTTGCATCGGTTCTTGACAGCTTTTCTCATGATAATGAACCAATTCCACATCCTGGAAATATGTGCAGGAAAGAGAAGGATTAAGTTTTAGTTAAAGATT
Organism: Camellia lanceoleosa; assembly: GCA_025200525.1. NCBI lineage: Eukaryota > Viridiplantae > Streptophyta > Magnoliopsida > Ericales > Theaceae > Camellia > Camellia lanceoleosa. The sequence goes on from CM045766.1 coordinate 172,115,661, forward strand.
TTCTGTATTAAATAGAGCATTCAACTAGCACAGATGGACAGAACTTGGTGTAACAATTTGCAAGACGTGCACAGCTTGCTCAAGTTCTAATAAATTTTGAGTTAAAAAGAAAGTTCAAGAACAAGAAGAAATTCTCAAATCTCTCTACAATAAATATTAAATGTTAACAGGGTATTAAGAGGGAAAGTAAAATGCAGTGATGTGATCTTAGTCTCCCATGTATTTAACAGTACAAAAGTCAACAATTAAATGCTATCAATCACCAAAATGTATTAAAAAAGGGAAAATGGTACATGAACAGAATTTTTATACAAAAAAACACTAAACAGAATCATATGGCAGTGGTATTTTCAAAATCATGAGGCACAATGATGTGTGTTTTGATTTGAAATGAAGGACCATAAAAAGTCACTTTTGAAATCATGAGCAATAAGAGTTTTGAACAAAATTTTGTTTACAACATTACTTTGTGATACCAAAAGAAAAAAAATCAAAAAATTAAAAAAAAAATTGTGATCGTTGAGTGAAACCCTTTGAAGGATACCAACTATTCAAAGTAAATATTGCAAATGCTATGAACAAATACGCTAGTCTATAATGATAAAAAACAAGATAAAAGATCTAATTTCACATGGGTTCCAATTGCCATCTAATGCAACTTAGCTTTATTATCGACATGGTAAAGTAATTCCAATTCCTAAAAGTAAAATTTGTACATGTTATGTTGGTTGCATTAAAAAAAATTCAAATGTGCGGATGACATTAAGAGAATCTCTGCCAAGTTGATTCAGGATAAAAAAAATACTTTCTGTTGTCAATGTTATACTAAAGAACATACCTTTTGTTCTTGATTGTCAGCAACGTTAAGCTCTGGCGGAGAGAGGATATTGTGCTCAAGTGATGCTATGTTATCTCTCAGAGAATCTATGACAGGAGCATATGCAAATAACCGACCCTTAAGGCCCCCAATTTCAGTCTCCATGAAGCTAACTCTTTCTTTCATCTGTTCTATCTCAACTGTCTTAGAAGCATTTTCGTTTTCAAGAGTTTCACATACTCCAGTAAGCTCGTTACACTTATTTTCAAACAAAACTTCACGGATGTCGGAGATTTGAAAATCGAACTGGAATGTTGCAGCCTCAGCCTCCCACATTTCAAAATCGTTGCCTATCTCTTGCAGCTTCGAACTCAAGTTCTCTTCTCTAATTCTGTGTACTTCAACATCTTCCCGTAATATACCCAGTTCAGAATCTAAGTTTCCATTAACTTCACGAAGGCATTCGATTTCTTTGTTCTGGCTTGTATTTTCTTCAGATAGTTCAAAAATGTGCTTTTCTAAATTTTCCTTCATGAGTATTGATTCCTCATGTTGCTTCTTCAGTCCTTCCACAGTTCCGCACAATTCTGAATTCAGATCCTCTGTAGCTTTAAGCTTCTCCTCTGCTTCCAAAAGCTTGATTTCCTTCTGACACAAGAAATTCTTTCCCGTTGAGATTTCGTGCCGCAATTGATTATTGAAATCTCTGACCTCTTGCAGCTCCTCCTCCAACTTCTTCATTGAATCTTTGAGAAGTAAATTTTCCGTTTCTTTCATTTCTAACTCCCCTCCCAATACACCAACCTCCTTTTCAAGGTCACTATTGACCCCATGAAGATTGTGCATATCTTCACAGAGAAATTTTAGTTCCACAGATTTTTCAGTTCCAAAGTTCTTGAAAATCACCGAAAGGTTATCAAGAGCCAATGTTTCCAAGAGAATAAAATTGTTTTCCTCTTCTGCCCTGCATTTCTCTTCCTTTAGCTCCGAGAGATTTTTCAACAAAGACCTGTTTTCTTCAAGCACTTGAGAATAGTCACCCTGTAATTTAAGGTAAGCCCTCTGCAAATCTCCTTGCTGCATACATAGCCGCTTCATTTCAGCCTTAACCGTGTTTGCATGTTGATCTCCCATTTTCACTTCTGATTTCAACTGTCTGTTTATCTTTAGAAGTCTGTGCTTCTCATTTTGCACCATCACAAGCTGCTCAGTCATGGCTTTGAACTCCTGCTCTAAGATTTTCTTCTCTGACCCAAATTCCACACCTTCTAATCTCAGTTGCCCAACCAGAGTAAGAAGAACAGAGTTCTCAACCAACAGCTGCTGCTTCTCGTCCTCGTAATTCGAGAGAGAACATTTCATATCCTCAATATTCTCTATAACATGATGCACAAATATTTGCTCATTTGCAATCTCATCGTCCAGTTCATTATCTAGACCAATTTCAAGAGCCTTGAACACTTGATATATACCCATCCTTAGCTTTTCAATTTCATCTAACAAGAGTTCTGCTTCCACCTGCTGCTCAAGATTTTCACTCTCCAACTCCGAAACCAGTTTCTCCGTCAATTTGGACGCCTCGACATGTTTCTGACACTCCATCAATAGAGTGTAATTCTTTTGTTCCATGTCTTGTATAAACTTCTGTAAGACAAAGATCTCAAACTGGGCATTCATAGCTTTATCAAGTTCTTCTTTGAATTCTTTCTTCCTCCACCTAGTTTCTTCTTGCAAGAGTTGGATATGGTTTTCCAGACAAGCCAATCGTGCCCCACTTGACAATGCAAAACTTGCCCTCTCTTGTTTTTCTACACCTAGAGACACCTTTAGTTCTTCCACTTGAGATAGCGTGGATTCTTTCTCCTTCTCCATGCCAGCGTATTTTTGTTCCAATACTGCAAATCTCATTTCCAGGTTTTCTAGTCTCCGCTCAACGTTGTCCAACTGAACAACCAAAGTACCTCTTTCAGCAATAAGATTAGACTGGTCATTATTCAACGACTTGCAGAGTTCTTCTAAGCTCTTTGATTTTTCCCTCAGACCTTCAAGTTCAACATTTGCACCAAAGAGGGAATTCTCAAGAATAGTGTTTTTCTCCAGGATCTTCTGCATATTCTCAGTAATAATTTGTGACTGAGACAGAAGGGCTGCTTTCTCAGAAACAAGGGCAGATTTTTCACCATGGAGAGATTGGCAAGACACTTGCAATGCCTCGACATTTGCTTGTGACCCTTTCAACTCACTGCTCAAATCTGACAGCGAACTCTCCAAAAGCGACATTCTTATCTAAAAGTTGTTCCATGTTCTCCAATTTCTTGAAAAGAGCTTCTTTATCATCTCTGTCCTCCTTGAAAATCTGTCTCAGCTTTGTGTTCTCATCCTGCAAATCTTTCACGGATGGCCTTAATACATTCTGGGTTCAAACCTACCAACTCCACTTGCTCCATTAAAGCCTGATATCTCTTATTCAAGTCCTTGATTTCCTCTTTCAGACGAGAAATCTCTTCCTGGAGGAATTAGTTTGACCCATTTGTAGTCCAACCTCCTCCTCGAGTCTTTCCTTCATCTCCCTCAATTTAAGGATTTCACTTTGCAAATTCTCCACTGAAATGGCGAATGATGAATTCAGCTCATTCACGTTCCTATTCTCATCCTTAACTTGCGAATTTCTTCCTCCAAATCATGTTTGCTTATTTCCAAGTCCTTCAACATTTGAAGCCCATTCTTAAGCTCCAATGCTAAAGCGTTCTGCTCCTGTTGAGATTGAGAGTGCAAATTCTGCAAAGTTTGGAGAGTGGCTTCAACTTGCACGAAACGCAATTGCTCGTCTTGTACACAAGCCTGAAGCTTTTCCAACTCCTCATGCTTCTCAGAAAGTTGTTGATCTTTCATTGCTATCTTCTTCACTAGATTTTCCGCCTCTAACCGCAGGGATTGATTTAGCGTCTCCAACAGAACACACTGTTCTTCAGCACTCTTGAGTTTTGCAGTCTCGATCAGAACCACACTGTTAAGGCATCTGATTTCCTCTTGAGCACAAGAGAGTTCACTCTCCAGCTTAGATATTTTCTCCAAGCAATGCTCATACCGACAAGCAGCAGCTTCTTGCTCCTCGTTCATTTCGGCAAGAGATTTTTTCAGTTCCCTCACTTCAGTTTCAGCTCTATTGGCTCTCTCATTAAGCACTATTGCTTCCTCCTCAGCAACTGAGGATTTTTTCTCCAAATCAGATATTTTCTCGAGACACTGCTTGTATTGGAGAAGACCAGCACTTTTTTCAGTCTCTAATCTAGAAAGTTCTTTTTCGAGGAACTGAGCTTCGATTTCAGCTCTAATAGCTCGCTCGTTGAGTCCTTGTGCATCCTTTTGGGCTTGAGAGATCGTAGACTCCAAACTAGATATCCTTTCCAAAAACTCCTTGTGTTGAAGAAAACTCGCATCCCTTTCGGCCTCTAATTTAACAAGGACTTCCTTCAGTGTTTGAACTTCAGCTGCAGCTTTGCTTGCTTGTTCATCGAGTCCCCGGGAATTTATTTGTGCACGATTGAGTTCTCCCTCCAGATTTGACAATTTCTCCGTACTCTGCTGGTATTGAAGAAGGACAGCCTCCTTTTCAGCGTGCAAATCAGCAAGGGCTTTCTTTAAGTTTTCAATTTCAGTTTCCGCTCTACTTGCACGTTCAACCTCAGAATGGACCTTATTCTTGAGGTTCTGATTCTCATCCGATAACTGCAAGACTTCATCATCCAGTTTTTTTTCTCTGCCATCCCTTGAATTTTCGAGTGCTACTTCTCTGGCCCCAAACATCTCGTGTAGCTGTTTCAAACCCTTTGCATCCTTGTGCAAATCATCTAGGTCGAGCAATGCACGAATTGGATGTGGCATTTCAGGCGTGTGAGGTTCACGTTCATGTGCTGAAGATCGAAGGTGAATCATCAGACAGTACAAATGGGACTTGGTTAGGAAATGCTTCTGCCATGGTTCGATGGGCGTGGCGGAGCTCCCCCGTTGCATGATCATACCTTTCCGCCAAGGCACGGTATGCTCGGTAGAACTCCTCAACCAGTTTCATGAGCTCAGGCCGTTTTTTGTAGTACATTTCTGCCCTTCTTGCAAAGGAATCTGCATCTTCTTCAATGAGCTTGATCATTGCTTTGACTTTGGCATCCATATCTGTTCGGAAAACCACATGTGGAAGAGTTAATATTGTGGCCTAAAAAAAAGGCTTTAAAACTGGCCATCCAATATTTGGGACACTTAAAATACGATTTCAAGCAGGCTGAAATGCATTTATTATTATTAAAACAGGGGAAGCATTGGGACCATTTATGACTGGAACTTTTATGATGTTAAAAACTAAAGACAGATGGATCAAATGACCATTAGATCAATTTTCTTAGCACGCAATGAGGTGATCTCGTACTCTATCATTAATGAATGCAAAGCGTCATATGAAAAAACATACAAACTAGTAGGAAATGATATGAAATACAAGAAGCAACTTGCTAGACTTCTTGGAAGAAGAGTGTCATTCATGCTGATTTCAACTTTATAACACGGTAGTAATAATAGTATATAAAGCAAGAAAAGAATAACATTCGAGGACATCTTAATGCTTAACCCATAAACCAGAAAACCGCTAATTGTCATGGACCAAAACCAGAATAATTTATCAAAAGAAAATTAAGAATTCCATATAGGCTGTAGAACCTTAGGTGGGAAGCTATAGCATGGAAGCCATACCAGAAAACTTGAAAAATAGAAAAAACAGCGAATAAGACTTCATCTTGACACTAGCATTGTCAGCTCTTTCTCAGCTTGAAAATGAGATGCATTCCAATCTGGGAATAAATGGAAACTAAGGATTGAGGAAGGAAGCACTATCAAGAATCATATTTGCATGGAAAAAAGGTTAAAATTTGAAACCATAACAGTAATGCCAATGCGTTGGGATAAACTGTCATAAAAACATGGTTCTAAAACTTGATTCTTGGTTTGAACCACATAATCGTGGTTCTAGAAGAGAAATGTCACCTGCAAGTATGCAGCTTAGGTATTACCTTCTAGGTTAAGGAACCCTAACAAAGTTCACTCACACTTAAGATCACGAGATTCAATCACAAACCTACATCTTATATTACTTGTATGCTAATTGAGTTTAATCAACTCTACTCAAAGTTGATTAGTTGGCACAATGATATCCTTACTTGCTAGAGCTATTTTGTTTCAATAAATGTAACCCCACGAATCAATTTTTTTCTTGGGAAAATTATCAATAAGTCCTATTTTGCTCTCAAGATTACTATTGAGTCCTATCAAATTTTATTGTGGACAACTAAGTCCTTATTTTTATAAAATGTTCCCCAAAAGTTCAATTCTCCATAATGGTGAATTTTATCCCAATTTTACCCTTCTCATTTAATATGAACAACAATTTTATAAACAATTTTAGTTTACTTAAAAATTATATATTGTAATTGTACAAATTATCAATATTATATTAACCAAAAATCATAAACAACATTTGGATTGAAAAAACTATAGCATAAAATTTCATCATTTTCTAAAATCCTTCGAGAGTCTTAACTTCAACATATGTTTCTGAACTAACTCCCTCTCCATTGCTACATGAAGTTCAACCCAAAGCCAACGTCAAAAAGTGTTAAGCCGTTATCTATGTACTAAATTATTATTTAACAAAACAAAAATGGTTCCCTATCTAGTGGAAGCAATGGAAATCCAAATAATAACCATCAAGAAATTCCATACTTGGGCTTTCTTTTTTTGCTTCTTTTTTTTTTTTGGCAAGTCTCATCCCTTGTTTTTTTGCTCACCAGTGTGTCTAGGGCTTCGCACCAACTATTCCCCCAAGTACATGTAGTCCTCCCGTCCCACATATATCGGTAATTACTGGACCAAAGCCCTAGGAGTAAGTTCCCTCACTTGATAATATGGAGTTCTGCCTCTGCTTTCTACTACCTTATAATCTCATGATTCTTTAAAATAATAAACAACATAAAGAAAGGAAAAGGACAAACACAGAAATATTAATTGCAAGCAAAAGACATCAATCCTTAAAAACCAAAACCAACGAAAATTAAGTGGTAAAACAAACACCTTTAAGATTTTCCTGAAGCCATTTTGAATTCTTTGGGCTATTGTGACTGTCCCACCACCAAGAATACAAGCGCCTGGACTCAGAATGCAGCATTGTCGCCATAACTCCAGCAATGAACAAAAATAGGACTGGTTTTGACCTTGCAAGTTCCCGGTCCTTGTACCAGTAACAAAAATCCAGGTAATGGACCCAGGCCAGTAGCAAAACTCAGTATTTTCTACCTCAACCGAATTTACAGCAGCTTTGGAGCTCAGTATTACCTACCCACAAAGATCATCAAGAAAATATGAAGGTAAAGAAATATCAGAAACATTGTCTTCATCAACCATATACAATCTATATCAATTAAATTGGAACTGTGATGAACAGACAAAAATTCGTACATGATTTTACTCATTTTGAGCCCAAATCAACAGTTATGTAGCAAATGCAGCTCCAACTTCAACGGCCTCCAAATCAGAGAAACACTGATTCAAAAGAGGAGGAAAATGTGAATCTGATCTTAATCACCTAACCAATCTTAATCTATAAGCATAGAGGATGAAGAAATATCAACATTTTGTGGTATTTTATAAATTTACAAAGAGTAAAATAAGGTTAAAAAATGAGCAACAATATCAGAAATATTTGGAGTGCATACCTTGATCTCCTCAATCCCAGAACAATACAGCATGAAAACTACCTGATCAACAATACCCACAACAACGATCAATACAAATGTTGAAAGGATTGAATAGGAAGACACCCAGTAAAATAAAATAAAACAAAAACCAAATCCAAACTACTTTCTAGTCCAACTCACATCAAATCAAGAAAACAAAAGCTCAAATTTTTCTAATAATGGATGTCAACAAAGACTGAGAAAGATCAGGAACTTACCAGAAATAATGAAATCTGAACATGGGCTTCTCATCATCATCATCAGCTGTGATTGCAAACCCCCCATCCGCCACTCTTCATCCCATTTTCTCTCTCTAACCCAAACACTCTCTCCTCTCTCTCTCTGTATCTCAATGGGTTCCTAGCATTTTATTCGCCAAGTTGGTGCTGTGTCAGTGTGACAAACTGTAAAAAGACACAAAGTGACCACAGAAAGTGAAAGAGTTCTGTTTTTATCTTTGTCTTTGCAAATAATTTTTAAAAAAAAAAAAAAATTCAATATATATCATAGGACTGTTCTTAAGTGTGCAATTTATACTTTATACTTACGCCTTTCTGTTTACCTTCTTATTTTATGTTTATACCTTACACTTATACTTTTTGTATTAATTACATATGATATGCAACCTTAAAGGATTACACACTATAACAGGACCTTATACTATATGTATATTTTATACAATTACGTATATTTATTTATGGTAAAAAAATATTTAATTGTAGTTATGATTTGATTAAATGGGATTATGAAAACGAAGATGTTTTTAATCTTGCTGTCTTTGGCCGTTATTATTTTTTATTTATTTATTTATTAATGCATGTGTTTTTGAGATCATATGCTTAAAATCTCAAAAATGTTGAATCTTGTGTTTCCAACAAAATAAAAAATAAAATAATTTTTTGGGTTTCCAATAATTGACAGAATTGTAGTTTATTAGAACCTTCTTTTATTTATTTATTTGTTTGCCCTTGTCCACTTTTTTTATTTTTGTATTTTCTTGATCCTTTTGGGTAATTGATTTAGTCATGGGGGGCTTGTGGTCCAATGGTAAGATCTGCCTATTCATTGTGAAGGCATGGCCCTTTGATATCAAATATAAAAACAATTTTTTTTATTTAGAAAAAAAAAAAAAAAAAAAAAAAGATTGTGTCCCTCCAACCAATCAAAGGAAAAAAAAAAAAAAAAAACAAGCGTGCCACTCTACCAATTGCTTTATTTTTTTAATTTAATGTCTTTATATTTACCACTCATTTAGGATATATTTAGATTTTAGTTTAATGAAGAAATTTATGGGGGTAAAAAAAGAGAAAGAGACAGAAGGAAACATGAAAAAATTATTTTTTTCCCTTTTTTTTTTTTTTTTTTACAAAATCAAGAAATGAACACAAGATTAAGTTAGGAGAATAAACTCATATACAAATGAAGAGAATCGAACTCATAATCTTCTAATGAAATGCAAGAGTTTTAGTCAGTGGGCAAATCATGTGAATAGCTCAACAAATATCTCTAATTCTTTGACGTAAAATAAATATAGGGTTTAAATTAGACGGGAACAAAAGATATTGGAGTTTAACCCAAATCTTTATGGAAGAGTACATTTTGTTTTTTTTATCTTTAAGGAAGATGTAATTTTTTTTTAAATTAAAACAAAATCAAAATAAGGAAGATGTATTATAGTTACATTGCTTTCAAAATAAAATAACATACGAGTAATTGAATAAAAGTCATTGAGAGTATTTGAAAATGAGATTAAGGAATGATGTTGTCTGAAATTGATATTCAGTAAATTTTGGAGACAAAATAAAGATGAGTTGCAAAAAGTTACCAAAAAGTAACTTGAAAGTTAGGTGGAACAAATAAAATTAGTTGTAAAAAGTTTAGAAAAGATAAAAATATTTATATATATTTAAATTTTGATTTATTTTCATTTTTAGTGAGTTTTATTAATTGACTGAATTTTAAAATATATATATATATATATATATAATCGTCTAGTCAAGACGGACTTTAAAAAAAATCAAAAATTGAAAAGTTTAAAAAATTTTAAAATAAAAATAATTTTAAAAATGGGTGTGAAGGAAAAATGCTCTACTTAGAGAAAGTAATTGGCCATGCATTCATTTCTTGCCTACTCTTGAAAATTACAGCTGTTGTGGGCAATATGACCACAATGCATTAAAATTTTGGATAAGGATTGACTAAGGGAAACAAAACAAAGAAAATATAAATAAAATATTTTTTTTTTAATTTTCTCACTTTTTTATTATAAAATTTTATTTAAATTTTAGATGAAAATACAGTTTAAAAATAACTTTGGAGGTTTTCCTACTGCTAAACTTGATTTTTTATTATAAACAAATCAAATTTGTTGTGAATTTGAATACTAGACCGGATCTAAATATCTTTTATTGTTTTTAATAAAGATGGTGTCTACCCACACACACACTTTAGTAATCTAGAGGCATGGACAATTAATTATGCCAAACCATTGAAGTCCACATAAAAAATAGAAATAAAAATGAAAAATTGGTTCAATTGGATGTACATGTGATAAAAGGCCTTAAACAATTGGTTGTTGATGGGCATATTAATAGAGATTGAAGATTTTGGAATTTGATAGTTTTTTAAAAAGAATAATGTTGTACGTATCGATCAATATATTAATTAGTATATTAATAAATAATGTGATATAATTTTTTAGTTTTGAGTTTTTGTAATTTGTATAATGGATAAAATTTATAATTTTGAAATTATAATGTTATAATATGTGTTGATACACTAATTGATATAATAACTAGTGTGTGTAGTATCCAGTAATGCTATGTGCCAATTAGTGTATTAACTAGTATACCAACGTATATTATGACATTATTACCAACCTCACCCATTATACAAATTACAAATACTCAAAACTTCTAAAATTATGTCACATTATCTGTTAGTAGACTAATTAATATATTAATTGATACATATAATATTATTCTATAAGAAAAGAAATCCATGCATGTATTAATAATCTAATCAAACTTTCCATGCATGTATTAATAATCTAATCAAACTTATCTACAGTCCAAGTTTTAAATCAAAAGTTTGAATTTTTTTTTGGTGTGGGCCCATTTCAGTCCATTTTGGTTATCCAGTCTATCTAATTTGTAGGGTTGATTAAGTTGATCGGTTATATGAAAATTAAATTAATGGAATATCGATAATTACTTGATTAAATTATACTTATATGAAAAACAAATAATATATTTTTAAAATTATACAAATGATATATTTTTTAAATTATATTTACCAATATTTAACCAATTTAATACTTTTCATAAACAGTCCTGCTAGATAACTCAAATTCACTGTGACTCTAATGGCTTGAGGTGCCAAATCCTTTTTTTTTTTTCTTCTTCTTCTGTTCTTCTTCCTCCCCCTCTCATCTTCCTCTTCTTCCTTTACCCTCTACTGTGCTCTACTCTTAGAAAAAATCAAAATCAAAATCAAAAAAACAAACCAAATCTATACAGATCTACACAATCAAAAAAATCAAAATCAAAATCAAATTCAAAAACAAACCCACAGCAACAAAGCAGCAAATGAAGAAAAAAGAAGAGAGAATAGCAGGAAGAAGGAGAAAGAGAAGAACAAATGAAGGAAGAAAAGAGGAAGAAAGAAGAGAGAAGGAACAGAGATTGGCAGCCATCACCGTTGCAAACTCTCCATCACCGTCGCCTATCGCCATCATTGTTGCTATGTGTGTATACACAGATCTGTGTATACATTCACACATAGATTTGTGTGTATACACAGGCCATCGTCTCTCTTCCTTCCTCTTCTATCTTTTTTCTCTCTTCTTCTCTCTTCTCTCTTCCTTCTTCTCCCTATTTCAAATAGAAAAAAGAGAGGGGGGAGGGAAAATCAAAATGACGTCATTTTGAAATTCGAGCTAATCGAGCCTCGAAAATCTCGAACTACCAAACTTTATTCTTTTCATAAATAATACTCTTTTTGATTTGGAATTTAAATAGTTCATATCACCAGAAGTCCAAGCCTTTGACAGTAAAAAGTTACTTTCTGATTAATAACAACAAATTACACTAGTCATCTTTGATGTTTTGAAAAGATATAATAAACCTACAAATTTTGAGATTTGTACACATCATGCCTAAAATTTGACGCGTACAAATTTTCTCCAAACCTCATGCCTCTCATAAAAATAAAAATAAAAATAAAAATATTTTTTTTTTTTTAAAAAGTCGCATATACAAGAATATAGTAGAATTGATGTCAACTAGGAAATTTTTTAAGCCCCCGTTTGGGAAGTGGGTTGACTTTTTGGTTTTTTAACTTTTTTGGCTATTTTAGCTTGGGCTTAAAAGCTTGGTTTGAGAAGGATTTTTTGACTTTTTAACTTTTTTGAGTTTTTTTGTGAGAGAAGAATGTAATGATTATGGATTGGATGTGATGTTTTGTTTGTTATGGCTAAAATAGCCTATTTTATTTTTTATGGTTAAGATAGCCAAAAAAGCCCAAACCATGACTTCCCAAATGAAGCCATATGCTTACGAATTGGAAATCAAACTTAATAGTCAATTACAAATACAATTGGAAAAAAATGAATTAGAAAATTAGAATTTCAATGGGAAAAATTGCATCTCAAACTGAATTATTTTTTTCATAGGTCATTTACCCAAAAAAGTTGATAATTAACAAATTGTTGCACAAATTTCATCAAACCTGCACAGTGATATAAAAGGTAAAAATGATTGTGGGAGGCTCACAAATTAAAAAGAAAAAGAATGATGGCCAATAAAGATGATTAATTAAAGCATAATAATTACAAGAATCTATCAATATTGTTTTTTTTTTTTAATTACTTCAGATGTGATGATGATTATATGATTAATGATAATTGAGGCAGCATTTAATAGCAGCAGCTTGGTAGGTTGGTGTGCCCTCTAAATCCTCATAAAGAGGTATGCTATATAAATGGCAAATATCAAAAATTGTTGGAAATTTGCACCACCAATGATAGAAAATTTTAATTTTGGACTTTTAAATAAAGTTCTAATAATGTGGTAAGAGAAAAAAAAAATAAAAAATACAGGCACACACGTCACATCATATGTGGTCCTCACTCCTTGTCATATTATTAGAACTCTTTTTAAAATTTTAAAATTTTAAAATTAGAACTCTCAATTTTTATTCAATTTGAATATATGATGTAAATTTAAACTTAATATGGTGAGAGCCACACGCTTAATAAATATGATTTATACAAGTCAAATTTTAACATTTTTTTAAAATATGTTTTTAATACATAGCATGGGGTGTATCCAATTTTGGCCATGATATTGTTAGTACGAAAATCAGGACCATATCTACACATCACATGAGGGGTTGATGTTAAGAGGTTTGGTCCTTATCATTTCACAATATGAATTTGGGTTCTACCAAGCACATCACATGGGTGTTTTTTGGTTTCTCCTTAGCAGTTAGCGCACACAAATTGACTGGTCTGGTCCATATAAAGGCATAGACTATTCAGTGCTTTCCTAAGATGAAGGGTAATAGTTTGTAGCATGTATAGCTAGTGTACCAACAGGTAGCAATGCCACAAAAAAAGTGAGAATGCTCTCTACGTCTTTGTCACATAGAGAAATAAATAATCTCTATTTTGAGAGACACATGCAATAGGTTAAAAAAAATGAAAAAATCACACATTTTATAGATGCTTTTGGTCACTAATTGGAAATGAATTTATGCATTCTTATCACTGTGTTTAAATCTTGAATTTATAAATAAAATAAAATAAATAACTCCTACTTCGGTGTTCTTTTTCCTTTTTCATTTTTTTTAGTCAAAAGTTCTTCCACAAGTGTTTTATTTACAACACTCAAGTGGCCTTTGTTTCTTTGTTAAGTTATTTTTCTTTCCCTTGTTCCCAAAAAAGGAAATGAATTCATGCAAAGAGGTGATAAACTATCTGAAAAGATGTTCTAGTATTACCCAATACATCCAAATCAAGTGAAAAAATTAAATATTTTAGTTAAAAAGTAATTATAAATTATAAATTTATTATTTTTATAAAAATTTAAAAAATTATTAAAATAATTTATTCAGGCCGGCAAAAGATGTTCTACTACCCAAAACATCCCAATCAAGTTAAAGTTAACACACTTTATTAATCATAACCCATCAATGTGCTTTTGAATTTAAGTTCATATTAGGCATGTAGAGTCACATATACATAAATGTATATATATATATATATATGCATTGATTGCATAGAGCTTTGAGCGGTGGGACTTGCAAATTTTTTTGACCTGTACATTTGCCACAAAGGGGTTGTTTGTTGCAACTTTTGAGAGTAATTATAGTTTATTTTGATTTAAGAATTTGTATTAGATTATTTGATATAATTTTTACTTATAACTTATTAAATAGAAATAACTTAAATAAGTTGAAAAAAATTAATTATTAAAAAGTTGGAATAGGAGTACTTTTAATTTTTACTTTCTGATTTTTAACTTTTAACTTAAAAAAAATTCTACCAAACAAGATCAAAGTCTTCTTGATGTCACAATCAACAGTAACAATTTAGGTGGTAGTTTTAGTTTCTCTTCGTTAATAAGTATATCAGGAAACAAGAAAATTATTAAATATTAATGAAGTAACATGTGACATTATTTATAAGAAAATTTTCACTAATAAAAAATTATAATACAAATTAAGTAAATTATTATTTGTCTGTTAATTAATAAACAAAAGTGAATCAATATATCAGATGGTAATTCAAAAATACTAATCATGTATGTTGCCATGTTTTATCTGCTAAAAATAAATAAATAAATAAAATTGAAAGAAATTGTAGCACAAATGACACTACCCATGTTTATTTGTTTTGATTCTAACTTGGCTGAAAACCATTAGGCTTGTTACCTTTTTTTCGTTAAACACATAGTTAGGTTATAAGATTAGTGTTTTTTTTTTTTTTTTTTTTTAAGGGCTTAGTCTACACGTGAGGTACAGTTTGGGCATATGAGCACTGGTTTGTTTTTGGTGATTTGAGTGGTTTATGTTGTAAACTATGTAGGTAGATTATTTATAAAATTAAAAATAAAATAAAGAAATCAGATAGATTTCTTAATCATAGTGATATGGTTTTATTATATTTATTTTTAAAAAAAGGACATTGTATTTTTATAAAACAGATATGATGACATAATATAATTATAATTATCGAATTAAATTAATTTTTATGAATAATTTACCGGAAAAAAAAATTACAAAATAAATGACTCAGATTACTAGACGGGGATGCATGTAGACCTATGAAGCTAAACCATAGACGGAACAAAAGCTGCTCTAATTTTATAACAAGAAAATGTTAGAGATATTGATAAAGCGTATCACGAAAATATTTCAAAATCAAAAAAATTTAGAATCAACCAACCAACAAACCGAAAAAGGTTTCAAGATGATCAATTTAAAAAATTTCGTAACATTGTTGATTTTATAAACAAACAAAACATAAAAGCAGCTAAAGAGCATATGCAAGTCATGTGTAATGGATTCGACCCATACGTAATTTCTATCAGTAATGGTAGGTATCATGAAAAACCTTTCATGAAAATAATCTTGAAAGCTTTGTGATCTTTGGATTACATTTAAAATAAAACACTACACACTAATCAAAGTAATCCAAGAATCATAAATCTTTCATAATCATTTTCATGAAAAAATTTCATGATCCCTAACTTTTTCCAATTTCTATGGAGTAAGAGCAACTCTTCTAAACGACTTACTAAAAACATCCATTTTAAGTAAAGTATTCAACCTAACATCCCAAAAGTCACTCCAACAAACTAATCAAAAGACTAGAAATAAAGATGCTACAATTTCTCTCCTCATCCATTGAGGCATTGTGAACTAACTGCTTAAAAAAACTCAGGCCTTCTTTGGTTTGATTTTGGGAGATAAGTTTTCAAAAAATATTTTGGGAAAAGAGTTTAAAATTTTTGTAGTTTGTTTAGTTGTATATTTTAAAAATAGTTTTGGAGTTTGGAAGTTTTGAATGATTTGATATTTTGTTATAATTGAGTAGATGTATGTGAGAGAAAAATTGATTGAAAATGAGAGAGGGGAGAGAAAAAGTAATTGATTAATATGTAAAAAGAGAGAATAATTTTGAAAATTTTTTGAGAAAAATTGAAAACCGAACAAAAAATTTTTAAAAAATTTTCCAAAATCTTTTTCCCAAAGCCAAACCAAACAAGGCCTCAATCTTTGTTGAGTTTTTTGTTGGTTTATTTTATTTTACTTTATTTTTTTGAAATTTTTTTAATCAGATGTTTTTGGCAGTAACTACCATTAGTGTAGGTTTCATTACAAAGAGATTTGTAACAATGTGCTTAGAACTCCGTGATAGAGTATTTACTTTCTAAGCTAGAGGTTGCAAGTTCAACCTGTGTCGCAGTGTGTTTTGCATCCCCTTTCTTGCATCCCTTAAGTTATAGATCATATAACATAACTTTTCTTGATCTACACCAAAATATATATATATATATATATATTGAATTAAAATAGGTTATGCAACAAATCAGCTTGTTAAAAACTTACTTGAAATCAATTAGTTATATAAACAAGTCAATTTGAATTTTCAAGCCAAATTTGAATAATTTGCTACTCGACATGATAAATTTATATTCACTATAAAAAAATCAAGTTATTCAAAGTTTGTTCGATTAAATCTCATTTAAAATATAGTCTAAAAGTAACAAGCTTAATTTGAAAATATTTTAAAACTTGTTAAGTTATAAGACTCCTTTGGTGATTACTTACAAGCTTAATTTGCACCATTCCTGCAGCTACTACATTTCCATTAACAATGTTTTTTAAAGTAAAATAGTATTTTGATGTTATTCTTTCAACAAACTTCATAGCTGACCTTACCGACACACTACTAATCTCTCTCTCTCTCTCTCTCTCTCTCTAGAATTATTGGGGATGTTGAAAAAAGTAGATGGGGGGGAAGCAATTCAGGATGGACCTTTGTGTGAGACAAAAACCAACGTTATCTACCACCACCCCATTAATCACTCCTCAAAAGCCCAACAGCCTCTCACCAACCACCTTAATTAATAACTTCTACTTTTTATATAAATCCAAAAATCTATAAAGTAATTCACAAAAAGAGAAATAGAGAGAGAGAGATGAGGTGATACGATATGGCCCCCTCCCATAAAAAGATGAGATCCATATGAAGTTTTTGTTTCAATGTGTACAAAAAAAAATAGCGAAAAAATGGAGAAAAAGGCTATATGTGCCTAAAGATTCTGAAAAAGTTGATAGAGATTTGCACCATAATTGTGATGGCTTGGCTTCTGTGGAGCAATTGAAAAAAAATGGGAAGAAATTTAAGCCATAGAGCTGTTGGGCTTTTACCCAAGTTATGGGTCTACATACTCATGTCCATGTGCATCTATACACGTACCATTTTGTTCTTACGGAGCATTTTGACAAGAAGCTAAAAAAGTCGATTATGTGGTTTTTTAATTTTTTTAGTGAAAAAAGTCTTTTTTATTTAAAAGAACTCAGCTTTTTGCCAAAAAAAACAAATATCTAAAAAGTCAATTTTTTACCAATTTCTCAAAACACTCTAGGTTGAAAATATGCTTAATTCATAAAAATAAAATAAATAAACAAAAACAAAAAAAAAAAAAAAAAAATCTTGAATCTTACCCTTTTCTTTTTCTTGTAAAAAGACAAGGAATGTCTATTTGATTCATCTGTGCAAAATAAATTACGATTATATGCAGTTACTTGTAAATTATTTGTATTAATTAAAACCGTGCACAACATCAGAAGAATTAAAATATAAAATATTTTTATTTACGGCTCATCCCAAGATACAAACCCGTTTACTACTGGACTATTCGTGTGGGTGAGTTGGTCCTACCCACTAAACACATACCTTTGGAAAATATTCCAACTTCATATAGGTAACTCCTACATCTTTCAAACTAGTCATTATTTGTCAAAAAGTGTAGAATTTAGAGTTTCAAAGCAATGGAAACTGTTTCAAAATTTTCATTTAGCTTCTATACATATATATATATATTTTTTATTTTACTTTTACATGTGTATTTTAATTAGGAAAATCAATCAAATTACTTTTAAAAACTATAATTTTACTTTAAATACTACTATTATTTTACATAACGTATTAGGGAAATGACAGTGCAGGGTAGAAGAACCACAATGCTAGAGACCTCTAAAAACACATCTCTAAACACACCTCTAATGAGGTGGAAAAGGAAGAAAAAAAAAAAAAAAAAAAAATCAAGACACAGGATTGGTTGTGGCAGTGGTGGGACCCACTGCCACATCATTAGTGATACCTCTAATTAGAGGCCCCAAGCATTTTTCAAAAAAAAAATTGCAAAACATGAGGGTACAACTCAAAAGCTGTGAGGGTGCTACTGAATTTGTTTTTTTAATCTATTTCACTAATATCTAATTCCATGTGTTTGATTGGGAGATAAGGGGGAGACTATTTACTATGCGGATTGTAATCCAGAAGAAGCATCCAATCTGCCGTTTATTTTTTTTTTAGTCGGAGTCCGACCGGACTCCTTATGTCCCATATGGGGGACTATTGTGTCCTAAGAGGGGTGTGGGACAATTTTGGGAAGACAATTCACTGTTGGAATTAGGTGGTAAAATGACTATTTTGACCCTCTACTATTTAATTATGTATTATATTTAGTAAAATTCAATAAAATTTAAATGTCTCAATTTAAAAATAAAATAATTTTATTTAACTTTTTAATGGTGTTTTATTTATTTAATTTTTTTAAATAATTTTTTATAGATATTTTATTGATGTTTTATTTTAAAATTTTGTTTATATTTTATTTAATTTCATTGTTTAATTCTTATTATTTTTTTAAAAAAAATTATTTAAAATTTTAATTAAAAAATAACATATATTTTTATTGATATTTATTTATTTTATTTATTTAATTTTTAAAAAATAAATTTATTTAATTGTGTAAAAAATAAAATAAAATAAATTTTTATTTAATCTAGATAAAAATAATTAAAATATTAAAGATATGTTCAATATTGCTATTTTTTAATAAACTATTGAAAAAGGGTAAAATAGTCTTTTGATCATTTATCCTATCCAGTCCGTCTAACCAAACGTTGGATTCACTAAAAATAGTCATTTCCAGCCATCTAATCTCATGAAAAAACAAATACAGGATACATATCCAATCCAACCAAATAGTCCGAGGGATTCACAGTCCCAGAACTCAAATCCGATGAATTCTAATATCCCCTTATCCAATCCGTCCAATCAAACACATCTTTAATGTATTAAAGGGTCACTGAATGAGTGATAGCCTATTACTGTTCTTCTGGATCATGACGAAAGGGTTGGGCTTTAAATATGAAGAATTTTAGGCCATAGCTTGGGCCCTGTCTGGCCCATTTTAGAATTGAATCATACGATAATTTCATATAGGATTTCAATGTAAGAATGATAAGATGGTCGTATTTTTATAATTAAATATAAATATTATTTTAACTTAAATTCTGTTTTAAGATGATTAGTCTTAACATAATAACGACGTCGTTTTGACAGTTTTGAGCTATTTGAGCCACACTTTTTGTGGCCCTCAAACATTTTTCAATAAAAAAATATACAGAATGATGATGCAACAAGAGTCATGAACCAGAAATTTTGCATAATTTTAAAAAACACATTAAAATTTTGCATAATTTAAAAAAAGAATAATACTATATGCACCAATTGATATATAAATTAATGCACTAACAGATGATGTGATATAATTTTAAAGGTTTTAGATATTTATAATTTATACAATAGGTGGAGTCAGTAATAATGTCATAACATATGTTGATACATTAATTAATTAATTGGTATAGGTAACACCACCGTTTAAAAAGTCACACAATTATTCTAAGGAATGAGTTTATGTTTATTTATTTATTTTTATATCATTAATATTTGGGTTTGTGATATCACATAAGAGAAAAAATTTGTCAAGAAATATTTTTTATGTTCGGTTACCAAACAAAAAAATAATAATGAAAAACAAGAAGAAACTATATATAATCTATTTAGTTGTGTTTTTATTTTTTATTTACAATTTGCATAGTTTCATAAAAATAAAAATAAAATAAAATAAAATAAAAAAGTTAAAAATATTCATCATTTTTATTTTTATTTTTGTGTTTTTTTTCTTTCTAATTTTTCAAAAATATGTTGTCAAACAAGTACTCAATATTTTCTCAAAAAGAATTGAAAACATATAACCACACCAGACCGAATGCACATAATGAAAAATAACAAAAACGGCTAATTAAATACAGATTAATGTCTTTGAGAGAAAAAAATATTAAATACACACCTAACTTTTGACATAATATATAATATAATTGGCCCATGACTTAAACCTATAACATCAAGGTTATTAAGTTAAAATTTTACCAATGAACTAATGACAAAATCCCAAAAGATACAAAATTCATATAAACAAGCAATGGAGAGAACTAATAAAATAATTTGACACTTCTAGAAGGCAAAGTTATTCATTAAAGAGAGCCTACATATATTATTATACAAAGCACAGAAGAGACACAGCTCAAATGACATACAACTAAACAACAAAACATATATAACTAACTACACTGAAGATTTAAAGAATTTCATTTCAAGTTCACCACAAAATATATTACATCTAATCTTTGGGATTCAGAGATGGAAATGAAGGAATAGACTGCAGTATCAGCTTCCGGCTGCTCCTTCGACCTGGTGATGATCCAAAGTCGCAGTGAGGCGGAGAGACTCTCTTACTGTTCGGAGAAGCAGATTTGATTGCACCAATAGGTGAGCAGTTTCCTTGCAGAATCTCCGGCATTTCATCTTCCTGAACAGTTTGGATTGGCTTCTCAAACTTGGGCTGAGGTGGCAAAAAGATCGGCTTTCCAAATCTTTGGTTACCAAAAAAACCAGAGGAGGATCCGATAGAAAGAAAAGATCGCGGTGGTTTGTTCTTGGAAAATGGTAGCTGCACAGATGCTCTGGCACACAGAACAAAAACAAAGAAACAAAAATGAAAATGAAAATGAAAACAAAATCAAATAACTGCGCGTGTCAATATGGTATGCGTAAGGAACTGCTAGACTTGTATATATATACCTGCCACTGTGTACTGGTGTTGCTGGAAGAGTAGAATCTGGATTCTGTTCAGAACTGTTCTGGATTAAATTTTTCTGTAAACTTTTGTGTATGACACTCTTTTCAGATACTTCTGGTTCTTCTTCGAGTTCAGCTTCTGCTCCTATTGCACCAGATCCTAAATTCCACAGAGGAAAAAAAAAAAAAGAACCATTTCAACAAAAAGAAACATTTCAAACTAAAATACCACCAGCATCTATGCTTCAATCAATAACTCAATACAAAATATAGCTAAAAACACATTGGTATTAGGAAGAAATACACACTTAGAAGGGGAAAGACTGGCTGTGTTTGGATTTAGGTTTAGCAGAAAAGAAAATGACAGGAAAATGTGAATGAAATATAAGTTAAATTTTTGTCACTTTTCTCTTTCCAATTCATTTTCCTCCGTAAATCCCTCCTCAAATCTTACATCCAAACACAAATTTTACTTTTTCACTTTGCCCTTCTTTTTCCCTTGCCCTCCACAAATTCCTAGTCAAATCCAGATCCAAACAAAAAGCATAAGGGTTTTCCAAGGCATGCTCACCATCCTTTCTACCGAATGCATTTTTACACCCTTCACATCTGCAGTTAATGGAGCATCCAACGCCACCCTTTCAAAGAAAATGGCCATTTGCAAATCAGATTATAAATAACAGCAAGAAAATATTGAATGCACAAAGGAAATGGGAGCCAAAAAAAAAAAGAATTTAAACAAAAACAACCAACCTGATAGCATTCACAATACTTCTTTAGGCAACCAGATTTCTTGCAATTGCATCCTCTTTTATGCCTTGCTGAAGCTGGAGTCTTGCTGGACTCATCCTGATAAAACAACAACACTTATACTAGCGCTGCAAAAATCACATGGCAAGTAAAATGCAAGTCCAGATATGGCTTTCTAACCCCAATTTCTGGTACAGAGTCAGAGCTCCTGATCACTTTAGGAGCAAATGCAAGCGGGTTGCGGGATTCGATCTGCTTACGAGTTGCAAGGACAGTATCTTCATGAATAGGCTTGTTGTAGCAATCTTGACATGAGCATGGCTCCACGCAATAGACACCAGCAGCAAAGCATTCACAATAACTGCAATGAGAAGTTCAACAGGTAGATCATGAGCATAACTTGGTTGTGTGGCTTTTGTTTACATGTTTTCTTAGTATAATGCCTCCAATAAGCTCCTTTGTTTATGCTAAAGAAATGCAATAACTTACAGCTTCAAACATTTTGATTTCTTACAGTTACATCGCTTGCAGCCCTCAGTCTCTCCAGCATTTTCCAGCCTACGCCTGAAAATCAAATTTATGCTATAATATGGAAAAACTGATGCAATTGTACTGAGAATGTTGTGCAATAAATATCTCAGAGCAGGAAACGAGAAGTAAAAAGTGAACTGCACATGCCTCTTCTTTTTTGGACTACTCTGATTAAGCTCTTCACTAGCTATGTATCCAGATGCCAGAGAAGCATCTTCCATACCCGGAACTCCACTTTCAGTGAGACCCATGTTTCCTTCCATAGAGGTTACTGCCAAATATTGATCTTGACCGGTATTCAAAGAATGAATAGAGGCAGTGGAGCTAGGGTCATTTATCAACTGCCTTCCAGAAGACAAAGTTTCATGACTAACAACGCTGTATTCCTTTGAAGTTCTTGCAAGAGCATTTAAATGCAAACCAATTCCAGGTAGAATGCAGTTTGAAGAATCATTGCCCGGCTTCATAGGAACCAGCTGCTTATCATTGGACTCAATGTTAACATCAGGCTGAGGTAACATGGAAGAGCCGGAACTTGAACTATCATCTAAATGCTTTCTGCGAGCTCCCGCCATATCAAAGACCAGACAGCGCCTTCTCATACCACGATGTAAATTAGAAATAGGCTATACAAAAACAGATAAAACAATGTCATGAGCTAATCACAACTTTAGAAGAAATATAAGTAGCAGCACCACTACAGTATTCAAAAAAAAAAAAAGTAACTATATACTAATCTAGGAGTAGGACCTGCACTGCTTAATGTTTCTTAATTTCTCCAACAAAGCTAACAAAAAGTAGAAAATATAAAATAGATATCAATATCTTACCTCATTATCTAATTGTTCACCAGGCTCCACGGGCACACATTTATTTAGAGAAGTACCATCAAGGGCATCTCTAGTTGCTTCAATTTCCTTCAGATGATCTTCCTCTCCAACTTGAGGGGGAGGATTTTCTGATTCATGTTGTTCAACCCCAACTGGACCAACAGCTTGAGTTTTCTGCAAATCACTAACTTCATCATGTGTGAACTCTGACCCAAGAGATGCACATAACCTTGTCTCAGAATCCAGTGGTTTCTGTAAAGGGCCCTTAAAAGCCTCTGCATCGTCAGGTGAATCAAAGATTAATAAATCATTAGCATCAGAAATCATTGTCGCCCAATCTTTGTAGTGATCAATGTTTCTTATCCCATCTAAATGCACTCCGCTTCCTACAAAACCTGTTTGAGAAACCTCTTGGACAAATGGAACAACTAATCCCGATGTTCCAGCCAACTTGGACACATAATTGGTGTCAATCCCATGGCAAGGCATTGTTCTACAGTCAGGGCTGCCATAATCATAGTTTAGTGTTCGTGAGGCCACATTTGCAAGCTTTGAACACTCATAAGTTGACTCAACAGGACCTTCACCTATAAAACTCCCTGGATCAAAACTTTCCTGCAGCTCATCAGAGTTATGAGCTTCATCTATAACCCCATCATTGCTACCAACTTTGTTCCCATTATCAGAAGAGAACTCTGGTTTTGATGGATCTGAGAATTGATGCCTGAAATGAACTGTACCATTAACAAACAGATCACGAAGAATGTATTGAAGAAAGAATGGTTTAGTTACCTTCTTAAGAATCTAGATCCCTTGAGGGAACTGACATGTGGTGAAGTGAAAATAGATGGAAGTGATGCAAAATTAACTGAGTTGAATGTCTGACTAATCCGTATTGGCTTCACTGTCTCAAAAGGAGAAAGATTGTTGATATAATTAAAGACGGGAGAGTCCTGCAAGTGGCCAAAAAGGAAATGCCTTCAGCATAGAAGAGAATTGCCTATGCACAAATCTATGAATTTGACTCTAACATGCAACTCAATTTAATTAGATAATAATTCTACTGTACGAATCAAATACTTGTGTAATGCAGACATCTCAGAAACCAAGCAATAAAAAATGAAGACAGAAGGATGTTCTAGAAATGATTATCATAGAATTCAAATCAATTTTTTTTCCCCAGTAAATAATAATTTAAAGACTAAACAGGAGGAAAAAAAAACAGCAGAAATAAGTACCAAAAATAGACAGATCAAATTCAACAGTGTGCTTTACACTTGCATACTTTTACACATGCATGAACTCAAATTTCATCTGATGAAGCAATGGAGAACAGGTCAAATTCTCAAAATTTGTTTGCTTGGAATTATAATTGAAGACTACCTTTGAGAATTTGAACCAAGATGGCTTCCAATTCCAAATTCAAGGTATGAATTCCATGCTTCCAAACGCAGTATAAAGAATGAGGTTGATTGGTTAAATTTCTATATATAAATCAGATAAAACTGTTGATATTAGGCATCAAAAGTTTAAAAAAAAAAAAAAAAGTATACATATGCAATAAAACTTTCAAATTAAATAATTGATCAGCCAGTCATAGATTCACAGAAACCTCACAGGAAGGGGGGGGAAGGGAATCTCCACTTTGCCAAAATCAAAGCAACATGAAATGAAAAAATAAAAATTCATAAGATATCTTCAATTGCATGACTATTCCAGTAACTTTAAATTACCCAAATCAACAAAACCAAACCCTAATTCTACTGCACACATTATAGATCAAATTAAACCACACAGAATTCAGGCCAAAAACATGAAAAGTCCAACATTAATCATCGTACAATTACAAAAATCAAAAAAGCTACAGAACAACCCTCAAATCCGAAAATCAAAAATCTAATTCACTCAGATCAGATCAAACAACAAAATTTTCGACAGTACTCAGAAAAATTAACCAAACCTGGTACCAAAAAACAAAACTTTCAAAGTCACAAAACAGAGTACAAATCAAGATCAGTCAAACACAAGAAGCACTACCCAACTAGACTAAGATCGGAAAAGATAGAGACTTTGGGGTCGAAATCACCTCGAATTTATAGAGGGGAGTGGCGATCCGGCTGCGGTCTGGGGTGTCCATTGGAGGACCTCCTCCTCCTCCTCCTCCTCCTCCTCCTCCACATTCCTCACTCTCACTTTCTCTCTCTAACTTCTCTCCTTCTTTTTCTTCCTTTCCCTCTTCTCCCTCCTCTCCCATCTCTCTTCCCTGTCTGTATCACTTTTCTCTATGACCCTTTTTCTCTCTCTCTCACTGTGTGAGTGGGGGACTGATGAGATTCAAGAAAGAAGCGGGAAGGCGGGATGATGAGCAAGTGCAAGAGACGATTTTTCTCGACCCTACCACCGAACCCCACACTAGCAAACACATTTTAACACACACTACTAGCTCTCTGTTGAAATCTCCATTTATACAGAACAAATTGCGAAAAAAAAAAAAAAAAAAGTAACGTACACTTGGTTTGAGCGGTGAAAATTATTTTCTAAAAATTATACATTTATACTTCTATTTTCTTTTCTTTTCTTGTATTTTTTTTTATCAAAAATGTTTCGGACCCACTGGCGTCGACCCCCAGTGAGGTGGCGTGTCCGGATTGGGCAAAAAAAAAACTGTGTTATTTTTATTTTTATTTTTTTTGAGTTTCAACCAGTGGGGGCTCGTCACCTCATTGGGGGTGCGACCCCCACTGAGGGTCTGAATCACAGTTATTTTTTTATTTATTTATGTCCATCTATTTAATCATTTTAATTACTTTTTTTTTTCTTATCATAATATGGCCTATTTTGGCAATTGAGTTCAAAGTTAAAAAGTTTTTTTTTGTTTTTTTGGATTATATCATCTAAAAAAAAAATTACATATTTTTTTTAAAAAGTTAAAAAAAAAAAACAAATCTTGACTTTTAATTTATTTCTCAAATAGGCCTATATTTACAGGCACATCATCATTTTTACCATATTTTTAAATGTCTATTTGGAAGGGATTACTCTTGTGAATGCTATGGGGTTTGTTCCAAGCCTATTTAAATAATCTGAATTATTCATATTATAAGATTCATCAAGTAAATTATTTATGAAAAAAATTAAATTAATTGAATATTTATAACTCTATAACAAGACTACGTTTTTTTTTTCTTTACAAAAAATAAACAACTATCCTAATTTTGATATTATTTTTAAAAATAATTTTAACCCGATCATGGGATTATGTATATCTAATTAACCTAATTTTTTAGGTTATATATTTAATAAATTTTATAATATGAACGCTTCAAATCATCCAAATATACTAAAAACAAAAGGCGTAACCACAAATAAGTAACCTCTGAGGCTAACTATAAGGAGTCAAGACTCCAGATGTTACCCTTAGATGGTTACTACATAGCAGGGTCACTCAACCATGTAATAATAAGTCACGAACTGACATACAAGCGAAGATTTGAACATATACTCTTGACTTGATACTAGACACGATTCGCTTAGGTCTGCAAGATTCATTTTACCAATCTTGTGTGTTGTAGTTTAGGTGACTGGCCACAGGAAAATAAAATCTAAAATCTCAAGACTTATGCCCTAAAATCATACTAAAGTGCTACACTCCCTTAGATTAAGGCCAAGTTTGACAATCTTAAAAAAAGTTAAAAAGTTACTCAAAAAGTTAAAAAGTTATCATTATTCACCAAAAGTCAAAAATTACAACTGCACAACTCTCAGTCCTAATTTTCCTCTACCCACTAATTTATACAATTTTGTAATACACATTTTTTCATAAAAAGTCAAAAAGTTAACCCAAACATCTATATTTTTTTCCTCAATTTTTTAATCCAAAAAAATAAAAAGTACACTTATTTAAAATATCCCAAACAACCCCTAAATATACTAAAAACAAGCCCCTGTTGGCCTCACAACAATTATTGTTGTGAATCACAAATTTGTTTGGTTTCACTATTCAGAATTTACCTTTTCAAAAATTTAAAAAAATTATTTTTTGAAATTTTTGTTTTCACATAATTTTTTATAATATTTAAGCAAAATCTTTTAAAATTTTTAGATACAATTAACATAAATACGTTTAGAAAGTATAATATTTATGAAAAAAATTTAAAAATTCACTAAATATCAAAAATATAAAAAAAAAAATTATGAAAATTCAATACATTTTATATTCTTGTATATTTATTAATTTTTTAAAATAGCTTTTTTATAATTATTTTACTTTTTAGAAACATTTAAGTAAGATTCATCTAAAAAAAATAAAAATAAAATAAAATTACTTAAGATTTTAAAAATATTTATTAAAAACAAAAATAAATAAAAATAAAAATTCAACGTTTAAAAAATTTATATCAAACGCAGTATAACAATTCAGCATCCATGTGCATTCGCAATGAGAGTGGATGTGATCAAGTATGGGCCCTATTCCTATTTTGAGAAGGCCGTAACAAATGCGCTGTACGCTCCACTGCTATCTATTATGAATGGGAACTATAGACATACCATGCAACACATACACATGGGCTTATTTTGGAAAGTAAAAAATAATAATAATTTTTTTTTTATTTTAAATGTGCAAGTAAAATGTGCAATGTCATTTGAACATCCTATTTTAAGTGCTCTATTTTTTTAATTTAAAAAATATGAATTGATTCAAATTTTGATTGATAAACTAGTTTTTGGGGCTTTTGAAAGCACCCTTTTTCCAAAAAAAAAATACATTTTAAAGTTTTTTTAAATTTATTTTTGTACAACAAAAAAGATGAAAAACAATATAAAAATAAATTGTTTTTATTTGCAAAATATGGGGAAAAAATATTAAACAGTTTCGTTAATGAATTAGGTTAATTGTGTTGACAATTCGTTTGCGACAATTTCTTTTGACACCATTTGATATATCCCCAATCAAATCTATGTCCAAATGACATATTGCAAATAAAGGTGTAAACTTAAAATTTTGACACATAGATTAACCAGCAACATGGCTTGTCCAAAGTTGGCACAAGAAATACAAGTTTTTATGGACAAGGTAAAGATAATTTTCTATATTTTGGGGATATAATCTAGAAAATTTTCAAATAATAAATTTTTTCCCTAAAAATAATAAATGCCATTTATGTTAATTAATTGTTATTGCTCAATATTATCTTCAAGTAAATGCAGCTTTACTCCCACTTATCTGGAATGATTTCCAGACACAAATGTTTTGTCCCTCTGTTTATTCCATCACCAACCTTATGCTATTTTTTAAAATGGGACTTCTGAATTTTATATATATATATATATATTTCTTTTAAGCAACGAATTAAGTGACTTAATGATTAAATCCCTATTTGCACCTAAAAAAAATGATTAAATCCCCCTAGGGACAAACCATTCCGCATAGAAAAAAAATTACTTGATAGCAAGTATTTTGGTGTCTCAATTTTAATGTAATTAATTTATATTTTTTGGATACTGGTGTTTTTAACCACAATCTCATGATATTCAATCCTTCTAAATTAATTTGACACCCATTAATTTGAATCTTTCACATACATGTATAAAAAAACTACAAATTAATAAATCTTACAAACTTTCTTACTAATGTAAACAAAATTTTGGAAAGTAAAACCAGACTTGTTTCATTAATATGATAGATATCACATTAAAAATTTTATAAACTTTATTAATTTATATAACATTTTTCTATATTAAGAAATGTGATGAATGTTTTATTCTATTTCTTATTTTATTTTTTTGGACAGGTAAGTTACGATGTGTAAACATAAAATGTTGAGTTGTCTATATAAATAAATTACATTAAATTAGATATAAATGGACACAGCAGACCAGACCACAGTCACACACATAATGTGTAACGTGTGTGACCACCCTCTCCAAGATCAATTTGGTTCTGGCGCGCTTACCATATTTCAAAAGTTGGGCTATGCTGCATACAGTCCATCACATACCATGAATCCGGAAACACATTTTACAAACAAGGACTCATCGGACGGATCATATACAAGTTAATTATATGTACTTACGAACGTCTTTAAATTAAATTTTTAATTAAAAATTATACTTCACTAATTAATATTTATATAAATTTTAATTCATTAATTTAATTTAAATTTACAATAAATAAATATATCTTATAATTCAATTTTTTTAAGTTCAATATACACTTTGTAATGATTTTGGGATAGTTTGGAAAGAGGCTAAAAAAATCAATTTTTTGGCTTTTTAGCTTTTTTAACCAAAAAAATTAGTTTTTTTACCCAAAATAACCCAACTTTTTGCAAAAAAAGTCAAAAAATCGAAAAATCAATTTTTTTACCAATTTTCCAAAACTCTACTTTATTGGACATGTACGGCCACAATAAGAAGAGTAAAGTTGTTAGAGCATTTGTATCAAGCTCTTTAAAATGATTTTTTAGCTAAAATTTACAAAAAATTAATTCCATCAAACTCACTTACGGCTCGTCAAAATTTACGATCACTACAGTAACTTGTTACCACAAGCGAGGCACTGTTCATCGCTATTTGTGACTTACCGAATGTCTGCCCGTAAGTCCAACCAGTCAACTGGTCAACGGCAATTTTTTTTTTTAAAAAAAAAACTGTTTGTCTGGTAACTTATCAATTTAATAAAATAAAAAAACTAACAAACATAATAAGAGAATAATATTTACTAAGAATAAGTTAGAATAAAGAATTTGATACAATAGATGCTAAAAGATGAATAGTTAAAATAATAAAATAACTTTAATTTAACTAAAAAATTAAAGAGTTTGGTGTGAATGCTCTTAATGCCGTCAAAATATATTTTGACGGTTTATATTCTTTTAAAAATGTTAATCTGAATTTTATATTAATTTTATTGAACTTATATATTAAAAGAACATGTCATGACATTTTTTGGGACAATATGCTAAAATTTTAAAAGTCAATGACCATATATATTCATCATTCTAAAATTTTAAAATGATGTATGTACCTATCATGCTGAATTGAAACGATAAATAACACATGATTAAATTATATTTTTTATATTTATCATGTCAAATTTGAACGATAGTTACAGCGCGTTAATTAACTGGACCAATTGTATGAGCAATGCTGGGGACCCCCAAAGACGGGCGATTTCAAAGACTTCAAAGGACAAAGCTAAACTCACTGGCCGAGACCAAAAAAAAAAAAAAAGCAAAACTGTTTTTTTGCCAATTGTATAGGCGAGTTATATTATGAATCAAAGGTGTTTGCCAATTGAGTTAAATCGAGTAGTCTTTTATTCGTCATATGTTTGAATTTAGACGGATTAAAAAAATTTAATTTGTATCTATCTGTTTAATTAGCATATATATATTGAACGGATCGTACGGGTTAACAAGTAAATACAGATCGATTTGGCAGTTGGACTTTATTACTTTACACTCTCTTCTTTTAACTATTTTTAAAATAAGTTGTTACTGTTTTGGATTTTATCAGAGTTCAAAATTTTGTATTCTTCATTTTTTTAATTAAAATAAGGAAAAATTACTTATAAATCTCATTTTAATAAATGTTGCTCTAATTAGTCCTAAGTGTTTTTGGTTAAACCATTTAGTCATTTTTATTTGTAATATGACATATATTTTTGATATATTGTATATAGAGTTTATATTTTTACGCATATTGGTTTCATTTTGATGATGTTCATTTTTATCCATATTCATCCCATGTTTGTTCTGAATGTTCTTGATGTTTGTGAGTGTTTCAAACAACAGATTCATTTAAACACCAACCCAAAACTACCCCCTCAATTACTTTTGAAATAGTGGTTTTAGTTCTTGGTCTACTCCCAAACATCTCCTTTTCCAAACATCAAACATCATCCAAACAAACATTCAGAACAAACAAAACCTCCATCTCTGATGATCTAAATCAAGGATGTCCCAAGCTCACCGATCTCTCTCTACTTTCTCTCTGTCTAGATCCTCCGCCGATCTACACCGATCTAGTACCACCGCCGTGAGATCGTGAGAGCCGTTGCTTCGCCACTGCTCGTCTGCAACGTTTGTTCGTTTGTTCGATGGTTCGCAATCGTCTACAACGTTTGATATGACATTATCGGCGGCGACG
This sequence comes from Camellia lanceoleosa, assembly GCA_025200525.1. Taxonomy (NCBI): domain Eukaryota; kingdom Viridiplantae; phylum Streptophyta; class Magnoliopsida; order Ericales; family Theaceae; genus Camellia; species Camellia lanceoleosa. The sequence goes on from CM045766.1 coordinate 172,146,741, forward strand.
ATCAAGATCTGATACAATGTTTGTGAACATCATCAGAACAAAACATCAAATATCTCCTTTTCCCATAAACTCTAACCCGAACATCATCAAGAAACATCAAACATCATATACAATATATCAAGGACAAACATTGAAAAAGTCATCAAAATGAAACATTCAGAATATCTCCTTTTTCATTTATCAAATAAAGAACAAACATCTCTTTTTCCAAACATCAAACAAACATCAGAACAAACATTCATAACAAACGAAACCTCCATCTCTGCTGATCTAAATCAAGAATGTCTCAAGCTCACCGATCTCTCTCTACTTTCTCTCTGTCGAGATCCTCCGCCGATCTACACCGATCCAATACCACCGCCGTGAGATTGTGAGAGCCGTCGCTTCGCCACTGCTCGTCTACAACGTTTGTTCGTTTGTTCGATGGTTCGCAACCTCGATTTCGTCTTTGCCCTCACAATGTTTTTGATGATGTTGAAGTTGTTGCTAATGTTTAGAAAATGAGGAAAATCTAAAAAAGGTTTATAGTAAGGTATTTAGGCAATTCGGTAAATTACACATAAATACCAACCCAAAATTACTCCCTCAATTACTGACCCAAACACGTAAAAAAATGGGTACTAATGTCTTTATACATAAAATAGGACCTATTAGTCCAACAAAAAAATATCAGGACTAAAGGGGTTAACATTCCCAAATTAGGAATTTAATGGTATTTTCCCCTTAAAATAAAGGCCAAAAGTTTTATATTTCATAAATACTTAAAATTATTATTAAATAAAATATTATTTTTTTAACATACCAAATATAAAAATATAACATTATTTTTTAAGGAGATGACGAATTAGATTGAATTAGGTAATCTTATAACCGCTATCCATTTGAACATAGACGAATTTAAAATATTTATATCTATATCTATCCATCTATATTATTAAAATCAGCAATGCTAGGTATCATGAAAAATCTTTCATAAAAATAATCATGAAAGCTTTGTGACTCTTGAATTACATTTAAAATAAAGCATCACACATTAATCAAGGTAATCCAAAGATCATAAATCTTTCATGATCATTTTCATAAAAAAAATTTCATGATCCCTAACTTTTCTCAATTAAAATTGTTTAAAAACAAATGAATCAGAACGATTGATTTTGACGAATTGATAGTCCGTGAGACTCTCTATTATGAACCATGGATGGATGGTATCTTTCCGTCCTAAAATATCAGTCTCTTATTCTATTTTTTGTTGTCTTAAAATATTAGTCTATTTTCAAAAATCAAATATAAAAATAATATAAATTTATTATTTTGTCATTCTTTTAAATACATTAACAATATAAAAAAGTACAATTATGACATTAATATTCTCCAAAAAATGTATTATCAAAGGATAATTTTAAAAAATTAATTTTTTAAAAATATAATAATTGTACAATAAAAAAAGTTAAATTTCCCAAAAAAAATTCAGCTTGTTTGGTTCCAATTTTTAGAAAATTCTATTTTTTTATTTTTCATATATTAATGTTTTCAATGAATTTTTTAATATTTTAAGCATTTTTTAAAATTTTTAGACACACTTAACATAAATATACTTAAAAAGTATAATATTTGTGAAAAAAAACTTTAAAAAATGCACTAAATACCAAAAAATATATAAAAAAATAACAAAAATTCAATACCTTTTGTAATTTTGTGTATTTATTAATTTTTTAAAATATTTTTTTATAAATATTTTACTATTTAGATACATGTAAGTAAGGTGCATCTAAAAAAGTAAAAAAATTACATAAAATTTTAAAAATATTCACTAAAAATAAAAAAGTAAAAAATTTAATTTTCAAAAAATCAAAAAATACATTTAGTTAATTTATCCCAAACAACCCCTTATTATTTTGAGTGGAAGGAAGTACGTACTACACATTCTTACACAGAAGAAGGTACACGTTCTTACATAGAAGAAGGAAACTTCTCAAATAGTGACATCAGTGATCGGACGGTTTGTTGGGCCTGCGCCTCAAAGTTTTACTAATATTCCTCCCGGTTTATGGCCCACCAGGGTATCAACCTACAGAGTTAACATGCCACGTGTACGGTTTATCCCATATTTCATCAATAAATATTTCATATATTTAATTTATTATTAAAAAATTGTACAATATTTATTAATAAGGCTAATGTCTATGCTCAAGTTTATAGTTGTGATTGAATTTTTTTTTCCTTTTTTTTTTCTCTTATTAATTGTAAAAAAAAATTAAAAAATTACAATAAGAATCGTCATATTTTCACATTATTATTAGTATATTTAGGTCTCGTTTGGAAAAACATTATTTTAGTAATTTTTTAATTTTTTAACTAAAATATGAAATAAAAAAATTAGTATGTTTAGAATAATTTTTTAATTTTTTATGAAAAAATATACAAAAACTAAAGAGAAAATAAAGTTATAGACTTTTCAATTTTTTAATAACTTTTTAACTTTTAAACTAAAATTGTCACATGCCAAACAAAACCTTAACATAGAGAGTATTTTGTCAATTTAAATGTTTTTCTTGCATAAAATAAGACTGTGAGAACACTTTTATTAATGGATCACGGTTCAGTAAACAATCGCCAAAGTAAAGAAAATATCAAAATATATGTACATTTTAATTTTTTGTTTACATGTAAATCAACATTTATATATTTGTAGATATTTTTGACACATTCCTATGCAATTTTATGACTTCTAATAAAATTAGTGACAGCTTTTTTGGGTGGTCATTAAAATTTTTCTTCACCAATTTATCTATATTGGACCCACTTATAGGTATATGGAATCATGACTTTTTGTTGTTTCTTGAAACTGGATTTCTCTTTGTTTTTTTTTGTTTTTTTTAGTATCGACTTTTAGCAATATTACCCACCCAAAAAAAAAAAATTAGCAACAAAAGATTAAAAAAAATAAAACAGATAATGAAATTCCTCACAAAAAGAAATTAAAAAAATTAATTAAAATTTGTGAATAAAACAAAAAAACAAAGGATAAATTACAAATATTTCCTCTGTGATTTTAGAAATTATATTTCACCCTTTGAGATTTTTGATTTCATAATAAATCGTCTATTTTATTAATTAATCATCAAGTTAATTAATAGTTTTTAATGATATTAGAAATCTATCTCAATTAATAATTTAAATAATTTTATTATTATATAAGAAAACAATTATGAATTTTATTTTTTTAGTTAATTCTGTTAAATAAAATTTTTTAACAAGAAGGCATTTGTAATTTTTGAAATCACAGAGAACAATCTGTACTTTAAGCAAATTTCAGGAATTGCATTTATAATTTACCCCAAAACAAAATAACATGTGCATACCCACAAGAACATTTGTAATGCTAAATTGGTAGTAAATGTCATCTTTTATATCTTATTTACAAGAAAATTTAATACAAATGACATCTATAAATTGCATAAAAAATAGATTTTTTGTCAAAATTTAACAATGCAGCCCCTTGTGTCATATGTAGCACGAATAACAATATCAAAATTAAATAACTCAAATAAAACTTATCTTAACTTTTTTAAAAGGGTCCTGTTATGATATGCAACCCTTTAAGGTTGCACACTATATGCAATTAAAACAAAAAGTGTAAGTATAAGGTATATAAACATAAAAAAATAAAAAGGTATAAGTGTAAGGTGTAAGTTGCAGAAAAATCTTTTTTAAAATTTGTTGTCCAAACTAGTACATTATAACAACGATAATGTTAGATATGTCTAAATAACATGGGTTTCAAACGAACACTTTTTTAATTTTACCTCATCACTTTGCCAAAGTCGTATGGTTTGGTGACCTTTCTATTGCCTGTTTGGCGTAGTGGTCCCTTTACAAAAAGCCATTGTCATGTGACACCCCCACACATCCAAAACCCTAGTTTGCAGATTAGTTCTCCGCAGTTATATAGATATATATTGACGATAATACTATAATTTTTTTCTTGTATCACAAAAAAAAAAAAAAATACTGATTGTATTTGGTTTTAATTTTTTGAATTTAATTTTTTTTAAATTGGGTTTTTTTTTTCATTTTTTTTGTTTTTAGTAAATATTTTAAAAATTTTAAATAATTTTTTTTACTTTTTTAGATATACCTTACTTAGATGTATTTAAAAAGTAAAATATCTATAAAAATATTTGGAAAATTTACCCATAAGTCCTAGTTTTTGAAACGTTGAACCATTTAGTCCTAAAAGTTTTCTTATGCTCCATTTAGTCCTATTTTTACATCAACATGATGTAAATGATGTAAATGATCTGATATTTCATTCTATAATTTCAAAATTTATTGAAATCTGATGAACATTAGATGTTTTTCATCCTATATTTTCAAACATTATTGAAATTTGATGAACATTAGATGTTTGAAATCTAATGTTTATAACATGACTCTGATGTTATTAATATTGTATCTGATGTTATTAACATTGTAATGGGACCTTTCAGTCTACAAGAAAACTTTTAGGACTAAACAGTGCATAAGTTATTAATTTGGGATTTATTGGTGCATCCCCCAATATATTTTTTAAAAATTAATAAATACACAAGAATACAAAAAATATACTAAATTATCGTATATATATATTTGGTATTTAGTAAATTTTTTTTAAAAAAAATCATAAATATTATACTTTTAAGTGTATTTATATTAGGTGTATTTAAAAGTTAAAAAAATTATTTAAAATATTTAAAAAATTCAGTGAAAATAAAAAAAAAATGACAAATAAAAAAAATCAATATGTTTGGTTTTAGTTTTTTGAATTTAATTTTTTAGAAATTGAATTTTTATTTTTCGTATTTTTTTATTTTTAGTGAATATTTTAAAAATTTTAAGCAATTTTTTTTACTTTTTTAGATATACCTTATTTAGATATCTAAATAGTAAAATATTTATGAAAAAATATTTTAAAATATTAATAAATACACAAAAATATGAAAAATATACTGAATTATCGTATTTTGTTTATATTTTTGATATTTAGTAAATTTCTTAAATATTTTTTTCACAAATATTATACTTTTTAAGTATATTTATGTTAGATGTGTCTAAAAATTTAAAAAATTGCTTAAAATATTAAAAAAATTCATTAAAAAAATAAATAAGTAAAATTTTTGAAAAGTGTTTTTTGAAAACCAAAACCAAACAATATGTTTAATTTTTTAAAAAGTAAATTTAGAAAACTCAAACCAAACAAGCTTACTATAATATTAGAAATTTTACTTTAAATTTTATTAAAAAACATTAATATATGATTCATACTATTTTATACTTGAATTCTACATTACATTATTTTAATTTCTACCACACAAATACATTATACCAAAAAAATATAAGTAATATTTTTGGGACATTAGCGTTTGTGATACAAAAAAGTTAGGGTCCCAGAATTTGGGGCTCCGAATTCACCTAAAAATTTGTATATATGGTAGAGATTGAATTGATAAAATGTAAGATTTACATATGAAATAAATATGAGTTATTGATATGAAATTTTGAATAATTTCTAAATTTTTATGTTTGAGTTACTGTTTCTGATATACTTATATATATATATATATATATATATGTATATGTTGTACTTTCCCAACTCCGCACATTCTATGGAGTGCAAAGTTTCATGCGATTATCATAGTGTCTACACCATGCGTGGCCTAGCACGTGACACAAGGCTCTCATTAGTCATTACATTTCTGTCACAAAGAGACTTTAATTTAATAATAATAATGTAATACTCTCTTTAACCTAGTTCTCTCACAAATGGCAAGAGAAAGGAGAGCTCAATGAGACAATGGTGGTTGAAACTTAGGAGATCTGATTATGTTATTATGCCCCCTCCAATGATGGGTCTGAAATCGAAGTGATCAATATGTCTTCACATTTCAAGACTTTCGGTGAAGTTTAGATTCCAATTATATATACATATATTGACAGAACATAAAGAAGAACATCATTGATATCTATAAAAAAAATAAAGACTTTATTTTAAGACAAAGAACTAAAAACAACAAATTGGAATATAAGAAGAGGACATACATTAGATTCTAATTATATTATATATTAGTTGACTGATGTACTTACTTATAATTATTAATAATTTTTGGAGATTCATATGTCGAAATAAGCTTATATGATTCAATTGAGATAGGAGTTTATGGAATAAATGATCTATTCTAAAAAATTTAATATACTTTTTGTTTTAATCTGCATAATTATAATTTGAGATTCTTATCAGATGTGACTGATAATTCATTAAGAAGTCTTAAAAAATAAAATCTCATTATCAAAAGTTCAATAATCAATTATTTCAGGCAGAATTTATAGAGAAAAATGAGAAAGGGCAAAAAAAAAGAGTTAGAATAAAAAAAAGAAAGATTGAACTTTATTTTTTTTATTTTTTTACAAAACCTTTTTTAAATTCTTGATCCAAACTTAACATTAGTTTAGATTGATGATTTGCACAAACTTGCATTGGACAGACATAAAAAGTTGTAATAAGCTAGTCATGGGGAGTAGTGTTGTCGCATTTCAAGGTTTTTAAGGCCCTTTTTTTTTTTTTTTTTTTTCTTTTTCTTTTTAATCTCTTTTGGTGAGGCTAGGAAAATGGGTTTTTGTCTGACCTAGGCCTTCTTGGGAAATAGTGGTAATATTTTTAAGAGAAGGTCCCTATTATAGTCCAAGCATGAGAAGTTAACCTAATCCATCAATTTTGTCCAATCTTCGCACTTTTCCTTTTGTCTAACATGATGTGTGGCATTTTTTTATTTTCCAACAAGATGGATGATAGTGGGCTTGGGCCAATAACATAGCTGACTTGGTTACAATTTGCGAGTTAATGGGTTAAGATTCGGGCCTACTTTGGCCCTTTTCGTTTTGTTTTGTTTTTATTTTTTATTTTGCTAATATGCTGAGTTTAGGCAGTTTTGCACTGGCAACAAGGATTTAGATTTAAGTAACTTCCCCAATAAAATTGGTAAAGCCAAAGTTTTTTGATATATTTATAATTGTGATCCATTTGGCTTGGGTCAACAATAAACTCTTCTTTCAAGAAAAATCATACTTAAGCTAATTTCTATTATTTTTTCATCATTCACTCTATTCTTCTAAAGCAACTTGATTTCAAAGCATTAGTGCCCTTTTACAAGATTCACAATGTAACAGTATGATCTTCTCTAGTAACAAAGATTGTCAAGGAAATGTCTAACCCAAAAAAAAAAAAAAAAAACTTAATGCTATAAAAGAAATAAAATAAAATAAAATTGGGAAATGTCTAACAAAAGAAGAGTAAAAAAACTTTACGGGCAACTTACACAATTACACTTGTTTTAGCTGGAATTTGTTTATTGTGTCAATTTAATTCTTATAACTTTAATTATATCGATTTTGTCTTTTAATTATTTGCGTTTTATCAATTAAGTCCAATTGTTAACATTTATTAAAAAATTAGACATAAATTTAAAGTTAAATGATTCATTTAAAAAGAAATGGATAGTTCAAGTTAAATTTGAACCTTTCAATTTCTTTAAGAAGAGTGAATAAACTATTTTGCCCAATAATTTCAATTTGATTTCTAAAAAGCATTATAACCTAACTTCGTTTTACAACTTTCTTTTATTTTTTAAGATTATTAATATTTTTTTTAAAGTGTTGTATCATAGAAAAGAGATGGAGTGGAAACCTATATTAGAAGAGCAATTACGTTATAGAAGTTCTCAACCCATTTACAATCTTAATGTACTTTTTATTTGAGATCATGCTCAATTTTATATCCCAAGGCCAAAATCAAGCTTGATACCCCCGAAGGGTGCACTTTCATCATAGCGAGAACTTCCAAACATAAAAAGATTAAAAAAATTGTTTGGTTTGATTCTTAATTCGTCTTTTTCTTTTAGTACCTTCCATTTCTAACATCAACTTCAAATAACATATGAAGATTTTTTATTTTATATTTTATTTGGATAAATTATAAATACACCTTATAAGATTTGTTTAAAATATAAATCACTTTCTGTGATTTTAGAAATTACATTCTACCTTTTGAGATTTATAATTTCATAAAAAAATTGCCCTTTTTATTAGTTAATTAAGTCAATTAACAGTTTTTAATGATATTAGAAATATATTTCAATTAATAATTTAAGTAATTTGATTATTATATAGGAGAACAATTATAAATTTTATTTTTTTAGTTAATTCTGTTAAATAAAAAATTATAACAAGGGGGTATTTATAATTTTTTAAATCACAGAGAACAATCTGTACTTTAAACAAAACTTAAGAGTGTATTTGTAATTTATCTATTTTATTTTATACAAATGATATAAGGGGAATAAAATAATGAAAAGTTGTATTATGTAACAATCAAACTTCACAAGCTGCTCGTCTCCCGTCCGAAATCGGATTGGACGGTACTGTTTGGCTCATGAGGGTCCATCACGGGTCTCGTTTTGGTAATCATAATCGTTCAATGTGTAGAATTAGTCGAGTACTTATGTCTGTAAAAAATCACGTTTATCGGATATCGATAGTTATATCATTGGATCAGTTTTTTGTCAACTGTTAATTTGTTCACCGTCTATTTTTTTTATTTAAAACTATTTTGATCACATATCTATTGATATCCGATCGACGTGATTTTTTACAGGTATATAGTACTCGACGATTTCTACACATTAACGATTCAAATTATTAAAATGAGACCCGTAATAAACTCCCATAAACTGAACAATACCATTTAATTCGATCTCAGACTAGAGACAACCTGCTCTCATAAACTTAAACAGGTTCACAACCAATAAAGTGTCACCTGAACCAATCAACCCTTGACCTCAAAGTAAAGCATTTTATTAATAATTTATAATGAATAGGACAGAAATATGAGAAAAAAATTATTGCATTCATAGCAACAGTCACAAACTACATAAGGACCACCTCATTCACTAACCAGTTGTTTGATCATAGAAAATTTACTTCTTCTTCTTTTTATTTTTATTTGTAAATGATAAGATATTTGTTAATTACAACAAATTAGACAATTATAAGTTGATGGTTTTGTTTGGAAAGTTAGCAATTTCAGTTGGCTATTTGATTTTTTTTAATTATTTTAACCTGACTAAAATAGTTGGGTTTGGAAAGTTGGTTATTATATATATATATATTTTTTTGTAATTGATTTTGATGGTTATTAAAGAAAAAGTAAAATGATTATGATTTGAATGTGATATTTTATCTTATTAACTATTTTAACTTATTTTGTCTTTTAATAAGTTATTTTAACCCAACTTTCTTCCTAAACACTCTCCAATAACACATAACTTAAAAGATCAACAATCATCCTAAGAAATAACTCATAACTTAAAAGGAATCAAAATTCAATACAATCTCACAATTCAATATATATATTTATTTAATAATGATTGATTCCCTGACATCTTGAATTGAAATGTAGGTTTATTTTGAAAAGTAGGTTAAAAGTTGATTTTTTAATTTTTTTTTTGAAAAGATATGTAACAAAATAAAGAGATAATATGATAAAAAAAAAAAAAAATTAATTATTTTTAATCTCTTTACCAATAGAGGCTGTAAAAGAATAACAATGAATTGAACTAACTTGGTTAGATTAAATGAACTGGTTTGAGGTTAGGTCAGCCTTGGACTCAAATCCATTGACAAATGTGAACCTTTGAGAAATTTTTTTGAACTAACTTGGTTAGAAACTGGTCTGAGGTTAGGCCAGCCTTGGACTCAAATCCATACACCTTTGAGAAAAAATTTTGGCCCATCAAGAAGATAAATTATTCATTGTCCAAGGGTAAATTTAAGTAGAGCCTCAACTTCAGTATTATTGATTAAAATAATATGTTTTATTATCTGTTTGGAAAATGTTTTGTGGCACTAAACTGCCTGGCACTAATGGCACTAATTTCCTGTTTTAGTAAGTTTGTTTGTTTGTTTTTTTTTTTTTTTTTACCTGATTGGGGAATTCAGGGCATTAGTGCCCCATTTTTTCGAGCTATACATCACAGTTGTATCTGTTTATCTCTTTTAGGGAAATAATTGAATACTTGTTTAAACATAAATCATGTGAAACAGTACTTCGGGGACAATGAATAATTTCTCCAACAACAAATAAATTGAACTTTAGGTTAGGTAATAAAGGGGTATTTTGAAAAGATGGTTAAAAGTTATTTTTTAATTTTTAACTTATTTGAAGTCACATTATCTCTTACATTTAAAAAAAAAAAAAAAAAACTTTAATCCATCTTTCCAAAATAGTGTTTTGAAAAGTTGGTAAAAAAATTAGCTTTTTGATTTTTTGATGTCTTTTTATGTAAAACAAACTGAGGTAGTGTTTGGTAAAATTTTAAAATTATGATTTGAGAATATAGTTGAATTTTGAGTTTGTGAGTTTTGAAATTATGATTTGAATGTGAAAAATTTATTTGGTTATGAATTTTGAAAATAGCTTTGAAAAGGGTTTTAAATTGAGTAATGTGACATTATATTTGATACGAAAACTTACAATTCATAACTAAACACACAATTCAAAATTCTATTCAAAATTCATAAATTTTTTTTTAAAAAAAATTCACAAATATATTTTTTTGTAATATAAAAAAAAAAAAAATCGAACACTGTTTTAGTCAACCGGCCAGACCATCGATTAACTCAAATTTTTCCGTATTGAAAAGAGTTTTCAAAAGTAAATATGAAATTAATTTTTAAAAATGTTAAACAAACACCACACTCAAAAGTGAGTGTAAAATTATATTTTAAAAGTTCTAACAAACGGAGCATGATTTTTGTGACTTTTTTTTATGGACTTTTTTTTTTGTATAAAAAAAATAAAAAGTTCAAAAAATTAAACTTTTACTAAATTTTCAAAGGAAAATGTCTCGTAGCTTAAATTTTGTGGCTCAAAAGTGGCTCAAATGACCAAAACGACGTCGTTTTAGCCATTTTTACGTTGTTCTGTACTCAAAACGACGTCGTTTTGGCCATTTGAGCAACTTTTGAACCACAAAATTTGAGCTACGTAGCATTGTCGTTCTTGAATTAAGACTGGTAGCTCGAATATTTGGCTCGAATCTGTGAGGAAGAGGGAAGAGGGAGAGAAGAGAGGAAGAAGAGGGAGAGGGAGAGAAAGAGAGATGCAGAGGGGAAGAAGAGGGAGAGCGAGAGGATCGTCGCCATCGTCGATCGTCGTCACGTTCCACCATCGTCGATCGTCGCCCCAGCCCCGCCGCCGCTCCGTCGTCGTCCTCGTCGAAGCAGAAGCAGAAGCTCGCCGTCGCCCCGCCTCTCGCAGCAGCTCGCCCCGCCTCCTCCTCCTCCCCCTCCCTCCTCCTCCTCCAGCCGATTTTATGGCCCCCTCCCCTCCCTCCTCCTCCTCCTCCTCCTCCTCCTCCTCCTCCTCCCTTCTTCTCCCTTCTCGTTCTGCAACAAAAACCAAGAAAAAAAAAAAAAAAAAAAGGAATCAAAACGACCCCTCGAACCAAACTCGAGCCAAACTTTCGAACTACGAATCATGGTGGTTTATTCTTTGAGCAAACTTTTGTCTTGGTTAGAAGACATTCTACAGGGACATTAAAGTCAAATAAAGGCCATTTTGGTCAATTCACACGCGTACTGTACGGCCCCAAGTACTTTTCAGGCTGCTGCAGCCTGCAGTTGACTGCCTTTCTCTCCCCTTTATTGCAATTTTTAGCCAAATCGCCGCGCTTTTCTCTCTTTCTCTCTCTCTCTCTCTCCTCTTCTTCCTTCGTTGATTGTTGTTGTGAACCCCAGTGCCTCTTTCGTATCTTCATGGCCCTACCCTTCAAGCGCGTTGATTAACATTTTTTTTTTTTGAATCCCAAAAGAGTTGTATTGTGGGTTCTGATGCAATATTGGGTTCGGTCAACTTTTTCGCTTCTCTTTTCTCCTTTTTTCTGTTTTCTGTGTTCTTTTTCTTTTTTGGGTTTTTGTGGGTTTTGAATTTTCTTTTCTGGGTTAACTTTTCAATTTTTCTTTTTCGGCGTAGGCTTCTCTTGTTTAGTCATTATTTTATTTTGAATAATTTGTTGGTGGGTCGTCGGTCTTCCTCCTTTGTAAATGTTGGGGATTGGGTCGTTTTCGCGGGGTTTACTTTCTCAATTTTTTTGGGGTTTTTTTATTTGCACAGCAAGAAATGGTTGGTGATCAAAGGTTAGGGTTTTGAGTGGCGAAACGTTTTTTTTGTTTTTGTTTTTTTAATATATTTTGTTTGTCAATTGGGTTTGAAAAGTCTTTAGATTATCTAATTGGTTATTGAGAGGGTTCTCAGGTCAATAGTGGACAAATGTGGAAATTGGTGTGTTTGGCTCGTATTGGATAGTTTGTTTTCTATTTTGTTTGATGTAGGTTTGATCTGAAGAAACTTAGTTTGGCAGTGTCATTGTAAGTTTCATCTAGAGGTCGCATATTTTGTTGATTCAACTATCTGACTTTTTTTGGGGGTTGATTCACATGAAAGTTTTTGATTTTCTTTCATCAAATCACTTGATATTGTTTTGCATTTCTTGTCAAATCTTTCTAGGATCACAGAAATTTCAGTTTATTGGGTTGAATTCGTGTGATTGTGTTGATTGATATTTGTTATCAGAGAAGAGGTGTTCTCTGAAATTAGGTTTTGTGGTGTTTTGGATTGTTGTTTCTTCAATTGGGGTTGTTCAAAATGGAGGTAAAACAGGATGAGGAAGTGCGAGCGGTTCCAAAAACGGTGAAGTCGAGCTATGAATTGGGGAGTTTGGGGTCAAACTCAAAATTGAAGGGTGCGGGAAGTCTTAGTGAAAAAAATATGCCGGTGCAGGGTACCGGAAGTATTAGTAGGAATGATATGTTTTTCCGAGCTGACAAAATTGATTTGAAAAGCTTGGATGTTCAATTGGAGAAGCACATGAACCGGGTTTGGTCAAAGAACGTAGAGGGACAAAAACCAAAAGAACAGTGGGAGATTGATCCATCTCACTTGGATTTAAGATACTTAGTAGCTAGGGGCACCTATGGTACCGTATATCGTGGTACTTATGATAGCCAAGATGTTGCAGGTAAACACTCTCTTTCTTCTTTCTAACAATAAATTTTTTGCTTGATGATCTGTTTGGTTACTGGGAAAATGGATTTCTAGAGCCTGTTTCATTTCATTAGAACCATTTTTTTTTGGTTATAAGTTGTGAATGAACCTAGTCTTTGCTTCATTTTTACGTCAACTAGCATTAGCTGCATACAATTATTTACTTTTTACTGCACTTCCAGTTTCTAGCTCTGGTTCTCTTGTGTTGTCATCTTTAGTTGTTTGTTTAATTAATTATTCTAGATTTTGCTCTATCAGGTTCCTTTCAAGTTCTTTCTGAAATGAATTAACATAAGAAAAGGCTTGAAAGTAAAACATAGGCATTTAATTTAAGTAGTAAAAAAGAGAGAAAAAAAAAAAAAGGAAAAAAAAGAAACAGTTAGTAGAATTGAATTTTATGAACTCCTGCCTCTAATTGGCAGCCTGTTTGGTTATTGAGGAAATTTGAAATTTGCTGGTTAGAATTAGTCCATTTACAAGGTAGAAACATAGATGTGTTTGGTTATAAAAATTGAAATATCTAAAAAATCTACACATTTACTTTAAATTCGGTTGTTTCTCTTTGAACAAAGAATTGAGTAATCTAAATTAAAACAGAGTTGAATGCACAGTTACTACCAGGCAATGGGAAATTGAATAACTGTTGGAATTTGGAAATTCATAAAATTTCTTAAGTATTGTATGTACATTGTTTTTAAGCACTTACTTTGCTGTTTCCCGGGATAATTCCTTCTTTTTCTCTGATTGATAAAGGATATAAGTTGAACCTGTAACCTCACCACTCCCTTTTAAGATGCCAAGCTAGCAATTTGCCATAATGCTACAATGATTTTGGCTTAATTGCTCCTTTTCCTGTTTGCTTTTAGCTTCAATCTTTTAATGTCGTTTACAAATATTACTAGTTCTTGCACGTTTCTCAATTTTGGTAAAACGTAAGGAAATAATGTTTGATTTCGATAAACTAGAGAATTAAGGGTTTGGATCTTTTTTGTTTGTTTCATGTAAAGATGTGAATCAGTTATGCTAGATTCATGAAAGACAGTGATGGCATTTGCAATCAAACATTTTACAAGTGTAGATGGTCTCCCTCCACTTCGGAGTAAATTGGATGATGAAGGAAATTTAATTGTATACATGGTTATGTGTAGGAGGGTCGAATTTCTACAAGTGTACCAATAATGTCATCAATGTATCATTAGCTATATTCTTTGACTTGAGTTTTCATTGAAGTTAAACAAGCATTGGGTGTTTTAGTTGCTTACTTCTGAACTTAAGGTTATTATTGTTGTTTTTGTTATCATCATTTTTGATATAGGGTAACCTTTCTCATCATGAAAACAATTATGAATTGAAATGAGGTGATTCTTCCCGGTCTAATGTAGGACAGTATTAAAAGGGTTTTCTTAAATGAATTTTGAATGGTATTTTAAGGGCATAGGATGCCAGTGGAAGGGATACATCTTTTCGTTTTGGAATAATTACAGTAAGTGAAACGTGGCTAATAATTCATAAAATTGAAAATTTTGCAATACTAGGTGTTTGGAATGGTTGTGTGCTCAATGAGAAAGCTGCATAGAATTCAGGAACCATTTGGAAATTCAGAAAAGTGTTTCAAAGAGTCACTCATAGCATGAAGTTATCTAGTTACTTCATACATATTAACATCTAGTAAGTCTAGCCCTTAGTAATTTTTAGAGAAATTGGCTGCTAACTAGAGTGAATCTTATTATCATTTGATTGGGCGAAACAAGCCCTCAAATTGTTTGTCTATTCTACTTTATATTAGTGTTTGTTTTAGAATTCTGTACTTCAGTGTTATCTTTTCTATTATATAGTGAAGCTGTTGGACTGGGGAGAGAATGGCATGGCCACAACTGCAGAAACTGCTGCTTTGCGGGCATCATTTCGGCAAGAGGTTGCTGTTTGGCAGAAGCTTGACCATCCAAATGTTACTAAAGTACAAACTATACTTTAACCTCTTTAAATAATTTTCAAGGTTTATGACCTGTGATAATTGTTATAATGACAACTTTCTATATGCTACCTTACAGTTTGTTGGTGCTTCAATGGGGACATCAAATCTTAAAATTCCTTCAAAAAACGGTGCTAGTGATAGTTCTCTTCCATCAAAAGCTTGTTGTGTGGTTGTGGAGTACCTTCCGGGTGGGACGTTGAAAAAATACCTTTATTTGAACAGAAAAAAGAAACTTGCCTTTAAAATAGTGATTCAGCTTGCTTTAGACCTCTCTAGAGGGTGAGAATTTCACTTTCTGTCATTCTGAAGTTAAAACTGTCTAAGTGTAATTTTTCTTGATGGAGAACATTATTTTCTGAGTTATTTTGTGCAGATTGAGCTATCTGCATTCACAGAAAATTGTACATCGTGATGTCAAAGCTGAGAATATGTTGCTAGATTCCACTAAAAGTCTAAAAATTGCTGATTTTGGTGTTGCTCGTGTTGAAGCCATGAATCCTCAGGACATGACCGGTGAAACTGGAACCCTTGGGTACATGGCACCAGAGGTATTTACACATTCTGGAAAAAGTAGTTGTAGGGTGAAAACATCGGTCATATTTTTCAAATAACAATTTAAAAAGAACTGCCCATCAAAAGTAACAGATGAATGTTCTGATTATTTTTCATGTAATGGTCTTAGGCAGCCGGACACCAAGTAAATCCAAACCAGATTTTACAAGTTCTTTTTATTTATTTATTATTATTTAAAAGTAATTCAATATTGAAGAGGTGATTTATTTGTGTCTCTCTGTCTGGTACCAAGTAAATCTAAACCAGATTTTACAAGTTCTTTTATTATTATTGTTATTTAAAGGAACTCAATAGTGAAGATGTGATTTGTTTGGTTCTCTGTCTATCGCACATCTGAAGGAAAAATTGATGATCTACATTTTTGTAGGTTCTTGATGGCAAGCCGTATAATAGAAAATGTGATGTCTATAGTTTTGGCGTATGCTTATGGGAAATTTATTGTTGTGATCTGCCATACCCAGATCTTAGCTTTGCTGAAGTTTCATCTGCTGTTGTTCGACAGGTCAGTTCAACCGATAAGCTATTAATTGATTTATTGAAATTTCAAATATTCCAACTTTAAGAAACAATATTTGTTCTTTAAGTACTTTTTCGCTCCCTTTGTTTTGGTGGAAAACATTTTTTTAGTATTTTTTGGTGTTTGGTTATGATGGAAAATGAAAGTCATTGGAAAACGTTTTTCATGGTCATTGGAAAATAAGCTTCCTGGAACAGAAAAATATTTCATTTTTGAAAGGTGAAACTTATCAATGCAACCACACTACCACTGTAGTCACCACCAAAGTTTTAGAAGGCTTTACTGAGGCCTCGAGGCTAAGGTAAATTGCATTAAGGCTTTGATTTTTAAATTATACTTTCCAAAGATTTGCACATCACAATTTGAGGCATTTGCCTTTGGCGCCTTGTGCACCTTTTGTGCTTAAGTGTATGAGAAGTACTAGAGGTGCAACTCGAGCGGGTTCAGTCAGATTGGGAGGTTATCCAAACCCAGTCCAAGTTGTGCTAAGACTTGTCGAGGCCCGAATTGTAATCCGAGATTGTCTGCACAAACCTAACCTGAGTTAAACCTAAATTGCCCGAATTGTAAATGAATTTTTTATATTTATTTATTTTTTTGGAGAGCTATATTATTAAATTATTAAAATTTGACTCCATTTACATTTTTTTTAAGAAAATCATTAATAATATCAAAAGAAGTAATTTATATAATGTAAGAGAGATGCAGTTATAGTAGTCTTTACAATTTATGAGTAAGAATAAAAAAAGTAAGATTTTGTGTTATTTGTATATATAATAATATTCAATATGATTTAATAGTATAAATTACTTTAATATCATGTAATGGCTAATAATTTATATATATATTTAATATTTACTATTTTCATATATCTATATATGTATAATTTGAGTTTCGGATTGTTCGGGTTGTTTGATGTCTTTACCCAAGCCTGTCCAAATTTAATTCGAGTTTTTAAATTTTTACCCAAGCTCGTATCGAATTTAAAAATATATTGTCCAAATCCTAAAAAAATTTGGGCTAGGCTTGGGTTGCTTGGGAGTCCGTCCAAGTTGCATCTCTAAGAAGTACACATATGAAGATGTTGCCTAAGGCTCTTGTTAAACTTAGTCTAGTAGATGGTTTAAATATAAAAATATAAAAAATATAAAAAAGAACCTTTTTGCAACTAGATTTTATAGAAAAAATTAAGTAAATAACCAATCCAAAAAAAATGCATAGTTAAGTGAGAAATTTAATCATTGAAGTTAAGAATGTCAATTTCATTTTCAATAACGGCATGTATCATTCTTTATAATGAAATGTTTGATGTTTTAAGAAGGAAAGTATTTTTTACCTTTTTAGTTTTTTTTTTCACTATTTTAAAATATTTAATTTATTTACTTAATTTTAAAATTTAAAATTTAAAATACAAAATGCTTATGTCAGGACGCCTTATGTCTTATACCTCGTGACGGGTAAATGTCCTGAATTATGTATTCGCCTTCAACAACTTTGGTCACCACCTCCACCTCCACCTCCACCTCCACCTCCACCTCCACCACTATTACTACTATCACTACCTCCCCATCACTGCTAGTCTGCTACAACCACTAGTACGTGTGTTTCAAAGTTGCAGCTGAACATAGGAAAACGTTTTCTATGAAAAACATATTTTAGAAAAAAAAATTCATAAATGTTTTCTGTCGAAACAGACGAAGTGTTTATGTTTGTATTTCTGGTGGTAGTGTTAAGAGTTTATTTTATGTTCCAAAATTTTTATATCCATATATTCTGTGGGAGTTAATATTGCTCAATTATATTGTCAGAATTTGAGGCCAGAAATCCCCAGATGTTGCCCAAATTCTCTGGCCAACATCATGAAGAAATGCTGGGATGCGAACCCAGAAAAGCGCCCCGACATGAACGAGGTTGTGAAGTCGTTAGAAGCAATTGACACAAGCAAAGGAGGAGGAATGATACCCGAAGGCCAGGGTGCTGGCTGTTTTTGCTTCGCTCCTGCTCGGGGTCCTTGATTCCTCTTATTCATTTGTATATGTCAATCATGTTACGTTTCCGCATTATTAGCAGACAGAAATATTTCCTGTTTTAGGCCGTTCATGGAATTTCTGGTTTGTAGATTTTCCTTCCAACAGTGAAAGCATGTTTTAAGTTGCAGAGAAAATGAAGAAAATCTATGGAAGTTTCAGGATTTTCTGTACTTTGTATCACTTTCCAAAGAATAATATCTGTCCCAGTTGCTTCCCGGCCTTTTCTTGACCGTGAATCATGCTATATTGTACTGATTTTCAAGATGTTTCTTGAATTTCTTGGGAAAATTTCTTTCATTTTTTGTATTACGATGTGTCATGTCAGTCATTTCAAAGATGTGTTGTGTCTTCTTTTTATTCTGATAAGTTTAGGTTATGTACTGATTTTCAAGATATTTATTGGGAAAGTTTCTCTCATTTTTTGCATTACAATGTGTCATGTCATTCATATCAATGTATGTGTCTTCTGTTTTTTCTGATAAGTTTGGGTTATGTTCCGTGAGGTTTTTTTCCTTTCTATCTGATGAGGGTGTTTTGGGAAGGAATAAAGCTTGAGAACTCAAAAATTTGTCCTCTCTAATCTCTTAATATCCAAAATGACGTCGTTTTGGGCATCAGGTTTTTTTTTTTTTTTTTTTTTTGCCATTTTCGAGCTCAAAACGCAGGTGGAAGAGGGAGAGGGAGAGGGAGAGGGAAAGAGAGAGAGAGAGGGAGAAGGAAGAGGAGAAGAGAGAAGAGAGAAGAGGGAATGGAGACACACACACACACAAATGGCTCCTGCATTCCGGCCGAGCGTCCGATCGTCATGACTCCGCCGTCGTCTGCCTCCGCCCGTCACTGCTTCTTCCCTTCTTCTTCTTCTTCCCGTCTGCTTCTTCTTTCTGATTGAATCAAAAAAAAAAAATTCAAAAACACCGAAACGACGTCGTTTTGGTTTCGGTGGATTAGGAGGGTCTTGGTTTCGAGCTACGTAGCACGGTTCTTTGGGAAGTTAGTAAAAAGTTAGTTTTTAATTTTTTACTAAGTTTTTTGATTTTTTTGAAAGTGATTTGGGAAGTTGATAAAAAGTTAATTTTTTTGATTTTTGGTTTAATATTTTTTGAAAGTGTCAAATCATTGCAAAATGACGAAAATACCCTTACTTTTTAATAAAAATTACGATTCTACCCTTTAGTACATCAACACTATTTTGAATGTAATAGTCACCACATGTTCCAACAAATTTTAATTTTTTTTTATTAGTACTACAGTTTTCAGATTTCACCAAATACTTTTTATTATTACAAATTTATTATTCTCTTTTTTACGAATTTATTTATTTTATTATTACAAGTTTATTAGTAAATGTATTATGTTTTTTATACAAACAATTACCAAATTATCCAAACAATTATTGCAAAAGACCAAAATACCCGTAGCAAATTTTTTAAAATTATTATGACAGTTTTGTTAATTATTTTTATTATTATAATTGAATGGCATATTTATTTTCTTAATTTTTCCCAACAAATTGCACTTTTATATTAATTAATTTCTACATTACAATTTGGTAAACGCCTTTCAGAACTTGCAACTTACCAACAGAATCGTACATTTTTTTGACACTTTCAATAGTTTCACACATTCATTTTGTTTGCCATCACCTCGTATAGACCGAACAGGATTTACAACTCAAGTTGACGCCGATGTCGCACTAATTCATTCCGTATTGATTTCCTCACTTCGTTCATACGTACGTCATCGTCGCCCTCTAGTTCACCATCATCATTGTCACCAAGACCGTTAACATTTAGCATGTCGTTGAATGTAAAATTCTTTGCATTCGCAACCTTGTTGAATGCTTCATCGTCGCTCGAGTTGCGGCGTATAAAATTATGTATTGCCATTGAAGCCCCAACCAATGGCACCTGCACTTTCCCGAAATTATATCGCGGCATGTTATGTAGGAATCCCCATCGCACTTTCCATACGCCGAACGTATGTTCAATTGCACTCCGTAAGGAGGAGTGCACCATGTTGAAAATTTCGTTTGCATTTTTGGGTCGTCCTGTTGTGCGAAACTGTTCCTGGTGGTAGCGACATCCCTTAAACGGCGCCAAAAACCCTTTTTGGTTCTTGTACCCCGCATTAACAAGGTAATATTTTCCTGGTTGTATGTCGATAATTTCGCATTAGTACGGTGGTCGATTACAAATATCAAATGCACACAACTAATACAAACAAAAAAAGATGTGTCGTTCATCCTACCTTCCTCTAGCATGGGGAATTGTTTGGTTAGGTCTTGTGTTACTTCGTTAGAAACTCTACTGTCATGCATACTTCCCTCTCATCCGCAAGATATAAAAGTAAAACACAAATCGAAATCACACGTTGCGAGTATGTTTTGCGTGTGCCGTCCTTTACGGCCAAAATATGGTAGTGCCTCCTGAGGCGGGAGATGTGCCTCCACATGTGTGCTGTCAAGCGCGCCAATACAGTCCTGTAGAATCACACAGCATCATGTGAAGGAGAAATGCTACTACCCAAAAAAAGTTTGCCTTACTTTCCGAAAGTGGCTACTATTCATAATTAAATGTGCCAAAAATAAATACCCTCATTTTGAATGAGAAATATTTTCGTTGGAACTTCAAGTACGGATGTCTACTATGTTGTGACCTTGTCGGTTGGCAGTGTTCTCTCGTGAACAACTTTGTCGCTTTAAGAACTCGCATTACGTGACGCTAGACTGTTTCCCCCGAGTGTTGAAAACGGTCTTCTATGTCCCAACTCTTGAAGTCCCGTAACACGAATATGAACATGCTGACACTCTCAACTACGTCTACACCATGGGGACGTTGTGGTACTGAGAGGCCGCAATCCGCAACTAATGTCTTGCACAACATCAAGAACACATCTTGTGACATCCGAAAATTTCGCTGAAATGCTTCATTCCTTCCTCGAAGCATCTCCTGCATCCACATGCTACTAGTCAATGCGGATGTATGAAACAGAGTCCTGTCAACATACGCGTACTCGTTGGCAACGTGAGCAATTTCCACCCAAATCATTGATATCGTCGACTCCATTTCTCCGATCGTCTCTCGTATCCAAGCATTTATTTGGCCATTGCGTACGACTCCCAAGCTAGTACCCTCTTGTGCATCCATAGACGTTGCAAATTATATGAAATAAGAACTACCAGCTGTAGTGCTTGATTGCCGAAATGAGTTGCACAACTCTATGATATATAACACTCTTGTAGAAGCATATTCAACTACTATCAACGTGTGTTACTGTGGGCATGTGATTGTCCAAAGCCTAGTACACCATCACAGTACCATGTGAATGCTACTACATTTCCAAGTTTGTACAATTTGTAGTTTGCATGCTTGCATATTGGCATCTAACTTTCATGTGCTTCTGATTGACGTATGCCACATCAACTTTTTCAATATTTGATGTGAGTTGTTTTGGAATAAAATAATGTACATAAAGAAATGTAAATAAATAAGATAATGAAACAGAGAAATGTTTTTGCATTAAATAAATAAAAAGCACCCAATAAATAAATAATTTTTTTATTTATTGAAATGTAAGTACTTTGCTACCTATATTAAATAATTTGAATAAATAAGTGTACACAATAAATAAAATAAATAAAAAATAAATAAGTCAATTAAAGAAATGTAACTACTTTGCATCCTAATTTTTTTTTTCGTCACAAAAATTAATTTCAACATAGTTCAAAAACCCATCATTTTCAATGTTTTTTTAACCTTCACAGGGACTACATTATTATGCGGAAAGAAATACACCTTCTCGTATAATCTGTTGATCAAGTTTGCGTTCCTCAGACGTCGTCGTTCCACCACTGAAAATACAAGCGTGAGCTAGCCGGCGGTGTGTGCCGAAACCTCTCCGATGCCTAAGTCGATAAGCAAGGCAGAAGGCAAAAGCTCTATGTATTCAGGGAGCAAAAGTTGCATTACCTCCCCAAAGGTGATATTGGTGGGCTTATATAGGTTTCGCGTGGCACAATCCTGGTAGGACTCTTACTCCTCTAAGTGTAGAGTCCTTCTAGGATTACTCCTCCTTGCGTAGAGTCCTCCTAGGATTCATACTCCTGAAAGATAATGCTTATCCTCCAACACCCCCCTCACTGCTTAAACCAAGTGAGATGGTTCTACTATGGCCGAACTCCTATACAACCGGAGTAACCTTTAGTTTGACCATTACCTTCCTATCTCTTACCTCGGCTTTCCCATGCTACGACCGAGCTAACCATAAGAGAATCGAGCCGAACTACAGCGTGCCCAAATCGGATACACACGGACAAACAGGTGTCAATGCACGACCGGTCTTATTCGACGACGACCGAACTACCAACAACGCTTTACCAACCGAAGTAAAATCAAGACCTTGGTGAACCGAACTGACTATTACGGTCTCCAAACCGGAGTAACTTCAAGACTATTTCCCCAAACCGAAGTAACTCGTAGGGCCATTCTACTCGGCCTCTCTTACTATGGCCCATAACGGCCCAATACCCAGCTCGGCCCAATTTGCGTATAAATTGCCCTCTCAATTGCCCCTTAATTCCATCTGCGAAGCATGATTGGGATTACTTGTCTACGAACCGAACTAAAGTTTTAGCTTACCCAGCCGAGCTACAATCCTTTAGCTACTCCGGCCAAGCTGAAAACCTTTTTAGCTTCTCTAGCCGAGCTAAGCTTAAGCCGAGCTAAACACGTCCAGTCAAACGTCTCTTCAATCACAGCAACTGAAGCGTTCCACATTCCAATGACACGTGGCAAGCCCCCATTGGCCATACACAGCTGTTGCGCCGTCCTCGTACTCCGAAAAATTTGAACAGTTCCCGCCAGAAGTCCTATTACCAAAACAAGTAAATCTCTTCACCTTTCAAATCTCCCACCAACTATTCACTCGCTCTCCTTTCTGTGCTTTTGTTCTCTTCAACTTCTTCCAACTTCTGAGCTCGTGCTATTGTTGCCGTTGCTTCCATTTCCATCCTCAGTCTCTTTCTCTCCAGGTAAGCACACGAATCTGTTCTTTATTTCCTCTGTTTCTGAAAAACATGCTTTATGCTTAGCCCTTTATTGCTTTTCTGGAAAAATTCATAAGAACCTTATGAATTTCAAGGAATAGCCATTAGAACACCATTTTGATCTTTAAAACGCATCCAACCGAACTAGGAAGCTGTTTTTACGTATGTAGAGATTTAGGCAAACTGGAACCGAACTAGCACTAGTCCACACTACATTAGTTTCAATAGTTCACCTGATTCACACTAGCCGAAATGGAAACCCACCGAACTAGCAGTTCCTAAAACCTCAACCGAGCTAAGCCTTGGGGCCAAGCTAGCTTTCTCAATTCCTAAACCGGACTCAGAAAAGCTGCCCCTTGATGCTTAACCGGAGTAGCAAAAACCATAGGTAGAACGAAGATAACCAAACATCTTAGCGAACCGAGATAACAAGCACCTTAAAAAAAAAACCGAAATAGATCACGCAGCACCCAGCGTAGCCGAAATAGGACTCATCTTCTCTCCCTCTGTTTTTCGTAGCACGGGCAATGATCTGTGCTTAACACCTTGTTTTTCCACTTTGCAGACTTAGGTTGCCCAGACACTTCGGCGCGCTCAACCGAGATACCGAGCGCAACTTCTCGGTAAAGTAATTTATTTCTTATTTATCCAATAAATGGAATCTGATTCTAGTAGAAACCCCAGTGACCTAGCGAATTTAGGAAGGATTACAATATTCGGTAGATGTACATCTCACTTTAGCGAACAAGGCGTAGATCCATGGGGCAATGAAGGCTTTGTCCCTTTACACTCCAATCCATAATAGAAACCGACTTAGATTCGGTCCAACCCTAATATGTGAATTTTAAAACAAACGGACTATGCCCCACCCAATTTGTCTACCAACACATACCGAATAATCATGGGTATAAGCCTTGAACCAACAAACCGGTCTAAACCTAGGTTTGGTGAAATACTACACCAATACTCCATAGGATCAAAGAATGAAGTGGTGTTACTACTTGAGAAATGCGCCGTGGCGAGAAAAGATAATAAAACATACTCCGGACAAAGACCTGAACGATGACGACTTCTTTTGGGTCTCTGGAAACTTTGAAGACCTTCAAGCCCAAATACCTGGCCGAAGGATAAACTGGAAAATGGGAGAGCCCGGTATACATACTTCGGTTGTATTTCTGTTTTTCCTTTTATTTCGGTCTTTCACAGTGAACCGGACTCATACTTGTCTTGTTTTGCAGATAAAGCTCATCTCATCTCCAACTATAACCATCCTAACCTTGCAGTACTCCGCGCCGCACTCCGGGTCAAAGAAAGGAGTTGGGCTAAACTTCTGGACTTCGGTAGACCCTCATCTGGATCGTCAGCGAAGGTAACCGACTTTTTACTTGAAGAAGCACCAGAACCGGATCCCACCTTGCCCAAGATAAACTTAGTGCCACTTACGGCCGAACAGGAAATGGCGAAGAAAAACAGACTAAAAGCAATGCTTACCGCAACAGCGAGGGCGAACAGCGAGGCTATCGTTGCCCTCCGTCTCAACAACCATCCTCCTCCGCCGAGCTAAGCGGCGCCCGGACTACCGAGGCGAAAGCAGCGTTTAGTTGACGAAGATGACAACGTCCTTCCGCCGAGCCCCCAACCAAGTCTCCAGCCGAGCCCCCAACCGGAGCCATCAGACCGAGATAATTCCAACAAATGGGCTCCACCCTTCATCTTCAACAACCGGGATATCCGCGATAGCATTCGGTTGTTCTTGAAGATCACCTCTGGCCTTCAACACGCGGGGTGTTTGTCTTCCCAAAGACATGGATCACCACGAAACAACTCAACACCGAAATGAAGTCCATTCGGTCATCGGCGAAGTCGATGATATTAATGCGACACCATCCTCTTTTGATCTTCGAATTTTTCCAACTCTCAGCTCGGCTAAGATGGAGCTCACTATACTTTTTGCAGGCCATTCAGAAAAACACCATAGCTCATAGGCAAATAATGGAGCTCCGCAAAACAACCAGGCAAGCAATGAGGGAAGCGAAACCAAAAGCTAAGAGCTAACAGTCAATCGTGATCGGTGGGTGAGGCCGAGGTAACTCGTCTGACGGATGGTTGCTTCGGACCGTGACAAACAGCAACGCCATTCTGGGGTGAAGGACAAGTATTTGTGGGAGATGGCGCACCTTGAGAACAAAAGGACGCCGAGATAGAGCAAGCGAAGAAAAGGCGTCAAGGCCGCGAAAACAAGGCTTCAAAGAGGCGGAGGGCATACACCCTCAATGCGAAGGACTGTTCTACAAGTGCGGTTGGAGGAGTCTTTGTGGAGAAGCTTCGGTGCGGCGAGATCGAGGTGTACAATGCTTTCCGCCCATTGATATCTTTGTCGATCTGCAGAAGCAATTTCTGGAAGGCCAAGGCTCTGATGAAGATGATGATGAAGATTCCAGTGAGGATGAACAAACTCCTACTCCGGCCGCCAACCAACAACACAACAATCAGGCAGATCGGTTAGAGCCAGTGGTTGAAGACTTGACCAATGAGCCACCGGCTGACACCGAGCTGCCGATTGATACCACGGTCCAAAATGAGCCTCCTCCTCAAACCGAACTCCCAGCCAGCACCGCTCTCCGAGCCAATGTTGAGGATGATTTTGACGCCGAGCTGGACGCGCTTTTTTTTTTTTTTTTTTTTTTTTTTGTAACTTATGTAGACTCTGACCCTTCCACTTGTACTTGCTTTGTAGTTCAATGAAAAATTTCTTCAACTCTTATTTCGGTTTCATTGGAGTATGCTTGCATTTGAAATGCTTTCCATGTGATCATTTGCGAACTTTGATCTCGGTTCCAGCTATTTAACTTACTAGCCAACCACTCTTCAGCCGATATAGCTTACTTCGGCTGAAGAGTACAAAGAGTTGGTTTAATCCAGCCAACAACCGTAGATATAGCTTACTTAATTTGAAGAGTACAAAGTTAGTTTAATCGATAACCACTCTTGAGATATAGCTTACTTGGTGAAGAGTACAAAGAGTTAGTTTAATCGACCAACCACTCTTGACCATACACTTACTTGGTGAAGAGAAAAAAGAGTTGGTTTAATCCTAACCACTCTTCACCGATATAGCTTACTTAATTTGAAGAGTACAAAGAGTTGGTTTAATCGACCAACCACTCTTGACCGATATAGCTTACTTGGTGAAGAGTACAAAGAGTTGGTTTAATCGACCAACCACTCTTGACCATACACTTACTTTGGTGAAGAGTGCAGAGTGTTGGTTTAATCCAAACCTCTAGGTTGGTTTTCGACCAACCTAGAATATAGTGTTTGGTTATGCCGACCAAGCGTCCTGACTGGATCCTTATCACGGGCTTAGGAGGTCATAGTTGGTTTAATCAGCCAACTATGTTTACAATGCTACTAACTTACAAAAGTTACTTTCTACTAAAAACAAATATGCTGAAAAAGAATCGATTTGTTTTATTGATGAAGTGAAAACTTACATATACTTAGCGATAAAAAAGAAAAAGCTAAAAGTAAAATAACTTAAGATTGGCAGTGTTCCATGGCCTAGGAATTGCTTTGCCGTCCTCAACTTCCAAGTGGTATGCCCTTTTCTGCTAAGCACCACTTTGTAAGGACCTTGATTAGGACCTAACTTGCCGTCTCCTGGGACCAATGTGTTGCCCATAACCTTGCGAAGTACCCAATCGCCGATCTTGAATTGCCTTGGATGCACAGTTTTGTTATACTTCCTAGATAGCTCTTGTTGGTAGGAGGCGATGTGAACCAATGCTCTGTCTCGTCTTTCTTCCGCAAGGTCAAGTTCCAAAGCTATAGCTTCGCCATTTAAGTCTGGATCAAAATTTTCGCTCCGAATTGTGGGGAGTCCAACTTCTAATGGGATGACTGCCTCCATGCCATAGGCTAAGGTGAATGGAGTTTCTCCTGTTGACCGTTGTGGTGTGGTGCGATAAGCCCATAAAACATGAGGGAGCTCTTCTGGCCACTTGCCTTTGGCTTTCTCCAACCTTTTCTTCAATCCGTCCAAAACTACCTTGTTTGACGCCTCGGCTTGACCGTTTGGCAGGGATACGCCGTAGAGAATTGTAGAACTCTATCTTGTATTCTTCAAAAGCCTCTGAAAATTTTACCATCAAATGAGTACCATTGTGAAATCGAGTGCTTTTGGTATGCCAAAGCGAGTAATAATGTTACGCCAAACAAACTTCTTCACATCTTTTTCCTTGATTGATGCCAAGGCTTGCTTCCACCCATTTTGTGAAGTAGTCCGTTCTTAAGAAAGAACTTCTGTTACTGGTCTTTGTTGGAAGTGGACCTACTATGTCTAAGCCCACATTGCGAAGGCCATGGACTAGTCAAGGTAGGAGTTCTCTGGCGGGTTGGTGTATTTGGTGCAAACTTGACACTTTTCACATTTTTTGACATACTTCTCTGAATCTGCTTGCATGTATGGCCACCAGTATCCTTGTGAAATGGCTCGGTATGCTAATGATCTTCCTCCTTGATGGCTGCCACATACCCCCTCATGTATTTCGAACAGGAATGCTTCCACCTTGCTGGGGTGGACACACTTTAAGTAAGGTCCTGAGAATGACTTCTTGTATAGTGCCAAGGATGGAGAGAGCCAAAATCGCTGTGACTTTGCTCTTATTTTGTTGGCTTCTTTCTTGTCTTCTGGGAGGGTGCCGTCCTTTAGGAATAGTATGATGGGATCTATCCAAGAAGGACCTAACTTCTGCACAACATACTTCTTGACACGGGTCTTCAATGCTTGATGCAGGCGGATAATCGATTAGTAGCGGATGGGGAATGGAGGTGTACGCCATTGAGGCGGCTTCTTGAGTTCGCCTTTCTTTGTTTTCTCTCTGCCGATCTGTTCTATTCTCACTACTTCGAACTTCTTTATCTCTGTTCTGACCAAGTCTTGGTACTTGGCCATCCTATCATCCTTTGCCTCATAGTCACCAGATATTTGGTTTACCACCAGCTGTGAATCGCTATAGACCATCAGCTTAGTGGCCTTCATGTAGAATGCCGACTTAAAACTTGCTAGAAGCGCTTCATATTCCGCTTCATTATTTGATACTGGGAAGCCTAGGTTGATTGCCTGCTCTACTACTAGGCCGTCTGGAGAGATGAGAACTATGCCTAGTCCTGCTCCATGCCTATTGGATGCTCCATCCACGAAGAGCTTCCACATCTCTCCAACAAACAACTTCCAGCAGGTGGAGGGATCGGATGATGTCTTGGGATCTTCCACATTGCTGGTGGCTTCTTTAGGGTCAATGCTTGCTGTCTGCCCCTTGTTCTTTGTTTGCACCAAGTCTTTGTTTGTCGGTGAGTCCGGACTTGGTATAGCATGGTTTACTTCTCCCTCCCTCTCTTTACTCTGGTTCGCCTTGGGGCCTGACTGAGCAACCAGTACTAGGGGTTGCGTTATTCCGACGTCAACCTCCATCCCTAGTTAAATTTGTTTGAGTCGGTCGGCAGATGTGATGACTTCCAGGGGTGAATTCTGCGACAAAGTCTGCTAGTGCTTGAGCCTTTATTGCGGTTCTGGGTTGGAACTTGAGGTCGTACTGTCCCAATTCTACTGCCCACTTCAAAATTCGCCCAGAAAAGTTCGCCCTTTCAAATAAAGCCTTGAGTGGGAAGGCTGTGAGAACAACTATGGTGTGGGCGTGAAAGTAATGCGACAATTTCCTTGAAGCCATCATCAAGGCCAATGCCGTTTCTCGATGTAAATACCTGTTTGGCGCCTTGACAATGTCTTGCTTACATAATAGATGGGCAGATGTTGGATTCCTTCTGCACGGACCAACACTGCACTGATTGCGTGCTGCGAGACTGCTAGGTATAAGAAAAGTTCTTCCCTAGGGATTGGGGTTACAAGGAGTGGTGGAGAAGACATATATTCCTTCAAACTCTCCAGCTTCGGTGCATTCTTCGTCCCACTCAAACTTAGCTTTTAATGGTGAAAGAATGGGCCTTAATCTATCTAAAGACCGGCTGATGAATCGGTTAAGTGCTGCCGCCATGCCGGTGAGATGCTGTACTTCCTTTACTGAGTTAGGCCTCTCCAACTCCTGAATTGCTTTGATTTGGGAGGGGTCCGCCTCAATACCTCGGTTGGTCACCAGGAAACCCAGAAACTTGCCAGACCCTACACCGAATGCGCACTTAGAAGCGTTAAGGCGCAGCTTGTGTTTCTTCAGGATCTGGAACATCTCATCTAGGTCCTTTAGATGGTCATCCGCGTCTTTGCTTTTGACCACCATGTCGTCGATGTAAGCCTCTATTGTTCTGCCTAACAATGGCTCAAACATCTTGGTGACCATTCTCTGAAACATCGCCCCTGCATTCTTCAGGCCAAAGGGCATGACCTTGTAGCAGTATAGTCCTCTTGGAGTGGTGAAGGATGTTACTTCCTGATCGGGTTCGTGCATGGCTATCTGATGGTAGCCTCTGTATGCGTCAAGGAAGCTTAGTCGGTTGTGTCCTGCCGTCAAGTCTACCAGTTGATCTATCCTTGGTAGAGGAAAGCTATCCGTTGGGCACGCCTTATTGACCGTCTTGTAGTCGACGCATACCCGCCACTTGCCGTTCTTCTTTGGCACCACGGATGTTGGAGATCCACAGGGTAGTGTACCTCTCTGATTGCCCTGCCTCCAACAAGTTTCCCCGCTATACCGCCACTATTTTGGCGTGGTGAAGCGCCCGATCTGAGTCTTGTTGAATAGCGAGCCCTAGCGAAGGGTGGACATTGAGTTGGTGGCAGATGAAATTGGGATCGATGCCTGGCATGTCGTATGGGATCCAGGCGAACACTTCGATATTGGAGGTCAGGAATCCCAAGACTTCCAATCTCGGTCTTGGACAACGACGAGCCAAGTAAGAAGAACTTTTAGGTTCTTCTCATCTATCCTTACTTCCACCAAGTCCTCTCTGACTTCGACTACATTGCTTTGCCAACATCATGAATAGTTCACTACTTCGGGTTCCTCCACCGTATGAACATATCCTTTGGTCGCTTTCGGTGGCGTTCAACGTCACAAAGCATTGTTTCGACATGATCTGATCCCCATAAACCTCCTCTATTACTCCGGTGTCGTTGGGGAACCTCATCACTTGGTGGTAGGAGGACGCCACCGAGCGCATGGCATGCAGCCATGTTCTGCCTAAGATGATGTTGTAGGTGGAGGGGACCTTTAATACCTAGAACTCCACTTGCTTCGTCACACTCCCTGCTCGTACTGGAAGGATGATTTTGCCGACTGGCCACTCTGGCATTGAGTTAAATCCAATCAAGGGTGACACTGCTGGCGCTAAGTCTTTGTCTTGCAGCTTCAATTGTTTGAACGTCTCATAGTACATGATTTCACATGAACTACCCTGGTCAATAAGAATTCGTTTGACGTCAAAATCCTTGACTCGGAGAGTGACGACCAAGGCATCGTTATGAGGGCAATATATTCTGTCCAAGTCTTTGTCCGAAAAAGACATGACGTTTGTTGCCTCTGTCTTACTCTTCTTGATAGCAGGTTGGGCGCTCAGCACCTCTCTTAAGTGCTCAGCCTTTTTAATTGAACCTCTGAGCTCGCATACACACTCAGGTTCAAAGACTCCATGTATTACGTTGATGACGCCTTGGGGCGGGGCGTCGATTGGCATTCCATTGGGCATATTTTGGTCCTGAGGGGCCGGTTGCGCCCCTCCCTCTATGTATTTGTCCAGGTGGCCCGCTGCCACCAATTCTTCCAGATGCTGCCTCAATGGGGTACAGTTCTCAGTGCGGTGCCCTTTTTCTTTATGGAAGGTGCACCTAGATCTGTCATCATAGTCCTTCTGAGCTTCGCCTAGCTTGGCTGGCCACTTGATGAAAGGCTCGTCTCGAATCTCACTAAGTATACGGTAGATCACTAAGTACTCGGCCTCTCTTACTATGGCCCATAACGGCCCAATACCCAGCTTGGCCCAATTTGCGTATAAATTGCCCTATCAATTATCTACTTTTTAATTTTGTAGCTAATTAGTGTTTGCTTTTGTAAAACCAATTTTCATTTTGTCAATTATAAAATAGATTTAACAAATTCAATCCAAATACACTATACGAATGTTGCCCTCTTATTTTTCCTAGCAAACTAATGTCTGCCCCACAACTTACCATCTGCATGTGACAATGAGCAAATAAAATAAATAATAACACAACAAACCAAAAAGAGCCTGCAAAGAGTTGCATGTACGTTCCCTAGCCAAAAATTGTACATAACATAACAAGCATGTGACACAACAGTGCCGCCTTGCGGCGTGTATACTCGCATATCGGTTGCAAAGTCCTGCAGAATCATACATACGCGTCCATACCAAAATAAAAGAAATGCGAACTGTCTCGAGACTTCACCATCCAAAAAAAAAAAACAAATAAAAAACAATACGAACACACATAATATACTACAATCTCATGATAACCAAATAGTAAAATGACAATCCAACCACCAAGGCCTAATCCAAGTCAACAGCACCACCACTCCCGAACAGCCGTGTCTCTCCTTCACGATCCCTGCCAACATTGGCCGGCGTGCAGGCACGCTTCTCTATCAACCAGTTGACAATGTAATTTTGGGGGAGGGCCATGATGATGTCCCGATTATCGAGTGAATCCATTATGCCACATGCGAATGAGAACAACTTACCGCTGGGCTCTAATCCAGGAGTGCTCATAAGTCGTGCAAGACAGTCCCCCATTGTGTTGTCACCTTTACCCGTGACAACGTAGTGCGTGATTTTCAGCTCCCTGCTTTGTTTGCTCACTACTTCCACGAGATCATCTATGCTACTAGCAATAATACCAGGCGATGTCCGCTTGCACCATTTTGGATTAGCTGATCCATCCACGGCTGACTGGGGAGGAGCATCCTCAAAGAGGCTACTATCAACCACGTTCTCCCCGACAATGTCATGGCCCGACTGTGGTAGTGTGCCTGCACTGAGAGGTCCCATCCCGCTATCTATGTCCATGGCATTGGTCGCAACAGCAGCATCATCGCGCACTTCTGTTGGAGTCCATGCATGTTTCCCAGTCATTGCTGCGCCAAAGTACACCCGCTCTATGAGATCCACGTGCTCTAAAGGCTTACTCTTGAATTTAGCATATCGGTTGTTCATCTGTGAAGGAGAAAACACATATGTCAGTACAGCTTGAAATGTAATTACAAAACAATAAATGTAACTCTTGAATTAAGTGTACACATTGCATGTTGTGGGTTGCCCAACATATGTTAAAGTAGTATGTACAACAAGTGCTTTGATTTGTTGAAAATAGTTATGTTAACAAAATATGACAACTAAAATCAGCGATACTAGTACAACAGTACTGGGGAACATAAAAGTTTTGTGAAAACATACCGCTTGCATTTTGGTCCACCAATGGTCAGGTGCAGTGAACAAGCCTGTCTCATGGTCGTACCCAAGCCCTGTCAAGCCATGGCTGGCATTCTCCAACTTCTTCCAAGCTACCCAATCTTTCTTCAAATTGTCAAACTTATTTTTCATTTGTTTGGCTGAATGTAGTAGGCCGGTTTTCTCTAGAAATTTATTTGCTACGTTCTTATCCCTTGCCATAGACAATCCGCACGGTTGTCGATTACCACCTTCCATTTCAACAATGATGAGTTGAAGAAAAAACTTTGTATTGTCACTGTCGAATTGGCATTTGTGGACTGGCTAGGGTTGGATTGCTGTGACAGCGTTATCTCGAGACTTTGAAGGGGTACAGGGTGATGATCGATTTGTTGCCATGAGTAGTGCTGTCCTGCTTGTAACATTTACAATGCAATATCGGAAAAAAATGAAGTACAGTACATATTGTTTGCATGGCCAAAAGTAAAATAAAAGTGTAAACACAATTACTGCAGTAATAACAACAAATAGTACAACACTTTTTGAAAGACAAAGTCCGTTTGTACTACACGTTGGGAAAATCTTATGTAACAGGACCAAAACATCTAATTGACAGCAAAGTACATATGTCATACAAAAAGTAACTACGCAGCAATATCCATGACAATACATCACATCCGAAACAACAACACCAAAACAACGACGCACAAAAAACCGACAACAGTCCTAAGCATACGTAGGCTCTGATCTGTGCACGCAACGTCCGCTCGTAACCCCTGATCGACATCATTATGTGGCTGGTCAGTACGCAAACTGGTGCTGCGAAACTCGTCACACCAACCAACACACGACGCACATCTCTGCTAGACAAAATTGCAGTAGATAGTTAGCATGTATACTATACGACACAACCACAAATGAACAACGACATGACTAAGTGCATAAGAGAGTGGCAACACAAACGCGCCGTAGTTCTAGGGCAAATGTAGAACGCACGGCTAGGGTTTTTGGGGAATCTTGATATCTTTACAACGCAATGTCCAAACCTACAATCACACATCCTCGGTGGCCATGATGAAGTGACACTTGACGTGGAGGACGCCATCTGTATACTCCTTTGATTTTTTTGTTCATGTTATAAATTGAACTAATATAATCTACTGTGCAGAATGAAAGAAAGTAGCTGAAACAAGTTCATTTTGCATTTAGGTTAATACTTGAACATGCTAGTTTAGTGGTGTGTCGGGACTCTAGCCATTTTGTTGTCTACATTTGCACTCTATATTTTCACTCCCTTTGATTTGTTTTTACTGACAATGTGCTTGCATTGTGCTTTAGGTGACTCGTTTGCTATGGTTATGAATAGGGACGAAAAATGCTCCAAAAATCTAGTTGCTCAACTGTTCTTGGTTAATGATCCCTAAATATATTGAGAGAATGTTACTAAACTAATTAGCAGTTAGCAGTTAATATAGCCAAGTATAAAATTCCAAAAATAACCCCTTACATTCAAGGCAACCAAACAAATACGTGCAAAAATGTAATGATTTTATGTAAAAGATGTAGTAAGAAATGACTTACAAAATTCTTCTACATAGAAATTATTTATTGAACTACATATCGAATTAACTATAAATACTACGTGAGTGTTGTATGACCTTCTCTGTGTGTGTGTGTGTGTCTGCGAAACTGTGATAGATCATGGAACCTCCAGAAGATCATTGAAAAAAGAAAGACACAATGGTTAGGTAATGAACTAATGGGAAAGAGATTTCTTTCTATTCTCTATGTTCTTCTCCTTTTATTATGTTTAGCTTCTATATGAATTATCAATGTTAGAAAAACTCTAGACCTAAATGCACTTTGTTGATCATAAGAACTAGAAAAACACAAGTTAACTTTCAATTTTAGTTACCAAAAAGAGAACTATAAAATTCATCCTAACAGCCACCAGAAAAATAGTGAAACCTCTTACTAAACTAACCCCTGTAGTGATGGCAAATTCATCCTAACAGCCACTATAAATTCTCTACTGGGATTTCAAATTATTAAGACACCACAAAGATGATGGATATAGAATCACTTTAATATCTCCCCCATGGTGTGCTCGGATGTATCTTGGAATTTAGCCTTTTCATATCAGCCACCAGAAACAAGTTTTCTTTTTTAGTTTCTGTTATATGATTATCAACTTTAAGCTTTGTAGAAGTTATACCAACAGCATCATAAAAACAGAGTATTGTGTGCACTCATAAAAATAGAGTATGGTGTCCAATCCATGAAAGAGTGCAACATTCATATAATAAATCCACTTCACCGTATCTATTACATATATATATATATACTACACTTCTGTTAATGTGATGCATTAGAATTCTTAGATCAATTTGTCATTTTGTTAATCTGCAGCTGTTCTAAGTACAGAACACCTTGGTGTTTCAGATCGAATCAATCATTTTTTCACATCCGAAATCACAAGTGCAAACCAATATGGACCAACCATTATGAATGTCATCCGAAATCACAAGTGCAGGTCATCCACAAGATTAAGAATAACTGCTGCCATGGTTTTGGGTCCGTCACTACTTGCGAGAAGATAGTAAATGGAAGACAATTTTCGGCATACCTGATGGTGCAGATCCGGCCAAGGCGAGGATGTGGACGACAAATCCGACGGTAGCTTCGGCGAGGGACGGCAAGGTCGTCGGTTGTTCGAAGGAGTTACACGGTGCCGCTTGAAGAAGGATTTCACTATCGCAACCAGACTCTGAAGGAGGCATATGTGGCCTCGTTTTGCCCTAGGCTCCAATTTATGAGATAAGGGTAGTTTGGTAAATGGCCGAGTTGCATTTTTGGGTCTTCCCGAATGGTGTGTTTAGCGTTTTTGGTGTGTTCTGCGTTTTTTCCCTTTGATAAAAACGTAACTTTTTATCAAGTTTCCCAAAATGGTACACAATGTCATGTGTTAATCTAATTTGATATTAATGAATTAAAATAATAGATTTTAACATTCTTGTTGTTAAGTTTTTGAAAAATAAATCAATAAATATCAAATAATAAATAGTATAAAGGAATGTTTCACCACTACTAAATAATCACTCATGTATGGTTGATAGGATGTGAATGCAACTGACCAAGTGGAATCATCTGATTCAAGGAGTCCTGCTTTTTTTTTTTTGGTTGTAGCCCATTGGTGACTGGTCTCAGTGGAATGCACATATTTGCAGCATAAAATAGACAAGACATGTTAATAAAACATTAAAAGAAGAGAAAAAAAAAAGAAAAAGAGAGAGAGTAAGGTTTAATTCATTATGCTTGGTTATAATTTTTTGAGTTATTTTTTAATAAAATAATTTGAAAATAGATATGTGTTTGATTTTTTAAAATTTAACTATTGCAAAGAAATTTAAATTTTTCTCCACAGAGAGAGAGAGAGAGAGAGGGGGTAGTCTAAATGATATATTCAATAATAAATTAAAAAAAAATTATTATCACATTAAAAGTGCTACTACATTTGTTTTATGTATATATATATATACATATTGTATATGTATCAAAAAATAATTTGGTATGAATCTTTTTATGAGTGCATATCCTACCATTAAATTTATAACTTTATCATAAAATTTCATGATATCAATCATAAAATACGTAATTTAATCACAAATTGGCATAAAAAAAATTAAAGTAACCAATGTGGGTTAGCTTTTTGATTTTTTGGCTATTTTAGCTTGGGGCAAAAAAGCCTCGTTTGAGATAGATTTTTGACTTTTTTTATTTTTGTGAGAAAAAAAATAAAATGATTATAGTTTGGATATGACATTTTGTCTTATTGAGCTAAAAAATCTATTTTATTTTTTTGTGGCTATTTTAGCCAAAAAAAACCCCATTTTACTTATGCCAAACGACGGCTTACAAGCTTTTATAACTTCAAATACAAAAATATTTTTGAATTTTGTTTTGTTTTTAAATTTAAAATCCCTCCACCTTAAAAAGTGTATCAGTGTAAAATTTAAAATCTTTCTATATTGGATTTCCGGTCAGCTTGCTGGAACCATTTAGCAATTCCAAAAAAAACACAAAATAAAACAAAAGAGAACAAGTAACATCAAAAAGTTAAAAGAAAATAAAAAAGAACAAGTCACATCACATTATATCTTTGTTTCCAAATGTCCATCCAAAAAAAAAAATTGAACACTTTTTTTGATTTTTGGACTTAACCAAACAAAAACTCTAAAATTTTCAAAAAAATAAATTTGGAAAGCTAGAACCAAATAGGTTGATTTAGTTTTCAAAATGAATTCTAAAGTAAAATGAGCTCGACAATATGAAAAATAAACTGGTCAAATTTAATGTCAAATTTGTATGGCAAGAATTTGACACGATTAACCCAATTAATTTAATTGTTGTATAAGCACCAACTTAGGTATATCTAATAATATTATGGACTTGTTTGGTATAATATCTTATAAATTGAAAGTTTAATAATTAAAAAATAAAAACTAAAAGCGTATTTTCCTTGTTTTTTCAAAATTTTTTTTTGAACTTATTTAAACTTGATTTATCTCGTAAGTTGTAAGTAGAATTAAATAATCTTCTACATATTTTTAAAATTAAAAAGTTATAAACAGTCTTATTAACTGCACTAAGCATGATCTATGTCCTCTTAATACATACATGGAAATGTACATACTATTTGTCCATTCTTATTTGCTACCTATTAAATATGATCAACATAGTGCTAAAAAAAAATATGATCAACATTATGTCATTTGTGTCGTTCTTATCAATTATTGATACATGTATAAGCATCAAGATACTTGACACAATAAATTAAATTAATGTTGAAATTTTGATACAAACTTAAAATAACACAATACAAACATGACTGACACGACACGATTCCTACTCTGCCCAACCCTCACCTCTCTCTCCCCCAAACCCTCTCTCTACAAGTGATAAGGGACGTTATAGTTGGACCATGATCTCATAGAGATGAGGCCTGATTCGTGGACTCTTTATCCTATCCATCGTCTTATAGTTGGACCATGATCTCATAGAGATGAACCCACTCCACTCTATTGCTTGCATGATTGGTAAGGGACTCTTTATCCTTATCCATTATTTTTTTCCCAAATCAACAATGCAATTAATACATATTTTTGTCTGTTACACACAAAGTACAATGTGCAAGAGCTACAACATTTCCAATTCTAAGTGGCCAACAAATACTAATTGCATTGAAGTTTAGTGCACCTTTGGCAATTTTGTCAATTCTTCATGAAAAATATTTTACAAATTGATAAATTTTATGCTTTTTTTATTAGTAGATGTGGCAAGGATAAAATTTTAAA
The DNA here is from genome assembly GCA_025200525.1 of Camellia lanceoleosa. Taxonomy (NCBI): domain Eukaryota; kingdom Viridiplantae; phylum Streptophyta; class Magnoliopsida; order Ericales; family Theaceae; genus Camellia; species Camellia lanceoleosa. The sequence goes on from CM045766.1 coordinate 172,184,783, forward strand.
ATTTGAAATAAGATCCACTTTGAATAATATGACAGAAATAACTATGAGTGAGACTTTTTAACAAAATTTCTTCAATGGAAGTGAATATAAATATTAAGTATAATCAAAAAATAATTTTACCTATAACTACCCAGTTCGGTGAAGATGGAATCTACCGTAATAATGACTCTAGTAGTTAAACTAGTAAACAATTCAATCAATTTCTCTTGGTTATCATTTTTTTTAAAAAAAATAATACAAATATAAAACTATTTTGCATAAAATGAAATCAAAATGAAAACCAATGAGAGTTCTAACATTATTTATGTATTTTTTAAAATTTTGAAAAACACTAAAAACAAAAATAATATCAAACATACGTGGAATCATATCTTTCTTTTATCTCTCCAACTATAAAATTTTACCTTGGGCCACGATCCGCTCTTCGTACTTACGAGTTAAGTATTGTGATGGTTAATAATTAAAGTTACTTTCGGCAAATTTTTAAACAAATTACTAAATGCAAGCGGAAAAAAAATATTTAAATGAAAGTACCAAAATAATTATTTGAGCTTCTATTTTTATAACAAAATTTATTGACCAAAAATGTCAATATTTACATATGAAAAATAGAATTATAAATACTATCAAACTGTTGTGTGTGTCTATTCCACAGTTTTGTGTCTAAGACTCTCCAAAAGCTATTTTTGAATTGCACTGTTCCTGAAAATTGATAAACAGATATAAGCGCATGGCAGAGTGAGAAAGATTATACTAAGAACATAAAATTCAGTATGGATAATTATTGGCTAAACAAAGCTTGATATTAAAACATAGAATATATCATTTGATATATAATACAGAAATCATATAAACAAAATAATCGGAATCACGGTATAGGACGGAATGGAACAGAATAGATGTATAGACTCAAGAGATGGCTCATATGAACTCTAAAAGTAGCTTCCACCATAGTGTAACACTTAGCTCCGTACAGTATTTTGCTCCACACCAGAAATCATAATTACGGTACAGAACAGATATATGGACTCAAGAGGTGTCCCGTACGAACTCTAGAGGTGGTTCCTACAATAGTGTAGCACTTAACTCCGTACAACACTTTGTTCTACACCAGAAATCAGAAGATTAGTGGATATATGATAGACATAGGGTCACAAAGTGACTAATAAGATGGCCAATAGTTATTTAAGTCCCTCAAGGCATAGGACCTCCGTGGTAGTACTTATAAAATAATTACTCAAAACACATTTTAATAAACAGTTATATTCATGAGTTTTCTTTATTATATAAAATAAAATTCATAAATTAAAAATACTAATATAATTTATAAAACACAATTTATATAAAATAAATTATAGTAACTCAAAATATACGCAAAACATATAATGGTAACTCAAGATATAATATAACTCATTTTAAAATTAATACCTTTCTTTTTTTTTTTTTATTATCAAATACCTTGATTTCAAATATTTTTTTTCCCTTTTCTTAGTTTGTTTCCCATGTTCTCTTTAGAGCACCCCTCATCTTTTTATACTAGCGAGTACTACTTGCCAAGTATTGGGACACGTAGCCACACCACTTTGCCTTGCCATCATTGTGCTTTAAATTGAAGCTTATCCCTCAAATGGATAAGTTTAAGTAATTGCATTATTATTTTTTAAATTTTTTTTTAATACAATGACCTTGATGTAAATAAATTAGATTTTATTTTATTTTACTCTTATGAAATATCTAATTAAACATTTAAGGTTTTTCTCATTTATAATTAAATAATACAAATATAAAATTTAAGAGTCTGTTTGGTAATGTTTACGTTTTTAGTTTATATTTATAAAAATTTTATAAACTGGTTTTTGTTTATTTTTAGAAAAAAATAAACTACAAACGCGTTTGGTAATTGACAAAATGTTTAAAAAATTTTAAAAATATAAAAAAGAGTGAGAAATAGCAAGTGGCGGCAAATGGCGGCGGAAGACGGTGGTGAAAAGTAGTGACGGTGGGTGGTGGGTAGCGGGTGGATGGTGGTGGTGGTGGGTGGTGGCGGGTAGATGGCGGATGGTGGTGGTGGTGGTGGTGGGTGGGTGGGTGGGTGACGATGGCGGATGGTAGGTTGTAGCGAGTGGGTGGTGGTGGTGGTGGAGGTGGTGACGGGTGGTGGGTGGTGGTGGCAGGTGGGTTGCAAATGGCCGGTGGTGGTGGGTAGGTGGCGGGTGGTGGTGGGTGGGTGGGTGACGGTGGCGGATGGTAGTGGTGGTGGTGGTGGTGGTAGGTGGTGGTGGTAGGTGGGGGGGGCAGGTGGGTGGTGGGTGGTGGCGGGTGAGCGGTGGTGGAGTGGTGGTGGTGGCGGGTGGTGGCCAGTGGTGGTGGGTGGTGGTGGTGGCAGGTAAGTGGCGAGTGGTGGTGGCAGGTGGTGAATAGTAGTGACGGGTGATGAGTGGTGGCGGGTGGATGGCAGGTGGGTGGTGGTGAGTAGTGGTGGCAGGTGGTGGTAACAGGGGGTGGATGGTAGTGGCAAGTGGTGGGTAGTGGCGGGTGGATGGCAGGTGGGTAGTAGTGGTGGTGGTGGCGGTAGCAAGGGGTGGATGGTGGTGGCAAGTGGGTAGCAGGTGGGCGGTGGGTGGTGGCGGGGGGTGGTGGGTGGTGGTGGCAGGTAAGTGGTGAGTGGTGGTGGCAGGTAGTGATGGGGGGTGGGTGGTGGTGACGGAAGATGGTGGTGGAAAATAGTAACGGGTGGTGGCTAGTGTTGGGTGGTAAAAAAAAAAAAAAAAACTCAAAACTCAAAACGGAAACACATTTTTTCAGTTTACATTTTTTTGCCAAATTTATAAACTGAGACTACTAATTTATAAATAAAAAATTTACCAAACAAATTTTTATTTGAGTTTTTAAATTTTTTTTTAAATATAAACAGAAAATTAAAAACGTATGTGTTACCAAACGGCACCTAAGTGACAACTTAAATTTTTAGGTTGTTACAATCTTCTCTCCCTTTAAAATTTCGTCTTCGAAATTTGTCATTTGTGTAAGCTATCCATTGCGCACTCTAATAAATATATATTTGATGATTAATTTGATAAAAAAAATTACCTCAAAAAAAAAAAAAAAAACTTTTCCAAAAATAATTCACTGTTTATTTGTTAAAAATTGTTTTGAGCCAAAATAAGAAACAAAAGGTGACTTTAAAAACTTTTCATTGGTTTTGCTTCTCAAAAAAAAATTAAACAAAATGAGAGCACAATTAAACAAGCGACTGGAAATGAAATGACAAAATCATGTGCAAGAATTGAAGGAATTTTTATCCGTGAACTTTTCACTTATGGGAAATAGTTTCAAAATCAGTATTTTTATAAATTTTGAAAGATTATAGATTTAAGCCCACTTAAAAAAGTCAAATGATTTTTTTTTTTTTCAAATGTTTTGGAACAAATAATACGATTTTTTTTTTTTTTTTGTAATTGTTTTTTTTAAAAAAATATATATTCAGCATGAAAGATACATACAATTATATATAGAGTAACACATAACTCATCTTAATTACCATAATTATCTATATCACGATTGTTGCTACACAAATATTTAATTTAAATATAACCTGTAATCTAACTCAATGTTTTCCCAATTCTGTTTGTGCATGTATCTTATGCTCCAATACTTTTATAAAAATAATTTTAAAAATCTAAGCTCTGATACCACTTGTCACAACCAGCTCCCCGTACCCAAAGGTTAAGTATCGTGATAGCCGGTAACTGAAGTTACCTCCGGCCAATTTTTAAACAAATTATTAAACACGAACGAAAAAAAAATATTTAAGTGATGGTACCAAAATAATTATTGGAGTTTCTATTTTTATAACAAAATTTATTGACAAAAAAGGTCGACATTTACATATGAAGAATAGAATTATAAATATTATTAAACTGCTGTGTGTGTCTATTCCGCAACTCTGTGTCTAATACTCTCTAAAAGTTATTTCTGAATTGCATTGTTCCTGAAAATTGATAAACAGCTATAAGCACATGGTAAAGTGAGAAATATTATAAGAGTATAAAATTCACCATGGATAATTTTAGCTAAACAAAACTTGATATTAAAACAGAGAATATATCATTTGACATATAATACATAAATCATATAAACAAAATAATCGGAATCACGGTACAGAATGGAACAAAATAGTTATTTGGACTGAAGAGGTGGTTTGTATGAACTCTAGAAGTGGCTCCCACCATAGTGTAGCACTTAACTTCGTACAACACTTTGTTCCACACCAGAAATCATAACCACGATACAGAACAGAACAGATATATGGACTCAAGAGGTGGCTCGTACGAACTCTAGAGGTGGCTCCCACAATAGTGTAACACTTATCTCCGTACAGCACTTTGTTTCACACCAGAAATCAGAAGGTTAGTGGATCCATGACAGACATAGGGTCACAAAGTGATTAATCAGAGGACCAATAGTTATTTAAGTCCTTCGAAGCATAGAACCTCCGTGGTGGTACTTATAAAATAATTACTCAAAATACATTTGAATAAATAGTTATATCAATGGGTTTTCCTTATTATATAAAATAAGGTTCATAAATTAAAAATGTTAATATAATTTATAAAACATAATTTACATAAAGTAAACTATGGTAACTTAAAACATACGTAAAACATATAATGGTAATACAAGGTATAATATAACTCATTTTAAAATTAATACCTTACTCTTTCTTTCCACTATAAAAAACCTTGATTTTCAGTATTTTTTTCTCCTTTCTTAATCTGTTTCCCTTGTTCTCTTCATAGCACCCCTCATCCTTTTATACTAGGGAGTACTACTTGCTCGACAAGTTTTGGGTTGTTTTGGGAAGATGGTTAAAAGTGACTTTTTGGCTTTTAACCAAGCTTTTGACTTTTTTAGACAAATGATTTGGGAAGTTGGTAAAAAGTGACTTTTGGCTTTTTTGATTAATATTTGTTTATGATGTCAAATCATAATTAAATGACCAAATTACCCCTATTTAGTTTAAAATATTACCACTTCACCCATGTAGCATATTTTGACTCATGAGGGGTAAAATTGTAATTTCATCCTTGTCTAAAAACCACCTTCCCAAATGGAAAAAAATGCAAAAAAGCCAACTTTTGTCTTTTGGTACAAACCAAAAAAAGTGGCTAAAAGCCAACTTCCCAAAATAGCCCATAGTCACACCGCGTTGCCTTGTCATCATTATGCTTTAAATTGAAACTTATCTCTCAAATGGATAAGTTTTAAGTAATTGAATTACTATTTTTTTTTTCTTTTCTATACAGTAACCTTGATGTAAATAAATTACACTTTTTATTTTATTCTTATGAAATATTTAATTAAACATTTAACGTTTTTCTCATTTATAATTAAATAATACGAATATAAAATTTAAGGGACAGCTTAAATTTTTGAGTTATTACACCTTGTGCCATAAGAGTGAACGTTAGATTTATATTGTGTTTGGCTGAAGGATTTGAAAAAGAATTTGAAAAGAAAAAGGAAAAAGATATGTGAAACCAGATAAAATATAAATATATTTTATTAATATTTCACCTATTTTTTTTATTTTCTTTTCTAAATCTCTCAATTAAACACACCATTAATAACCACCATTGTCACGTTGCTGAATATGTATCATGCAAATGTAGATGGGTTTGGAATTTAAAAATAATTTTGGGTCATTCAATTTTATCAAAAACAGACCTCCCTACTAGCTAGTTTAGGTTTCAAAATTTCAAAACATAAACGTCTTTCTTTATCTAGAATCTGGACGTAATGGGCTGCCAGGTTCATAGAAGACTTTACCAAACTAGACTTCCTTCGAAGGCATTTGGCCTTGATAGTGACGAGGTTCACGCTTGCTCACCACCAAAATTCTAACACTTACGCTTTTAATTTTTTATTTATATTTATAAAAACTTAAAAAATTTAAATAAAAATTTATTTAGTAAAATTTTTAATTTATAAATCAGTGGTCTTAATTTATAAATTTGGCCAAAAATATATTTCTATTTTGAGTTTTCAAATTTTTTTTTTAGCACTCAACACTAGCCACCACCTGCCACCATTTTCTACCACCGTCTTTCGCCATCACCACCACCCACCCCCCAACACCACCTGCCACTACCACTCACCTCCCACCTGCCACTACCACCCAACACCCACCACCACCACCACCCACCCCTCACCATTACTACCACCCATTCGCCACCACCCACCACTTACTTGCCACCACCACTCACCACCCACCTGTCACCACCATCCACCGCCATCCACCCACCACCCACCACCACCACTACCACCATCACCCACCTACCACCACCACCACCACCACCACCTCCCACTCCTCGCTACCACTGACACTCACACTCACCCACCCACCACCACCACCACCACCACCCACCACCGCCACCACCCACCCATCCACCCACCCACCTACCATCACCACCCGCCACCGCCCACCACCATCACCACCCGTCTGCCACCCACTTGGCACCACCACCCACCACCCGTCATCACCACCCACCACCTGCCACCGTTACCCATCCACCACCTACCCATCACCACCACCCATCCGTCATCTACCACCCACCTGCCACCCATCCGTCATCTGCCACCCACCTGCCACCACCACCTGCCACCACCACCCACCACCACCCATTCGCTACCACCTACCACCTGCTACTGTCACCCACCCACCCACTCACCACCACCACCACCACTAGCTACTCACCACCCACCGTCACCACTTTCTACCACCGTCTTCCACTGCCACTTGCCACCACTTGTCATTTCTCACTCTTTTTTATATTTTTAAAATTTTTTAAACATTTTGTCAATTACCAAGCGCGTTTGTAGTTTATGTTTTTCTAAAAATAAACAAAAAATAAACAAAAATCAGTTTATAAAATTTTTGTAAATATAAACTGAAAATGTAAACGTTACCAAACACACAATTAATATTTGTGTTTGGATCTTAAATTTTGTTAAAAAAAAAAAAAAAAAAAATTGAAGAAAAAGTGACAATTTTTAACTTTTATTCAATTTGATTTTCTCTTTTCCTTTTTATTTTCTTCTACAAATTTACGTCCTAAACACAATGAGATAGAAGTTTGCGATTGAGGGTATGATAGATTTAACTTTTATTCAATCTGTTTTGTCTTCCTTCTTTCATTGTTCTCAACCACTTGATCTAAAACACAGCCTACGAAATACCTTTTATGGATATTTTTGTCGTAGGTATAGCATTTCTTGTGTGTAATTTGTGCCTATCTTTTGAAATCTTTTGGGATTAAATTATATATTTGGCCCTAAATTATGTTGCTAATTTCAATTCAGACCTTGTTACATTTTGTCACTACTACTCCTGCAACTATAAAAATATTTTAATTTCAACCCTCCACCTACCTTTAGGCTTTTAAACTGGAACCTACACTTAAAAAAAAAAAAAAAAAAAGAAGAAGAAGAAGAAGAAGAAAGAAGACATTTATAAAATAGCATAATTTTCCTCATTTTTTATCAATCAATTATTTGCCCTAGAATTTTATTAGACACCACAACAAATTCATTGGGTAGTAATAAAAAGTTCAAGAAAGTGTGATGTTTGATGAAATTTTGGAGGCAATTAGTGAAAATGATAAAAGTAGATAGTTGAGAAATTATGCTATAAAATGTAGTTAAGGTGCTGAATTGATACGATTACATGTTTCATGAGGCAACACTGTAAGATCAATTTACTTTTGTTTGGAAGGAAAGTCATTTTTTAATTGATGAATCAAATTATAAGGAACTACATATGTATTACAATCATAATAAAAATTAAATATAACAAATTTCTAATAAATTTAGGAGAATAAGACCGACACATAAATTAAAAAAAAATCAATTTGGGATAGCCCCCATTGATTGAAAAACTTTAACACATTACACAATAGAAAAATATAAAAATGAATAATGTTTGAGGGCCCGAAATTAGGGGCTCGAATTTGGCTTGAAACCCAAAATGACGTCGTTTTGGGTTTCGAATTTTTTTTTTTTTTCTTTTCTTCTTCTTCGTTGAACACAGGAGAAGAGCAGAGGCGAGAGAGAGAAATAGAGTCGTAAATGCCGCCGTCGTCAGCTGACTAAATCGTCAGCTCATCGGCGATCGCAGCTCATCGTCGCCGCAAGATCGTAGCCCCGTCTCCACCTCTATCTCCGCCCACCGCCGCCTCCGCCTCCACCTCCACCTCCACCTCCACCTCCGCCTGATTTTGTTGGCCCCTCCAGTCCAGTTCTTCTTCTCCTTCTCCTCTTTCTTCTTCTTCCCCCTAATTTCGAGCCAAATTTGAGCCCCTATATTCGGGCTCTGTACCGGAGTTGATATAAAAATATACGTGGATTACCAAATTGCAAAGCTTGGACCATCTCTAATGGTTCATCAAATAAAGCTTATTTTTTGTTGCTTGGCTATTCATCAAATAGATTATTAAATCTAAGATTTCTCAAATCTTTCATTAAATTGAAAACGGATGTGCTTTTTATCAAATCACTGTTTATTGCTATTGGATTTTTACTATCGGATGTTTCCTCGGGTACTCATCTCAAGGCAAAAATTTATAAAAAATTTATACTGACCGGTTGACCGGCCAAACATTCACTTGGTTATTTGTTCGGTCAACCGGTAGTTTGATGAAATTTCGTTGAAACACTTGATATCAAAGGAAGATTTTACTCAAATTTATTGAAAAAAAAAAAAGAAGATAAAGGGTTAAAATGCTCTAAGGGGAGCCTCTTTGTTAACTTCCCATATCAAACCTCCCAAATTTGGAGTGGCAATGAAATGAAAGAAAAAAAAGAAGAAAATAGTGCTTTCTATAAAGGAAAAAGACTACAAAATAAAAAAAAAAAATTCACAAGAAAATAAAATAAAGAGAAAGAGTGGTCATTATTAATTAATTTAATAATATATTTTTCCCAGACAATAAATTACAGGATTTAAAATCTAACATTACTTCATAGCAAGTCAAGATACAAGCTAATACGACCTATATAGATTAATAAATCTAACTTATATGACGTTGGGTATGTTACTCAAATAATAAGAGAACATATGATTATTGTATCTCTATTCTTATTATATTTTCTTGTACATGAAAAAAAAATACAAAAACAATTAAAAATTATTAAGAAAATGAATACCAATATATACACACTTTAGACATTTTGGCTATCAAGATAAAATAAACGACTCCTTTAATGGATATAACTAATTGTACTCAATTGATACAATTTAAAATTTATAGAACAAAATTAATATAATTGAACTTAAAGATTGTTTTAGAAATTAATTTTTTTAAATAACTTTTTTAAATTCTTTACCTAAAAAAAATGTATAAAAATATTAAAAAAATTAATTTTTTGACTTTTTAACTAAAATATACAATTTTCAAAATAGGGCTAAAAGGTTATGAGATAGATAAATTACAAGAGCCAATGATAAAATTTAAGGGGATTTATGTGCATGTCTTAATAAGTAGAATTATTGTTTAATAGGTTATATGATAATTAATGATATTTTTATCAAACACTATTAAAAAATGTCACAAATTGTTAATTTTTAGCGATAGTTTAAAAATTTTGTGACAAAAATGTCACTAATTATAAATTATAGCAACAGTTTAAAAAATCGTCAAAAAAGTTATTAATTTTCAAATTTTAACGACAGTTTGAAAAATTGCTTACAAAAAGTCACTAATTGTAAATTTTGGTGAAAATTTATAAAAATCATGATAAAAAGTCATTAATTATTAATTTTGAATGACATATGTAAAAAATTATCACAAAAATTTATTTTTAGTAATGATTTTATTAGAATTTATTTTAATAGAATTTGATGAAAATGAAATCTAATTATTATGATTTATTAGTAGTTTATCCCATCTAATGTGAGAAAAACAGTAAATAACATAACAAAAAAGGACATTATAGTAACTTTACCATCCATTCCTTCTATAAAATAAATCCTCTCTCCCTAACAAATCGTTCCAATTTGGAGAGAAGAAAAAAAAGCATTTGCCAAACTTTTTGTTTTGCTGAATCTGTTTTCTTACTCGCCGGAAAACACTCAACACCACCCATAACCGCCACCGCTGACCTCTAAAGGGGTCGGAAATGGGATACAAAACCGCACAACCGTCGAAGCTAATGACTGATTTCATCGGCCAGTGTGGAGGCTACGCCGTCATCGACGGTGGCCTCGCTACAGAGCTCGAACGCCACGGTGCTAACCTCAACGACCCTCTCTGGGGCGCTAAATGCCTCGTCACTTCCCCTCAACTTATCAGAAGGGTAACCCAACTCTCTCCTTCTCATATTTTCACTTTGGTTTGTTTTGACAAGTTGAAAAAAAAAGGGGTAAATTACAAATATATCTTTAATATTTAATTAAAATATGAATTACTGCTGTGATTTTAAAAATTATATTTTATTTTTAATTTTATAATAAATTATTTATTTTATAAATAAATTATCAAGTTAATTAATGATTTTTAAAGATATTAAAGTTATATTTTAATTAATAATTTAAATAATTTTATTATTATATATAAAAGAAATTATGAATTTTATTTTTTTACTCAATTCTGTTAAATAAAATTTTTTAATAACAAATTTTTGTAATTTTTCAAATTTTAGGGACAATAGCAAACCTCAAGTGTACTTGTAATTTATTAAAGGAAAATGTCTCGTAACTCAAATTTTATGGTTCAAAAGTAGTTCAAATGGTCAAAACGACGTCGTTTTGGCCATTTTTATGTTGTTCTGTATTTAAAATGATGTCATTTTGATCATTTTTATGTTATTCTGTACTCAAAACGATGTCATTTTAACTATTTAAATCATTTTTAAATTACAAAATTTAAGTTACGTTACATTGTCGTTTATTAAAAAAAAACAGTTAGTTGATTCTTTTTTTGAAACGCGTGAGAAAGTCAATTTTTTTTCATGTTTCCAAAATAGGCATGTCTCTGTTTCTTAGGGTTGGTTTGTGATGGGATGGGTGTTTTTTTTGACTTTTTGACTGGGGTTAAAAAAAGTTGTTGGGGATGAATATTTTTTTGTTTTTTAAGGGGGTGTTTTGAAAAGTTGATAAAAAATTGGCTTTTGACTTTTTATCAAGTTTTTTAATTTTTTTAGAAGTGATTTGAAAAGTTGGTAAAAAGCTAACTTTTGGCTTAAGTGTCACATCACTCTGAAATTACTAAAATATCCTTACTTTTTGATTTTTAAATTAATTAATTAAAATATTTTAGAAGGTAATTTGGTAAATTTGGTGCTGCGTTTTTTGGTCTTGCCAAATGAGCTTCTTGGGTGAAAAGCATGGCGGCGTTTTTGATTTTGTTGGCAAAACGTTGGCTTTTTGCCAACTTGCCAAAATGGCACTAAGGCTAAGTTTGGGAAGAGTAAATAAGTGCACTTTTTGACTTTTTATGAAATATGGGTTGGATTTGGGTTGGGTTTGAAGTGATGTGTTAGAGAGGTGATGTGACTTAAACAAGATGATGTGACTTAAATAGGATAGTGACTTTTTAACTTTTAAATTTTTTTGAGGATGCCAAACTTGGCCTAAGTTTTGTGAAAAAAAATGATAGGATTATAATTTGAATGTATTATTTTATTTTATTAATTTTTTAATTTATTTTATTTTTTTATAATTATTTTAACCTAAATCATTATGTTAAACGAGTGTTTTGGCAAGAGGGTTTGTGACTATTTTAGTCACAAAAGATAAAATAGGCTATTTTAACCACAATAAATAAAATATCACATCCAATCTATAATCATTATACTCTTCTTTTACAAAAAAATTAAAAAGTTAAAAAATATTTCTCAAACTAAATTTTTTAACCTACACTAAAATAGTCAAAAACAAAAAGTCAAAAAAATTAAAAAACCAATTTCCTTCCCAAACGGAGGCTTAGGTGTGAGTTTTTTTTTCTGTCAGACTCATTGCGAGAATAAGGTCTTTCCAGTCATGTTTTGAAAGCAAAACTTAAAGTGGAGTCATGTTTTTGAAAAACAATTTGAGTTCTGAAAAATAAGGTTGAAAACAATCTGGATTTGAGAATTTTGTTTTAAAAATAGCATGAGTTTGATAAAATCTTCTCTGCTGTTCAAGATGTTTTTGGTTTTGACAATGTTTCTGTTTCATACAATACCCATTTATAGAATACGGGAAATTCTACTCTTATACCATTTACCTCACGAATTATATTATTTTTTTCTTTAGTTACTTATGAAATTTTGGCTATGTCAAGGTTATGATTTTTTAAAATTATGATAAGAAAATGAACAGTGGTAGAGGGTCACAATTTTTGTGGCTCAAATGGCTCAAAATTGTCAAAACGACGCTATTTTGACAATTTTGAGCCATTTGAGTTACAAAATGTGACCTCAAACATTTTTCTAAGAAAATTTATGTGGATGTATATGTACCCTAGCCTTTCCCATACTCATATAAAATTTCTCTGATTCTGCTCTGTTTTTGGTTTTGAAAAACAGTGTTCTATATACGACTATAAAATCATATATGCTTCCTATGTGGTTGTTTGGCATTTTTTTTTTATTCGACTTTTTGGAGTTGGCACTTTGGCTTATTTTGACAATTGAATTAAAAGCTATCTTTTGATTTTTTTTAAATCACATTATTTTTATTTTTTTTATAAATTTTTTTTAAAAAAAGTTTAAAAAATCAAAAAATTGACTTTTAATCTACTTTCCAAAATAGGCATTTTTTTAGCTTGGAATTAAAAATTTTGTTTGATAATTTTTTTTTCTCTAATTTTTATGAGAGAAAAAAAGTGAATTAATTATAATTTAAATATGACATTTTATCTTATTAATTTATTTAATAAACTAGGCCTATCAAAATGCAGTTTTGTTTTTGAATTTTAATTTTTTAACTGAGAAAATATCTCAACCAAGATGTCCAAAGAGAAAATCAAGAAAAAATTAATTCAGAAGGATATCAAAAGAAATCAGGACAAAAAAAATTAACTCATTCTTTCCCAAATATCCACTCATATTCCACCATAAAAAAATATTTACAAAAATATGAAAATTCGAATCACGCTTGTTGTATAAGCAATATTTTTAATTATTTTTTACTTATTTTTCAATAATTTATAATTCCACATTTAAAAAAGCAATAATTTATAATTCTCTATATGAATATCGATAACGTGAGATCGTAATTAGATATTGCTGTCTTTTATTAAAATTTAAAAATGTATTGTTATTACTCGTATTATATTCTGACAGCGACGTGGCCTAGGTTATCCTCTCCACCTAATTAGGTTTCTTCCAAACGACCCCGCTACGTAGCTCGAGACTGTGGCTCGACACCAAAACAACGTCGTTTTGGTGTCGATATTGTTTTTTTTTGTTTTGTTTTGTTTTGTTTTGTTTTTGTTTTTGTTTTTTTTTTTTCTGGTTTTTGTTTCAGTTTCAGAACGAACGAACGAACGAACGAAGAAGAAGAAGAAGAAGGGAGAAGGGAGGAGGAGGAGGAGGAGGAGGAGGAGGAGGAGGGAAGGGGAGGGGGCCATAAATCTGCTGGAGGAGGAGGCGGGGCGAGGCGGTGGCGGTGGTGCGACGATCGGCGAGGAGCAGCGACGAACGAGGCGACGAGGCGACGAGCAGCTACGGCGGGACTGCGACGGAGGAGGAAGCAGAGGCGGAGGCCGGGGCAGGGAGCTGCGACGACGCCGGGGTGGGGAGCTGCGACGCCGGGGAGCTCCTCTTCTCCTCTCTTCTTCTCTTCTCTTCTTCTCCCTCTCTCCTCCTCTTCTCCTTGAGCCAATTTTCGAGCCAAATCTGTCGAGCTCTCAAACATTTCCGTCTTCCAAATGACTCATTTATTTTCAAGACAGTTGTTCACTTCAGGCAAACGATTATTTTACATCTATTATATAGTATTTTTTTTTTGATATCCGAGTATTCAGGTCAGTTTTCGCATATGTCGACTAATATTGGGATTCTAAAATTAACGGCGGGACAAACCTTCAGTGATCCTAAGGTGTGATTCGGACTTGAAACCTGTGAATTTTATCCTACGGGCTTTATCATTCGGCCACTTGCTTGGGATTCATCTATTATATAGTATAATATATATTTTAAAACTATTTTCAAACTATTTGTATATGTATAAAGTTATTTGGGATGATCTAAATAAGTATTATTTTTAAATTTTTACGAAAAAATATACAAAAAAATAGAAAAGTAATGTAACTTAAAAAATATAAAAAGATAAATAAGTGTATTTTTTTAGTATACTCCAAATATATAGTTTACAATAATACACTACTCCCATAAAAAAATACGACAATATAATATTATCATATTGCAATTATAAAATAACGAGGTGGGATTATTGGAGGAAGATAATCTAATAATGGTAGAAAATATTTTTTGATAAAAAATCATTTTGCACGGAATAACTTTCGTAAGTAATACTTTTAGTCGGTGGTGGAGGTGGTATCAGGTGACGTGTGATAGGGTGGTGGTGATGGTATGGTAGTTCCAGCCTGGGAAGGCGGTGATAGTAGTAAGGTTTTAGTTTAATAAAAATTATTTTTTACTTATTAAAAGAAAAAACATTTTCTAAGTAAACTTGTTTTTACGTTTTTGATTATACCAAATATCAGAAAAAATGCAACGCCCAAATAAACGAGTGTAAGAGCACCAGCATCATTACATTTTGTTCTTGGTATATTTCACTTAAATGTTCCTGAAAACAGGGCAATTTTAGTCAGGTTTGGATTCAGACCAAAAAAAAGTTGGGTTTGGACCCAAATAGTGGTTGTTTGGCTAGAATTTTTTGGCTAAAGAAGTACAAAAGATAAAAATAGGCTAAAAAATCAATAAGATAAAATATTACATCTAAATCATAATTATTTTATTTTTTCTTTCACAAAAGTCAAAAAAGTCAAACGAAATAAATTTTTAGTCCTAAGTTAAAATAATAAAAAAGTTAACTAAAAAAATCAATTGTCAAACGGCAGATTATTGGTGGATAACTTGATCCATCAATTATAATAGACGGATTGTACCCATTAAATATAAATCATAAATTTTTATCGAATCACTCTAAGAAAACACTCTAGATGATCTTTGCTCGTGTGAAAATACACCTATATATTAGTTAGATCAACAATGTAAGGATTGCAAACATGTATTTGGTATTTCACTTACTCATATCTCTATCTCCCAATAATTCTCAAGGCTTTTGTGCTATGGAATCAGAGTGTTGCTCGATTTATCATAACACTATCGTGATTCGTCAGTAGAAGAAAAAAAAAATGCGTAAATCATTTCTTTTTTCTTTCTAAAAGAGAGAGAGAGCCATAAATGGGTATGTTTTTTCTTGATGTGAAGGCTTTGAGCTGTGGGATTAATATTGTTCGATTCATTATTTAATGCACTGTATGCTAGTAGAAAAAAATGAATGTGAATCAATTTTTTAGTTCGTTCTAAGAAAAAAAAAAATCATAAACAAGAAAAAAAACCATAAACAGGTACATTTTTTCTTGAACCACTTCTGCTTCATTTTGATTTCCTGCACAGATTAGATTCAGTTCAAGCAAGATTTTCTTGTATTCGTGTGTGCGCTTGTAACTGGGTACTTTATATGACAGGTGCACCTTGATTACCTTGAAGCCGGCGCAAATATCATTATATCTTCATCTTACCAGGTGATCATGTCGTCTCTTCTCTTGTCTTCATTCTAGTTTAATACAAATGATAACCATCATGTCAGGGGCGGTCCTTCCACTAGGCAATTTAAGTGCTCCTAATAAGGCTTCAAATTTTCTGAGACCTCAAAACAGGAGTCTTGAAAGTGCTTTGTGCATGTAACAGGCTACACTTCAGGGATTTGAGGCAAAGGGCTTATCGAGAGTAGAAGGAGAAACTCTGCTTAGAAAAAGCGTTGAAATAGCGTGTGAGGCACGGGAGATATATTACAGCAGAGATGCCAAAGTTTCTTCAGATGTCATAGAAAACAGAGAGAATCTGAAACAACATCCAGTCTTGGTGGGAGCTTCTGTGGGAAGTTATGGAGCTTATCTTGCTGATGGTTCAGAATATAGGTGTGTTTCTCATATTTTTTCTCTTGATTTGCATGTTAATTTAAGTTTTTTGTTTTAAGCTCGAGCTCAAGTTTAGCTTATTTATGTAATTGAGTTGACTCGAGCTGAGCTTAAGCTTGATTTTTTAAGCTCAATTTGAGCTCGAGCTCAACCAATTTTCAGTGAGGTGAGCTCAAAATTCTCAAAGCTTACCTCATCTCGTTGTGGCCCCCAACAAACCCCCCCCCCCCCCCCAAAAAAAATAAATAAATAAATAAAAAAAATAAAATAAAATAAAATTGGAGTGAAGAGGTGGGTGATTTTAGACTTTAAAACTGGCTCAATTAGAGTAGGATCTATGGCGACATCATCATCACTGCAGAAAGTTTGGAAATTTTACTCTGGTCTTGATTGATGTTTTGGGTAATAACATGTATTGCTGCTGTCCCCCTTTACAGTGGGATCTATGGTGATGCTGTCACTTTGGAAACTTTGAAAGATTTTCACCGGAGGCGGTTCAAGTTCTAGCTGAATCGGGAGCTGACCTAATTGCATTTGAAACCATTCCAAACAAATTGGAAGCCAAGGTACTTTCTTCTAATGAGTTCGACATTTAAGCCAAGTTCAGGTTCTAGCTGAATCAGATGTTTTATTTCTTGATTTTTGTCGGTTTTAATGCAGGCCTATGCTGAGCTTCTTCAGGAAGAAGACATAAAGATACCTGCCTGGTTTTCTTTCAATTCTAAGGACGGTACTAATGTGGTGAGTGGTGATTCAATATCAGACTGTGCCTCAATAGCTGATTCATGTAAGCAAGTTGTTGCTGTTGGAATCAACTGTACCCCACCCAGGTTTATTCATGGACTGATTCAAGCAATTCGAGAGGTATATTGATGATTAAATTTTAAGGTTTATTTATTTTATTTTATTTATTTATTTATTTTTGTGTGTGTGGATTCGGATACCTATTGAGATACTTATAATGCTTTTATCACTAATTAATCTTTCAGGTAACAGCTAAACCGATACTTACATATCCCAATAGTGGTGAGACCTATGATGCTGACCGAAAGGTGTGGGTGGTGAGTCATCTCCTCTCCTTGTCTCTACATTCAAAAATTTCGGTTGCCAGGCCTCTTGAACTCATCTTCTATGAAATTCGGTCTTAGATCATTAATTTCTTGGTTTGGATGAATTAAACTAAGCTAGGGTTTGCTTTTTATTGGGAAGCCCTAGCATCATACATGTGAGTTGATTTAAGGTGTTATAACAATGCTCGCCTAAAATGTGTTTTAGGGTTCCAAAAACCAAAAGCTTGATATGAAGCAATTGCTAAGATTCCATGCACTAATGAATAATCATTCAAAATTGCTTCATATTGATGATTCGAGTGTCATAGTTGGAGGAAAAATGATTTCTCTCACGCAGTTTGAATCAATTCTCAGTTTTATTGTTTCTGTCATATTTTCCTTATATCATAGAGCTTTGAGTCAGAATTCACTTCTAGGGGATTCTAGACTCACATTAGTGGGAGTTTCATGTTTGTACTGCCTCCAGTAGACATTTGGATTTGTCAGATCTTTTTTTCTTGTGTTTTGTATACTGCAAAAATGTTGAAATATTATGTGTTTCATTGCAGCGATCGACCGGAGTTGCAGATGAAGATTTTGTGTCGTATGTTGGGAAGTGGTGTGAAGCCGGGGCTTCTCTTATTGGAGGTTGCTGCAGGACTACCCCTAATACTATCAGAGCTATATCTAAGGCTCTCTCCAGCAGATGTTCTGTTACCACTCTGGAGTTCTAGGACTGACTTTGTGACAGAGATTGGAACAAACATGTACTCCTTTTAAGTTTCTGTATGAAAAAATACTAGTCTTCAGTTGTTATGTATGTACTTGCCATGCTAGCATAGGTTTCATGAATAAGAAATTTATTAAAATCTAGATCCAATTTCAAACGCAATGGACCAGGTGGTAGTTAAAAGAGACAAAGGACTTACACGTCAAACATCAGAGTCTATACCACCAGTGAAAATATGATACAGGAAAAGAAATAAAATACAGTAACAGAAGAAATAAAGAAAGAAGGAAAGAAGTGAATCACGAAAAAATTGAATCATTATGTCTCAATGAATTTGCCAATCAAGGCCACGGCGAATGATATTCGGAAAATAATTTTTTTTTAAAAAAAAAAGGAAAAGAAAATAAAACCCTTACATACTAGTGGTGCTGAGAGAATAGTTTTCCTGGACTATCTTCATAGTCTAGGGAAAATGGGATCAATAAAAGCATGGGGCATTGGGTCAGAGAGCCAGAGTTTTTCTAGATGATGATGGGATGTGGTGCGGCGATGAACTTCTTCAATCAGCCAAATGTTGGCTTCAGCTTTACAAGGATGAAAGATGGTATCCAATGGTCTATCTTCATCCTCGCCACCAATTCTCATTTTGTCCCACTGGATTAGCAGAATATTGGTGAGATAATGCAGGGGTTGCCCATATAACTTCTTAATGGATTTGGATAATCCAGTCCATGAGTTAAATGGAATAACAGAACCGCGAAGGGTGGGGATTGGAATCTGCTTCATATAGTTTTGATACATTTGTGCCCTTCTGATCATCAGGTCTGCATTGTAAAACACAGTTTGTGCAAAGCAGTGATTGTGAGAAAGTACAGAAGTCATATGATGATGATGAAGTAAGGCCAAACCTTCAATATGGTTTAAAAAATACAAAAAATCTCAGAAATTTATTAAGATCGGGGAAAAACCTTCAATATGTTGTGGTGGAACAGTAAGTTGTAAAAACAGTTCAATAACCAATACAGAAACCTGGCAAGATATGATGTGTGTGGATACCTTCAGAACTTTTTTCTTCGGGAGGTTGATCAATTGTGAAGTTGCTATTTGACTGGTTGCTGCCACACCCATCGTCATTTGCATCAGAAGAAGAAGAAGATTCGTCTGATAATATGACATCCACCTGATCATCCCATGCTATTGATCTCTTCATGCTTCACAGAAACGCAGTCTTGGAGGGAAACAATCACCTATTAGGTACTTCAATAGGAGAAAACCTTCACACAGTTGAAATGACAAAAAATAAACTGAAGTGCTAACCATAAGCACTAATACCTTACAACTATACATCTGTAAATGGAAGAAATTCAATAGATTACAAACTGATAAGGAAAATGATGCTCTAACTTAGAGTTTATGCAAACTTTATTTACAAACTGGTGTAACAGCTTACAAATATTTGCCACATCAGACTGTGCTTAAATTGATTCTACCCCACATAATGCAATATACGTATCTACTTATACATATATACTGGCCCTTTAACCATTGTACGTGTTTTTTAAAATCAAAATTAAACAAATAGTGTACGGACAAACTCATTCCCAAACTACAGTCAAACGTGGTTAGCAATCATGTTTTTCTTGAAAAGTGTTATTGTTAATAATGTTTTAATTTTGAATACAAAAAATGTGAAAGGGTTGAAGAACCCATATATATTACTACAAAGTGTCCCTAGAGGTGTAAAACACTTTCAGACCAGAATTATACCATTTGAACTATATAATCAAAACAAAAACCTATATAGCTGCAAAAAACTTGCTACAAATCAAAATTATATATACCTAATAACAGGTCTTATCAATTATGATTGTGAAGGATATAGTTTAATTCAATTCCATATCATTAACTCCAAAATTCTTTTAATTTGGCTTAGCATTGCCTATTTTCACTTTTAATTAATTGAATTTCATGTGAGAGTGCTTAAAAGAATCATGATGCTAGTTTCCCAAGATCTATGTTTTGTTTCAAACATTCAACAAACTGGAGAAGCAACTGGGCTTACCAGAACCACATCACCATATCTTACTCACATCATAAATCCATTGATCTTAAAAATATTCCCATTTGCTTAAAATTCAGCATAAGAAATGTTAATGTATATATGGTATATATTCCTACATATATTAGGTATTGCTTTCCTAGATATATTAGGTATTGCCATAGTTAGGTCTCTTATAGGATTCATAGTTAGATTCCTAGTAGGATACTCTTTCTCAGCCTATATATACAGGCCTTTGATCATTCAATACAATACATATTATTTCCTCTCTCTCTACTATTCTAACATGGTATCAAAGTCCAGGGTTTTCTCCTAGCCTTCTCTTCTTCTTCTTTACATTTTTTTTCTCTTTCTACTATTCAAACATGGTATCAGGGCTAGGTTAATCTAATAATTTCATCGGCAAAGGCACTGGCCTCAGCCCACCGATCTCAACCTATTCCACTATCATGTTTTCCTTTCAGTATCGTGGTGATCTCTTCATCTATCCACTGGTTTATTCCTACCCCAAATATCTCTATCATATTTTTTTATTTTTACTTGTAATACATTTTTTTTTTCTTCCACTCTATCTTTCCTTCTGCTTCAACCTCAAATTGATTTCTATCTTCAAACCTATTTGAGTTTGAGGAGGGTATTATACCTATATCTTGGTGAACATGGTTATACACCGTGCAAACCACCTAGGCGCCTCCTTTGACACATAATCCAAGCTGCACTTTCTGGCGTACAAACCAACCCGCTTCCTCTGGCACCACCAAACTTGCCCCTTGGCGCACAATCTAAGCCGCCGCACACTTCCGCTATTTGTTGCTATCATTGTTCTCGCAACAGCTTGATATTGATGAGCATGGCAAGGGTCTAATAACGGCCCTTAAGAAATCCCAAATTGCTTTAGCAGGGAAGTAATTTGAGAATCATCCTAGAACCGCCAAATCAAGATGAATGAAGGGAACTGAGGTAGTCTGGAACCAGGTGATAATTTGATAATTCGATAATTCTTACATTCCCATTCGTCAAGACGGTCATCGAAGGCAGAGTCAGTCTCATCCTCCTTCTGGTTGGGTTTGGGAAGAGCACCAGTAATAATCTGCCAAAGGCGTTTCCCTTTGATAAAGCTAGAGAGAGCTTGGGCCCAACTAACATAATTTGACCCATTAAGGATAATAGAAACATAGTGGGTGTGCAGACAATCCATGATACTTAAATAGGGCAAAAAAAAATGAAGATGGTGCTTTGTAGAGGTTGATTTTGCCAAAACAGAGCACACCAGTAGATTCAGGAGGCCGAAAACAGGTGGGATACGATCTGAACAGGCCAAAAACACGGCTAGAAAGGTGGCAAAGCGGCTAGTCAAAGTTGTTTGACTAACCAAGGGTATCGATCAGTAGGGCTGACGTCAGTCCTACTGATCGATACCCTTGGCAAGGAGGCTGATGTCAAAATGCGCGGCGCACGATAACAAGAAGCAGCAGTGGCGCACAGTCAACCAGGGCTGACGTTAGCGATGACGTCAAAACACGCGGCTCACGTTCACAGGTGAGTCCGCGGCTCAAGATAGCGTAAGACAGGGGCAGAGGCGCGTATATAACGGCATAACGAGTGTCTATCTTCGGGTGGTGCGTAACGACGCTTGTAGATGCGAATAAAGATGATTCTGATGGTGTTGGCTTCATCTTGAAGAGACGAAGAAGATGGTATAGTCCAATCGTGGAAACAGGATAAGACGAGATACCGGAAAAAAAAAATAACGCGAAAAGGAATCAATCTGCCAGAAAAGAATGAGAGAGAAAAAAACGCCATCATCGTTTATCTGTTGCCATCCAAGCCGCCTCTTGGCGCACTTTGTTATCTGTTGCCATCATTGTTTAGCACCACGTCATAAGTTATGTGTGTACCATGCTTATTGGTTCAACATCCAGTTCTCTATATCAGTTTGACATGATCTCGTAAATTGTCCCGACATTGATTCCGGTTAGCTCCTACATCGGTTCGGCATGACCCCTTCAAACTATCTTGACATTGATTCCGATTAGCTCCTACATCGGTCCGGCATGATCCTTTCAAACTATCCTGACATTGATTCTGATTATTCCTCGTGATCGTCCCAAGATGACCCTTTAAACCGTCTCCGATATTGATTCCTAAGTAGCTCTCCAACAGTCCGACATGATCTTAAACTGTCTTGGCATTAGTTCCAACTAGTTCCTACAATGGTCCGATACGACCATAAACTGTCTATCGACATTAGTTCCAGCCAATTTCTATATCAGTCCGACACGATCTTAAATTGTTCTGACATTAGTTTCAGCTAGTTCCTACAATGGTCCGACACGACTATAAACTGTCTCCCGACTTTAGTTCCGGCCTCTGATCTATTTCAAGCTTGCGCTCCTATTCGGATTTTGCAATCTATTTACCTTTTATTTTATTTAGTTTTATTTCATGTTTTAGTTTTCCTCTCCAAACTCAATATTAATGTATATATGGTACATATTCGTAGTATTGATTTCCTATATATATTAGGTATTGCCATAATTAGGTCTCTTATAGGATTCATAGTTAGATTTTTAGTAGGATATTCTTTCTCAGCCTATATATACAAGCCTTTGATCATTCAATACAATTCATTCAATATAATACATATTATTCCCTCCCCAACAAGAAAAATTCCCATCTCACTACCAATGATCTTAATTGTTCCTAAACTTCGCTGTGTCACACCAAATGTAGTAAATTTTGCAATTTTGATCACATAAAAAACACAAACATAACATACACACACACACACAAAAATAAAATAAAATACAAAATACAAAATACAAAAACAAAACCCATTTAGAAGAACTAAACTTTGATTGAAACAACTGTTGCTATTTTCTAAAATCCCAAGGAAGTTGATCAATAATTCTTATGGATATTAAAACTTACCCAAAAGAGTGCAGAGGGGCAAGAGACGAATTCGATCCTAAAGCTCTTCGAAGTGGTGAATAATCATAGAAACACCATCCCTGCAGGTAAGAAACACAAGAAGAAGCTGAGAAAACTGAGGATCTGAAATGGAATTGTGCTATAACAGAACATAACGATGAAACAGAGAATTCATGTTGATTATCAACAACACAATTATACCAACATGTATACAAATAAATCGCCTAAGCAATATACATAGAGAGAAACCTTGAGATGGATAATTGTGCAGCAATTCAACTGTTAATTCTTGAACCCTAGCGCCATTGTTTTGTATTGCGGTTTGTCCGGTTCACAATCATTCTTCACTGGGTTGACCCCGAACTCATATATTAAAAAAAAAAATCATAAAATATATTTATTTATTTTCAAAGTGTGAAAGAAAATTTCAATTAATATATCAGGCAGAGATTCAAATTATACCGACTTTCGAATGAGATGCATAAGTTCTGACTAATCAAATTAATCCCATCTTAAAAAATTAAAACTTAATAACTTTATAATTGAGTTGGCACACAAAAAATAAATAAATACATATATTAAGTGCATTTTATATTTAAAAAAATAAAATATGTATATAGAAACTAAAGTTGCATTTGGTAGAATTTTTTAAATATGTTTTGAAAATAGAATTGTATTTTAATTTTGTGAGTTTTAGAATTATGATTTGAGTGTGAAAAATTTGTTTGGTGAATGAGTTTTGAATTGAGTAGGAAATTTTTGATGCGACATACGATATTCGATACAAAAATTTACAACTCATAACCAAACACACAACTTAAAATTCTATTAAAGTGCATAAAAAATTTAAAAATTCAGAAAATATTTTTTATTGAATATATAAAAATTAACATGTGTCAATTGCCAAAAGAAAAATAAAATTGCAATCGAAGTTAATCGTCTTAACGACTGGTAGGACGTCCTAGAGACCAAATTTTCCGCTCATCCGTGATTTTATGAAGTGAGTGTGAAATTAATTTTTAAAAATCATAAATAAATACCATGTTCAAATGTTCCAGAGCTCCACCAAACAGAACTTAAAATTTTAAACATGTTAAAGTAGTAATTGATTAAGCAAGACTAAGAGCATCTCCAATGGTAGTTGCCATTTTGCTATTGTTATTGCTATAATTTAGCAATGAATAGTGTTATTTTGTCAAATTATAGCAATGGTGCTCCAATGGTCATTTGCTATCTTTGGCAAATCTCAACCAACTTTCCCTCCAAGGTTGTAAGTGTTGTTTGCATATAGGTTTTTTGTGATTTTATTTTTGTTTATTTTTTGTCTTTTGTGACATTTTTTTACCTGTTTGTTAAAAAAATTATATATTTATATTTTTCCCAACGAGACAAATATAAAAAATATAAAAAATTGAAAAATTGAAAAAAATTATATATTTATATTATAATGTTTTTTTATTATAATAAAATTATCTTCATTTAATATCAGCTAAAGTATTTTATCTTTTTATTGCCATCATTTGAAAAAATATATTTATTTTTTTGCATTATACTTTATTGAAAATATTAAATTATAATACAAATTAGTGGACATTATACATTGAAAAAATAATATTACATTGTGAAGTACAAAATACTCAAAAAAAAAAAAAAAAACATGAAATTTCATTACAAAATAAAAATTACATTGCAAATAAAAATTAAAAATTACATCAAAAAATAAATGATATTGCAAAAAATAAAGACTAACATTTATCCTATAATTATTCATCAGGAGGTAGGGGGAAATAAAAATTTGGGCTGCTCACATTTGAGGACCACTTGGCGAAAATCTCATTTTTTCGCATTGTGTAATACGCTTTCATCTGAGGGTCCAAATGAGAAATATCCGTAGTCATTATCATATGTTCTTCCTTTTTCATCTCATGTTCTTGTTTTCTAATCTCAAACTCATGTTTTTTCATCTAAAGTTCTTTCATCTCCTGCAGTGCTTGAATCCTTTTTTCTTCTCTTTCATCTTTTTTCTTTTCCTTCTCAGCAAGGTATTGGTTAAATGTGTCCAATTGTGTGCCCATTTTTTGAACTTCAGCTTGAGCGACTTGATTTTTCCGAAATAATTCTTTTGCAGATTTCCTACCCATCGGCCTTTTACCTCTTGCAGAGACACTGCCCTCACCAACAATTGGATTGTTACCAACACTTGGACTGGTGTCATCTTCAAGAGAAATGCAATTATCCATAGGGGAATCAGGGGTTGAATTAGGGGAAAACGGTATATGTATTCTTGACTTCACCATGTTCGTAGGAGTTACATCTTGCCACCTGATATTGTTTTGCAAGAGTGGCCAACAATGTTCAAAAAGAAAATGTTTGTTTTCATCTTGATGGTATAACAGTTTTGCTTGAAGCATCTATATCAATAAAATATTAAATTAATTAATAAGTTAATTTTTATGTAAGACAAATAAAAAAACTAACATAATAAATGGAAATGAAATCTTACTATATCAACTTGTGACGCTCCACTTGGATGTAGATTTTCAACTTGCGCTTAGACACCCACTTAAATTTGTTACAACATTTCATGATTACACCCCATCGAGATGAGATAGACACTTATGTTCTTGAGTGATCATTCTGCAATGAACAATAATTTTCAAAAATTCTTTCAAAAAAATGAGCATGAGATTGTGAATTACCAACAATTGGGTCTTCAGTAATGTGACACCAAGCTCTACAAATTGCCACATCTTCTTGAGTGGTAAATGATTTTCCTCTCTTCATTTTTGATGAACCTTCCATAATGATTGTGTGAAAAAACAAAGAAGAAAATAATTTGTGAAGTTGGTGTGAAATAAAATTCAAATAAAGAGAAGAGAAAAGAAAAATAAAATTTAAAATGTTTGGTGTGAAATGAAATTGAGATGAAGAGTTTTTATTTATAAAAATACAAAACATGACCGCTTAGAAAAATAATGCTAATTTATAGTCATTGTTTGAAAAATAGCCGCTGCTCAAATTCCTTTCACAAAATAGCACCGCTGGATTATATGATCCAACGGCCCATCCATCCATTTATCTAGAACAATCCGTGCATCTATCTATCTATATGCCCTCTTGTTTGAGCCTGATCTATCTATCTATACACCAAGCTTTCTCTCTCTCTCTCTTCCTTCATTGCCCTCACAGATCTTCATCTTTCTCTCCTCTTTTCTCATCTCCTCTCCTCAAATCTTCCAAATCTTCACTGATCTTGGTCTCCATCTTCACTGATCTTCTAGAGTAGTGAAACAGATCCTCACAGATCTTCACTGATCTTGGTCCCGATCTTCACTGAAACTGATTTTCACTGATTTTCACAGATCTTCACTGATCTCTCTACTGATCTCAAGCCCTGTGTCATACTATGAATAAGCTTTGCATTTACCTTGGTGAACCTGTTAAAGCAAAAGATTTGCTTAGTGCAATGAAGAACTTGGTTTGTTGTGATGTTAATAGACAAGCCCTGAAGCCTTGATCTCAAGCCACTGATCTCAAGCCAAAGCTTTAACAGGTCCACTGATCTCAAGCTTTGGCATTAATTAGTCAATTTTTAATTAGTTTTTGTGAATTAATTTTTTAATCAATTTTTAATTTTTCAATTTTTAATCGCTCAAATCATCAATTCAATTTTTGTGAATTAATGGCTTTTTTTTTTGTTCGTGAACTGCTTGATGAATCTGAATTTGTCATTTTTTGGATTTGTTTTTTTTTTCGTGAACTGCTTGATTAAATAGATAATAATTTTTTTTCTATGAACTGCTTTGATTAAATAGATAATAATTTTTTTTCGTGAATATGTGAACTGCTTGTTTGATGAATTGGATGAGTTGGCATGGAGGGAGGAGGAGGAGGGGAAGGAAGAGAGAGAAACCGTTGGTTTTGGCCGAGTTGGCATGAGATGGCAATACAAAGCTTGTGTCAAATTTGACACAAGTTTTGGCATTTCTCAAATTTAGCAGCTGCTATGTTTTGCCATTGGAGCATCAAAATTCAATAGCAGCTGCTATATATAGCAATGAAACTCTAATGGCAAACCATTGAGATGCTCTAAGGTGAGTATTCAAAATATAGATTTGATTACTCTTCATCCCAAAATAATAATTCCTTTTGGGAATTCAATTTTTTTTGGTAGTACAATTATTGGGTGATTCTACTTATACCACTAGTTAATCTTTTTACACCCTCCATCTCATTACACCACTAAAAAAAAATGTAATTCTCATTACACTCCCAATATATTACCAAAATTAATCCTAAATTAACTATTTTATCTCTTTACACCACTAATTTTGGTAACACGTGCTAAACAATTTACATTATTCCAAAGGTTGTTATGGTACCGGAAAAAATATATCTCTCCAGTATTTTGTTGCTATATACTTATAAAAACACTTTCTTCCAAACAATGATTTTTTAATTTGTGGTAGGCCTGTTCGGTAATACAACGCTAATTAATTTGAATTACTCCAGTGCCATGTTACTGGACAATATTTTTTCCCTTAGCATTGTGTTGCCGTCCAATTAGATGATAACAAGAAATTAATTTGGGCCACTTGTGAAATGCATGTTTAGTGATACATTGTTATATAAATGGGATTACTCTAGTGTCATGTTGCCAAACTACAATAGAGTTGTCTAGGCCCCCGTTTCTGTACATTGAAAGATTTACTTTTTCCTTGAAACATTTATAAAAAAAATTCATAAATCAAACACGCATCTATAAAAACATACATAAAAAGTATCCATAAAATTATTCATAAAAATATTAAGTGTACGAATATCCATAAAGTATCCATAAATCTGTTATTGTTTGCATCAATCAATCAAACATGTTATCACAAATCGTCTTGGTAATTTGTAGGTGATTTTTCCTCTTAATAGAAATAGACATTCACATTTTTTAGAACTTGCCAGCCTCAATTGTTCCCCCTTTGATTTTCCTGTTGTCTCTAGAGTAACCACTTTTTTTACAAACAAATGTAAGTCTTGGTTTTCTGCTATTGCCTTCCGTATCTAATGTCTTTGTAACAATGACAAATCCAATTTTCTTTCCAACGTCAGAAGCCTATTTAATTAATGCTTCATGACTACGAAAAATTTAAAGATAATAAATATATTTATATGTTAAATTATTAATAAAACTCAATAAAAATTAAAAATAAGAAAAAATCGCATTCATAAAATAAAAACAAAAAATTAACAAATCTCGTCTGTAATGAATTCATGACTAGAGCCCACTAATATTCTAATACTTGCGCTATGGCAATGAGTATAAGTATTATCCTTCTAGGCAAAAAAATATAAAATATAAAAAAATAAAACTAAAAATTCATGGTAATGAGAAACCGAACAAATTAAAAAAATTCGATTTGGGATTATCGGAAATGTATCTTTTATTCGGTAGTTCACCAGAATTATATTTTTTGTTCGCAATAGTGTCGCTTTGGTAGAAATGGGAAATCGCTTATAGCTTATACCTAAACAAATTTTATAACTTATAACTTTCAAATTTTAAGTCGATTTCCAAATTTTATTCTTAAAGCATCTCCTCGCCTCTACTCAAAGAATAAGTCGATTGACTTCAAAAAGTTATAAGTTATAAGCTATAAGCTAAACCAAATACATCAAAATAGCTTAAATTGCTAAAAGTCGAATAAGCTGATTATAAGTTGTGCCAAACAGGCACAATGTGATGCCGGATTATTTTATTTTGCTCGATTTCGAACAACTAAACGAAAGTCGAACACTAATCTAGGAAAACGAAACAAAAACCTACCAAATAAATAAAAAAAAATCACAATTTCACTTTTTTGATAGTTCTTCACCACTGTTTCTTCATCTATTGCTTTTTTTAATGATCAAAATACTATGATTCTCACTTTTTGAAAAGAGATGTGTAAGAGAAAAGAAAAATTAAGAAAGGAAAAAGAGGAGTAGGGATTGAAGACCAAGGAATGTAAGGAGATAATAAAATATATTTAATTTGTGTTTTGTCTTTAAAGGTAACTTCGCACATGGATAAAATTAGAAAGAAAAAAAAAAACTTATATGGAAGGTGCAAAGAAGTAAATTAGTGGTATAAGTAGAATCACCCATAATTATTGGACTTTAAAAAAATTAATTTTCTAAAATTACCCTTTGATAGTATATTTTTTGGGGAATATCAATATCATAATTGTATTTTTTATATTATTAATGAATTTAAAAGAATGGCAAAATAGAAAATTTATATTATTTTTATACTTGGTTTTTGAAAAAGGACTAATATTTTGGAACAATAAAAAATGAAATAAGGGACTAATATTTTGGGACGGAGGAAGTATATAATTACCTCACACATAAATGTCACATTTCTGTTGGGCTTTCAGTTGGACTATATTTTAGCCCATTGAACACGAGGTCCATCATTGAACCATATCCACTCCAATCTAATTGAGTTTAAGCCCAGCCCACCATAAATTTGGTCATGTACAAGCATTCATATTATTGTGATTGTGAAACAAATTAAAATTTTTGTTGGTGACAATTTAAATAATAAAAAGTTCATGGAACTAACGTCAAAGTTCAAATCTTATTAAGGAACATTTTGGCAACAATGGTAAAAAGCTAATTTTTTGACTTTTTAGTTTTTTTAGCCAAAAAAATTAGCTTTTTTATTCAAAATAATTCAGTTTTTTTTTCAAAAAAGTCACAAAAAAAGTAAAAAAGTTAATTTTTTACCAACTTTTCAAAATACTTCTAATTATCAAAATAATAGTACTTAATTTACACACACAGTTGCTTTGTTAGGTATTGTCTTTTTCAGATTACTTTGTCACTTTGTAAGATTATGAGACTTATCATTGTTATGAGAGAAACGATGAACTAAACAATATATCTAAAATTTTGAATTTGACTGCAACTAAACATTGTACATTTCTTTACTGTTGATTGTACTGTAAAACTGACAACTCAAGGAATCATGTAGCAAAACATTCGGGATAGAACACAATCCACAATTAAAAAACAAAAAAAAAGGGGGCCAATGTGTGGTTGGATTTTGGCAATCTTCTCTTCCATTCTTTTATGGTGGTTGAATTCCTTTAATGCATGGAGAGGGACATGCCATTGGGGGGATGGATGTGAACTCAAGGATGATGCCATTGAGTTATTAGTGAATTTATCCTTGGAAAATGATTTTTTTTAAAAAAATTATACAGAAATTCAATTAGAATGATATCATAATGATATTTTGCATCATGTATCAATATAGTCCTTATAATTCTAATTTCTTTAATTTTGTCTTTCAAATTTTCATATTGTATTAATTTGGTTAAATTGATAATGCCTCTTCAAAAATTAAATTAAAATTAAGAGATAAAATAATCTATTAATTCTTTTTAAAATGATTCAGCATTCAATTTAAAATGGTCAATTCCTTCATAATGAACCAATTTATCCTTAATTTCTATCCAATTTTTTTATGAATATTATTACTAATTAGGCTGAATTAAAAAATTAAGGGCAAAATTAATATAATTAGATAAATTACATAGATCACATGTATAATTTGTTCTTTTTTTAAAATAACAGGTCATTTTGAAGAGTCTTTAGTTTAAAATAATAAGAAGATCTAAATGTGTAATATCATTCCATTAAATTTTCAAAATAAAATTTCTCTTTCTTCTGTTTATGTATCATTAAATTTATGATAGAGATATGTCCATTTCGCATCCATTGCAATCTCTAACTAACAAGAATTCATGGCATTCAAATTATAAGAACCATTTGAAAGTTTCTTGAAAATTGAGACTGCAATACCCCAATGGAAAATGACACATCAATTCAACCAATAGTTCACTAGTGTAATCCATATTTTCAGAAACTTTTTTAAAAATAATCAAACAAATTTTATCTAAATTATTTTTAAAAATTCAAAAATATATTAAAAGTGTTTCCACATTTTTTTTTCATTTCTCTCGTCTTTTATTTTATTTTATTTTTTTAAAATCATTATTCAAATATATAATCCAACACAATCTAAAAATAACTTGAAAAAATAAAATAAAATCTAATGTATTTTGCATTCCTGAGAACAACGATTCTCCTTAAAGATTCCAACGACTAGGATATAATACTTGTTAGTTAAAACGCCTAGTGTGATTCACTTTTTCAATTCCAATGCACTAAGATACGACAAGATTTTGACTCAACTTATATTCACTAGCTACATGTAGCTAGCCTTCAACATTAGGCAAAATGTATTCAATCATTAGGATAATTTCTCTCCATATTTGTTGTTGATGTGGCATTCTATGAAATTAATAGTATTTGGACAAATAGCTAAAATAAAGAGTATGGTTAGAGTTTAAACATAAAATAGTTGATAGACAAAATAAAATATATACTTTATAGTAATATTTAGATAGATAAAATGACTACTACCGTTGGAGATGCTCTAACTTGATCTACTTTACAAAAAATTATTAAATATTTTTAAAGTATCATGTATTCATATTCTTGTACCAATCATCATTCATTATGCTTTTTCATATTACTTAATATAAAATTATAACATCTCATATTCTCTATTAATTATAATATTATAGAATATCACATGACCATATGTATTGTTCTATTTATATTTTTTATAATAGATTTTATGATTATTTATTAACTGTAGAATTATTGGTCCCTCCAAGGAAAAGAGGTGTCCAAATCAATAAAAAATCATTGGGTAGCTTGTGACATATCTATATAGGTTTCGTTTGACAATAGGTATTATCTTTATATTATAAGGTTTTGTTTGACAATTATATATTTTAATTAAAAAAATTTAAAAATTATTATAAATTATCATATTATTCTCTTTATTTTTTTACATATTTTTCATAAAAAATTGAAAAATTACTAAAATAGTTTGTTCTCAAACGAGGCTACCAAAAAGTCAAAAAGTCACTATAAATTGTAACATCATTTTTTAAATTTTTTTGTATATTTTTTTTTATAAAAAGTCAAAAAATTATTAAAATAATTTGTTCTCAAACGAGGCTTAAATAAATTTATAATAAATTAGTAGTAATACGCAATTTGTGTGCAATTCAAATAAGTAAAAATAAAAAATAATAATAATAAAATTAATATTATATTATGTACTCAGCTTAATGGTATGAGTACTTACGTATTAGTCTTAATAGGTGCATGTAATAATTAATGACTTTTTTTTTTATCAAATATTATTAAAAAACGTCATTAATTATTAATTTTCAATGACAGTTTAAAAATTGTCACAAAAAATGTTATTAATTATAAGTTTTAGCAACTGTTTAAAAAATCCTCACAGAAAAGTCACTAATTTTCAATTTTCAGCGATAGTTTGAAAAATTCGTCACAGAAAAACGTCACTAATTGTAAGTTTTAGCGACAAATTATAAAAGCCGTTATAAAAAAGTCACTAATGATCAATTTTTAGCGAAATGTAAAAAATTGTTACAAAAAATTATTTTTAACGATGATTTTACTAAGATTTGTTTTCAATAAAACTTAATGGAAATTAAGTCCAACTATTAGGACCTATTATTATTTACTATAAATGGATATGAGTCCTCTTATCATAAACCCATGAGGAGAGCAAAAGTTTCATTACTCTAATTGAGACATTCACTTAATAATAATATAAATAAATAAATAAATATAGGAGATT
This sequence comes from Camellia lanceoleosa, assembly GCA_025200525.1. Classification (NCBI taxonomy): domain Eukaryota; kingdom Viridiplantae; phylum Streptophyta; class Magnoliopsida; order Ericales; family Theaceae; genus Camellia; species Camellia lanceoleosa. Next base: position 172,217,427 of record CM045766.1, read on the forward strand.
TTGAATGTGCACAATTACATGATAGGATTGGACCCAATCTTTTTATATGAAATGAATACCACTGACAAAAAAGATATACACCCATAAATAGTGGATGTATGTTTGAGATGAACTTGACGTGTTGTGGGTGTCTATCAACAATGAATCTAATTTATAAAATTCAAATTCTAAGTGATTTTTAGAATTTTTTTTTTAAAAAAAAATTTATAGCAGTGTCTCTCTATGCATTATTTTGGATATAGACTCATTATGAAAAGACGTTTCAAAAAATATAAAAATAATATAAATTAAATAAATCAATAAACAACTCATTTATAATGTTTGAAAATCAACTCAGTCAATTTTAAGAGAGTTGCATCCCAAACATAGAAGAAGTGAACAATTAATTCAGATCCAGTGCTATATCACGCAAAATACTACATATGCCAAATGCATATATACATATTAAATGTGGACAATGACAAGTGATGAAATCCTTGGCTAGTTTTGAATATCTAAAGACCAAAACAAAGAGAGAGAGAGAGAGAGAGAGAGAGAGAGAGAGAGAGAGAGAGGTGTATTGAAATGGGGCCCTAAAAGCAGGAAAAGAAGAAAAGAAAAAGAAAGGGAGAGAGAGAGAGAGAGAGAGAGAGAGAGAGAGAGAGAATGGGCAGGAAAATCAGAGCAGAATACTAAACCTTGACCGCCTCGTAAACCTAGATTTCTGTTATGTTCTGTCCTCAATGATTCACCAGTTGTACGCGGTTTAGTGAACAATAAAGTCACCTAAATCTTCTTCGATTACTTTTATGTTGGGTTTATTTGGGAGATTTAGGAAAGAATTTAGAAAGAAAAATGAAAATGGGAGGTGAAATGTGAATAAAACATGTCTATATTTCACATACTTTTACACACTTTTTCTCTTTTCCTTTCCAAATTCCTCCCCAAATCCTCTAAACAAATTATGTTTTCTTTGACGAAAAAATTATAAATCAATGTAAAATTCTAAAAATAATTTTAAATCAATGAAAAAAATTTATCATCTTTGATAATTATAATTATAATTTTTTCATAAATTTAAAAATATTTTATAAAATTATCATATATTGATTTACAAATTTTTTAATTTTATTTTGCTACGTCTTGCGTGAGATATTTGCCAATGAATGTTTTATGTGATGACACACAAAGTTAGCTATAATTATTTTTTAGATAAACACTGAAAATATTACCCAAAAAAACGATAAATTTATGTGTGATTTTTAATACTTATTTCAATTATTTTATGCACTTTTTTAACTATATAATATAATTAGGATTTTAGTGTATGATTTATTATAACTGTCATTTTGTTTGCTGATATAATTTGTATAAATAAAAAATCTATTTCTTCAATTTTAATAATTAAAAAACAATAAATGATATTTACATATCAAATTAATAGAATTTATGTATTAGACAATAATATGGGGTTATGTCATAAATATTATAGTAATATTCATGAAAGAAATTCATTTTAAGTGTAATTCAAATTATACTAAATTTAAATCTATTATGCTTTTATGATATATATATATATATATAAATATATAGTATTTTTGTCTGTTGCAATATTTATGATAATTTCAAATAATGATTAATTTATCCATGATTGAAGGCAAGTTTAAGCCATGTTCTTTAGAACAAAGTGTTGGTTGCCGGTTGGTATGTAGTCAACATTATGGTTTTACTCACTTGAGGTTCTCATTGTTTTATCATTTGGCTGCTAAAAAGAACTTTAAATAGAAACAAAAGAGACACACAAAAAATAGAAGTTTCATTTGTTATTTCCAAGAAATCACTCACGCAAACATAACTCACTTCATAAGCACATTTTTGTTTTGTTTGAGAACCAAAACTACCACATCTCTGTCTCATTTTTTCTTTTTAACACTCTTCGTCTCATTTGGACCAATTTTTCAGGTGTAGAATACTAAATAGCAACCCATCCATTTAATAAATATTTTTTTTTTATTGTTATTATAATTGAAAAAAGAAGTTGATATGGAGTCGAGAAGGATCTCCACACGTATTTTTGTGCAAGCAAAATTGGAACGTTTAAGAATGTGATGTTTTGGGAAGATGGTTAAAAGTTGATTTTTTGATTTATTTATCTTTTTCCACTGTTTCATGTGAGAGGTGATATGATAAAAAATGAGTTAAAAGCTGACTTTTAGCTTTTTTAATATGTTGCCAAAATACCCCGGAATTAAGTAAACTGTTGGAACCATAGTTTTGATATCGGTTAATAAGGACAATTTTTTTTCCCCTCTTAATATGATATACATTGCCTTGTCGATGAAAATTAAAATCAAATATGAATCACATATTGGTTTGCAGTCAATTCATGATATGATACATAAGCAACACAATTACTTGAACTAATATATAAATTTTTTTTCGCGGTTAATGATTTTAAATTTTTTATCACCCCTATTATTTGATTCCTAATATCGCTCAATATTTTTGATTCCATTACATTGTAACCGATATAAATTCATCTTTCGATATTATTATTTTGATCCTTGGAGTAGTTTTACATAAAAGACTTTTGTATATTGGAGCGACTCTTATTCTATTAGTAATAGAAACCATTAAAAAATAAAAAAGCTATAAATATTGGAGTGGGGAAAATTTGATTTTTAATTTTTCAATTTTTTTGACAGCCATTATTATTATTATTATTATTTTGTGCGAGCTAAGAAAGGGAAAGTTGAAATTAACAAAATATTTTGTTTCACATCATAGATTTTTATGTATTTGAGTCCCTAACCTAATGATCTCTCTTTGATTGAACATCACCACATTCAAGAGTGTATATAAACTTTGGTATAAAGGAATCTAATGACAAATTCAACTGGTCTGTCAACTCAATTTGGTCATCTACTATGTGCGAGTCCAAAATGAGTTTGTCCTATATCGGTTTGAGAAGCATCCATAACTCACTTAATAAGTTGACTAACTCCTCCTAATTAGTATGAGACATTTTCTAAAGAAGAACAAAACCGTAAGACTCCGATCAAAGCAGACAATATTGTGCTAGTAGGATTGAGTTGGCAACTCCATACTCCAAGCTGCTAAAACATCTATTTCTTTGTAAGTGATACTGACAATCATAAAAATCCATCATAGTTTTGTTGAATCCAAAAACGTGGTGTACTCAAGATACCATTTCATGAAGAAAGAGTCTAGTGAGAAGATACTCTCAAGGAAAAGGATGATATTTTTTGTTTACATTTTTGTATGTCATGTTCATTTGACAATGGGGACCCATTGTTCTTTAGTTTTCTTGCAACTGTTTATTTTCTTTAGACCAAAATCATAAACATACAACTACTTTTTTGCTTCTTTTTTTGATCTATATGTCGTTATAGTTTGATACTTTTGTGTGCTCATTTTCTAGTATATAGCATTTTAATGACTAGTAAAAAAAAAATTGAATTTTTCTGGGATTGTAAAAGGACTGAATCATTTTTTTCATTGATAAAATATTATTAAATCAATCAAATCTTAGGGTTCTTTGTCATTAAAAAAAAAAAAATTGAATAAGTTAGATTATTAGGATATCTTATGTAATTGATGTTCTTATACATATTCATGCAATGCTAACATAATCTTCAATATAATAATTTAGCAAAATAAAGTAAAAGTAAGGAAAATAAAATAATTTTTCATACGCATTTTGTTTTCTAATATTTTCAACTTTCTGGCCATACATGATATCGAACATGCAATTTTATTGATGATGATGTATTAGATTCCCACTTATTCGCATTGAAGAAGCATCAATGAACAAGCATTCTACATCAATGTTTTCCCTTTGTTAGAGTGAGGAAAATAAAGAAAATGCTCCCAAACACCACCTTTTTCATCATGACCTCATTGAATCAAAGAAACATTATTTATTGATTTCCTTTAGATACCATATTCCATGGAAATGCTGCTCCAAGGTTGCCAAATTGGAAAGAAAATAGACTAAAGTCATCTTGTAGGACCATTTCTTTTGCCCTTTGGGCTCAATTGGGTCAGATATATAATAAAGGAAAGTGAAAGAAAAAAAAATAAAAAAATGTGTTTGTTTAGATAGAAAGTCTTAGAAACTAAAAGAAATTAAAATTTTTTGTACAACTCAAATTAACTTTTTAATTAGGCTAACAATTTCTTACAAAATATATAAGAAAATTTATTTTTCCCACAAATCTTGACAAGGTTATTTTGTTTCCCTTTTTGACCATATTTCTCTTTACAACTCCTTGTTATCCAATGATTATATTTTTTCCATCATTTTCTTATAAAAATTTTCATCTATTCAAATGTTTGCAAGAAAATAAATTTTCATTTCTTTTTCTTTTCTTTTATGTCGCTTTCTTGCAAGAAAATAAGAAGCACGGACACTTCTAAGAAGGTGACGTATTCGTGTTGTGTCCGTATTGGACACGGACACTCTTAGGACATGTGTCCAACACTGTTCAAAACGTGTCCTATTTTTTAAATTTTTTTAAAAACCCAGATACTCTTTGGACACACGTGTCAATCGCTTAAACACGCATGTCTATTGATTAGACACATGTGAAACTAATTATAAATTTGAACAAAACAACTTAAAATACAATAATAAAATAAAACCCATATAAATTTATAGGAATTAGTGCCATATTGCATTTTTTATTATCTTTGAATGATATATTTATATATATATATATAAAATTATATATTTCATGTGTGTCCCTCACGTGTCGTGTCTTACATATTTTGAAAATTAACGTGTCAGCGTATCCGTGTTGTATCCGTGTCGTGTCACATGTCCGTATCCATACTTCTTAGCTTTCTACCATTTTCATTTTCTATCATTCATTTCTTTCTAAACAAATAGAGCTTTAGATATTCATGATTTGCCATATATTCCCATTTCTCTTTTCTGTTTCTTTTTCTTTTTTTCTTTTTTCTTTTATACAAGTCATCACTTCACTAATTTCTTATAATTAATCAATGTTCATTTTTATTTATTTTGTAACAAATCTCTTTTCTATTTTTTTCCCCTTATAAATCTTTTCATAAGTTTAAAATTCAAACCCAATCTACTTTTAAATTTGACAAAGATGGTTTCCACCCACTAAGGGCTATTTGAGGAGGAAGACAACACAAATGACCTTAGACAAGCCTTAATGATCACAAATTTGGGGACCCAATTTAAATGGCTTCTCATTATAGTGGAAGGTACACTTTGGGTTGGTGGAGGTTTAAGAAGTTTGTTAAAAAATTCCATTTGTGGATGTACAACGTCTTCGCATGGGACCAGAGCTTGAACAACCGCCGTCAGCTGAATTAAATTAATTAATTAATTCCTTATTAAAAACATATTATATATAAACATTGTATTGTACTAATCAACTTGTTAAAAACCCTATAGTCATGAAGGTAGATCAGGACAGTGAGCCAATATTTGCAGACAGACTCCCTCATCCTGTGTGAATATTTGTATTATGACCAGTCAACAGTGACCCAAACTCATAGAGCTCATACAAATAAATATAAATATATATATCATGTGTTTATTTATTTATTTAAAGTATGGTGACATTTAACTAGACAATGCCAACGGTTGGACTGTAGCATGTACCCAATTCCAAAGGGGCGGGCACAGTCGGCGTGGGAGAAACAGATTATATTAGGATTAAAATGAAACCAGATTCATGTTTTAAAAATTATTTATTATACTATGAAAATTTGATAATTAATCAGGTTTCGTTTGGTAACATTACTTTTTAGTTTAAAAGTTAAAAAATTATTAAAAAATTTAAAAATTCAACAACTTATACTAAAAAGTCAAAGATTCTTTTTCTTTCTACTTTTTGTATATTTTTTCGTAAAAAACTAAAAGTCATCTAAAATATATTAGTTTTTTTTTTACATTATATTTTAGCCAAAAAATTAAAAAGTTACTAAAAAAGTCTGCCCCCAAACGAGGCCTTAATTTTTAATTTAAATAAAATGAATGATGAGATAAAGAGACAAATATAAGTTGAAAAGTTGATCTTGAAGTTAGGGAATTTTGCTTAAGAATAAAAAATGAGTTTAAGAACACAAAAATTGAGTATAGGCACATTATAAATAGAGATGTCTCTGTATTGTTAATCAACTGTATAATGAAGCATGTGAGACTGGTTATTCTAAAACTTTCAACTATTCAATTTAATCTATCTATCAGTTCTAATTTACCAAAAAAAACAAAAACAAAAACAAAAAAGAAGACATAGAAATCAGACAAATACCGCAAAACTAAACAAGAAATATTTACAATTGACAATTCAATTATAATTTATAAGAGAATCATATCTCATTTTATAAACAATTGACAATTCCTTATCCAAACATTCCTTTCAAAACAAAGCACAATCCAAGAATAAATACTATTACCACTCCTACACACATTCTCTTTAATCTTTATATATTTATTTTATAGCTGCTTTAACTTTGATGGAAGACCAAAATGGCAAGAAAAATTGCAGGCTAAAGAGGCTATATGAGATCTCATCAGACCCTGCACTTTTGCTGACCATCGGGCAGATGTTTCCTGAGCTGACCAAGTCGTTTTTTTTTATGAGTTGAACCAAAACGACATGCCCGTTGCCCCCATCATGTTGGGCCGACCTTGGATTTTGGGTTAAAGAGAAGTTAGTGATTCAGAGAGAGGGAGAGACTTTTTTACTTTATTCTGTTCAAATTGCTGTTTAGCCTGTTTCCTCATAACGGGGCAGTTATTCAGTGCAACAGTTTCATTGATGTGATAACCCCATAAACACATCCCACCCTTGATCTCCATTCTCACAAAAATCAAGAGTGAAAATGTGAATAGGACTTGTGTAATATTATAAAGATTAGCCATTTTAATGAATAGTGAGACGTATTATATTAATATTATATTAACAACTAATATGGTAAGTATATCATATAGAGATGAAATAAGTGTAACGTTAATGTGGTGATATTACCCTATGTTGTATTGAGAGTGGCATGACAACAATCTAAATAAGTAACTTATAATTTGTTATAAGTCTCGTAATAATTTTTTTTTTTTTGTATATTTTTTTTTTATTATAAAAAGTTAAAAAATTAAGGAGTGTTTTAGAAAGATGGTTAAAAGTTAATTTTTCAATTTTTAAAATTTTTTTATGTGAGAAATGATGTGATTTAAAATGAATTAAAAATTAATTTTTTATTTTTAATTCATGTTACCTAATGACCCCTAACAAACCAAATTTCAAACCCACCAATATGTTAGCTTATAGTGAGGTTTGTGTTTCAAGAAAATAAAAATTCATTATCATCTTTCAAATTATTACATTTATGCTTTCGTTTGGCATCTCAAGCTTGGGTTAAAATAGTTATAAAATGACAAAATATGTTAAAAAGTCAATGAGACAAAATATCACATTCAAACTATAATTATTTCTTTTTTTTTTTCCACAAAAGTTAAAAAAATCAAAAAGTCCATCACAAATGAGACTTTTTAACCCAGGCTAAAATAATAAAAAAATTAAAAAAGCAACTCAGATCCCAAACGAACCTTGTATATCACTTTATCCTTGATCTATTAATTTGAATAATTATTTTAAATTATTGATATTAGTTCATTTTATCTCAAATCATTAACAAAATTAATATTCTTAATATTCCCTTCGTCCTAGAATATTAATCCTTTATTTTTCTTTTCATTATCTCAAAATATTAGTCACTTTTTAAAAATTAAGAACTAAAACAATATGAATTTTCTATTTTACCTTTTTTTTTTTAATTTAATAATAACACAAAAAGTACAATTATAACAGTTAATATTTCTCAAAAAATATACTATTAAAGTGTAATTTTAGAAAATTAATTTTTTCTTCAAGTATAATAATTATACTATTAAAAAATTAAATTTTTCAAAAAAGACTACTATTTTTGGACGTAGAGAGTATGTAATATTTAAAAAATATTACATATATCTGCACACAAGTGATTGATGATACTGATTCACTTTGTCTTCCATAATAAATTGATAAATACTAATATATAAAAATTCAAATACAATGCAAGAAAATATAATAATAAATTATTTAAAAATGTTAAATAAAACATAAAATATAGTTAATTGTAGCAAACTATCATCTCTGAATTTAAATTAAGTGAATCACGTGTAGAAAAAATATTTTGTGTGCATTGTGGTATTTCTTTAAAAATATTAAAAAATAATTTTTTAATTAATATTTTATAAGATAAATTGACACGAGGAGCAAATGAATCTTTCTGTATAAAGATTGAAATCTCTCTCTTTCTCTCTCTCTGTTTGCCGCATGGTTTTGTTCTTAACAGCAGTCTCATTTGTGTTTCTAATTCCACTGGGTTTTGGGTCTTTGTTCTTCTCTTCTTCTTCATCTTTTCATACAGAGCGTACACACACACACACACACACATATATATATATATATATTAGCTTGAAGGGTACCCCTCAGAGAGAAAAAAAGAAAAAAGAAAAAGAAATACGGAATTCCCATAAACCAGAGTGCTCAGTATAAGAATTCCTCAAATGGGATTGATTTGATTTTATGTTTTTGCTGATACTAAGAAAAACCCAGAAACTGTGGATATATTACCAGAATAAAAATAGAAGGAGAGCTGTATGAAGAAAAGCAATTAGTGAAACAATGAGAGATGGGAATTCAAAGAAAAGCAAGGTTTTTCCTCTATGCCCCTCATTTTCCTGGAATTTCTCTCCTAAATGTCTGTACTTTCTTTAAATTTGATGGGTTGCTGAATTTTGTTTGTGTTCTGTTTGGCAAAGCTTTCTTGGTCAAAATCACTGGTTAGGAAATTATTCAATATCAAGAGCAAAACTGAGGAGTTTCAGGCAGATGAAGTTGTTTATGGGGGTGAGCACATGTTATACTTTCTATGTTTCTTCACCTCTTTGATATTTGATATCCATTGTTGTTTTCTTTAATCAATTTAGGGTTTTGATATTTTTAATCTTTAGGCCTTACTCTCAGTTTGGTTGCTCAGAAAACTGAGGAAAAATAGTAGTATATTTAATGCTCTTTGTTGTTTTTCTTTCATTCAGTTCATGTGAGTCAATTATTTTTTATTAGGCTCGGCTGAATGGAAGTTCTTATTCTTTCAGGTCCCATAAAGTAAAAAAATTCTTTAGATTCCAGTTTTGATTTCTTTTTTTTCTGTGCCATTTTCTTAGCAGCCAAACAAAATTTATGTTTTCTAATATACTTGCTCTGCTCCTATTTTCCTTCTTTAAATTTAATGAGCTCATCAATTTTTCATGCTTCTAATTTCTGTTTTAAGATCTGAATTGAATCAATTGATGTATAAATAGTGATTTTTTTCTTTCAGGTGGTGATGTTGAATGGGGAAATAGCTTCGCAGAGAGGGAGCCATGTACAATTAAGAAAAGCAGAACAGGTTCAGTATCATTATTCAACCTCTCTCTCTCTCTCTCTCTCTCTCTCTCTCTCTCTATATATATATATATATTTGCCAAAGCTTGACAGCTATGTTCTCAGGGAAGTCAGAATTTAATTTTTCCTTTTATGTTACAATTGGTAATATCATTCTGTCACTGGTATGCACAGAAAAATTAAGCAAGAATACTGAACGTGCCCGGCGAGGGAGAGCTGATCTTGATCATCCTCAAATTATAAATGTGCAGAACTATAGGTTTTTCTCTTAATTCAAAAATAATTTTCCTATTATATGATAATCTCTTTGTTGTCAACAATAAAATGATTCTTGTTTTGCACTGCAATCAGCATTTTTGTGGCTACTTGGAACGTGGGCGGAAAATCACCATCAAGTAATTTGAATCTTGATGATTTTCTGCATTCCTCACCTCCTGCAGACATTTATGTTCTTGGGTAAAGACTTGCTAGTGTTATTTCTTTGTTCCTTTTTTCACCGAAATTTGCTACAAACTGGTTATTAATAGAAGCATGTGCTTTCCTTTTGATGCTTTAGATTTCAAGAAATAGTTCCTTTGAATGCTGGAAACATTTTGGGTTCTGAAAATAACGGTCCTGCGAGAAAATGGTTCTCTTTAATTCAAAAAACGCTAAACAATCTTCCTGGAACTAGTGGAGGTAGTGGATGCTACACACCTTCTCCTATCCCCGACCCAATTGCAGAATCAGACGCAGATTTTGAGGGATCAATGAGGCAGAACACATCCTTCTTCCACCGTCGATCATTCCAGACACCGTGCAGCTGGGGAACCGAAAACGATTCAGTCTCGCAGCCCCGGCTTGATCGACGATACAGTGTTTGTGATCGGGTAATCTTTGGTCATAGGCCAAGTGACTACGACCCCAATTCCAGATCGAGTCACAGGCCAAGTGACTCTTCGTGGAGTCACAGACCTAGTGACGCTTCCTGGGGTCACAGACCAAGTGACCATTCATGGGGTCACAGGCCAAGTGACTATTCAAGATGGGGTTCATCAGATGATGATTATTGGCCTGGGGATTCACCTAGCACTGTGTTATTCTCACCAATGTCTAATGCTATACCAACGGAAGATGGGTATAGAGTGCGGGGCATCCAAGGTACTGCTTGGTCGAGTAAGCAAATGGTTGGCATTTATCTCACAATATGGGTTAAGAGTGATCTGAGGGAACACGTTACAACATGAAAGTATCTTGTGTTGGCAGAGGATTGATGGGCTACCTTGGAAATAAGGTACCCTTTTGAGTGAATCGCAGTATTCTTTATTATTTTTGTATAATCAAATTTGGATTAACAAACTAAATGCTTGGTTTTGCAGGGATCCATTTCAGTCAGCATGTTGTTACATCAAACGAGCTTTTGTTTTGTCTGTAGTCATTTGACCTCAGGACAGAAGGAGGGGGATGAGCTACGTAGGAATTCTGATGTCATGGAGATTCTAAGGAAGACGAGGTTTCCAGGAGTCCATAGCATGGGTGATGAGAAGTCCCCAGAAACAATCCTTGAACATGAGTAATACTCTTGCCTTGCTATTGTCAGTTAACTTGTCATTACTTATGGAAGACAATAAAATAAAAAGGAAAATGAAACATATTTTAACCAACACAGAATAAAATTATTTCAACGAGCCTGTCATACCAGTAATATTAGCTTTTATTTATAATATTTCTGAGTCTCCCATGGAAATTAGACCATTTATGCTGAAAAGCATGTATATGTTTACCTTTGGCAATTTGAGTTATCAGTTTATACTTTCAATATTCTAATTGTATCTATTTTGATTTGATCTAGTCGAATTATTTGGCTCGGGGATCTGAATTATCGAATTGCCATGTCTTTCCGGTCTGCTAAGGCACTTGTTGAGATGCAAAATTGGAGGGCATTGTTAGAGAAGGACCAGGCATGATACATATATTCTTGCCCCGACTCCTATATTTTCTCCCTGTCAAAATACTTCACTTCTTGTACTTACTACAATAACTTTCATCTATCAACAATGCTTTTTGTCAGCAGCTACGGATCGAGCAGAGACGGGGGCGTGTTTTCCATGGATGGAACGAAGGAAAGATATATTTCCCACCAACATACAAGTACTCAAATAATTCAGATAGATATGCAGGGGATGATATGCACCCAAAGGAAAAACGAAGAACACCTGCATGGTAAGAACATGGAATTTTCATATGTACACCTCAGTGGCAATAATTAAGAACATACCGGTGTGTGTCTATTGTGTTTATTATTATTAGTATTCTGGGGGAAAGAATTTTAAATTCTTTCTAGTTAAGTGACTGATCTCGCTAATTTTCATGTGTTAAGGTGTGATCGAATCTTGTGGTATGGAGGGGGCCTTCAACAATTGTCCTATGTCCGTGGAGAATCTAGGTTCTCAGATCATAGACCGGTTTATAGCATATTTTGGGCCGAGGTTGAGTCCTACCAAGGTCGATTTAGGAAAACCATGAGTTGTTCTAATTCCAGAATTGAGGTGGAGGAGCTGTTCTCATACTCCAATGGATACACCGAACTGTGCTTTTTCTGAAAGATGGGGAGAACTGATAGGTATCACATTCAAGTATGTTTTCTCTGTCTATGTCTCTATCTGAGCAAACATACACTTCAAGTTTTCATGCTTTCATTAAACTTATGTTCCCCTTTCTGACTATTTCCTTTATCTCTCTCTCCGAAGGACTCTGCAAATATGCTCGTAGATGCTTCACATTAGCCTCTAATTGATTTGTTTCCACATTAGGTAAGCTAATATAATCGCAAACACTAGCTATTTTCTCATAATTGAGTTACTCATATGTGCTTTAACGAGACTCAAATATCCTGAGAAATTTCTCTACTTCTAAAACATCCAAGTATGTATAATGTCCTCAATTAGTCTGTTAATCCCCTATTTGGGGGGTTTTATTTTATTTTAACCCTTATTTTGCATTTTGGGTGGTAAAATGTGCACAAATTGAATATGCTCACTTAGTTTAGGCCTCTTGCTCCATTGATTTAGAACCATGGGGATACCTATAACGCAGTATCTCACGAGGAGAGAATATGTACTTGGCATATTGTCTGAAAGTGTTCTGTAAATTGCATTTTGTTTCCCTTCAAAAGAATCCTTGACCAATCTCTCGGATGTATTGTTCCTATCCTTATGTGTTTCTTGGTCCCCTCTTGCAAGCAGGAATTGTTTTGAAGATATTCAGCCTTCAAGGATGATGCAGACATGTCTGTTGCCCACTACCCCAAAAAAGTTGGTCTTTCTCTTTTTCATTTTTTCTTACTCCGAATTTCATTGCTTTTGTGTCTAATTTTATCCCTCTTACTTTCTCTTACCAGGTGTATATATTTGCAAATTTGCAGACTAACTTCACATGACCCTGATTTGGTGTACTTATTCATCACGATTTGTTCATTGGCTAACAATTACAATTGAATTAGCTGATTACAATATTCCTACTTTGTGGTGTGCTAATGTTCGGGACAAGAAATTTTCTTCTGTATACCTTTAGGTATATTATTCAAACCTTCTCTATTAAACACATAAAAACATCAGCTTGTAAGCTGTGCTAGTTTTAGGGCTTAGTTTTGTCTTTAGTGAACTCTTTTTTGACTTTGAGCCAAAATATTGTGTTAAGTCTGCCTTAGAAAAAAAATTGAGAAAAGACAAAACTAAGCTAACTTTTATGGGTTTATTTTTTGGATAAAATTTGGCTTATTTTTGTTAATTTTTTTTTTTTGGATTTTTTTTGGATTTTTTTTTAATAATAAAAGTCAGTTAAGCTGGTGCCAAAGGAAGCCTAATTATCAAATATACTATTTTTGTTTTGCAGGATGAACTCAAACCAATCAAGCACTTCCAAGTGGGTAAATCAGGATTAGTTTTTTTTTTTTTTTTTGATATTCTTTATTTGTTTGAGAAAGCAAAATAGATGGTGAAAATAATTATTTCATTTGTATGTTGCCTTTTTGTTTTTAGATCAAGGGATGAGAAGTAAAGAAGTGATGTATATACAATGATTGATATATAGAAAGACACAAAATTGAAGTTAATATATAAAAGCCATTTGTTCTGTTGTTGCCTATGATTTTACTGTAAAAAGGTGGTCTTCTTGATTGTCTCACCATCACACTTGGTTTGCTTTTCTTTTTCTGTGACGTTGAAAAACAAAACTACAAAAGCAAAAGACAATAATGTGTATCACAGACCTGGCAGGTGTATTGGGATGGAAGCCATTATTGAGGAACTCTTTTGGAGAGAGATGTTATTTCCACATTACTCTCCTTTTCTTTTTTTGTATCATTATATTCACTTTTTGTCTCGAGTGCCAAAGAGTAATCAGTAGTAGAGGCAACACAGCTTCTCTCCAGTTCGGATCTTGAATTGGAGAGTCCAGTCCCGAGTATTAGATGTTTGTCATGTCAACAATTTTTTACCAATCAAAGGTTTAGATTTGATCACTACGCACAAACTCAAATTTGAATATGATCGAAGGGTCTGGCCCAATATTGAAGGAATCAATGGATTTTGTGAATGAGTAGACAAATTTAGGCCTTTGATTTTCAAAAAAATATATATATATAAAATGCTGACAGTCTGAATTGGAGAGAAGCTGAGCTCTTTTTTTTTTTCTTTTTTTCTTTTTTTTTCTTGCTTGGGCTATTACATGTCTGCAAGCACTGTTAAGTGTGAAAAACAGATAAATATCACACAATATGTCACAAATATCTGAAAAAAATCACAAGACCAATTTGAAGTGAGTAGATAGCAGGTATAGATGAGACTTCATTCACATTGAGATTGACATGAAAAGCGTTTTGAAAATATGTGAAAATATATAATAGTCTTTTCTGTTTCCTTTTTTATCGGTTAAAATCTATCATTCTGCAAATTGCAGTTGATTTATTTGATTGCACTCCAATGTTTAGATCTTAATTTCCTTTCTAAAACCAATCAGAGTTCACATGTCTTTCCCTTTCGGACAGGAGCTGCAGACAGTCGTGGTGGCAGGGTGGTGATAGGGTGGTGGTTGTAATGGTAGGATGAAGTTGGTGGGGATGGACATAATGGTGGTGATGTTAGTTAGACTCTACTTTGAAATTTTTTCTTATAAAGGTTAAAAAACAGTTTTCACTCAAATTAGTTCATTTTGTCGACTTTCGTTTTCTATTGAACTTAACTCTAGAAAATGTAAAAATATTTCCCTTTTTTTTTTTTTTTTATCAGAACAAACACAGCATTAGAAAATTGACTTTACTGTAAAATGAGGATCGCTTGCCGGCTTGATCTTTAACGAAATACAATTTGAGCTGCAAAAAGTATGAACTGAAGCAAACACCAACTGGTGGCCGAACAAAGGCAGACTTTAACTATTTCGTTCTTCTTGTTTGGAAAGAAAGCTTTATTGACAGAAAGATGAAAGTATAAACCTTCCGTATTCAACTCATTAACCACTACACCACCCGTGCGCAAGTTCAAAAGAAAGATGAAAGATGGCGAATGGGTAATCCCTTTTTTTTCTTTTTTTAAACAAAAAGAAGTGAAGCCATGATGGGTACTACTACTTATAACCAATGTGACAGAAAGAATATGGATTGCTGGTGTGCATCATAAACATCTGCAGCTTCTTTTATTCTCTGTTGCTTACTTGCTTCTAATGATTTTTACTGAAAAAGATAGTTTTTTCTTGACTATCTCTCACATGCCCAATATTGTTGTTTGCTTTTCTTTTTTAACGGTGAGGTAGACAACTAACCAAAAAGCAGAGCATAGTTCAACAAGAACATATCTTGCAGAGGGGTATATATATAATGGGTAGTCATGATTTGGAAACTCTTTTTCTTTTTCTAAGAGATGTCTATTTCTACTTTGTGACATACGCAGAAAAAAAAAAAAAACAAAAATGAAAGTGGCACTCATTTGCTTCTTCAGAAAAAGAAAAAAAGAAATAGAACTTTGAAGTCCAACACATTTTGGTGTTGTTTTGATGGGTAGGACACCGTCAAAGAAAGGTATTTGGAAATCAATATACCCCTGTATTGCTGGGACCAGCGTAGAGTCATTAGGCCCAGGACTAGCTTTGCCTAGCAGCGGCCCAAAGTTTTTTGAGGCCGCAAGGGCACTAAGCCCTTCATGCGTGGCCAGAGACTCTCCTCTTAGATTTTATTAACTTTATTATTTATATATTCTCAACGCGCTCCTCATGTGTGGCCAACTCTCCTCTATTTCTATACTAAATTGACAAATTCACTTAGGCCTCACTTGGACACGGCCTCAGAGTCAACTTTTTTTTTTTGGTTCCCCTTAATAAAATCTATCAAAAAGCTATGTCTTAAAAAAAGCTTGAAGCCTGTGCTAACACAAATTGATAGATTATATAAGTTTTTGTTGCCTTTTTTCTCCTCTTTTGATACAAATATCTTCTGCTGGTTTTTCTGCAACCAAGCAGAGCACAAGGGAAATTTCATCACCTTAAATATATAAAATGATTACATGAAAAAAAATCAAATAGTCAAGAAGTGATTTTGTTGAATAAACTAGAACTTGTAAAGTTCTCATCCAGTCAAGAGTTCAAGCCACTCTATAGTTGGAAAAGGACAATTTGTATTTGAAACAAAATTGAAAATGTGTGGTTTAAATTAATGAAATTAAAACTATAAGACCAAAACGAAACTTTGCTCAAACTATCGAAATCAATGTAATTTACCACACCAAAAAAAAAAGAAGAAGGTATAAATGTTAGAATCATGGAGTTAATACTAATAGAACCAATTATGTACAAACCAATTAATAAAATTGAACCACAGTAGCTAATATCTAAAAGCACCTTACTGTCTATTTATTAAAAAGACATTACAAGACTCTTTGTTATTTTTTTTGGACATGTTAGCTTTGAAAAATGAGTGATACTAAGCTCTATTATATACAAAACAGCAAGCTGATTTAAAAAACCTTGCAGCTCAGTGTATCTCTGAAGTTAATCAACATATGAAGACTTTCAATGGACTACTTGAATTTGGATATGGTGTATTTGTTGACTTGAGAGCCAAACACTCGCTTTGCCGGTTCTTCCTTCATCACTTTAGTTGCTGCAACGGTTGGTATTGGAGAAGGAATTCCATTTTTTCCATCCAAAGCGATCTGTATGTCCCGGCATTTAGGGGAACAAAACGCTTGTAGGTAACTGCATCATGTCAAATTTGCAGAAAAGTTAATGTTGGAAATCCAAATTAATTGAAACAGAAATAAATAAACAACTCCAATTGTAGTTTAAATGGTAAAAATAAGGTATTTGCTGAAGGCCATGTTTTGATTTGCAAATAAGGGGTGGGGGGGTAGGATAGGACTATTTTATCCAGGAATAAAATTATCTGCCCTCAGTTCACATTTTGTGACCCGAATAACTTATTTCCTAGAACTCTTCGAATCTGCATAGGCCATGTTTTGATTTCACGGTTAAGAGATATTGGAATAAGACCAGTATAAAATTATCCCGCATTTGATTCTTACTTTGTAACCTGGCTTATTAACTTATCCTCTAAATCCATTGATCCTGCTTATATATGAGGTATAATTTTGTGCCTGAGGTGGAACAACTTATTCCCGATAAGAATTTCTTTCCAAAATTATAACCAAGCATGGGCAAAGGGTAAAAAGCTGGAACTAGCCAACAGATAACTGAAAAAAGAAGTTCAAATATTTTTATAATTTTAATTGTTACAAATTTACCTCTTAATTGAGCATGTTGTGCTAAATTGGCCGATTCTGTTTAAGTATCACCCAATATAATTATTTTTTAGAAAATGATATATAAACCCATTTTGTAAACCAAATTTTTAGATCTAGTGATATGCCAACGACATGATTAATTGATGATAATAAATAAGAGAAATAGTTGACTTAAATATTTTAATAAAATACCACATTATTAGGTCTAAAAATAGGTCTAATTTGACCCGAATATATGCTTTTATTTTTTATTTAGTTTTCAACTTGTCCATGCAAAATGGCAACATGAGGTGCAAGTGTTTATTTTCTGTCAAAACTAGTAAAGGACTTTATCAATTCAACTAATTAAACCCAACAGAAAAAATTTACATATGTAAAAGGCAAAATTAATTACAATTGAAATTACATAAATTAAATTGACATAACACAAACTACAACCAACCTTGGGTTTTGACTTAGTGGTCTTGTAGTCACCTTAGGGTGTGGTAAAAGAAATGTTATAGGAGTTCGAATTGATAGAGCAAATCCCATTATTTGTTAATATAACTTTATTAACAATTTATTTATTTATTTATTATTTTATTTATTTATTTTATTTTATTTTATTTTTTTGTATTTTGCAACTTCACTATCAAACTAACATCCTACAATCTTGACCCAAAAAAAAAAAAAAAACTACAACCATGGTTTAATTGATATATATGTCTGTCATGTTATCGGGATTCGGAACCAAAATCACATCTAAATTCTAGTACCCATATTTTTTTTCATGCAATGTATATGGAAAGTTATGATAATTTTGTATTGAATACTAATAATGTATATCAAACCAATCTATAGGACCAGAAAGTGAGACAGAGAAAAAAGTTCATCATACAATTCAGAAAACAAGAAAAAGATCAGAAATATTAAACCAAGAATCCGATTAAAGCAAATCTTCTACCATATATAAATATATTTTACTCTCTGATCCTTAGTTTTCCAATCAACCAAACAAAGCTTGAAAAAAAGGAAGTTGTGAAATACGTACCCATACATGAACACGTCCTCATCCTTGGAGATTCGTTGCTTGCAATGGAAGCAAGATTGTAAAAAAACCCAGTACCGCTCATCGACTCTCTTTTGGGACTCATCGTCCCGAACGGGCGATCCCAAGGTGAAAATATTGTGGTCAGTCTGTTCGGATACTATGACCCGAACATTTGAGTTATCCTTCTGAGCCAGTTTCTTCCTCACCGTAGGAGGAGCAACAACACCAGTGGCACGCTTCTTCATCAATAGAGCTGCCGGAGGAGACTCCATGGGCCTGTACTGGTTCATCACCCCTAATTCTCCGCTGCTTGATGACCGCACCACCCGAGACCGCTTGGTTGACATATGTGGATTACTAGGGGTTTTGGTTATACCCTTTTCTTGATGAGAAGAAGAAGAAGAAGACTAGGGTTTTTGTGTTATACCCTTTTCTTGATGAAGATGAAGGCAGAGTTTTTTTTAGGGTTTAGTGAACTCTAGGGTTTTAGAGTGTTGTTGGATGGAGATTCTTGTAGACGTTCTTGAATGATGTGTGAGTTAAAACAATTTAAAAAGTTAGAGTTGTTTCAGTTGTGGGCTGTTCTTGGGGTTTAGAAAGGAAGGGAGAGAGGGAGGGAGAGACCTTGGAGGATTAGGGGTCTTGAAGAAGAGAAGTTGGGTTTGGAGGGACAGTTTGATTGATTTAGGATTATCATTTTTATGATTTTGCGAGTAGGAAAGAGAAATTGGGATTAGTTACCAATTAAGATGGCCTCTTCGTGGTGGTTAGTTAGTTAGTTATTGTTGTATAGGATTTGGGACTTTTTGACAGTTTTGATTCCATATAGTAATTAGTAAGTAAGAGATTCTGTGGGTACCCACTATTTGGCAAAGATGAAATAGTTGAATCCGTTGCTGATTCGAATTTGGTGTTGATAACCGAGATTTTCGCTCCAGCTAAAACTTAAAACTTGCAACAAGTTTCGGGTTGGTTGTTGAATTATGCTTTCTTTTTCTTTTTTTTCTTTTTTTTTAAAGTCAATTTTAAATGTATTTTAATTTTAAATAAATTTAAGGGAAAGTTACGGATAAATCTTGTGATTTGAAAAGGTGGTGCAATTAATCCTTAAATATATTTATTACTCTGTTTGGTCCTGGTGGATGTGTATTTCCTGAAATACTCTTGTTTTTTGGGTTGTGTGTGAAGACGGTTTGAATTACTTTTTAGCATGGGGTGTGAGTGGGTGTCATAGGCAAAAAATGCTATAGTAGTTTTTGTTGAATTGTAATTGTATGACGGTGTGTTGTCATACCGGTGTAACCCGGCCCGACTAAATTGGCCTGCGTGTTATGATATGCTAACCCCCAAATCAAGTAATAGTGTCGTGTAATCCCTAGTTTTTTGGTGTTACTGGTTTAGTG
Organism: Camellia lanceoleosa; assembly: GCA_025200525.1. Lineage (NCBI taxonomy): Eukaryota > Viridiplantae > Streptophyta > Magnoliopsida > Ericales > Theaceae > Camellia > Camellia lanceoleosa. Next base: position 172,237,096 of record CM045766.1, read on the forward strand.
TTACTGGAATTGGGAGATTGTGTGAAATTGGGTGAGTGTGTAGATATTGTTTTGGGATTCGGAGGAATACGGTAGGGTTTCAAGTGAAATTGTCCTTAATTTTTTTCGAATTTGTGTGTTGGAGGCGCAGTGTATTGTAGGGTTTAGACGGTGGTCGGTGTGTGTAAGGTGTGCTGGTGGAAACATTGACGTGTGGGACGAACATCAATAATGGCAATGACGTACAAGCCTAAGTTTTTGTTTTCGTTGGTAATCTTGTTAATGTGTTTTTTTTTTTTTTTTGAAAGTTGTTGAAGGGTGGGTCTGTATTTGGATGTGGGATGGGACATCTGTGTGTTTGTGTGGTCTATTACCTTGTGTGACATGTATGTTACGTTGTTAAACCATTGTGTGTTTGTATACGTTTGCAATATGGATGTTGTTGAGTATCAGCATGTGTCCAATGATGGGGTGTATGTTTGTGACTTGGATGTTGTGTGTGAACTCATATGTGGGGTTGTGAGAGAATAAAAAAGGCGTGTGATTTGCACATGTTTGGTCCCCACATTATGTACTGAACGTGTTGCTCTATAGTGTTTTTTTAATAATTTGTACAATCCTCATGTGTGTCACATGTTGATATATGTTTGTAAATGCATGTAGCCTAGATATTCACTTGTGTAAATGTTTTTATGGAGTTTGTAGTGGTTCACGATGGTGTTGTGAATGTAACACCTGATGACGTAATCAAGTTGGAGGAGAGAGGGGGTGGCAATGTTGCAATGTATGTGTTTTGGTGGTTGTAAAAGGTAGTACGATAGTTGGGACACCGAAATGTGGTATGATGGGTGTGTGTTACGGGGGAGTTGTTACGGTTGACGTGTTGTCAGATTTGGGTGACATTAAATGTGGATGTGCCGCGTGTGCAACAAGTGTTTAATAGTGTGGGAAAGTAGAGGGTGGGGTTGTAAGTTGCTATGTGTGTTATTTGTAATGTGTCAATGGAACGGTAAATGGTAATATGTGAACTGTACAAGGAATGATGAATTAATTTTGTTTCGAATAGTATTTGTTGTGATACATGTTTTTTTAGTATATGTTATTTTGTTGGGATCGCACACTGAGTGTTTTTTTTTGTTTGAAACAGAAAATGTTGTGCGAATGAGGAGCCCATGGACTAGGTCGGCTAAGCATAAACGTTTAGAGGATTCAAGTGTAGCGTCGTCGTCGAGGCTTGGTGTGAAGTTACAGGGGCGTGTTTTGTTTAAACACCCGCAAAGTGTTGGTCAGAGTATACGGTTGCCTCGGAAAGCAACACAGCGTATAAATTTTCGGTCCAATATGTCAGGTGTAATTAAGGTTGTTTCCGAGTTGGGGTTAAGTGAAAGACACTTTCGGCAGCTGAGGTGGACACCGTTTTGGCTAATGTTTGAAGCCATCATTATCAACAAGCCAGACTTCAATGGGTACAGGAAATGTGACGATTTGGTGGTTAAAATTTTGAGGACGTTTAATCTACATGACGATTCGTTCTACGTTGGTAGTTGTCCTATTAAAGTGAGTAAAGCTGACATTAGGCTAGTTTTCGGGCTGCAATGTGGTGCCCAGCATTTGGACCTGACACCGGGCACATGCCATGCATCTGATTTCATTCAGCGACGTTGTAGTGGCGTAGGGTGGATAATAACTAGTTTGATTAGAACTTTACTTGATGATGCCGTGAAAGGTAATTTGAAGCATGATGAGGAAGACACTGCTAAACTGCTGTGTTTGTATGTGTGCGTGAAATTATTTTTCTCAATATCCGGGGAGACGATTAGTTGGGTGTTTGTGCGGTACGTGGACAACTTGGACACTATGCAAAATTATGATTGGACGGCAGCAATGCTGAACACGCAGATGGGGTCTGTGTGTGAATTTTGGCAGACTCCGAAGAAAGTTACGGGTTGTGTCGTCGTGCTGCTAGTATGTTGTTTATGTTAACTGCTATTATTATTTTGCTGATGTCACATATCCTACACGTTGCCTATCTAAAATTTTGCCTACTATGTGTTGAACATGTTGTTGGTTGTATGTAATAATTGATGCTGTCTTTGTGAATGCACAGTACTAGCTTTGTGAGCATACGAACATTGTGTCCACAATTAAACCCATAATGTTCCTGCGATTTTTGAAATGGAACATTAGCACACTGTTGGCCAGAACGCGTGGTTTGGATTTAATGTATGTGTCACAATTTGAGGTGCGTAAGTACAAGTTTGATGCATGTTATTCATGTGTGTTTAACATGTTTGCATTTTTTTTGTTTGTAGTAGTATGCTATTGATATGTGTTATTTCTATGGCAGGTGATTCCTAGTAGACTTGTGAGCCAACCGTACGAAAAGGTTATAATAGCAAGGAAAAAGTTTGATGGTGGGAAAGACGCTAATGTTGATGAAGATCGAGAGGTGGGTAGAGAATACAATAACAATGGCAGTGATGGTTTTTGTGGTGATAATGGCGGTGAGAACGATGTGAGCATGGGTGATGATAGAAATGAATGTGTGGTTGGTATCGGGATGGCTATTAAACGGAACATGAGAGGCAGAAGTGGTGATCGAAGCCGAAGTGCAGCGAATGTGGGTATGGTTGCAAAGGGTAAACACAGTGTCGTGGTCAATGGCGTAAGTATTGATAATATTGGTAGTATTGTACATGCAAGACAGGTGGAACGAGTTGGTAATGGCAAGGGGGAACTAGAGACAGCGTTAGCCGAATTAGACTCACTTCGGACAGAATGTAGACTTAAAGATGGCATGATTATGGAGTTGCAAACAGAGGTTGACCAGCTAAAGAAGATAAAAGAAAAACAAGCTGTGGATATAATTGATGGTTTCACCTTAGTTTTCAATGTGAAAGAAGACGAGATAAAGAAGGTGGTGGAGGAAAATGTTAAGCTACAGAAGACGATAGGTGTTTTGGAGGAACAGTTAGCTGAACAAGATGTGCACAATGTCACATAAGCATTTCATATGGTCGATGATGGATGCACTGATAGGGCGGACGGCAAGGCCATTGGAATTAAGGATGGGACGACATTGGATATTGTTGGGCATCATGGAAATAATGTGTTAACCAAGGCTGACAATTGTGGGGGCTCCGATGACATGACATGTGGTGTGCTGGTTGAAGTTAGTGAAAATGGTTCCGATGTCGTTGAAATTGGTAGGTGTGTAACGGCTAGACAATATATGAAATGTGTACAAAACTTGTTTGTAAGAAACCTAAAGTGTAAGGTGAGAAAGGAACTTAGAATGCTAGATTTTGAGTACTGCGGCGTAGGAAACTTGATGATAGGGTGTAACGTTGTGGGTGATAGTAAGGTAGTGGATGTTGTACGTAGCGGTGTGGGATGTGGTAGCGCTGGACGCGTTATTAATGTGGATGCGTGTGCGGTCAAGAGTAGGGAGTGGTCTAGGTTTGATTTGAACAACCGTCTAAGGGTGTGGAAAATGATGACTAAGGTGGAGAAAGAGAAAATCAGAGAGACGTATAACAAAGATAGGGATAGGTATGTAATGTATACGTGATTGAAATAAAATTGGGTTTGCGTGTACATGCATTATGTTTGTACTTGTAGAGCGGTTATGTGGGCTAGCAGTGGACATGATGTGTATGTGTACTTTGCGGGTATTAAGTCGCTTGTTCGGCCGTCGTCGTTGCGTGGTAACGTCGAATTGGTTCTGATTCTAATATTATTGTTTGAATGTCTCTTTTGTTTAAAGTTTGGTGTAGTAATGTACTGTTTTGTGGCAGGTGATAGATGCGTACGTAGTCTTGTTGATGGAAGAACAAGACAGACTTGCTGTTGGAGTGGAGTTCCCGGATAAGTCATACATTTTTAGTAGCATATGCCTTGTGAGTTTGTCACGTTTTTTTTCAAGTTCCATTAGGAAGCTGTGTGGTGCATGTTTGAAACGATTAAATCTAAAAATGTAACGGGCAAAATAATGATGCAGGATATGTTACAGAACGATAACCCTAATGCACGAGAAAAGTTCATGTTGGACAACTTCGCAGCCACTACAAGAAAAATGACTTTTGGCGACTAAATTTTTAGTCGCCAAAAGTCTATTTTTAGTCGCCAAAAGCCTGTTTTTGACTTTTCCCGACAAAATTTTTTAGTCGCCATAGTTGTCGCGTATTTGTGGTCGGCGGAGGGTATTGGCGACTAAACCTTTTTTAGTCGCCAAAAATAGGTTTTTACCGACTAATAAATTAGTCGCCAATAGTGTTTTTCACTTTGGAAAATAATACATTTACCGACTAAACTTTAGTCGCCAATACTCACTCAAACGCCGACTAAATGGCTTAGTCGCCAAAGTCAAGACTTTTGGCGACTAAAATATTAGTCGCCAAAGGTGTTATTCCGAAAAAAAAAAGAAAACTCCCTTTTTGCTTCTCTGAGTTTCAACCCAACCACACGCCCTCCACACGCCTTATTGCAACACACGCCCTCCACTATGCCACTACAAGTTCACATGAATATATATGCAATATATATTATTTATATACTATATTAACCGGATTAATACAAAATAATAATATATACAAATATAATTATTTTAATTCAATTTAATTAATTAAAAAATATATTATTTACTAAAAAAAAAATTCTGGCACTTTTGGCGACTAAAGTTTGTTTTAGTCGGCAAAAGCCCTCCATTTAGCTACTAATTTTTATTTAGTAGCCAAAAACAGCCACTTTTGGCGACTAAAGTTACGTTTAGTCGGCAAAAGCCCTCAATTTAGCTACTAATTTTTGTTTAGTAGCCCAAAACAGCCACTTTTGGCGACTAAAGTTACGTTTAGTCGGCAAAAGCCCTCCATTTAGCTACTAATTTTTGTTTAGTAGCCAAAAATAGTACTTTCAGCGACTAAAGTTACATTTAGTCGGCAAAAGCCCTCCATTTAGCTACTAATTTTTGTTTAGTAGCCAAAAATAGCACTTTTAGCTACTAAAGTTAGGTTTAGTCGGCAAAAGCTCTCCATTTAGCTACTAATTTTTTTTAGTAGCCAAAAATGGCACTTTTGGCGACTAAAACTCAGTTTAGTCGGAAAAAACCCTCCATTTAGCTACTAATTTGTTTTAGTAGCCAAAAATCTGCACTTTTGGCGACTAAACCATTTTAGTCGCCGATTGTCCTACTTTCAGCGACGAAAATTGATTTTTTAGTCGCCAAAAAAGGATTTTCTTGTAGTGAGCATGTAAAGATTGCCGGTATGTCCACTTCCCTATTTGTTTCTGAGCACACTAGACGCTGGTTGTTTATGACATTAAAATGGGTGTTTGGAAACATTACAACTCTACGAGGCTCCGGGCTGGAATGGAAGAAAAGCACTTTAAAGAGGCGGTGTTTGTGGTGAATAAAGTGTATCGTTATCTGTGTGGTGTTGGTTTATTTTTTGTGTTTTAATTGTGTTTGTTTGGTAATAGGGTAGTATTGTTTTACAAAGGGACGCCATTCTTAAAATCCAGCGGGGAGCTGTGGCCGAATTGGATGATGACGACGCAACGCAGATTGGTGAAATGGGTGTAAAGGCAGTCATTGACTGCCCACAGCAGAAACACGACTCGTACGTGTCTTTTACAGATTGATTTGAAAGTAGATATAACAAATGTAATCTGGTATATGGTTTGTTAGAGGAGTTAATAAGTTGTGTGTGTTTGTGTTGTTGCACATTGTAAGGAAGACTGCGCAATCATTATGTGTGTTGTGATGCGTCAGTATGTACACCATGTTGATATCAATCGATCATTGTAGGGAGATAACTGTGTCATCTTATATGCCAACATGGTTAAAGGGTTTGTGAACGACCATGATAGGGAGCTGAAGGACATTGCATGAAGTATGATAGTGTTTGTTTTTTGTGGTTGGGATTGATCTGTCGTTTGGTTTTTTGTTTGGCAATATGGTAATGTTATGTTAGAGTGAATTTTTTTGTGGGGTACTTTTTGCACAATGATGAACTTAGTTTATTTAGTTTGTGTTAGATCTTGTTAATGTTTGGATTGGTTTTAACATTGGGTATTAAATTATGAATAATAGTAATTGCGGATGGCAGTTAAGCGATTATGTGTTATGTTACAATTGTGATGGTGGTTTGTAAATTTATTGCTTTGGGCTTTTATATGTTTAGCATGTATTGCTGATGTAAGTGTGAACGACAGTATTATTTGGCTATGTATGTATGTGTGCCTATTGCCATGGGTATGGTATATAGTGTTGATGGCTTGTAAGTGAGAGTGTTAGGAATGGGTCAGAAGTTTGCGTTCGGAAGGTATTCATTAGTCGAGCGTGCTGATGCGTGGACACAAGGTGTGTGGAACAGGTATGTCGTGGTTGTGTGATGGTAGAAGAAGAGTATTGCATTCCGCATGTAAGTTAACAGTAAGTGACACAAGTGTTAGTAGTGGTGTATTGCAACATGTGGATGGGTGACATTGCGAAAGCGTTAAGGGTAACTATTATTAGTGGCGTATGTACGAACATTACGTTAGTTGTGGCAATTCATAGGAGTGGGTAGCGGTGCAATTTGTGTATTGTTATGTAGTGTGTGTTGCTACTGAAAGCACAATATCTAAAAATAGGAATCAAAATAAGGCAAAGGATAATTGAAAATGGTTTAATAGAGAAAAGTAAATGAATATCACACTACATTATTAATGGTAGGCTTTTTGGGAACATTGTCTATAACACAAAATTACTTGAAAATGAAATGCATACATGGGAAATATGTATAACCCAACATGCCGATCTGATATGAATGTAAACGTACTGTCATCACCGAGCGCGTTACGAAGATGTTGCAAAAACCATGACCAGTTTGTTGCGTTTTCTACACCAACAATCGCAAATGCGACTAGGAACAATCCTACATGGGACTATGTTGGTTAGTTGTGTGTGAAAGTGACGTTGGCTGTGTGGCACGTATTATGTTAAAGTAGTAGTGGCATATTGACAGGCATGGTTGTGTGCCATATGTGCATTATATTTGTGTAAATGTTAAACATACCTTGGTTTCCGTCCTTAGACGTGGCAGTAAGTAAATTCCCTTTGAACCTCCTCTTCAAGAAAGTGTCAACTAGGAAAAGTAATGGTCGAATGTTTGAATCCATCAATGCATGCTTTAAATGATATGAAAAACGTTCAACCGGGTTGTCATGCTCATCACAATCAATATTTATATAAGTACCCAGGTTGTGTTCCGTTGCGGCCCTATTGTACTACCGTAGCTGATCCAAAGATGCGCTTTGGGCCCCAAATAACTTAACTCTGGCTTTTTTGACACCTAACCAAGCAACACGATAACTTATTTGAAGGTCGTAATTTCTTTTCAAATTAAATGCAACATCAGTAGCCCTGGTTAAAGGCTTGTCGCAGATATGATGTGCAAAGATGTCGGAGGCCAAGTATGATCCAAGACGGTGGTTGTTGACTGTACGAACAACAACGCCACAAATGTGTTCATTATTCCATTTATGAAGGTAGGAAAAACCATTAGTGTCCAACACTTGCGCGTGTACCAACCATGTGCAACCCTCCGAGTCTCGCAGCAAACATACATTGATAATTCGTACTGAGTCATTTTTCAAGTACTTGAATTCAAAACCACATTCCACTGCATATTTGCAAAGTACTGTCTGAAACTCAGGCGCACTCCCTTCGAAACTCTGTCCCACATGAGTTAGTACGTTAGCCCATGGTGCTGATAAGAATGTCTTTTCATCATGTGGATAGTAATTTGGCAATAAATCGACATCAGACTCATTGTTAATTTGGTGAACACTGAGTTTGATTCCGCGCGTGACGGGGCTCGATATGGCATCCACAAAATCATCGTCTGTTGTTACACTTACATGATTGCGTGACTCAACCATAACGTCGATTAGTTGCAAATGGAAAGATGATACAAGATGAACCATATTTTGCATATCTACATCATTTTGTAATGAGATATTGTTGTAACTCGGAATATTGAAGAACAAGCGAACATTACCCAACATAAGACCACTAAATTTGTCATACACAAAATTAACCAAATCGACAAATGCATAAGGGGATTTGAGATTATATGCGACATTGGTAGATCGGAAACAACACAACAACATAATAACGTCATCCATCCCTGCATAAAAATTAGTTACAGACGGTTTAGAAGGTAGGGAGTAAATGAACAACACATAAACACTTTTGTATGTACCATATGACAGCCCAAACTATACATTACAAACGGTTTGCATAATACACATGTAACAACGCCCGTGGGGGACCTCGCTACAGTTCGGACTCGATTTTTGTTGCGGTTCCAAATCTTGAACCAAAGAGTCCAAATCCGGCAAATCGTTTTGAAGAAAAAAAGATTTTTTGAAAGAAGTGCCAAACATGGACTGCTTTGCCAGATAACAGAGTCGCCACCTAAATATTTTTTAAAATGGGAAATTTAGGAAACCCTAACTCGGTGCCAAAGGCCACGTGTCCGTCATCACCAAAGTTGGCTCGGGAACTTGGGTACGATTAGGGAAGGTCACATCGTGAGCACCCTCTCGCCTTGGTCAAAGACCGGCCTCTACTAACCATGATATCTGTTTTTGAAAACATTGTGAGTTCTTATTCTGGTTATTTAGCCTAGGTTACTATGTGATGCTCGCAGCAAACAAGTATAGACTGGGCCGTCTGAATTGGAACAAGACATTTCATGTTTGTTTGTTTGAAAATGGTGTGGTGGTGCTACCCGTAGGTAGGCTAAAATGCGGATGTGCCACCCTCGGGTGGGCTTAGAAAACAGTGATGTTGCCACTATCTAGTGGGCTTAAAACAAACATTTGATGAATTGTCCCAATTCAAATAACTCAACCTCCACCCACAGGCATTCAAGGCAGTTATATCACATAAGCACATAGCCTCATGGTAAGCATGCTATTCATGGCAACACTCACACGCATGCAAGGATGCTAAAGCATAAAACTTACCGAGTACTCCAAGCCAAAACAGAAGCTGATTAGAAATCATACATGATCCTAAATATACAAAAATGCCTAATGCAACACATGCAAAATGCAACTATAGCAGGCTCGGCTATTCTAAATATGGCATATGAGATGCAACAGTTACCAAGTACTCAACTTGGAATTGAAATCTGAATCATTAGTATGATCGCGCCGAGTGCATCTGAACGCAGATGAATGAATGCAAACATCTTTTACATCAGTATGCTAATTGAAATATGCCCTATATCTAACCATTGTAAGCGGATAAATAAAAGGGAGAAAGAAATGGGGGTTGGAAGACATACATCACACTCACACACCCTTATTACAACATTGCCCTCGCGCAGAGGGTCCGAATAAAATAATAATACAGTCCGAAAATGAAAGAATAATACAGATTAACAAATTAAACTTGGAAAGCGGTAAAAACTGGCATGCAAGCCAGGGGATGCCTTGCTTCTGATGTATAGTGTCTACTGGGCTGCCTCGGGTGGAAATCCACTGGGATGCCCTGATTAGCCTCTGTTTGCAGTATTTCTCGAAAGGCGCGCCGGACTCCGAAAAGTTGTTGATCCTCGATTTTGCTGTAACAGAGAGCAGGAAAAGGGCATAGCAATGTACTTCACAAATGTATGCATGCCTCGATCCTCGTGCCACCAATCACGCATACCGATGCATGATGGCCGAGGAATCGGATTGCACAACTCAATATAGGGATGAATGCGTATGAATGCGACAACAAAACCTAACTCCATCATGGGTAATCCGGAGTGGTGGTGACTTGGGAATTAAGACTGCTCACATTTACTCGAGTACAAAACGCGTGCCTCGCTTTCGCGTGCAATATGCATGATATGCATGATATGCATGCAATGCAACTAATATACAACCTAGCATGCGCAATGCTATGAAAATGAGATGTCTCGAAATGCGTGCCTCACGCACGCAAACCCAGGAATGCGAAATGACATGCGAAATGCAATGATGGGCTTATACCAACATGAGGGAGCCTCAGCCACACTCACATAGGATGCCGGAATGATGAAAATGAGATGCCTCGAAATGCGTGCCCGCGGACACGCAAACCGAGGCGATGGCATGAAATGTAAAGCGGATAAAACAGAATGCCTCGAAATGGGAATCGGATAAAACCGAAGTGCCTCGAAATGTGCGCCCACAGGCACGCAAACCAAGGCGATAATGAAATGGAAATCGGATAAAACCGAAGTACCTCGAAATGCGCGCCCACAGGCACGCAAATCGAGGCGATGATGAAATGGGATAAAAATCGGATACAACCGAAGTGCCTCGAAATGCGCGCCCACAGGCACGCAAACCGAGGCGATGATGAAATGAGACGAAAATCGGATACAACCGAAGTGCCTTGAAATGCGCGCCCACAGGCACGCAAACCGAGATGATGATGAAATGAGACGAAAATCAGATACAACCGAAGTGCCTTGAAATGCGCGCCCACAGGCACGCAAACCGAGGCGATGATGAAATGAGACGAAAATCGGATACAACCGAAGTGCCTCGAAATGCGTGCCCACAAGCACGCAAATCGAGGCGATGATAAAATACAAATCGGATAAAACCGAAGTGCCTCAAAATGCGCGCCCTCAGGCACGCAAACCGAGGCGACGATGAAATGAGAAATCGGAGCAGCCAAATGCGCGCCTTGGTGCACGCAAACCGAGGCGATGATGAAATGAGATGAAATGGCATACGGAATGCCGCGATGGACTTACACCAACATGGGAGAGCCTCAGCTCACTCACATAGGAGGCCGTCGGATAAAACAGAGGTGCCTCGAAGTGCGTGCCTACAGGCACGCAAACCGAGGCGATGCATTAAGGCATAAAATGACATGGGAAATGATATGCAAGCATGCAAGACAAATTTCAGCCACTAAATGAAGGGGAAAACAGCCCCGAAATGATGCGAAATGAAAATCAACGCATGAAATCATCCCGAAATGCAATTCTAAGTGCCCGAAATGGCCTACGGCTATGCTAAACATGCAAAATTGGCACACGAAAGAAAAAACAGTAGTAAGGCAGTCCCAAATATGGCATTTTTTCAGTACAAAACAAGGCCGAATTGTAAGCATAGATAGGTCAACATTAGCATGCAAGAATAAGGGCCAAAAGAGGGGTATTGAAGCAAGTAGTATATAGAAAATTCAAATGAAAAAACTTTCTTCTACAATACTGAAGAGGGCCCAAAAATAAGCATATATTCAGTTTATGGATGCCCCAAAATCAATATACAAACATGCTAATAATTCCATTCAAAATGGAGCTCAAAAGAGGTTATAACAAGAGACATGCAAAGCATACACCAAACAACAAAACTTTCTTCATGAAACATGTAGAGGGGGTCAAAATAAGACCCATTTCAGTTCTGACCAAGAGCTAAAACCAAAAGCACAAAAGGCTACAAATCATGCAAGAATTAGGGCCTAGAGTGGATTTCAAAGGGAGGTGGTATGTAGAATAGCCAAACAAGGTTGAGTCCTTCTACAATGCTGTAGAGGGGCTCAAGATAAGCACAAAACCAGTAGGGGTCGGAGCCCCAAAAACAAATGCAAATAGGCTAAAAATAGCATGCAAGATTATGACATACAAGCTAGATATTGAAACAAGTGTATCAAGGAGACACCAAATGAAGTTGAGCCCTTCTAAAAAGTTGTAGAGGGGCTCAAAATAAGCCTAAAACCATTAGGGGTCAAGGCCCAAAAACTGAAAGGAAATAGGGTAAAAATAGAAAGCAAAATTATGCTACAAAAAGAGATTTGGAGACTTACCCTTGAAGATCCGGTTGTTGCTACCTCTTGGCTTGAATTTGGTGCTTCTTAGCCACTGGAGAACACTTCCTTGTTGCTGGAATGATAGTGGGGATGGTGGAGCTAAGGGTTGATGAAGAGAAGAGCTAGAGACTTGAAGCTTTTTCTTGAGTTTTGGCTATGGAGATGGAGGATTTGGGAGAGGTGTTCTTGAGAGCAAATTTTCTAACCCAAGCAAAGGAGCTGTCCAGCCCTTTAAATAAGGGAGAAAAGGTGTAAAAGGGGAGGGAGAAGCATCCAAGCTTTCCCTCCCAAAATATCCGGATGGGGTGATATTTCAAGAAAATATCCAGACATTTGTCGAAATGGAAAGCAAGAAGCTGGCCGGCCAGGCGGTTTTCTATAAGGTGGCCGGCCGGCCACCCCACCTGGTCGGCCACCACCACCATGGCCGGCCGCCATGGTCAAAATGGACAACAAATTTTCCGCCGACCACTATGGATTGGTGTCCTTCCAAGTGTGTAGAATAAGGCCCTGTGGTGAATCGACAACTCAAGCAGAGTCACAACATAGAGCTTGAAGGAGAGGCTCAAAATGAATCGCACAATTGCCGCCGACCACCAACTTTTAGGGTCCTCCCAGATGTGTGCAACAAGGTTCCAAGGTCGGAAATTGGCAACACTGAAGCAGGAGCCACAACATAGAGCTTGAAGGAGGGCTCAAAAATGAAACTCAAAATTGCTGGCCGACCATACATTTTTAGGGTCCTCCCATGTCCCCTGATCACAGATATGTAGCTTTGGTTGGAAGAGAATACCCCCAGGGTGTTCAACATTGGCCCGGAAGTGAGAAAAACGGGCTCCGGAGGAGCGAAACTGGTTATCTGGGATAATTGCTGGCCTCCCACCCCCCAGTGATCTTCCTGATGTTGAAACAGAGGTACCTGCCAAATTTGAACAAAAACTAATGAGAAATGAACGCTCGGGGCCAAAACCGGGCGATTCGGGATCCCGAAAATGGGCTGCAGGTGCCGGAAGTGGCATACGGCAGCGAAGTGGGTATCTGCAACTCCAGTGTTCCTCGTAATGACAAAACAGAGGTTCCTGCCAAAAATCAGAGAAAACTGATGCAAAATGAATGCTCGGGGCCCAAACCGCGCGATTTAGTCCCGAAGCCCATGGGTGCCGAAGTGGCATACGGCCACGAGGTGGGCATCGAGGCCCAGTGTTCCTCGGAACTATAAAACAGAGGTGCATGCCAAAACCGGAGAACTCGGAGATGGTTGGGCGGTCCCGAGAGACACGGCCGACGGCCCTCAAAATCGGAACCGGCTCGAAAGGGCAAAATGGCCTACGGCCACAAAAAGTAGCTCACGGCCACCAGGAGATAGTCTACAGGACCATTCCCTTCCCTCGGGAAAGAAAACAGAGAAAACCGAGTCTGGTTCGCAAACCGAGACAAGGCACAAAAGAGAATTCGGAAGTCCGGCGCAGGCGCAAGTGACTCTGAGACTTCTGAACGAGCACAGTATGCAACATCACCGAGCGCTCAATCGGTGACGTCTGAGTCTTAAGGTCGGTCAAAAATGGGGTGTCTACACATAATAACGTCATCCATCCCTGCATAAAAATTAGTTACAGACGGTTTAGAAGGTAGGGAGTAAATGAACAACACATAAACACTTTTGTATGTACCATATGACAGCCCAAACTATACATTACAAACGGTTTGCATAATACACATGGTACAAAAGGCATCAGGAATTGGGGGGTCACAGACGATGATGAAAACTTATGCAACAACCATTGTACAATGGGGAAAACAACAGCATACCCGCCGGCGTATATGCTTACGGCGTTGCAATGTTGATATCGGTGTAACCCTAGAGTGGAAGAGGTATGAGAATATGTATGTGCTCCCTTTATGCTCTGATTATGATGACCAAATATTCCACAATATTCTGTGTGATCCAATGAAAGAAAGGGTATTAGGATATGAACGTAATCCCTAATTCTGTGCCACAAGATGGGTATTAAGAAATGGACGTAATCCCTAATTTTGTGTGACCCAGTAAAGGAAAGGGTACAAACGACCATAATATGAAAATAAAAATCAAAATAGGAATCACTGGTAATAATGTTATAACAAATGGGATCTCCCAGTACATGTGTAAATTGGTAGGACTAAATGGGCTTGTTGATGCTGATATGGGATTTTTGGATAATTTTCCCTAATTTAGCTACTTTAAGTTTTGATATTTATTTTAATATTTTTTTTTTCAACAACACCGCACTCATGTGATAAGCAAGTGGAGAAGATCTCTCCAAAAATTAGACTCCTTGAACGCTTGTCAGTGACTAAGGATGCATAAAGACCATGTGTCAAGCTCCCATAATCCTCCAATCAACACCTCTAAAAGACAAAAAAACACACAAAATCAAAGAAAATTATATAACAATTTTGGAGTAATCACTATTATTATGATTTTCATGTTTCTCAATCATTTAACACAATATTTCATTTACCCATCTTCTTTATCAATCAGAATATCAAGGAGTACCAAAATCAAACCAAAAATAGAAATCTCTCTCTTCAAAAAAGCTTCATTTTGAGGCCTCTACCAAATTAAATGACTATCAAAACCAAACTTCCTTCGCTTTCTCTGTTCTTCGTCACTATTTTCTTTTCCCTAGTGTCTTTATCTATCTTTCACGAAATTGATGATGACCCACTAAAACAAGAGTACCTCACATGTTAACAAAGGTGTTTGCATGAACAATCGCAACAACAATGTCAGGAAGAGTGTGAAACAGAGCAACACCGTGATGGCGGTGGTGGCAATGGTGGTAGAGACATTGAAGAGCAGTACCAGCAGTGCAAGGAGTTATGCGACAAGCTACTGCACCGCCAACGGATAATGTTGACGACAGTGCGATTGACAGTACTGTGACGAACAAAGGAGAGAGCGTAGAGAGGAAGCAAAACAGAACACAAAATGAATGGTTTAATTTTACAATAATATCTATCGTTTGTTTTATAAAATACAATGTAATTTATTCTTATGTTTATAATTATCTAATGAAATTAGTTTTTTATATGGATAAATAGACAATTCGGATTATTTGTACATGACTGATAGCATGACAAGAGGAGTATGGAGAGATATGCAATGATATATGTATAGACTTCAGATTCAAAATAATTCACTAAAAATTATAACGAAATCAAAGGTGTAAAATAATTCATTTACTGGAAGATCGATGTGTTAATCCTAAAGGGTCGATCTATTGGGTGTAATTTGAGATTTAAAGGTGTGTTTTCTCTAGATTACAGATTCAACTCCTATTAGGAGCAATTTGCTCCTTGGGATCACGTCTTCAATGTGTGTATAAACTGATTTGGATACTCAATTATAAAATAAAAAAATTTAAATAATAGAAGAAGAAGATCGACGTGTTAATAAAAATAGAATTACGTTAAAAATTATGAAAAAAATATATAATATAAAAGAGACTAGGTTATACACAGACTAGCAATAAATCCTATATTTACAATTCCCCAATGATTTGCAGACACATAAGCCGTTAACTTATCCCATTATTTCTCATTTCATTGTCTCCCTTTCCTCCTTTACTAAGTACAAATCATTATTTTTCTCTTCTGCCATTGTTGAGCCATTGACCTAATCATTTTATCTATTTCTTCAATCAGGCAAAATTGATTGGGTAAAAAATGTTATTGAACCTCCGATTACCATATAAGATTGAGAAATTGAATAGCCTAATTCTTTATTGCATATCATCCAGATCAATCAATGGTCTGCATAAAATCCACCACAAAATTATTTTTTCTTTTTTTCTTTTTTATTATAAAGATTATAACCATATTTCATATTCCAACAAAACAAAGGTATAAAGATTTGGCATGTGAGAGAAGGCAAACTCAAAGGTTAATGCATTGTATTTTTCGAATTTGCTTAACAACAGCAACAATAGAGAAGAGAGTACTAGATTGAGAAAGGGGTTGATTTTAGTGACCCTGATCTTGAAGAGAAATAATTACAAAAAAGATAAAGAAAATATGCAAAAGATGGGGGTTTTGTTGAAGGACAAGGCTATGATCTTCACACACACAGATTTCTCATTGGGTTAAACATAAAAATAGAGCCAAAAACAAACAAACAGACAAACAAAAAAATTTAAATCACTAGTCATTCATTAAAAACCCATCATAAATCTAATTTTCTTTGAATTGGCTTTCCATTTGTATATGTGATGGTGATGATGGGTACAATCAAAGGAGATTCTAAGCATAAATATGTGACGGTGGTCATGGGCACTTCAACATCCGTTGATGGCTATCGATATAGATGATGGGGGCTTTGTTGAAGGATCCAAATCATGAGGTTGCAGAGGGTGTGAGTGGGCTTAGGTAAGGAGTGAAAAAAAAAAATCAGAGTCAAGAGATGAAAGGTGGGAAGAGATAGATACAATTGTTGTGGACCATATTTTTGCTTATGTGGCACCATATAAGTGGATGCCTGTAAAAATTACATTTTCGGAACGTCCGTGAATAATTTTTTCTCAATATAAAATGGTTCATTCATTTCTGAATGCATCATTTTCCCTTTATTTGTGTTCAATTTTTAACGAATGTTATAAATTGAATTAAATTGAAACAATATAAAAAAATTAAAGCACAAAATTAATGCAATTGAAATTATAGGGTGTTTGAGATGGGCTAAGAGCATCTCCAATGCACTAGGCATATAATACTTGTTAGTTAAAATGTCTAGTGTGATTTACTTTTTTCAATTCCAATGCGCTAGGCATATGATTAGGCATTTTGGCTCAACTCATATTCACTAGCTACATGTAGCTAGCCTTCAACGTTAGGCAAAATGTATTCAATCATTAGGATCATTTCCCTCCATCTTTGTTGTTGACGTGGCATTCTATAAAATTAATAGTATTTGGATAAATAACTAAAATAAAGAGCATGGTTGGAGTAAAAACATAAAACAGTTGATAGGCAAAATAAAATATATAGTTTATAGTAATATTTAGATAGGTAAAATGCCTACTACCAATAAAACACTTTATTACATCATTTTTTTAATTATTTTTTTTCACGTTTTTTTTTTTTTGTAAAAATAATTTATTTCCAAATGTGATCTAAACCAACACAATAATCAAATTATAAGAATGGTGTATATATTTTACCCTTGATTATTGAGATGTTAGGTTGGCAAGTAGATTCAAGTAATTTGAGATCTTTTGTTTCAATTTTTTGCTTCTTTCAAAACATTTATAATTGTTAAAATATATCCCTCTTTTGTACTTCAAAATTCTTATATAATTCTATAATTATGAGTCTTTTAAGATAAAAAGAGGGAAAAAAAAATTAAAGACAAGTGATACAAAGGAAATAATTTTGCCCCTGCCTTATTGTAATTAGTTTCTCCATTTTAAATTTAATTGTTGTATTATCTTTCTTTTTTCATCTATACTTTACTACATATTAAGCAAAATGGGGTTTTAACCCCCAAGACTTGTGGGAGCTCCAATATTTCAATCCTAATTTTCTAATTTTTTGATTTTAAAAAAAAAAACTTCAACATTTATTAATTTCTCCCAATCCCTATGCCTTTTGGAAGATTTGGTCAAAACCCCCTCATAATTAAACTTTAATGCATTAAATACCAACATAAACAAAATTCCTTGAAAATTTCAACACATCTATCTATCTATCTATATTATATTATCTATATCTATCTATCTATCTATATCTATACTATATATTAAGCAATTCAATATCCCAATCAGAATTTTCTCAATTTATTATTAAAAAAAAAAAACTCAGCATTTATTGATTTGGTCAAAATCTTCTGATCAACATTTATTAACTTTTTTCAATCCACATATCTTTCTACATGCCTACATTTATTGAAACAATCCCCTGATCAGCATTTAAAATCCCGTCATACAAATAATTATAGATACAATCCGTGTATAATTACTGCAGTACCTTTTTAATTTCTTCCATACACTATGGTTAGTGATAAGATTGTTAAATTATTTTTATAAAAAATCTTAAAAAACATAATTTATATATTAAAAAAAATCTAAAACAAATATAAATATTTATAATTATCCCGTGCATATAGCACGGGTGATAAGCTAGTAATTATAAACGAGAAAAAGATAAAGCTCATAATAATTCTTTCTTTGATACCATATTTTCCAAGAAAAATTTAATAGCAATCAAATTTACCAGAAATCCATAAACCAACTTTACAAAGAAAATGATGGTTAATGATGTGGTTTAATTTTGATGATATCTAAAATATTATTGGATAAATTGTGATTTTTTATTATATATATTTTATATTCTTTGACACAAAATATTATCTGTTTAAAATATATATTATTTGATGTATTTGTTATAAATATTATTTAAATTGTAATTACTATGTAAGATTTGATTTTACAAATATTTTATAAAATTTACTATTTACGTTTTGGAAAATACGATTGCTCACTATTCATTTTTTGACAAATGCAGTATTAGTGAGTTGTTATCTTTTGCCAAAATTTGATATACCCACATGGGATGATAGGTTAATTTTATTATAGTGTATCTAAAATCTCTACAATAATTACAAAGATTTTAAAAGTGTATATATTTTGAGATAAATGTTATTTAAATAGATTTTACTATACATATAAATATTTTAATAGAGAAGTCACTGTATATTCAAATATTTTAATAGAGAAGTTATTGTAAATTCAAATATTTTAATAGAGAAGTTACTGTGTATTCAAATATTTTAATAAAAAAGTTACTATGCAGTCACTGTGCATCATTTGTTTTTACAGCAAAAGTTTTGAAATAGTTGTATCACTATTTATCGAAAGCAACATTTAGCCAATTGTTCCGGTTGCAATTTTTGAAACTGGAAAACGCCTCATGCTCCCGTGATGAAGAGTGTCGAGCATGAAATCAGTATTTTGAAGAGGAACGTCCTCCTCTCTTCAACGAATATAATTTTATGATATATAAGAAGTATTTTAGTTGGAGAAAAATAAGAAGTGTGGAAGTGAAAATAAGAGAAAAATTTGTATATTAAAATATTCTCAAATATAGTATTGTGCTTCATTGAGTTGTATTTTCTGTGAGAAAAATTTGTTGAAAATTTGAGCAAAATTGTAAAAGTTATTTATGCTATTCTTGTAAAAAGTCAGAGTTTTTGTGAGTAATTTTTTTGGGATAAAATTACTTGGGTTAGGTGTGACTAGACATTGGATTCAAAACTAGTTGAAATATTTTTGTGAGTGGATTCTGAGATAAAATTAATTGGTTAGGTGTGACTAGGTACCAAATTCTAAACTAGTCGGAGTGATCAGGATTGGTCACTTGTTATAAAGATTCACTAGCACCCGTAAAGCTAGTGATGTAATTACTATTTGAAGAACAGTGAAGAAATTCTCGAGGAGAATACTTGGGGAGTGGACATATGCCCGGTATACCGAACCGCTCCGCTATAAATCTCTGAGCTTGCTTTCTCTTCCTTTTACTTATTTTATTTTATTACTCTATTTTATATTGTTGAACATATTTATTTATTTATTATTTGGATTAATTTTTAATTTGATAATTTATTTAAAAACCCAATTCACTTTTCTCTTGGATTGCCTACTTGGAATAACAACACTATACAACCAAAATGAACTACAAATTACTCTTGTTCCTAAATATTACATAGCACAATAAATTTTTATAAACAAAATGAGACCTACTAAAATAACATGTTATGAGTGACCCAACCATCAAAAAATTTAGAGTAAAAATAATTTATATGATTTATACATATTAGTAAAACATCACATTGATACCACGAGCACATAGCCCTTTACCCAACTCAAACTGGGGGTTTTTCTTCAATTTGTCGATCAAGTGTGGTTTTGTCTGGAGATATCGCCTATCAATTTCCTGTGCAGCTGTAATTCAATCATAAGATGTATCAAAATCTTATAACAGTTACCATAATAATAATATAGAGACAAAATTAACATTTATACATTGAAGTAAGATTGCTAAAATTTAGCATTCTCATACCGTAATAATGCTAAAATTTGACAATAGCGTGATATTTTAGCTATTATATATGCATTGGAGGTACTCTAATCAGGCTAATGCTCTAGTGTGCGTATGTAACTTTATCACAAAATCACTAAAATTCTTATAAACTTACATAAGTGATATTACAAAAATACTTAAATTGAACGCAAATTCGCATAAGTTCATTCTTATATATTTATATGAATTTATATTCAATTTACGTATTTTTGTGAGATTAGTTATGTAAATTGATAAAAACTTACATAATTTGTAGTAGAGTTTCACACGGTGTGCATTACACACCAAAGAATTTTCCCTCTAATCATCAAGTAAACAAACTGTTTTTGAAAAAGGAGAATGATATATCAATCAATCAATTAATTATATTGAGTGTGTGTTTTTATTTTTTGAAATTTTAAAGCTATCTCTTATTTGATTGTATAAAGTATTTTGTCTTACATTTTTTTGCCTAACTTTTATTTTTTATTTTTTATATAAACTTATCTTTTATACTTGATTGGGTTATATAAGACTCATATTGATTTATAATTTAAACTCAATTCAAACTATGTTCTAATTAATATTTGCATATATTTTTGCACGTGGCTCATAATTTATCAAAGATCCTGTTTGGTAGAACTGTGGAAAAATGGTTATAGCTTATACCTAAATAGCTTATAACTTATAACTATGAACATAAGCTGATTTCTGACTTATAAATTAAACATCTCCTGCCACACTCAAAGAATAAGCGGATTTCTGACTTCCAAAAAACTATAAGTTATAAGCTATAAGCTAAACTAAACACATCAAAATAGTTTAAATTAAGCTGAAAGCTGAAATAAACAGTTTTTAAATTACACCAAACAGGCACAAAGACAGATCAAGCCATTGATTTGTTCTTATTTTTTAAACCACTTGATCCACACTTTAAATTTAAAAGGTGATAATAAATGATCTACCCTGAGAAAATAATGCCCAAACCAAGCCAATAGACTTTTATTTTTAAACCCTACCTAATGGTGTTGGCTTAGAAGGGCTCATGGCTTGAGCAATCGGGCCAACGAGCCAGGCGGGTTGCGTTTTTAAACCCTATGTCTAGACCCAACTCAAATGAGATTGGCCCGGCTAGCTCCATGTATGGTTTATGTGCTTGGACTGGGTAAAACTTGCAGCCCCGGGCAGGCTTGCCTTTGGCCCTTAAACGTAAATGAGTCGGATGTTCGCGTTAAAAAAAAATTATTCTTTATAGGCTGTCTTGTTTCCCAAGTCGAGCCCTACATACAGAGAGAGAGAGAGAGAGAGAGAGAGAGCACTCGAATCAAGCAAAGTAGTAGTACCAAAAGCCCCAGAGCAAAATCAAAATCAAAATCGAGATATACGGATAGATACATATAGATCTGTATCTATAACCCCCACAGAGAGAGAGAGAGAGAGAGAGAAATGGAGTGCGTGTTCGGACTGGTAGGGAAGGGTTTCGCTTTGGTAGTGGCCGATACTTCGGCTGTGAACAGCATATTGGTTCACAAATCCAATGAAGACAAGATCATGATCCTCGATTCTCACAAGCTCATGGGCGCTAGTGGCGAAGCCGGCGACAGGTCCTCTCTCTCTCTCTCTCTCTCTCTCTCTCTCTAATGATTGATTTCAACTAAGCTCTGATCTGTAATAAAAATTTCTTCAAATTTATTGTATTTAGTCCTCTATTTGAACTAATTGGGGTTTTGGATTTGAATTTTTGTATATATATATATATGGTTAGAGCTCAATTTACGGAGTATATACAGAAGAATGTGGCGTTGTATCAGTTCCGCAACGGCATTCCATTGACAACTGCTGCTGCGGCCAATTTCACTCGAGGCGAACTCGCCACTGCCTTGCGAAAGGTAAGACCTTTTTTTGGGGGGTTTTGTACAAATTTTGCATTTCTAGGGTTTGGATTTTACTTTTAACATTAGGGTTTTTGTTTTGATCGAATCATGAAATTGTTGGGTATTGTCTTCAAGGTCTATATTAGGGTTTTATTCAGCATCAAAAGAATCATGAAATTTACTTGAAATGTGTACGAGAGCATATGCCTAGTTTAACACATCATATGCAGCTGAACAAGGATGTGTTGTAATAATACCATGATGACCCTAAAAATGGGTGACTAGTAGTTATACCTTTTGAGGCGAATATTCTGAATATTAAATGAAATTGTACCTAATAAATATATTCCATGCTACAAGTGCAATTGGAAAGGTAAAGATAATATATATATATATATCTTAAGTGAGTATAGTATTAAGAATCCTGGAAGAGTTTTCTTGTTAAATAATCATTATGATGATTTAAGCTAGTGGTAATACTTGGAGAGATATGTTTGGCTTGGGTCAGTCAGAGCATGTTAAAAAAGCTTTGTTTTGTTTTAATATTCTCCTTTATACTCTTTGTAACAAGAATATAATACTGATTAATGTAAAAACTCTGGTTTTCCTAATGACTTGAGTTACTCTAGGTTCTTTATTGGGATAAATGGATAACATTAGTGGTAACCTTGTATTTAGTCATTGTCCTACAAAAAAATATTGGGGCCTACCCAGCTCTAGTTAAAACTTAAGAGTGAGTTTAAGCAAGCCTCGAACTTATTTGTTGCTACATCTACTTGTCAATGTGATAATAATTTTTGATTGTGCATGATTTTTATTGCTCCTAGACCAATTTTTTCCCTGGCTGGATATTTGATTGGTTGATAGGGATGTAAGTTGATGTTAATTTTGGCCCAGGTTTGGTTTTGTGGACCATTTAATTTAGTATCTTGCCTTGGGCTTTGGCTAAGTCTGCCTGGGGTCTCTATGGAGGCCTTAGGCTTTTGAGAGGCATATTTGGACCTGTTTGAAGGCTTGATGTGGTAGGGATCCCTTTTCCAACAAGCATCACAACAAAGTAGGGTAGCCATTGGATATCCATTGCCAATTAGGCGATGATGAAACATTCAAAGTAACTCTTCTGCTTTTAATTTCTTCATGATTTATTTCTCATGTATATGATTTCATAAATATGAAATAAAAAAAGCATTTTATAAATGAAAAATAAATAGAATATGTTTTGAATCACTTAAAATTGACACATTTTTCATTAATATCTCAATTAAAAATTTCTATTGACTGGGTTGAATAGCGGAAGATGTTTCGGGGTACATATGCATAGCACTATCGGAATTCATAGAAATAACTACATGCTGATTGTCAAGGGGTGGCAAGATGATGCCTTGGTCTTGGTATTGTAGACAAGTGATAGTTTCATAATTTGATGGGTGTTGTGAGGTATCTTGTATTTTTTTACTGTTCCATCAATTTTAATGTAAGAAGCGTTTTGATGAGAAGTTCTGGTTTGAGTGTCTCTGTGGTATAAGAGGTGGAGTTTGCTCTGATGATATTTTCATGCTGTCAAGGGGAGAAATGGTTATGATGTTCCCTAAAATTTTTAGTCTCAAGTCTTGAAGCTCATCAGTCCTTTTTCCTTATCTTCGGTTTTTGCTGCTTTAGTTATGATTTGGCTCTGTTTAATTGGCAATGCGCGCGTGCGCGCACGCACACACACACAACCACATCCCAGTTTAAATTGGAGCCCTGCGGCTCCCTATTTGATGGTGGCAAGCAGTGTTTTAAAAAGCGCGCTTAGGCGCGCGCCTAAGCTCGAGGCGCAATGAGGCGCAGCCTTGCGCCTCAAACAGGTCGAGGCGAGGCGCAGTACGCGAGGCGCAGCTTAGGCGCTGAGGCGAGGGCTTTTTTTCGAGGCGCGAGGCGCGGGCTTCATGGGCTTTATCTTTTTTTTTTTTTTTTGTGGGCATGCCTATAGGGATTCAAAACTCTTCAATATAAAATGACCAAATGTGGTCAAAAGAGAGCAAAAAGTGATACCTATTATATAATATATAATATATAATATATAATTGATTCATATATATATATAATATTATATGATACCTATAATATCTATTATATAATATATAATATACTTATATAATATATAAAATATAATACATACTTATTCATAGTAATAAAAAAAATTAATTAAAACACATTATGTAAAAAATATAATAAATAAATAAAATAATATATATATTAAAAATTAATTATTTTTTTTCTTCTTCTCTTCTCTTCTTATTAAAAAAATTAATAATATAAATATTAAATATTTTCTATGTTGAAAATTGTGTTATATTAATATTTTGCTTAACTTTTATAACTTATACTGCTTTGGTGAGGCGCCTCATCTCGCGCCAGTTCGGCTCAGTGACCTTGGCGCCTCGATGTGCCTAGGGCTTTTTAAAACACTGGTGGCAAGGGGCACCAATGAAACTAACAGGCTGTGGTTGACTTCATTCTCTAGAGAGATTTTGTGACATGATGATTGATTTTAGGGGTGATGAGCTGGTAAAGGTGATTACTTTTTGGTCCCTCATCTCTGGGTACTGTTGTCTTCAATATGGTTAGGATTTTCTTGTTTGTTGTTATTGGGTAAATACCGTAAGCCAATGATCACCATATTTAAGTGACATTAATATTAATAGTTGCTTCCTAGCAAAGTTCAGTTAGATAGGAATCATGGATATTTGAGTGGACATCCCTTAGGTCAAATTCTGTGATTGCTTTATTTTGGCTGGCTCAAGAAGGAAAGCCTTTCTAAGCAAAGTTGTTTATTCATGTTCATTGCCTTTTGCAATCTAACCCTATGTTATTTCTTATTACTGATATTGTTGGGATGGAAACTTTGTTAGTTGGTTAATTTCTGGGTCCATGGTCATAAAGCATATCATTGAGATATTTCAGATCATTCTACATTGTGTGGGCCTCCTTTAATTGGGTGTATAAATTCTGCTATTTGGAGGCCAACATCACAACATCGTTATGGGGACTTTTTTGTTGTTGAGATTGATGTTGGGACAACCAAAAATGGAAGGTAAGACCCTCATTTTGGGATGGAGAGAGCATATGTTTCTTTTTTTAAGTCCTGTTTTGGAGAAGATTTCTTCCATCTTTTTTCTACTTTACTATGTATTCTTTTATACCTATGAAATTTGTTTTTTTATGATGTAATAAAGAACTAAGGGCCTGTTTGTTTTCAGAGGTAAAATGGAAGGGATTAATAATGAGAGGATTGTTAGTGAAGGGATTAAGTAAAATTGTGTTTGTTTTGATGATAGTTGTTAGTGTTAAATTATTTTTATATAAAAGAAATATAAAATAATAAAACAAATAAAATTATGATTTTTACTTGACAAATAATACAAAAACATTAAACATTAATGTCAAAAAAAATGGCAAAAAAAAAAAAAAAAAAAAAAAAGAAGAAAGAAAGAAAGAAAGAAAAGTTAAGTTGGAGGACTAATTTTCTAATACTAAGTCTTTGGCCTCCATCTCAATACCAACATCCAAGGCCCATCCTAATTCGGAGGGTTTATGAATTCCCTCTCAATCTCCCAAAACAAAAACAATATTAGTGGGTCTCACTTCTATCTCAATCCCATTTCTTCCTCCATCTCCCAAAACAGGACCCTAATAATCATGACATTGGAATCCTCCATATCAGTAGACTTGGAAATCACGAAGTTATTTTGATGGATGGATCTTGACCATAGTAGTCAAGTCGAGAACCGTACCATGAATTGAAATCCTAATTTTGCAAGTCATGAATCACATCAAACTGATAATTGTAAGATTTGGCACAAACAGATAAACAAACACACATATGGAAGAAGAAAAAAAGATTTTGGCACATGTTATGAAATTATTCTTGTGACATTGCCTTCATAGCAAGTGATATGAGTCTAATTCTAGCAAACGTAAAATTATTTAAAAACCATAATATATATATTTTTTGATATTCAAAAATGAATCTCAAAATGCTTAATAGAGTAGAATAAAAATAAAGAGTAGGAACCCTTTATTTTATAGCCTAAAACACTTTAAAATGTGTGTGTGCTTATTATTAAAAAATAAAATAAAAAATAAAAGAACTATCCTTCAACATCCTTAGAATTTGTACTTTTGAACCATTAGTGTGACATCCTCTAAGTGGTACGCTAATCCCAAGAGGTTGGGATCGAAACCTCTTAGGTGCTAATAATTCTTTGGGGCCATCGAAGTGGGAGAAAACCCTTAAATTAACATTGGTGCATTTGCGGGAAATTCCTTGCCAAGAGCTTGTGCTCCCCTGAGAATTAGTTGGGCTTTGATTTAGACACTCCCAGTGCTAATCGAAAAAAAAAAAAAAAAAAAACCTTCTAAGGCCTCGTTTGGGAAGTAGGCTCTTTTAATTTTTGACTATTTTAATAGATTAAAATTTTTACGCTTTGGAAGATAGTTGGATTTTTTTATAGTTGAATGTGATGTTTGTGAGAGAAAAAGTGAAATGATAGGTTTGATGTGACATTTTGTCTTATTGGCTATATTAGCTTATTTTATCTTTTTGTGAATTTTAGCTTAAAAAAAGTCCAAAATCTATTTCCCAAACAGGGCCTAAGTGGTAAGCTAATTGATAACTCTCTACTCCAATCCCAGTCAAACATTACTGTTTAAGGTGCAATCTGAAGGTCCCAAGGGGACATTATTGTTTGGATTTAGTTACTGTTGTAAAATGGAAACAAGCAACCGCCAAATAACTTTCACTTATGTGGATGGTGTAGTATTAATCATAAATACATTTCCTTGAAGGCTTCCCTTGCTGATCCCTTGCAGACTTTGATCTGTTCCCTTGTTTGAATCTTGTTGTGAACTTGGTGAGCTTGATTTGACAACATAAATAGCTGCCTCTGAATTAATTGTATTTTGTGAGATCATTGCAGTGTTGTTATTCTTCATGTGCTACACAATGCATGCATATTAATTATATTACTTCACTGGTCTTCTGCTTCTAGAATGTTGGCAACTTTGCACACATGATCTTTGGATCCAGTCATGTGTTGATGCAGATGCGAAATTGGCTCATCACCAATGCTCACCTGGGTAGTTGGTTTGTTTTTCATATGGAAGTATCTCAGTATCTACACAGAATATTGTTCTAAATTCTATCTGTAAGACTACTGTATATGTAAAACTAGCATAACATGCTTCGTCTCAGTTATTGAGTTACCTCGACACATGAATTGGCTGAACCTTTGCCGTTTGGCTTTTCAGAGCCCATATATGGTGAATATTATTTTGGCTGGCTACGACAAGGAGACAGGCCCTTCCCTATACTACATTGATTATATTGCTTCCCTTCACAAGGTTGACAAGGCAGCATTTGGTTATGGGTCCTATTTTTCACTTTCTATGATGGACAGACACTACCACAGCAACATGACATTGGAAGAAGCTGTTGATCTGGTCGACAAGTGCATAATGGAGATTCGGTCTAGGCTGGTTGTGGCCCCGCCAAATTTCGTCATCAAAATTGTTGACCAGGATGGAGCTAGGGAGTATGCGTGGCGCGAATCTATTAAGGATGCTGCTCACATTTCTACAGCTTGATATGTTTCGGGTTTGCAAGACTAGCCTCTCTCTTTTTTTTTTTTTTTTTGTTAATGACTTTTCAAGTTGATGGACCGACTTGGAAGCTTACAATTGTGTACCTATTTTCAAATATTTGAAGTGTTCTTGCTCAATTTGGTGATATGTTATTATCATTGTACTTTGGAAAATTTACATCTTTTTCCTCTTTAATAGTTATCTTTTGATCTTTTCCCATATCTTGGAAATGGTAGAATTGCCTATCTTGGCAAGAGAAAAACAAAAGGAACTTGCAGAGCAGTGTTGCCGGTAATACAGAGGAGTTAAAAGGTAAAGAAAATAAAGGGCAAGGCAGATGGTATATTTTCCTTTTAACTGGGGAAAATAATTGGAGATTTTATTAATGCTAGAAGTTTTGTGATGCCTTTGATGTTAAATTTCACTGTAGAACTTGAAAGTATGATCCTTAAGTGACTCTTATTAATTTTTCTGTTATGTATAGTGTTATTTCAAGTTTTTATATTTTATTTCTGTGAGAAAACAATTTTAGAAATTGATAGCAAACAAACCACTAAACACATCAATAATATATTTTTGCCATCAGTTATACCTTAGATTTGATGATGCATTAAATTTCCTCTCTCTCAAATTCTAGAGTATACCAAAAAAAAATATGCCTCAAATCACAAATTTGCTCTTGATGCAAAAGCTAGTTAGATTACTTTGATCTTTGTGTGGTTCATAAGTAGGCTTATTTCTCCAAATTTAAAAAAAGTGAAGCATAATCTTCTATTTTGTCAAAAGATATTGTGATGCTTAATAAGCAATTGTATAGCTAAACCCTATTGTTTTAGACGAAAAATGTTCCAGTATGCAATCTTATATAAAATTATGTAAGTTTTTATAAATTTATATAAGTGATTTTACAAAAATATGTAAATTAAACATAAATTCGCGTAAGTTTGTAAAATGTTACATACAATTTGTATTACACACTAAAAAAAATTTCATTCTAATATAGCCCTAAACAAAGATAATCATTGACAAAGGAATAATGAGGTAAAAATGATAGACTAGTAAGAAATATCAAACATATCGGATATGTTTGGTGCATGTTTTTGCAAATTAAAAGTTGATAATAAAGAAGTCAAAAACACCTATCTTTTAACTTTAAGATAATTAATTAATTAATTAATTTTTTAACTTATTTAAGTTATAGGTAAATTACATTAAATTCCCTTAAACTAGTCTATGACCCATTGTGTATTTTGCCATTTGAATTTCAAAACTCAACAATTAAGGCCCTCAAAGTACTACCTTATTACAGTCAACCATTTTTGTTTGGATTATGTTAGAAGTTTATAGAAAATCAAATCATGTATAAAACACATGACACATTTGTTAAATTTTTAGAGTAATAATATTCTTATCTAATGATTCTATTTGCACTTTGTCACAAAGATAAAAGAGACAAAATGCAAATGAAATAACCACATAAGAATATTATTATTATAAAATAATCAATAAAGGGTATTATTGTCATAAAAATTTGACAAATGAGGAGTTGTTGAGTTTTCAAATTCAGGGAGTAAAGTGTAAATAAGTCATTATTTTTTTAAAAAAATTTACTATAATTTACTCTTATATTTTTTCTTGCCTAATAAATTATTATTAAAAATTATACTAAATAGTTTGGCATAAAAATCGAAAATATTTTTTTTTAAAAAAAAAAAAAAAAAAAAAATCTGGAAGTTACATCTAACAACCATTGATATATATATATATACACTAGGTGGAAAAGGCATTGCAATGCACGGGTTGAATAATAAAATGAAAAGATTATATAAATAATTTAAATTAAGTGGGTGTTAGAAAAGTCAGTTTATTGGCTAAAAAAGTCACAATTTTTTTTTGAATTTTTATCTTTATTGTTTTTTTTTTTTTTTCAAAATTATGTCATACTTTTTTTTTTTTTTTTTTTAAAATTTTTTAGGTTTTTTTTTTAGTTTTTAATTTTTAGTTATTTTAGTCATTTGCCAACACATGCATGATCATTTTATACCATATTTAATATATTTTGCACACATTTACAATCATATATAGTGTGACAAATTACATGGCGCTCCAAACTAATTATGTAACCAATTTTTTTTATGCGTGTGATACGCTTTTCTCACTTTTATTAGGTAATTAAGAGATAAAGATGACTCAATTAGTGTGTTTTACAATTCTCATTAATTGAGAATACCATTGAAGTAATGTCACATAATATTTTTCTACAAATTCATTGATATGTAATAGATTATTATATCGTAGGCAGCGATTTTCTTTTTTATTACAAAAAAAGTAAGATGACAGGCCCAATAAGTGATTAAATTCCAAAAATAAAAAATAAATACCGAAAGCAAATGAAATTTTGAATAAAAATTTGTGTGCATTTTGTTTGAATTTTTATTTAGTTTTAATGAACTTTTTCATATTTTAGTTTTTTTTTTGGTTAATAAATAAATCGTGAATCCATAACAAATGATTATTCATGTTATTAAATAAATCATTAAGTCAATATATGAGAAATATCTTTCAATAAATAATTTTGATAATTTGATTATTGCATAGGAGAGTAGTTGGAATTTTTTTCTTCTTGATTATTCAATTAAATTTAAAATTCAAACAAGGGATTGTTATAATTTCTAATATTACAGAGACAATGTATATTTTAAACAAATTTCAGAGGTGTATTTTTAATTTTTCAAAAATAAAAGAATCATGTTTCATAACTAACAAAATATTGATAAGTATTACAAATTTCAAATATTATAGGGACAATGTATATTTTAAATAAATTTCAGAGGTGTATTTTTAATTTCTCAAAAATAAAAGAATCGTGTTTCATAACTAACAAAAATCTTTGCAAAATTACAAAAAATTCTTCATCTAAAGTATTACCACCAATATTGATAAGTACTACAAAAAAAGAAAGGCAAGATGGGAATTGTAAAATATATTAATCTATCATCTATATAATAAGGCACAAAAGTTTTTGAAAATGTGTGAAAATATATGATAGATACATTTGTATCAATGGCTGAGATCTTTCCTAATCAACATCTAACGTTTCTGTCTCTCAAACACTCTTCTTCTGTCTCTCAAACACTCTTTTCATTCCTGCCCAAGTGTATCAAACACTCCTCTTCTTCTGTCTCTCAAACGTATGCCTTCTACCTACCTCGTCTCCTTCTCTTCTTCCTGATTTCAAATTTTAAACTCTTTATCTACCCATTTCTCTCTTAGCTTTTGCCTCTGCATTTCTCTCTGGCTTTATCAGAGCTTACTTCGACCGTCATTCAAAATCACTCCGACCTGCAGCTCGGTTCTCTCCAGCAGCTTAGTTGCAAAATCAGAGCTCACTTCGTCCACTCCTGTAAGCTTATTACAATATGAGTTTGGTGTGATTTTAGTTTTATGATCTGGGTTTGATGTCTTTGTTGGGGTGGGGCTTTTTTTTGGTTGGTCTAATCTGGGTTTGATTTTAGTTTGGCCCTCAAAATATATTGGAATCATGTTGAGTTTGAAATCATGTTGGAATCAAAATATATTGGAATCATATTGGAATCATGTTGATTTGAGTTATAAACTGATACGTTTTTCTATATGTTTGTGTTTGTGTTTGGCTGGGCAAAAGAATAATTTCTCCTAGGTTTCCTTTTCATAAATTTAATTTTTTTTTCTTTCCTTTTAAACAAAGCCCAAAGTAATTGTTTGTGTTTGTTATTATTATTTTTTAAAAAAATTACATAAACTCCATACTCTTGGAGGAGAACATGGAGCAGAATTGAAGCATTAAAAGATATGATAAACTCCCTACCTCCCCTGATTATAATTAATACATTTTTTCAATTAAATTCACTTTCAAGTCTTTGTACCCACTGTTTGCTTTTGAAGCAACTTTCAGCTTTGGTTTTTAGTTTTGGTTTTGAGGCAAACAAATTGTCATTTTGGTTCAAATATCCAAACAATAAATTAACTGATATGGGTTTCTATATTTTTAGGTATTTGGATTGCTCTAAACTGATATGTTTTTCTATATGTTTGTGTTTGTGTTTGGCTAGGCAAAAGAATAATTTCTTCTAGGTTTCCTTTTCATAAATTTAATTTTTTTTCTTTCCTTTTAAACAAAGCCCAAAGTAATTGTTTGTGTTTGTTATTATTCTTTTTTTTTTTTAAATTACATAAACTTCATACATATGATAAACTCCATACTCTTAGAGGAGAACATGGAGCAGAATTGAAGCAATTAAAAGATATGATAAACTCCCTACCTCCCCTGATTATAATTAATATATTTTTTCAATTAAATTCACTTTCAAGTCTTTGTACCCATTGTTTGCTTTTGAAGCAACTTTCAGCTTTGGTTTTTAGTTTTGGTTTTGAGGCAAACAAATTGTCATTTTGGTTCAAATATCCAAACAATAAATTAATTCATGGTATCTTCTTTTTGTAACTTTAGTTTTTAGTTTTATTTTGTGGAGAAATTGTGTTACAAACGAGTGAACTCAGATCAAACCCATCACAACATTTTTTAGTTTTATTAGAAAGCTGTAGAAACCAACCGACCCAACAGATTTTACATCTTTCCCCAATGAATACTTAAAACTTTCATCAGATTTTAGAGTTTAGATTTTAGATTTTTTAAACTTTTCATTGTATTTTTAATGTGTTGGGTTAGATTTTTTGAATTCCCAACACATTTCCCCCCAATTTCAAAACTCGATCCCGTTGTCAGATATAGAAGTCATTGGAAGGAAGACATCGTAATGGAGACTGAAGTGTGAATAAATTAAATATATATATTTTAAAATCTAAAACTTGACAAAAGCGTCAAGTAACAACTTCTTTGTATAAAAATAATTAAAAAAAATTAAGAGGATCAAACTAAGTAAATTGCAGTTATAGAGTAGTTTGTTAAGAGAATATAAAAGACAAGCTACTGCCATCACTGGGTATTGACTATGACATGGATCCCTCTGCCAAGTCATTTGACGGCCATAACTCTTTATCAATATAAGTGTAACCAAAGTTAATTGCAGATGGAGAATTAACTAAACATTTGTTTATTTATGACATTTTTAGAAGCAGAATGGGTAAAACAAGATTAAATCTGAAATATAATAAATAAAAGCCAAGAAGATGAAGAATAGTATCAAAATTAATGTGCACTCTGTCTATTCTATATTATAAAGGGAATAACACACTTGGGGGTGGTTTGGGGTTTAATTGCAATTCCACTCTCATCATTATCGAGCGATTGAAAAATTTAATTGCTTTAAATTTAAATAATTGTCATGATTGATCTAATTGTTTCACGCACATAGGGTGTGCCCACACTTTATGGAAATAAAAACTTCCCTCTAACATTTTTGGAAGGTAATTCCATCAAATAGTAGGTATGGTTGTTTTTTCATTAGTAATCAAGAAAGTATTCAAACTATTTCTTAGGATTAGTGGTTAATTATACCCACAAACAGGGGCATGTATCTTTACTCTAGACTCAAAATTGATCCTTTTTGCCTATTAAATTCCCACAAGTTCTAACTTAACCCAAAGGCTTGCTTTGAATCAAATTGGTTGTTTGTGCACCAAGTATTTAACATTTTATTTATAAAAAAAAAAAATGTATTAAACTTACAAGTATTTAATTAACCCAAAAAAATGTATTTAACATTTTATTATAAAAAATAAATAAATAATTGTACCATTCAAATATAATATATTTGTTGTGTGATTCTAAAAAGAAATGAATTGTTTTTTTTCATTTAATTTTTTTTTGAATATCTAAAGTTCCTAATTAAAAGAAAAATTTGAAAGACTTGGCATTTTAACATTTATGTGTAATATGGCAAGAGAATTTATATGTTTTTTTTTTTTTTTGGCACCCTTTTAAAAGAGTATAATATTCTATGTTGTATTTCAAAAATTCTAGTCAATGTATATTTGTGTGTATTACTTTAGTTGCTTTCATGAAATAATTATTCATTATTGCTTATCAAATGGCTTTTTGTTTTTATTTTTATTTTTTTGGCATAAATTTATGTTTGGACTTTCCAAGTCATAAATGGTGAACTTCAAAATATTTATGATTAGAATGGGTTTTGATTTTGGTTTTAATTTCATCTCTATAAAATTGAAGTCAGTTAAGAAAGAGAAAAGTTCAAATTTGGACAATCATTGTGCTCCAGTTTTAATTTATCATTTTAGTGTGATTGTTAAAAACCATCTATTATAAATGCTGGGTTGACTCAGAAAATGTGAGTTTCATTATGGGTTTCTCAAAGATTGTAGAGAGAGAGAGAGAGAGAGAGAGAGGTTATTTGGGACTTGGTTTGTGGTTAGTGCTCTGTGTTGTATAAATTAGTCTGAGAGAGAAGGGATTGTTTGTTTGGAGTTATTTAAAAAGAAAGTAAGGGTGATTTATTTAGTTGATCTTCCTGCAATAAAAAAAATTAAACTGACAATCAAAAAAATTTAGTTAACATTTTATTTGCTGTGTAATATATTTATTTAGTTGTATCATTCAAATGTAATATATTTGTTGTGTGATTCTAATGTACAGATGATAAATATTTTTTATATAATTTTTTTTTGAATATCTACAGTTCCTAATTAAAAGAAAAATTTCAGAGAGTTGGCATTTTAACATTTATGTGTAATATGACAAGAGAGTCTATGTTTTTTTTTTTTTTTGGCACCTTTTTAAGGGAGTATAGTATTCTATTTTGTATTTCAAAAAATTCTAGTGAATGTATATATGTGTGTGTTACTGTAGTTGTCTTTATGAAAAAAAAAAATGTATTAAACTTACAAGTATTTAACTTAACTGAAGTATTTAACATAATCCATTTTGTTTTGAATCAAATTCACCAAGTATTTAACTTAACCCAAAAAAATGTATTTAACATTTTGTTATAAGAAGAAAAAAAAAATTTATACCATTCAAATGTAATATATTTGCTTTGTGATTTTAAAAAAGAAAGGGACTGTTTTTTTCATTTAATTTTTTTTTGAATATCTAGAGTTCCTAATTAAAATAAAAATTTCAGAGAGTTGGCATTTTAACATTTATGTGTAATATGGCAAGTGAGTTTATGTTTTTTTTTTTTTTTGGTCATCTGGTGAATGTATATATGTGTGTATTACTTTAGTTGCCTTCATGAAAAAAAAAATGTATTAAACTTACAAGTATTAAACTTAACCCAAGTATTTAGCATTATCCGTTTTGCTTTGAATCAAATTCACCAAGTATTTAACTTAACCCAAAAAAATATATTTAACATTTTGTTATAAAAAATAAAATAAAATTGTACCATTCAAATGTAATATATTTGTTGTGCGATTCTAAAAAGAAAGGGACTATTTTTTTTTTTTCATTTAATTTTTTTTTTTGAATATCTAGAGTTCCTAATTAAAAGAAAATTTTCAAAAATTGACATTTTAACATTTATGTGTAATATGGCAAGAGAGTTTATGTGTTTTTTTTTTTTTTTTTGGCACCTTTTTAAAGGAGTATAATATTCTATGTTGTATTTCAAAAATTCTGGTCAATGTATATGTGTGTGTATTACTTTAGTTGCCTTCATGAAATAATTATTTATTATTGCTTATAAAATGGCTTTGTTATCTGGTGAATTTTTGTTTTTTGTTTTTTTTGGCATTGGACTTTCCAAGTCATAAATGGTGAACTTCAAAATATTTATGATTATAATGGGTTTTGATTTTGGTTTTAATTTCATTTCTATAAAATTGAAGTCAGTTAAGAAAGAGAAAAGTTCAAATTTGGACAATTATTGTGCTCCGGTTTTAATTTATCATTTTAATGTGATTGTTAAAAAACATCTATTCTAAACGCTAGGTTGACTAAAAAAATGTGAGTTTGATTATGGATTTCTCAAAGAATGTAGAGAGAGAGAGAGAGAGAAAGAGAGAGAAAGAGAGAGAGAGGGGTTATTTGGAACTTGGTTTGTGGTTAGTACTCTGTGTTGTAGAAATTAGTCTGAGAGGGAAAAGACTGTTTGTTTGGAGCTATTTAAAAAGAAAGTGAGGGTGATTTATTTAGTTGATCTTCTTGCAACAACAAAATTAAATAGACACTCAAAAAAAATTATTCAATATTTTATTTGCTGTGTAGTGCTCTGTGTTATAGAAATTAGTCTAAGAGAGAAGAGATTATTTGTTTGGAGCTATTTAAAAAGAAAGTAAGGGTGATTTATTTACTTGATCTTCCTGCAATAACAAAATTAAACTAACACTCAAAAAATTTTATTTGATATTTTATTTGCTGTGTAATATATTTATTTAGTTGTACCATTCAAATATATTTGTTGTGTGATTCTAATGCACAAATGATAAATATTTTTCATATAATTTTTTTTTGAATATCTACAGTTCCTAATTAAAAGAAAATTTTCACAAACTTAGCATTTTAACATTTATGTGTAATATGGCAAAAGAGTTTATGTTTTTTTTTTTTTGCACCTTTTAAAGGGATTATAGTATTCTATATTGTAGTTCAAAAAATTCTACTGAATGTATATATGTGTGTATTACTTTAGTTGTCTTCATGGAAAAAAAAAATGTATTAAACTTACAAGTATTTAACATAATCCGTTTTGTTTTGAATCAAATTCACCAAGTATTTAACTTAACCCACAAAAATGTATTTAACATTTTATTATAAATATAAAAAAAAAACAATTGTACCATTCAAATGTAATATATTTGTTGTGTGATTCTAAAAAGAAATGGACTGTTTTTTTCTTTTAATTTTTTATTTTGAATATCTAGAGTTCCTAATTAAAAGAAAAATTTGAAAGATTTGGAATTTTAACATTTATGTGTAATATGGAAAGAGAGTTTATGTTTTTCTTTTTTATTTTTTTGCACCTTTTTAAGGGAGTATAACATTCTATGTTGTATTTCAAAAATTCTGGTCAATGTGTATGTGTGTGTATTACTTTAGTTGCCTTCATGAAATAATTATTCATTATTGTTTATAAAAATGGCTTTGTTATCTGGTGAATTTTTGTTTTTGTTTTTTTTTTTTTGGCATAAATTTATGTTTGGACTTTCCAAGTCATAAATGGTGAATTTCAAAATATTTATGATTATAATGGGTTTTGATTTTGGCATTAACTTCATCTCTATAAAATTAAAGTCAGTTAAGAAAGAGAAAAGTTCAAATTTAGACAATTATTGTGCTCCGATTTTAATTTATCATTTTAATGTGATTGTTAAAAAATATCTATTCTAAACGCTAGGTTGACTCAGAAAATGTGAGGTTGATTATGAGTTTCTCAAAGAATGTAGAGAGAAAGAGAGAGGTTATTTGGGACGTGGTTTGTAGTTAGTGCTCTGTGTTTTAGAAATTAGTCTGATAGGGAAGGAACTGTTTGTTTGAAACTATTTAAAAAGAAATTAAGGGTGATTTATTTAATTGATCTTCCTACAACAAAAAAAATTAAACTCACACTCAAAAAAATTTATTTAACATTTTATTTGCTATGTAATATATTTATTTAGTTGTACCCTTCAAATGTAATATATTTGAAAATGTGATTCTAAAGTATAGATGATAAACATTTTTCATATAATATTTTTTTTTGAATATCTAGAGTTCCTAATTAAAAGAAAAATTTCACAGACTTGGCATTTCAACATTTATGTGTAATATGGTCAGAGAGTTTATTTATTTATTTTTTTTTTGGCAACTTTTTAAGGGAGTATAGTATTCTATGTTGTATTTCAAAAAATTCTGGTGAATGTATTTATGTGTGCATTACTTTAGTTGTCTTCATGAAATAATTATTCATTATTGCTTATAAAATGGCTTTGGTATCTGTTGAATTATTATTTTTTGAATTATGATTATAACGGGTTTTGATTTTGGTTTTAATTTCATCTCTATAAAATTGAAGTTAGTTAGAAAAGGAAAGAGTTCAAATTTGGACAATTTTTGTGCTCTGCATTTAAATTTTATCATTTTAATGTGATTGTTAAAATATATCTATTCTAAACAATGGGTTGGCCTTTTTCTTTTTCTTAGATGTTTATATTTTTATTTATTTCTTCTCTTCTTGATTGTAGCCCGTTAAGTATTTTCTATCAATGGCAGTTATTTTTTTAAATAAAATTTTGAATTTTAAGTACATCTCTTATAATGTAAGGCCTATTTCTAAACTCGATCCCGCTGTCGGATATTGACTTCATGCAAATAAAAACTTCCCTCTAACATTTTTGGAAGGTAATTCCATCAAACAATAGGTATGGTTGTTTTTTCATTAGTAATTAAGAAAGTATTCAAGCTATTTCTTAGGATTATTGGTTAATTATACCTACAAATAGGGACATGTATCTTTCCTCTGGAGTCAATTTAGTCATGTATCTTTCCTTGGTGTATGTTTTCATTTGACTGTTGTTTTGAGCCAATATTTATTTTCATTTGACTGTTATAAATTGACTGTTCTTTGGGAAATTTAGCTATAAACCCTTTTTACCTTCTTTTCATTGTTAAAAGGATTAAGAAAAAAATTATACTTTCTAAACTCCCTCATAATTATAAAGTCTTGCATAAAGGACAAAATTTATTATTTAAATATTTTATATGACTATTATACCCTCAGCTAATTCTTCCCACTCTCTTCCTTTCTAAATCCACAGACAGCTTCTGCATATATAATCAACTTCGTCATCAACTGTATCATAATCACCATAGTCGCGTCTTCCAAGCTTCAGCAGATTAAATTCATTGAAACAATAACACTAACAGATCATCAGAATCAATCAGACAAAGAATATAGTAGTTTCGATTACCATAAATAGTTCGACATTGAAGGACCTAATCCTCATCTTCCAAGCAATTGTGAGGCAACAGATCACAGGAAGTATCGCGTTTTCTTCTTCATTTGACGAGATAACTTCCTGGATCAACGAGTTCAGTTAACGACACATAAACATTGCATAATTTATTAAAACTAACAAATCTTGAAGGATCTGTTTGGTTGCCGAGAATATGCAGGAAAAGAAAAGAAAATTTATAATTTTTTAGTACGTCTCTTTTGGCTTCGCTACTTGATACAAATGAAATTCGTAAAAAACGTAAGAGACGTGATCTATAAGTTTTCGTTGTAATGTTATATAATATTTCTTCCATTTTCTTAGTACACAAACGGAATTGATCTATAATACTTGTGTGTCTGAGTGTTGTAATGTTATATATATTTGTGTGTATGAGTGTTGTTGAACACGTGTATTGTTTTCATTGAAATTTGTGATTGTTGTTCGAGTTTTAGAAGTTTTTCTTCTCAATCAGATATGTTGATTTGTTGATTAATTTATTTTGTTTTTGTTTGTTTGTTTGTTTGTTTGTTTTTTTTTTTGATTTATTTTTGTTGTTGTTGATCTAATTTCATTTGATAGAACCAGAGTAAAATTTTACTCTGGTTCTATTGCTCTGTTTTTTGTTCCAGATAATGAGAGTAAAATTTTACTCTGGTTCTATTGCTCTGTTTTTTGTTTGAGAGAATTAGAGTAAAATTTTACTCTGGTGTTAGAATGACAGTAAAATTTTACTATCAGAGGTGGTCATTGCCAAACACTTCAACCGCTACAAAACACTACCTTCGCTTTTTTACTTTTGTGCAGAGTAACATTTTACTTTTAGCTTCAGAGTCTCACAATTTACTAATTTTTCAGAGTGAAATTTTACTTTTATACAGAGTAAAATTTTACTTTTGTGTAGAGTCTAACATTTTACTAGTTTTTCAGCGTAAAATTTTACTTTTAGCTTCAGAGTCTCACAGTTTACTCGTTTTTCAGAGTAAAATTTTACTTTTATACAAAGTAAAA
Source organism: Camellia lanceoleosa (assembly GCA_025200525.1). NCBI lineage: Eukaryota > Viridiplantae > Streptophyta > Magnoliopsida > Ericales > Theaceae > Camellia > Camellia lanceoleosa. Next base: position 172,276,393 of record CM045766.1, read on the forward strand.
TTTTACTTTTGTGTAGAGTCTAACATTTTTCTAGTTTTTTAGAGTAAAATTTTACTTTTATACAGAGTAAAATTTTACTTTTAGTTTCAGAGTGTAACATTTTACTCTTATTCAAAGTAAAATTTTACTTTTATACAGAGTAAAATTTTACTTTTAGTTTCAGAGTGTAACATTTTACTCTTATTCAAAGTAAAATTTTACTTTTATACAGAGTAAAATTTTACTCTGAAATACACAGTGAAGATGGCTTAATAAGAGAGTTGATAGATATGAGGGTAATATAATAAAAGAAACAAATTTTAAAATATTATGGGGTTTTGAAAGTACTTATATAATTCTTGTCCTTTTGAAAGACAAATTAGATAGTGAGGAGGCTATCACCAAATCTCCCCTGTTCTTTTTCCCTTACCCATTCTTCTGATTATCTACCTTTGATTTGTTGGCACACAACATCAAAATTGATCCTGTTGCCTATTAAATTCTCAGAAGTTCTAACTTAACCCAAAGGTTTGCTTTGAATCAAATTGGTTGTTTGGGCACACCAAGTATTTAACATTTTATTGTAATAAAAAAACAATTCGTGTATTAAACTTACAAGTATTTAACTTAATTCAAATATTTAACATAACTCGTTTTGCTTTGAATCAAATTCACCAAGTATTTAACTTAACCCAAAAAAATGTATTTAACATTTTATTATAAAATAAAAAAAATTATACCATTCAAATGTAATATATTTGTTGTGTGATTCTAAAAAGAAATGGACTGTTTTTTGAATACCTAGAGTTCCAAATTAAAGAAAAATTTTGGAGACTTGGCATTTTAACATTTATGTGTAATATGACAAGAGAGAGAGAGGTTATTTGGGACTTGGTTTGTGGTTAGTGCTTTGTGTTGTAGAAATTAGTTTGAGAGAGAAGGGACTGTTTGTTTAGAGCTATTTAAAAAGAAAGTAAGGGTGATTTATTTAGTTGATCTTCCTGCAACAAAAAAATTAAACTTACACACTCAAAAAAATGTATTTAACATTTTATTAATAAAAAATATTGTACCATTCAAATGTAATATATTTGCTGTGTGATTCTAATGTACATATGATAAATATTTTTCATATATATTTTTTTTGAATATCTAGAGTTCCTAATTAAAAGAAAATTTTTGCAGACTTAGCATTTTAACATTTATTTGTAATATGGCAGGAGAGTTTATACATATATATATATTGTTGGCTTTTTGGCTTTTCAAAGGGTAAATTTGTAAATGCGAGCGTGCCAGCAAGGATCAATCAGTCCTTACAAAAATTATAATTGCCAATCAATTATCAGGCGACTATGTTTTAGTTCTTTCAGCCTCAATGAAGAGGACTTTTACTGGTGGCTCGACTTTTAGGAGAAATTAAGAGAAATGACAAGTAATATTAAGAGCAATTGAAGTATTTCATTAACATAAACACTTACAATTGTCCAAACTCAGCCTTGAGGAAGTTTACAGCAACGGTTTACTTGAATCTACTTGAAAACTACTCCTATGAATTGAAGTACAGTGCAGGTATTTAAAGAACAAGTATTTAAAGTACAGGAAAGGTAAAACTGGAAAGGAAAAATACGAAGTAAAACAGGTTTATATGATCTGAGTCTGGGGCCCTCTTCTGGGAACTTCCCTGCTATTTATACTTGTTAGGGATGACCTTCGAACTACACTTCGAACCGTCGAACTGCTCCTCCATGATCGCTGATCACGTTACCTTAGAAATAGTTCCACTATGCCATCACTTGCAGTTGGACTTCCCTCCTGTTTCTGAATTTGAATAAAGGTAACCGTTGAAGCCACGTCACCTTGTATCTCACTCCTGATCTAGTGCTACTCAGACTACTTGAGAACCAATACTTATTGCCACGTGTACGATTGAGATTTAAGATTAAAATCATCTTCCAATAATATCCTCATTCTACCACGTGTCGAATTGTAATTGGCTTTTACAAAATATGTAGCCAACATTACCCCCCGCACTAATATACCCAATACTTGGAAATATTAGTGAATCAAAACTTTTCCCTCGCTTTTTCAGAACGTGCATAGAATCCGTTTTCAGGAAACACAACCGTCACCTATTTTGGTGATCATTTGCATTAATTCTTAGCTTTGTTGGACGTTCCAATACCTTCAGTACTCGAACGGATTATGACTCAATCACCTTCCCATTCTAACGATCGAGCATACGAAGAGCCTTTGAGTAATGCTGTTTCCCCTCGAAAGAATCCCACACATTTATTAGCCACCTTTACCCGCCTTTCTATATTCAGGTCATGGAGGCTTTCGCAGATTATCAACCTTTGGACTACGAACACATTGCCCTCAATCCTTCGGTTTACGAACTCGTTGATACAAGAAGTTCTTTCTCTAAATTCCCCTCACACTTTGAACAAACAACTTTCAAGCCTTTGCTTCAACAAATTGCAAATATGGAATTAGGAAATTCTTCTTCACAACCTTCGCTGGGACGAAGCTTCATCTTCAGGGTGACAAACCGTCGCACTGAGTCCCGGACTTGAGGAACGGATCAATCATCATTTTATTGAGTTCATCGACCCTTGGATTTCCTTCCTACGCCAAGCTCGGTGGTTCATCCTTATGTGCCCATCGACTTTCGACGTAGTTTAGAAGAGAATTTGCTTGTAGCTTGGTATACATCCTCCATGCCCACAGAACAATGCACCCTGCCGGTGCTTGGAAGAAACACAAGGATATACCCCTTCATTCTTTGCCAAGAAAGCAGATTTGTTCTTTCGACCGCTTAACTATATTAATGCCTTTGTTCCTCCCATCCTGTGTCATCTCCCCAACCGGCGACCACTTCTTCTTTCTCCATCTTCTGAAATGGAAGCATCCACACCTTCTTCACCCTTCGAAATAGAAGCATCCACACCTTCTCCATCCCCTAGACTAGAGGCATCCACATCTTCCTTTCCTTTTGAAGCAGAACCATCTACTCCTTCTCCTCCTCCCACTCTTTCTTGGATAGAGAAGTTAAAGCTTGCTCTTCCAATGGACAAAACCTTCCCCCCTTACAAACCTCCATCATCTCCAACTCCATCTGAACGGAAAGAAGCCCAACTTCTGCTTGCAGCTTTTTCTCACCTACCCTTTAATGTTCTTGAGGATGACATTCCTCTTAAGAACTTCCAATGGGCCTGTGATATTCTGACCAGGGGCCATATCCTTAATCCTATCGCCCAAGGTAACTTCACTGCTCCTGGATCAACTTCCAAGATTCTCCATTGGCATCGAATTCCAAAGTCACCACTCGCCTTTGGATCAACTTTCATCTCTTCAATTCATGCTCAATACGGCGTAAAACTTCATTGAAGACTTTGAAGACTTCAAGAATAAGGATTCTGCGTATTGGGATGATTTAGTTATAGATGAGTTGGAACAAAAATCGAGAGGAGGCTTTGCGAAGGTCAAGAGTCAGATTATGAAGTGAGAGCACATCAACTCATGCGACCAACTTTGGAAGAGATGGAAGACATAATAAAGAAAGAACAAATATTCATTGATCATTGTTGGACGAAATTTCATGATCTTGTAATTTATTCTATTCCTTATTTTTACGAACTTGAATTTGTACCAAAATAAGATTATTTAATGTAATTGTCTTGGCTCTAATGAAAAGCAAAGTCTTCTGTACTTGACATTGTTTGACTCTGTTGCCTCTTACTTTAAAAGCCAACTTATAACCTTAAATTAAATAATCTCATCCTTCGAATTTGGACCTACTTGTCTTTAATGAAACACTAAAAGAAACCAATACGTCTTTTTCCAACTTATGGAGTAAAAATTGACAATTTTGGTCAATATTATCTAAAATTAGTGCTTCGAACTTAACAACTTGTCATGGCTACTATAGTCAATCAATTTTAAATTGACCACTTCTTGTTTTGAAAAGTAGCTTGTCTTGTCTAATTTAATAGACAACCTTCCTTTGTAAAACCAATGTTTGGTTAGAATTCTAAGCTTTGCTTTAAAGGTCATTACTTTCAATAATGTTCCTCAAACAGTCTTTAAACCTTTTGAAGTAGACCAATACTCAAGCATCTTAGCTTCTCGAATCATGTAGCATACTTGGCAGATTCGTATTTGAGCCGTTCTTATTTGATTTCGTGGAGCCAAAATTGGCTTCAAGCCAAATATCTCTCTTCGGCTAACGTTAACATTGAATGTGTTCTTCCCTCCAAAACTATCAATATTGGAAGAGACTCTCATATTCGCATTTTCGTACATAAGGATTCACGAATATATTTTTCGACACAAAACCCTTTTAAAACCCTTTGCTTTGTACTCAAATCACTTACTCTTTTGAGACACACAAACCCTACCAATCTCTGGTTAAACCCTCTTCCTTACTACTCGCCATCAATGGATCCTTCCTCACTAAAAGTGCTTTCGGCGATCGTGTCATCCTACCATGGCCTTGAAGCGATGTATTGATGAAGAAATCACCAAACTTTCATCCGGTGAGCCAAGCCAAATAGATGGACGTCTTTTCGCACTCGTCATAGCAACAAACAGGACTACGCCCTTGGCCCTATTTTTAGGGAAGCTCCTGCTCAACTTGCGGCCCTATATCCTCGCTTGGAGGACCATTTCCTTCTTTACGAAGAAGGGCTTGATTGGGGCAACTGGAGAGTGAATCGTCCTCACCGTTGCTGGCCAACAATAAGGACCGAATGGGAAGAATGGTATGACAGAGTTGTTCCTGCGAGAGAAGATGACCTACAGGAACTCTGTATTCTCGATGCCCTTCGTCTTTCCAGGTTCATTATTCCTGAAGACCCTTTCTTGATACCTCGCCTTATGTTTCGGAATATGTCTTTTAATTTCTTCCAATTTATTGCGGCATGATGGCCCCCACCGTTCTTGATATTTACCATCTCTTAGGGCTTTCCATGGTTCTCCATTTACTCCCAACTACCCACCTTCCCATTAAGTTTTCTTCCTTCCTTAAACTCCTCTTATAGTGACTTTGTAAAGTCCGAGAATAAAAGGAAGGTCTGTGAGGGAGAGAGTCATTTTTCTTTTATTTTGTATTGGTTATGCAAATTCCTCTTTTGCACCTCATCTCGAGGATTATGCTCGAGTTTGTTCCACTCAAGGCACTTGTCTTGAAAAACACATAGCTCTTGCTCCTTATCTTTTAGGTCATGTCTACAGAGTCTGTTCCCAATTTTGTGAGAAACCTCTTGATGCTAACCAAGGAGGTCCTTCGGTTCTTCAACTTTGGCTCCTCGCTTATTTCATCGACTTACACCCCAAATGTCAAATTTCTTGTTCAGATCCTATTACTTATGGGGAAAAGTATGCTAGGATTGCCCTTTACCTGCTTCCTTTGCTTACTATTTTACTTTCTTTTATCAACTCCCCATTTCTCCATCCGCCTCTTTCTTCTATCCTTTTGAAGCCAATAAAGGACCAACTCAGTCAAGCTTTCTGGTGATAAAGAATGCTCCACTTCTCCTCACAAAGACATGTGGGCTTCTATATTACTACCAAGGGAATTGTTCATTGGTTGTTTACACCCTCGAGTCTACAAATGCATATCTCAAGTGTCTCGCCTTCTCAATTTGCGGACAATTTGGACTCACTCAAGGAATACCAGCCTCTTTGCGGTCTCTCGAATGTCCATCTTATCGCCAGAGATTTGAGAATATCCAAATCCGCACTAGAGACGCAATTCTCAAACCATCGAAAAGAATCGAATGAGTTCCAATTTGTCCCCTTTCTTCCATATGGCTCGATCTTAAAAAGATTCCAAAACCGGTGGATCATCAATATGGAAGTGCGCCTATCTGAGCATCCCCATGACTTCTTTGGTAGGATCGAGTGCCTTGAAGGCTAAACCAACGACATCTAAGGACACTCCTCCTCTTCACGTGGTCGCCACGACTAATGCTACAACTTCATCCCCTCCAGCTAGAGCTACTAGAGCTGCTTCGAAGACGAGTAAATGTTTTTGGACTTCTCCTTTTCCTTCCTTTTGAATTTTTTGTTCCTTCCCTTTACACGCTTGTTCTTTGGTGCAGGACCCCACGAGGAATCTCCCAAAAGAATTGAAACTTTAGCTGTTCTCAAAAAGAAACAACAACAACAAAAACAAAAAAGGAAACTAATCCTCCCTCCCGAGGAATCCGAATCCTTGAGAGAAGAAGAGGTTGAACAAGAACCAGAAGTGTCTCTGCAGAGAGCAAAGAAACAAAAAGTAATTGCCTCCCTTCCTGATGCCTCCCTTTCTGATACAATTAAGCATCCTTCTTTCGAGACACCCACTATAGTAATGGAGAAAGCATTTACCTCTGAAAAACCTGAAACCCGAATTGAAGAGGGGGAGATTGAAAAAGAACCAGTAATACCACTGCCAAGGAGGAAGAGAAAGAAGATGACTGTTTCTGCTGCTGACTTGGTGGAAGATCCGATTCATGAAACCGCTGCCAAGGCAGTAGAACAGGAACATTCCAAAGCAATAATCGTTTTTGAGAGGGCTGAGAAGAGACGGCAACAACAAATTTTAAGAGAAGAAGCTGCTGCTGTTGATGCTTTGCAAAGGAAACAATGAAAACAACAAAATGCCGCATTATTCCCTCCGCGCTCTCTTATCGGTGCGATTCTTCAAACAAGTAATTTCTTTCACACTTCCACTGTTTTTCCTTTTATCAACTTTTATACTGAATTCTAACCATCTTTTATATTCCTTCCTCTTACAGCAACAGCTACTGCATTCATCTTTCCGGCTAGACCTCCTCTGTCTTCAGTTGAAGTTAACCAAACGCAACATGGGAAAACCATCCAAACCATACTCTTCAAGCCTATATTTGGCACATTTTCTTTGAGTCCAAACATCCCTGCATCTCTTTTCCTTGGCTTAGAGCCATTTCTTCCTTTTTTGGCCTTCAATCCACCTCAGCCCATTCCTTCTTCGAGCCTTACCCTTCCTTCTTCCAAGGATATTCCAGCTGTTACTCCAATCCTAATGGCAATTGATTCTTCCACAGAGGATGCTGGTAGTTCCCCAATTCATGGTTCACTACCTATGCCTATTTCCAGCCCCTCTTCACTTGATTCATTGGTGGCTAAGACTATAGAAGCTGCCAAAGACGCTCCATCCATTTCTCCCATCCCCATGCAGCCCTCTGTGTCTTTCACCACAGTATTTTCTATGCCCTTCATGTCTAGGGACGAAGTAGACATCTTCGAAGGAAGACTTGCTAGTCTTTTTGATGTACCTTCTACATCTCCAACATTCATTGCTGAAGCTGAGCCATTAGTCTTGGCTGACTCCTTATTGGAGATTTTTGAGAATTCTTCCTCCAGCAACAAACCTTCTGTGCCTTCAATAGACATAGATACATGTCTAGAACTGCTAAATTCCTTTTCGAGGATTCCCTTTGAGGCTCTACAAAGGCCTACTATCAGAAATGGGTTCCTTCAGTGTTGTAACATTGCTGAGCAGTCTGGCTTGAATGTCTCAAGTCATCTATCTCAAGCAGCAGCCACCATCGATTTTTACCTCAACATTTGTCAAGCTGCTAAGGTTGCGGATGAGAAACTGACTAGGGATCAGAGTTTTGTCTCTCAAGTGCATACCAAGGTATCAGAACTCAAGGAACAACATTCCTCTGATTCCAAGTTTCGACTCCAACTGTTAGAGAAGAAGGCCCAACTGGAGGAGGAATTAGCTGCAATAAACCGAGCCTTGGGTCGAACTGACACCAAATTGCAGATCACTAACCAAGAGTTGGCTGATCGTAAAAGGGACATGGCTACAGCTATAGAACTATTCCCATCACTTAGCAATAGGAAATCCGTTGTACAAAAACAATTAAGACATTGTAATGACTTCTGGGCCAATCTATGGCATAATGTATTTAATTCTTTATGAAAGAACAAGTTTTGTCTATCCTTTGAGTAGTCTCATGTTTTTGTATTCAATGTTTATTCCATTCCTTGTGTTTCCCAAATAGTTGGAAAATAAGGCTTCAAATATCTGCCATTAATCTTTTTGGGATGTACATAACCATTCAAATTTCTTAAATGGTATGCCCCAAAAGGCAAAACTCTATGAACTTGATATGGTCCTTCCCAATTAGGTGACCATTTGCCAAACTTATGGCTTTTAATCCCTATTGGGAGTATTGTTTTCCATACCAAATCACCTTCATCAAAGCCAATATGTTTGACTTTCTTGTTATAATTCTTGGCTGCTTTCTTCTTTTGGAAAAGAATGCTATTTAACGCCAAAATCCTCGCTTCATCTATGTCTTCCAATTCCAAGCACATGTTCGATGATATTGCTCAGTTCTAATTGATCTTGACATCTTACCCTCGAGATTTAACATTAATTTCCACAGTAACACGCATCATGCCCGTATACTAAGGCATAAGGGGTGACTCTGTGCTCGACCTTTGGGGAAGTTCTGTAAGCCCATAAAACATCCAACAATAGGTTATGCCAATCCCTAGGATTATCTTCTACCATCTTTTGTATTCCTTTTTTCAAAGATTTATTAGATGATTCAGCTTGACCATTGGCCTGTGCATAATAGGGAGTGGAATTAATAAGGCTAATCCCAAACTCTGCCACAAAGGATTTCACCATTTTCCCATCAAACACAGTTCCATTATCAACTGTTATGGTTTGTGGAATGCCAAACCTATGGATCAAATCTTTAATGAACCCAATGACCTCTGTCTGGTCTACAGCCTTATATGGCTTGGCTTCGACCCATTTAGTGAAGTAGTCAGTAGCCACTAGAATGAAACAATGATGTTTCGAAGAAGGTGGATGAATTTTACCTATCATGTCCATAGCCCATCATCTGAATGGCCAAGGCTTCACTACTGCATGTAGGTCAGTTATGGGCACATGTCTTATTGTACCATGTTTTTGGCATGCCTGGCAACCTTTTGCATATTCTATGCAATCTTTTTTTTTTTTTTTTTTTTTTTTATTCAAATGGATTATTAGTCCATACTTCAATTTTTTAATCAAATATCGGATTAATAATTTTATTGGACTATTAGTCCAATCCCAAGCACATATCCGCCCAAACAAATATGGCCTTAGTGTACTATTCCCAAATGTAACACTCCAATATAACATACAAAAAAAATTCTTTAGTGTACTTTTTCCAAATGTAATATTCCAAAAAAATATATGAGATTTTTCAAACTATTTCAAAAAGAGTACAAAAATTTCTTAGTAAGTTTTGGGCAAATATATAATTTCAAACTGTGAGTGTTATATTTAAGAAAAGTACACTAAAGAGTTTTTTAATATTTTTTATGTGTTATATTGGAGTATTACGTTTGATATTACACTGATTGGAGTGTTACGTTTAGGAAAAGTATACTAAAGAGGGTTTTTTTGTATTACATTGGACTTTTACGTTTGAGAAAAGTACACTAAGAATTTTTTTTTTAAAGTGTTACATTGCTACATTTAAAAAAAATACACTAATTTTTTTTTTTTTTGTATATTACATTGAAATGTTATAATACGGATTGTCCAAATGTGTAATTTCACATTTGGAAAAATCTACTATTATCTTTAAAATATTAAACTCAAATGTATAAGATACTATTCTTTTGTGTAATTTTTATTTTAATAGGACTTTTGAATTTATTGGTCCTTCACCAAAAAAAAAAAATTTATTAATATTTATCATATTTTTATAAAAAAAACTTGGGAAAATTATTTAGAAGTCCTATTAGGGAAACTTATGCTACATATGGTCCTACTAAAAAACTTATGTTCCCATAAGTCCTGTGAGAAGTTTGTTGACACATTTACCCTCAATATTAGTTGTTAATATCATAAATAATAATAAAACCATATATAGGAAATTGATATCAACGTAACGTAACGTGACACCTACATAAACGTAATGTGACACCTATACGTAACGTGACATATCTACATAAACGTAACGTAACGTGACACCTATATAAACGTAACGTGACACCTACATAAACGTAACGTGACACATATGATCTATGGTAACATTCAATTTTTTATATAGGAAATTGATTTTATTTATTTTTTGGATTTTTATGGGACAGCCAAACAACCAAATTACTGAATTCAAACACAATTAATTAACCAAAAAAATAATTATTCATAAATCACATTTCAGTCCACAGAGAGTTAAACAAACTCTTCGCCTCGCCTCTATAGAATTATTAAAACAGCATGAAGAGCAGGCAAATGCCATTTTCTTTCACATTATAATTTACTTTTTTTTCATCAGCAAAGGCAAGATTATGATAAAGAATACCGAAAATACTTACTTTTGGATAGTTTGTCATTCCATAAATGTTTTCTTCAACAAGAATGTCAAATCATCTTGTTATTACTATGATGGCTTAGCTCCAGCAATTCATCAACATTGATGAAGTGCGTCTCATGTTTGAAGACGAGTAAGTAACTTTTCTCCCCCCAGACCACCCACCCATGTCCACTCATAGATAAGCATGATTTGTGAGTGTTGTTTTTCCGATGTGCTTTTGTCCTTGCTATTTTTATTAATTAATTTAGATTTCACATATATTATTGATAATTTTTTAAATTTTACAATTAATAATACAAAATAAAAATACATTAAGATTATATATTTATTTCAAAACAAACGGATTAAAAAAATAAAAATTTATTAAATTGCGAAACGTAACGTGACACATTACGTTATGTTTATGTAAGTGTCACGTTACGTTTATATAGGTGTCACGTTACGTTACGTTTATGTAGGTGTCACGTTACGTTTATGTAGGTATCACGTTACGTTACGTATATATAGGTGTCACGTTACGTTACGTTTATGTAGGTGTCACGTTACGTTACGTTTATGCAAGTGTCATGTCACGTTAGGATCTTGTGAAATACATTCTTATAAAAATAGGACTTGAGACTTTATAAGAAATTACACAAAATTTAGCCTAACATAAAGTTCTGAAAAAGAACTTATAAATAAGTCTCCCAAAAAACTTCTCATCTCCAGTGATAAATAATTCCCCTTAATTAATTCATTGACGTATAGTCATTTCAAAAATTGACAAGAACATAGAGGGCATTTCTGGAACTCAATATATTCTCTTTCCCGCCATTTCCCTTCATGCATTCACAACTTCTCAATAACAGATATAACCGCCTCACAGTCTCCTCTGTCAAGGCCCCTCTCTCTCTCTCTCTCTCTCTCTCTCCATCATGAACTGCGACAATCCGATCCACCATTTTCCTGCTATCATCATCACTCTCCTCTTCGCCTCCATGCTCGCCCTCGCCTCCACTTCGCAGCCACCAGAAGCCGCCAGAGATTGCTCCGGCACGGTGGTTGCGTTCTCGCCGTGCCTTCCCTTCATCTCGTCTCCGCCGAACAACGTCTCGTCCTCGCTTTCCTCTCAGTGCTGCGATATCTTCAATTCGCTTTTCGACAACAGCGGTGCCGACTGCCTCTGCTACTTTTTGCGGCAGCCTCTGATCCTCGGCTTCCCTCTCAACTCGACGAGACTTCTTTCTCTCTCTTCTCGCTGTCCTCTGACGAATTCTGGATCAAATGCGAATGGCTCTCTCACATCTCTCTGTTCAGGTTCGTTCGTCAGTTCTTGAATGTTGATCTCTTAATGAATTGAATTTGTGTTTCTCTGAATTTCTACTTCATTTCAATTTCTGGTTAATTTGCGCCGATCTTCGCAATACAGTGAAATTCAAGCCACAGTGATATGTATATATCGATTTCATCGTTATAATATTTTAAGTGCCTTGAAATGTAGTTCGATTTCTAGTTTTAATTCACACTTCCATCCAAATTTAATTTCCATTTATGATTCCAGTCTACAAACTCGATGCTTTTCAAAAAAAAAAAATTTTAATTTTGGATTTTATTATCAATTGAAAGCATATTTTTAACGACAGTTCAAGTGATCGACAGATTTATTTTTCCAATTTTGTTGTCAGGATCGTCACCACTGCCTCCTCTGCAACGCATAATAGGTACTTGTGATGATCTTTCCATTCCTCATAATTCTTGATTCTCCTACAATTTTCTTTCTTACTTCTATTTTTGGGAGTTAGTTTTTTCAGTTCAATTTATTTTGCTTTTTAGTTAAATTTTTAAAAAATTGTGTCAATTTTATTATTTTTTTAGGTTGTCTTGACTAAATGATTCTAAAAATTAGGAACAATTATTTTTTTTTTTCAATCTACAATCAAATAAACTTGACTCAGTTAAAACACTTTAAAACAATTAAAATATTACAGACCAAAATAACATAAATAACATACTTTGAAGAATAAAAATATAATTAACCCTAAAAATAATATAGGGATGTCTATGTTATTAGAGATTGCAAACAACATAAAGAGCTAATAGCAAATCATAGAAACTGGCTTTACATTACCATAAGATTAACACGAGAATGAGATAATGCTTATTGCATAGATAGTGGATATGACTCAACCATTTATTTAGTTTGCTGTTTAAGGCTCAAAATAAAATAAAAACTCAAAAAAAAAAATTTATTGCTGGAAGTCTTCATTTTTTAAGATAAAATCTCATTTTGATATTAAAATTTTAATGTTTAACCGAAAATCTAAAAAAATCTTGACCTGCTAGTGTTGACTAGCCACCCACCCCATAACGCAACTACATTTACAAATAGTGATGGAAATGTAAACCACAGGACAGCTCACACAAGCTGAGTAAATATGATCTGTCTAACGATGTCAAGACATTTCTTCCACTGTTTTGCAGGTTCTATTAATTCTCCACCTCCTCCTGTTGATGCTTCTGCAACACAAAACCCGTCAACCGCAATACCAAGCTCACCGCTTGAGTCTGCCAAATATTCACCTGCAGCAAAACAGATTAACCACAGCGACTGGCTTTCTCTTGGACTGGTTATTTTCCTTGTTCCCATCTTCACCAACCTTCACTGCCACACCCATCACTGATCCTCACCAAACAGATCCATACTCATTTGTAATTTTGCCTTTCATGAAGCAAATTACTGTAATGACACTGACATTCGCTCCCCTGTTGTGTTTTCTCTGAGAAAATTCACCTGATTTTGAGACTGGCAGATTCTTTATTTGTCCATCTAACCATGATGTGGTTATAAGAATTTGGCAACAGTTCAAGAAAGCAATCCATAGAGCAATGATTTCAGAAACAGAAACCATTTTCTTCTAGCTTTTGATAACACCAACCAATCATTGTATGCCTAACACTAACAGGGCAAAGCAAAGCATATATGAATGTTTTTCTGCTTCTGCGACATAAATACAGATCTATAATGTTTCACAAAAATCAGAATCGCAGTGAGAAAAATTCACAGATTGCTTTCATATAACAAGACTCGGAAGAAGAAAATGTGTTGCCTGTTGCTTCCACAAGAAAGTTACTACAAAGTTTACTTCCAACCATCCGACCACTCAGTTTCGTCAAAAACAGGTTCATTGAACTCTTCAGCCTGATGGGTCTGTTCCTCGCATTCAACTTCATCAGACGGCTGACGGTTCTCTTCTTCATAGCTCAAGTTGTTCTCTTCCGCGGGGTACTCCTGAGGTGAATTTTGCCTTTCAGGGAGAGGACAACCTTGATAGGAGCCGTTATCCACACAACGCCATAAGAACATATTCCAGTATAAATCCTGCCAAATGCAGCGGCTAAATATCAGTAATCTAAACAACTAAAGCCCAGTCGCAGTGGGTCAGAGACTTCCAATGATTTGAAGCTCCATAAGAAACAAATTATGAAATACATATTATGAAGGTAACCTATATTATGATTACTGTATGGTTCCTGCAGTGTCATAACAAAGAGTTCACCATGTCAAATAACATGTTAGACCGCAAAGAGACAAATGAAATGCTGATCAGAGAGAGAGAGAGAGAGAAATGAAACATTCAGTGTTACAAAATTCTAACTAGGGAAAGAAATGTACTGTATAGTTAGTCCAACATTTAGACACATCATTTTCTACTGCCTACTCACAATTGGAGTGGGACCTGCATCATCACTATAGAAGCAGGCGGTAGAAAATGCTGTAGAAAATAGTGTCTCTAATCTTAGTTAATTTGACAAGTTCGGGATTACCTTGCCGATGATGTGTGGGTTCCCAATAACAATCAGCAAAGACCTGGCACGGGTAATGGCAACATTGAACCTTCTGGGATTGCTCAAAAATCCCAAGCAATGGAATCTGTCAAACTCATTGTGCTTCACCGTTGATCGGACAGTAGATATAATAATTACTTGCCTTTCTTGTCCTTGAAATTGCTCGACACTGCCAACCTTAATGCCAGAGCAACCCAAACTTTCAAGGGTATTACTCAATTTGAGTACTTGTTGCCGATAAGGTGTTATGACTCCAATATCTTCCCCATTCAACCCCTTTTTTTCTGTCAGTTTTGTGATGATCTCAACAACCTTGCTTGCCTCAAATCGGTTAAACCATGATGGATTATTCCCCTCCCGCTCGTCATAGCCTTGGATACCAATGAAAAGGAGGGGAAATTCCATGTTAGGAAGGAGGTCCACCCAAGTCATAGAGGAATCAGAATCATCTTTGAATGCGATTAATTCTCCGTTATAAAACAATTGTGAAGGAAGATACAGAATTTCCGGGTGACATCGGTAATTCCGAACCAGCTTCGTGACGTAATTTTCATTCCCAGGATCATACAACTCGCATTCAAACAGCCTTGACAAGTATGACTTTCCCAACCCATAAGTCCCGGCATCTTTGGAGTGAATTACCGGACCTAGTTGCATTGGGTCTCCAGCAAGAACAACCACTGTCCCCCTCCGACAAAGTTGGGATACAGGAATCATGGTATCAGGCTCCGAAGCCTGGCCCGCCTCGTCCAAGAAAATGTGAGAAAAGTGGCCTCGCCTTAAGCCTTCTGCATAAAGAAGAGCAGCACTCATGTATGTCGATATGACAATTTTGTAACGTATTAGCTTCTTGAGTGGAGGACAGGTGAAGGCTGACTCTTCAAAGAAACAAACGCGGTGAAAATCAGACTTAATATCTTCAATAGATCGAGAAGGTGCATTGAGCCTAAGAATATCTCTCTCTTCGACCGCAACAACCTTCTCACAAAGCAGTTTCTCAAGTATAAGGTCGGCTGCACTATTCGAAGGTGCACAGACAAGAACCTGGGCATCATTTCGTTCTGTATAGAGCTGAAGGATTGCTCCTACAAGTGTCACGGTCTTGCCTGTACCTGGAGGCCCATGGATCACATAAGGCGGCCCTTCTTTGCAACCAAGTATCATCCTAATCGCATGGTTCTGCTCCTCATTAAAAACAGAAGACATTGAGGGCAGTCGAGGAGGTCTAATCAGTCTCTTTCTAGTTGATTCACTTGGGAAGAGAAACTCTGTTTCTAAACCTTTAGAAGCTTCAATGGCCTGATATAATCTTCTCATGTTTATTCGATTATAGGTGAACTGTACATTATAGGGTTTCCCAGCTTTGTGATGAAAGTGAAATTCTTCATCAAACTTCAAATGTACTTCTTCAGCCTCAACACGGTAAATATAACCCTGTGCAAGACACATACAAAGAGTAATCTTTCGACATACTTCAAATTCTAAACTAGTACAGAAATATATACACAATACAAATGGGTAAAAGAAGGAAAAGAACCATAGATCTACCGTTTTATTTAATACATTTTTACCCATGCGAAGGTGCTTTGTCATTAGTGGACTACTCAATTTAGGGCCATTTATTTGCCTGCCCAGTAACAGATATGGAAATCAGGAAACCTTCTATTGTATGCATGGTTATCAGAATCCCGATCCGGATCTTACGATCCATTTGAGTACAATCGATCCGGATCGTGTAAAAAACTCCTTATAGGTAGGATCTTTCGATCCTTGTAGTGAGCTCTTATAGGATCGTAGAATCCCGATCCGAATCCGATCCTATCCGATCCAAATTACAAGCCTTGTTTTGTATTGTATGACATACTTTATTGTAAATTTTATGTTTGTTGTCTAAATACCAATTTATGTAGTCAAAATAAAATAATAAAAATTAAGTAGTATTGAATCAAATAGACTAAGAAAAACAAACTAGAAAACAAACATTCAAATATTGCGGTAATTTAAAAAAATTAAATAGTCAAAAAAAGAAACTTAGCTTTAGCAGAGTCTAAAGAGGGTAAAATAATTGCAACTTTATCCCAATTTTTGGAGAGATTATTTTTGTGACTTGAATCCGCTCCACTAGGAATGCTAACGACAAACCTTATTATTCGGTTAAGTTATTCTTTTGAATTCTTAATCTATTTTCATATCAACTTTGTTAAATATTTTTTCTTCACTTTTTATGCATTATTGTAGATTGTAAAGTATTTTGTTATAGAATTCTTCTTCTTCTTCTTCTTCTTGTTCATCTTCTTTTTTGATGAAATACAATACTTTTACCATCGAGTTTTCTATTGTATAATATTATATGTACATTTTACATGGAGTATTATATTTTTCACAATATTTTCACTTCTTTTTAATAGAATATAGGCTCATTTTGTGTATACTTTATAAGAAATATTTATTTAAATTAAATTATTATGTAATCTGTCTTTTTCGGTAGGATTTTACGATCCTCGATCCGATCCTATAAACACCTCCAACGATCCAACGTCGGATCCCGATTTTAACAACCTTGATTGTATGTAGTTTAAAAGTCATATGTTAGCTCAAGTATCCAATTCTATAGTTCTGTTGCATGTACTATATTAATATCATGGATGACAATATAAAGTATAACTAGAGAAAAAATTGGAAAACAATAGGGGTGTTTGGCAAGAAAAATTTTAGGTTGCATTTGGTAGAGTTTTAGAATTATGATTTGAAAAGAAAAAATTTATTTGATTATGAGTTTTGAAAAGAGTTTTCAGAATTTAATTCAAAAAGTTATAACTCATAACTAAATGCACAACTCAAAACTCTATTGCAAATTCTATTCAAAACTCATAACCAAACTCTTTTTAACATTCAATTCAAAAAAATAATTTTTCATTTTGGTGAAAATAAATAAATTCTATATTTTAAAAATATCAACAACAAATATAATTTTTTTTTTTTCTCCAAATAACAAGTGGCGATTGGCAATTGAAAAAAAAATAAAAAAAAATTACATTGTTCTGATCAACCGGCTAGATGTCTGGGAGGATAACCAGATAGACACAAAATTCAAAAACTTGCTTTTCAGAATGGAGTAGACGAAAGAGAAAGATATGCCAAACGTGAAAGAGAAATATGTTTTGAAATGAGTGGTGGAATCACATTTTCAAAACTCTATTCAAACGGAGGGTGCAAATGGAGGGATGGAATTATGATTTGAGAGCTTCACCAAACACAGCCTTAGCCTCTTTTAGGCTAAAATTCACAAAAAGACAAAATAAACTAAAATAGTTAATAAGACAAAATGTCACATCAAACTCATAATCATTTCACTTTCTCTCACAAATATCACATCCAACTATAAAAAAAAATAAAATCTAATCATCTTCTCAAACACAAAATTTTTAGCCTACTAAAATAGCCAAAAATAGTCTACTAAAATAACAAATTCCCAAACACCCACAATAATAGGTGGAAACAATGAATCAAAAATGCAAAATTCACAAAACAAACCAAAGCAAACCAAGTCACAAGTCCCATAAAAAATGTAATATTCACAAAGATGACAAATTAAGAGTCAAATATTCATTCTTGAGATCTAAAATCAAAAAGGGTTTTGTTAAGCGAGTGCCCAAGGGCCTTTGTTAATAAGCTTAAAATAGTAGTACTTTGAGTACGCGCCATAAAGAACGTACAATCATTTTTTGGTACAAATACCCTCAGGGCACTCGTTAACAAGATCCTACAAAAACAATTAGGTCATTAATTAATATATTTCCTGAAGTATGACTATCATTCCTATGTAGAAGACTTAAGCAAAAAAGTAAACATAAACGATATAGACTATATACCCCAAGATTGATTGATTTATCATCATGGCTTGAAGCAGGTTTAAAAGATCAACTCTATGGAATTTTTGCTATGTCTTACCATAACAGAGGATTGAGCAAATGGTTAGGAACACCAAGATGCAAAAACGATTAGTAATGGAAATTCCATCGGATCAAATTGGCCCAAGTTTTACATTCGTTAGCCCATGCTAAAGTTTAAGCCAATTTCTGCCAATATCCATGCTTCGTTACATTGATCAATCAAGTGCCAACAAAACTACGTGTTAGAATATAATTTGTGCATTCCAATGATTCACTTAAAAGAGAGAATATGAAAGCCTAAATTCTGTATATAGTTATATAGTATATACTTTCCAGTAAGATATTGTTAGATTTTTGCTTTCCTGAGTTACATATTTGAAGTTCTCACAATTTACCCTAAAATAATATTCTATGTAGCTTCAAAATTTTGGAGAAAGGTATACAAAGAAAGTCAAACATAGGGGATACATAAAAATGGCATCAGATTCTACATACGATAGCTAGTAGGTCATTTGTATACGATGCAGGAAAGGGCAAAAAGGAAAGGAGAAGCAAAAGTGCATGTTACCTTTACACTTCAATGAACCTTTAAATGATGTTATAATCATCGTCACTAGACTCGCTACCGTATGTTTGTTTTTTTGGGTGAATAAACTACCATATGTTTAAAATAGCTTTCGTCGACAATTTTCAAAGTGAGATATATTGTATGTCTTGTGAATGGTATGAGATTATACCTACTTTGCACTTAGTTGAGGATACATGTTAACGATACACATTGATTTACCTTTGTATCACATACTGCAAGATACAGACAACTACGCAACCACATGAAGATCTTAAGCTGAAAATTGAACTTCTCAGAAATGGTTTTCTTTTGTAAAACCAAGGAATCTAGCGTAGTAAAAGGTCAAAAAAGTATAACATATAATCGTGCTAGAATCACCTAGCAACCAACCTTAGCTACATATTTCCTTGGAAGGGCTATAAGTACAACATACTAGATATATGTATTGCTATACATACAATAATATCAATTTAAGTTCGATATAAAATAGGTCATATTTTTAGAAACACTATAGTAACATGCTTTGAAAATGATGGTTCCTGATTCAGATTGTATCATCTGATCCCAACACACACAAAAAAATAATAATAATAATAAAAAGAAGTCCTGCACAAATAGGAATGGACCTGATAGGGACGAGTTCTGTCATTTGCATCTTCAGAGGCAAGCTTAGCATATATAAAATCTCCACACACAAGTGAAGGCCGTTTCTCAGCTAGTCCTGGGACCTCAAGGGTCAAAAATGGTCCCTTCTTCCCAAAAATGATGCACTCCATGTCATAACCCCTCATGTCTTCCTGATTCAACAAAACACCCGTATTAGTGCAACCCAAAAAAAAAATTTTAAAAAAACAAAAAACATATCCTTAATTTTATTCTTTCCTTGAAAAAACAAAAAGTTACCTCCATTTTGATTTCTTCCATGTTCAACAGAGTAGTGAAGTAATTGCAATAATTTTCTTTTTTCAAACCTTCCGTGATACCAGTAGGGATATCTTTATTCTCAACCAATTTTCGGATATCCTTTGGGATCGGATATGAAGGCAAGAAAAATCTGAACCCTCGGGTTGAAGCCTTTGCAGGACGTGCACCCGGAACATATGCATCCACAGCATATGCATCTACAACCAACGGTTTCTTTTTCCTATCTCTACGGTATGGCTTGTTTGAAGCCAAAGACTTGGAGATTTTATCTTCTGCCAAAAGAAGGACCACCCGTTCAATTCTGTCATCCCCTACATCAAAATGCACTGCCGTTGTGTGCAAGCCAACTCCCTTAGGTTTACAAGATAGCCAAACAGTTAAGGTTTGACCAGGCTGTAACACTCTGTCATCCAAGCAAAAGTACTCTAGGAATTCTCGGATGTACTCCACGTCTGAAGTTGGTGATGGAGGTTCCATCAGAGAAATGGTGAATGAGTCCTTTGGATTTGAGTCATAGATATCAACCTTCCAGAGTTCAACCGGTTCCATGGTGGTGTTCCTAATGGTGATCAGATCACTAGCGGTTTCCCCAACCGATATAGATTGAGGTTTTCCATTTACAACAGGGAATGGAACAGATACTACTATTGGACCCTCTTCATCTGGGTTGTAACTACACACTGATTTATCATCATCGTAATCAATGAACCCAATTTCTCCTCTGTCTGGGATGGAAGAGAACTCCTCATCCCAATTCCATAAATGGTACTCATATCACCAAATTGTTTTTATCAAATGCACAACACAATCTGCGAGTTTCAATTAACACATAAAGAGTAAATCCCCATTCTGTCATATGCAAGACAAATCATATGCATTGCACATTGCTGCTACAAAGTATGCAACTACAAGAAACCCAATCCACAACCCAATACCCAATGAAACAACTACATTGCCATCAAAATGACATTACTAACAATAGGATCAACCAATATAAGAACACTACTAACAAACATAACAAACCAATCACAAAACAATTGTTTGACTGTATATGTAATCTATAAGTACAACAATCAATATATATGTATATATATGAGTTCTAATCGAAAATTTGTAACTGACCATGTTATCATAATTCATAAGAAATGGGATTTAGTTAAGGAGTGCCCTAAGGGCATTTATTAACAAGCTTGAAATAATTGTACATTATTTATAAGTGTACATGTCATAAAGAATGTACGACCGCTTTGTTAATCAATGCCGGGCACTCGTTAACAACACCCTAAGAAATAATACAAAGCATCGATGCTACATAGTAGATAATGCAACGAACCCAATTTATTACTGAAACCTCCCTGGAATTTTGTTGGCAGGACACACACAGAGACACACAAACAAAAGCCAAAAGGGCAAGTACAAGATCAAGATCAACATCAACACTGGTTTTAACAGTAAACCCACAATCCGAAACAAATCAAAAACAAACCATAGTTCAAAGAAACAAAAAGATCATCAGATTCATAAACAAAAAAAAAAAACCACAAAACCTCTCTAAGAACACACCCACACACACCCAAATGTACAGATTGAGAGAAACCCACCTCGATCGGAGCTCGAATGCTTGAATTTCTAGGAAGAGAGTGAAGAGGGCACTATGCAGATGAACATAAAAGCAAGAGAAACCCAGCCAATCACAGCCAGTGTCTGTGTAAACTAAAAAAAGAAGATGAACAAAGAGATGATGGCAACAAAACAGCTGGTCTTATATGTAATGCCAAAGTAGATTCCATTGAGATCACTGTAATGTAATACATTTCAAAACTCTTATATACATATATACATACATACATACAAATGTATGTACATTGTGAAGGCTTTAGAGAAGAAGATGGAACTAGTCAAAACCCATCTATTTAAAACCTTGGATCATTATTCGGTTAATTTATTTTGTTTCAGAAATTTTTTGATGTATAATTAAGGGGTTGTTACTATCTAAAAAAAAATTAAGGGGTTGTTTGAGATAATTTAAATAAATGTATTTTTTATCTTTTTATGAAAATATGTGTAGAAAAGTAGAGAGATGATATGATAGAAAAAAATAAAAAGTGTATACTTACTTTGAGTAGCCAAACTTGGCCTTAAGTAAAGATAAAGTAAAATTTAATTATTTTTTTATAATATTATTATCATAGTAATATATTACTATCAAACATATTAATATATTATTGTTCATATCAATTTTGATCGTAATAAATTTTTTAAAAATAATTATATAGTTAACCTGAATCTTATTTGATAAATTTTAATGAAAAAATTCTTAAAATAATAATTTTATTAAAAATCAATATTTAAATCAAAAATTATATTATTTTAAAATTTAAAATTTTAATAATAATGACTTGAGTTAAATTTTTTAAATAAGTCTTAGTTTGGAAAGAGTTAAAATAGTCTATTTTTTAGTTATTTTAACCTAATTTTTTTAGTTTAGTTTGGTTTTTATTTTTTTGTTTTTTTTTTAAATTTTTGTGAGAGAAAAAATTTAATGATTATAGTTTGAATATGACATTTTGTCTAATTTCATATTTTGTGTTTTTTTAGTCAAAAAAACAAAACCGAACATAGTTTAAAACTTTTTATACTTATTCTTAATAAATTAAAATTTTATTGCGGTTCAGTTGTTGTTGGAAAACTTCCAAGCCGCCATCTGTCCGCCGGGTTGGTGGATTAAAAAAAATAATCTACATCCATCTGCTTGATTGACGGATGCTGATTGAACGGATTGGCGAATAGATACGAATTAGCTTGACGGTTTAAACTTTTATAAATTTTG
The DNA here is from genome assembly GCA_025200525.1 of Camellia lanceoleosa. Lineage (NCBI taxonomy): Eukaryota > Viridiplantae > Streptophyta > Magnoliopsida > Ericales > Theaceae > Camellia > Camellia lanceoleosa. The sequence goes on from CM045766.1 coordinate 172,298,773, forward strand.
AATATAATATAATAACTTATCAACAAATTTTTTTTTTATAACAATCCAACTCAATATAATCAAAAGATTATTAAGTAAATTTTCAAATATCAATAATAAATACGTATAAAAAAACCATACATTATCAAAAACTATTTCATTACTTTTTTTTATTTAAAAACTGTTTAATTTGATTTAAAAAAAAACAAAAACAAAAACAAAATTAAGTTTTATATTTTTCACACAAAAATACTCCAAGTTTGGCAAGTTGCCAAAAAGTCAAAAAGTTATTCAAAAAAGTTAAAAAGTTATCACTATTTACCAAAAGTCAAAAATTACGACTACACAACTCACAATCCTAATTTTTCCTACGAACTAATTTATACAATTTTTTAATATACATTTTTCTATAAAAATTCAAAAAGTTAACCCAAACATCCATATTTTTTTCCTCAATTTTTTAGTCCAAAAAGTGCATTAATTTAGGACACCCCAAACAACCAACACTTGCCATTTGATAAAAAGATTTCCAAATTGAAAATACAATAAAATATCTAAACTCTTTTTCAATTGAAAATACAAACAGAATATTTAAACAAATTAAAAATATAAAGTCTTACAAATTACTAAGAGTGCTCGCGGTTTTGGAGGTTCAGTTGCAGCCAAATGAATCTCAAATTCGTTATCCCTCCAAAACTAAGTATATTGAAAAAAATTAAGGGGTACTTACCAATCAGTCCTATTAACTAGACTTATTTACCTATAGGTCCTAACTAATAAATTTAACACTATAAAAATAAGAGACTAATAAATTTATCACTACAAATTTATTCATAAAAACAAAGAGACTGATAAATTTATCACTATAAATTTATTCATAAAAATAAAAGACTGATAAATTTATCTTTATTACTTAATAAATTTATCAATAGGACCTAATGGGTAATAAGTCCCAAAAGTAGGACCTATTGGTAGTTTACCAAAAAATTAATTCACAACCGTCCGCTTGTCGTCATACATCTGTCCAAAATACTACGGATCGATTCGATTTGGTCAGTTTTGGCGAATCGAAATATCCGCTGCTTACCCCTAATAAGAGAGCATTGACCAAAACTCATGAAAATTTGACTGAGGAAAAAATCTATTTGGTTTCAGTTTTTAGAATTCACTTCTTAGAAAATTTTATTTTTTCGTTTTTCATATATTTTTATTTTCATTAATTTTTTTAATATTTTAAACAATTTTTAAAATTTTTAAACATACGTAACATAAATATATTTAAAAAATATAATATTTGTGAAAAAATCCTTTAAAATTTTATTAAATATCAAAAATACAAAAAAATATAAAAGTATATTTTTTGTATTTTGTATATTTATTAATTTTTAAATATTTTTACAAATATTTTACTATTTACATACATCTAGATAAGGTGTATTTACAAAAATTAAAAAATTACCTAAAATTTTAAAATATTTACTAAAAATAAAAAAAATACTAAAAATTAAAACCAAACACAAACAAAACCTTTGTTTCAATTTTTTGGATAAATTACAAACACACCTTTGAGGTATACTTAAATTACAAATTATCTCCTGTAAATTACAAATTAACCCAAACATCCATATTTTTTTCCTCAATTTTTTAGTCCAAAAAGTGCACTAATTTAGGACACCCCAAACAACCAACACTTGCCATTTGATAAAAAGATTTCCAAATTTAAAATACAACAAAATATCTAAACTCTTTTTCAATTGAAAATACAAACAGAATATTTAAACAAATTAAAAATATAAAGTCTTACAAATTACTAAGAGTGATCGCGGTTTTGGAGGTTCAGTTGCAGCCAAATGAATCTCAAATTCGTTATCCCTCCAAAACTAAGTATATTGGAAAAAATTAATTCACAACCGTCCGCTTGTCGTCATACATCTGTTTAAAATACTACGGATCGATTCGATTTAGTCGGTTTTGGTGAATCGAAATATCCGCTGCTTACCCCTAATAAGAGAGCATTGACCAAAACTCATGAAAATTTGACTGAGGAAAAAATCTATTTGGTTTCAGTTTTTAGAATTCACTTCTTAGAAAATTTTATTTTTTCGTTTTTCATATATTTTTATTTTCATTAATTTTTTTAATATTTTAAACAATTTTTAAAATTTTTAAACATACGTAACATAAATATATTTAAAAAATATAATATTTGTGAAAAAATCTTTTAAAATTTTATTAAATATCAAAAATACAAAAAAATATAAAAGTATATTTTTTGTATTTTGTATATTTATTAATTTTTAAATATTTTTACAAATATTTTACTATTTACATACATCTAGATAAGGTGTATTTACAAAAATTAAAAAATTACCTAAAATTTTAAAAATATTTACTAAAAATAAAAAAAATACTAAAAATTAAAACCAAACACAAACAAAACCTTTGTTTCAATTTTTTGGATAAATTACAAACACACCTTTGAGGTATACTTAAATTACAAATTATCTCCTCAGTAATTACAACTTAACCCAAACATCCATATTTTTTTCCTCAATTTTTTAGTCCAAAAAGTGCACTAATTTAGGACACCCCAAACAACCAACACTTGCCATTTGATAAAAAGATTTCCAAATTTAAAATACAACAAAATATCTAAACTCTTTTTCAATTGAAAATACAAACAGAATATTTAAACAAATTAAAAATATAAAGTCTTACAAATTACTAAGAGTGATCGCGGTTTTGGAGGTTCAGTTGCAGCCAAATGAATCTCAAATTCGTTATCCCTCCAAAACTAAGTATATTGGAAAAAATTAATTCACAACCGTCCGCTCATCGTTATACATCTGTCCAAAATACTACGGATCGATTCGATTTAGTCGGTTTTGGCGAATCGAAATATCCGCTGCTTACCCCTAATAAGAGAGCATTGACCAAAACTCATGAAAATTTGACTGAGGAAAAAATCTGTTTGGTTTCAGTTTTTAAAATTCACTTTTTAGAAAATTTTATTTTTTCGTTTTTCATATATTTTTGTTTTCATTAATTTTTTTTAATATTTTAAACAATTTTTAAAATTTTTAAACATACGTAACATAAATATATTTAAAAAATATAATATTTGTGAAAAAATCTTTTAAAATTTTATTAAATATCAAAAATACAAAAAAATATAAAAGTATATTTTTTGTATTTTGTATATTTATTAATTTTTAAATATTTTTACAAATATTTTACTATTTACATACATCTAGATAAGGTGTATTTACAAAAATTAAAAAATTACCTAAAATTTTAAAAATATTTACTAAAAATAAAAAAAAATACTAAAAATTAAAACCAAACACAAACAAAACCTTTGTTTCAATTTTTTGGATAAATTACAAACACACCTTTGAGGTATACTTAAATTACAAATTATCTCCTATAATTCTAAAAATTATATTATGTCTCCTAAGATTTCTAATTTAATAACAAATAAATCTTTTTATTAATAAATCATCAAGTTAATTAACTGTTTTTAATAATGTTACAATTTTATTTCAATTAATAATTTAAATAATTTTATTATTGTATAGGTGAATAGTTAAAAATTTTATTTCTTTAATTAATTTTACTAAATAAAAAATTCTGATAGAGAAATATTTATAATTTTCTAAATTAAAAGAAAAAATTTATATTTTAAACAAATTTCAAAAAATGTATTTATAATTTATCACAATTTTTTAAAATCGTAAATGGTTGATAATAATGAGAATAGGAAACGACAAGTAGTTTAGGAAGGGGAGAATATTTTCAATGATGCCAAAGAAGTGCTTGGACTGCCGCTAAAGTAGAGTGGCCCCACCACTAAACACGTCTTACTTCTCTCTCGAGAAACACGTAACATAAAAAATAAATAAATGAATAAACTAAGGTAGTTTAGTTTAATTTTAAATCATGATTTAAAAATAAAATTATATTTTAAATTTATAAGTTGTTAAAAATAAAAAATTTATTTAGTTATGAGTTTTAAATTTTTGAAATGATAAAAGTTATTTAATTATGAATTTTGAAAAGAGTTTTTAAAATGGGCAATGGTTGAGGGCCACAAAAAGTGTGGCTCAAATGGCTCAAATTTGCCAAAATGATGTTATTTTGGCAAGTTTTGAGCCCAAAACGATGTCGTTTTGACAAATTTAAACTATTTGAGCCACACTTTTTGTGACCCTCAAACATTTTTCTTTTAAAATATAATTCAAAACCTTATTACTCATAATCAAATACATAGTCCAAAACTGTATTAAAAATTCTATTCAAAATTTATAATCAAACTCTTTTTAAAATTTAATTCAATAAATAATTATTAAATAAAAAAAATTTATTTAAAAATTTTGAAAATTTAGAAATTTTTTATTTAAAATATTAAATATATATATATATTATTTTTTGTTAAAAAAAATTCAGCGAGTGCTTTAAAATTATTTTTGATTGTATATTTTGTTGAAATTTTTTTTTAATTGCTTTGTTTAAAATGGTCTAAAAAATAATTTTTATATTTAAAAAATATCAAAAACAAATATAATTTTTTTATTTTCAAATAATAGGTTGCAGTTGCGCGGGCGCACACACACATAAAAAAAAAATAAAAAATAAAAAACATTGTTCATGTCAACTGGGCAGACAATCGGTCAGACGTTCAGGGAAATGTCCGGGCGGACAACCGAGTAGACTCAAAAATTCAAAAACTGTCCGAGAGGATATATCAAAAACACATCGTTTTATTTTATTTAGATTATATCAATTTTTATTTTGATCACATCATTTTTATTACATTGTATATTTTTTAGTTAAAAGTAAAAATATATACTTATTTAAATTATCCTAAACAACTCTTAACCTTATATTTTGAGATTAAATTCATCACCTTTCATGGTTGGAGCACTTTACCCATATGGTTTAAATATGGTCAAAAAAATCTTGTGTGATTTTGGATTAAAGTATAACCATTTGTGTTTTCAACTAAACTAACAAAAGGTGTATCACAAATACAATTTTTTAGAATGGGTTTGATTTTCTAAATAATTAAAGTGAAACCAATACAACCAAATATATATATATATATATACATTCTCATTTTCTCCATATCTAAAATTAAATTAATAAGTTAATTAAAATAAATTAAATTAATAGAAAACATAATTAAATAAAAATATAAAATAAATACTAATTAATAACTAATTTAAAATATAATTAAATTAAAATTATATTAACATGTGTTAGGAATTAAACTTGTAGATATTTCTACAGTAACACTCACCAATTTACTGATTAAGTCCAACATAACCTTTGTTTGGTTTCAATTTTTTTAATTCAATTTTTTTTAAAAAAAAATTAGTTTTTTATTTATCATAATTTTATTTTTAGTGAATATTTTTAATATTTTAAGTATTTTTTTTTTAACTTTTTAGATGCACCTAATCTAGATATACTTAAAAAGTAATATATGTCACGACCCGCTCTCCATATCCACGAGTTAAGTATCGTAATGACTAGTAACTGAAGTTACCTCTGGTTAATTCTTAAACAAATAAATAAACGTGAGTGGAATAATATTTAAGTGAGGATACCAAAATAATCATTGAAACTTCTATTTAATTAAATTGTCAAAGCTGAACTATATCTACAAAGTGCTTTGTGCCTACCCCACGCGCTGGCCATGACATGTCACCTGAAAGTGGTAAACAACTATAAGCACATAGTAGAGTGAGAAATATTATACTGAGTATAAGGGTATAAAATTCACTATGAATAATTATGGGACAAAAAAAAACTTGATATTAAAATACAGAGTATATAATACGAAAATCATATACACAAAATAAGTACAACCATGGTACAGAACGGAACTGAACATATGTACGAACTCAAAAGGTGGCTCATACAAACTCTAGAAGTGGCCCCCACAATAGTGTAACACTTTGCTCCATAAAACACTTTACTCCACACTAGAAATCAAAATGTCAATGGATCCATGACAGATAGAAGGTCACAAAATGACTAATCAAAAGGTCAATGGTTATTTAAGTCTCTCAAGGCATGGAACTCCCATGGTGGTACTTACAGAAAATAATTGTTTATAAAATCATTGTCAAATAATTAATAAAATTTAAACAAACATATCCATGAGTTTCAATTTAAGCAAATAAAGCTTAGAAAATATCAACATAATTGAAACATTAACATAACCATAAAACATAAATTATATAAAATAAATTATGTTAACTCAAAATATATGTAAAATATATTATAGTAACTCAAAGTATAGGGTTCGTTTGGCAAGAGCTAAATGGGACTTTTTTGGTTATTTTAGCCACAAAAGACAAAATAGGTTATTTTAGCCACAACAAATAAAACATCACATCCAACTCATAATCATTACACTATTCTCTCACAAAAAAATTCAAAAAAGCCAAAAAACCCTTCCCAAACCAAACTTTTTAGCACAGGCTAAAAAAGTCAAAAAGCTAACTCACTTCCCAAACTGAGGCATAATATAACTCAACTTTATATTAATCTCAACTTTTACTTTTCGTTTACCATGACCCACTAAATATTCCAAACTAAACTCAAAATTTTATATAAAAAACAAAACACTTAGGCAGAGAGAGAGAGAGAGAGACTAGTGTTTTTTTGGGACATGAGGTTGATGGACATGTTCATCCTTATATAGAGGTGAGAAGGCGTGGGCAGCAAGTGACGTGGGGGCACATATTCTTATTGTATTGAAAATGTTATATTTTAGTGTATTTCAGTCTAGAACAAATATCGAGAAAAATATAATAAAAATATTATAATACTCAGAAAATAATATCGAATAATAATATAAAGTTTTTTTTTTTTTTGAAATCATTTATAATTAAATAATACTAATATAAAATTTAAGGGACAACTTAAATTTTTGAATTGTTACAATCTTCTCTTTTTTTTAAAAATTTCGTCCTCGAAATTTGTCATGTAAGCTATCCAATGCGCACTCTGATATATATATACTAGTGTATGTCCGTACCTAAAGGCACGGTATAAATATTGTTAAGATCAAAATGAGTGTGTAACATTTATAGAATCTGTAATTTATTTAATAATTTATGGAATCTGTAACATTTTTTGATAAAAATACTGAAAAATATAAAGAATTATTATTCTTCTTATGGATTAAAATATAATTTATTTAATTTGTTGCAAAAAAAAAATAAAATTTTGAGGTCAAATTATATTCAAATAAATTTTATAATTAGAGTGAGGTGACGGACAGTAAAACACACTGCACCACCCACCCACGGTCCTTTCTCGCTCTCTCATCTTCTCAGATTTCAAATTTTAAAACACACTCATTCTGTCTCTCTCTCTCTCCTCAAAACACACTTTGCTACTACAAGAAGAGGAGGGCAAATCTATAAAGACCAAAAAAATAAAATAAAATAAAGAATTATTATGGATCGTTCAGTTTAAGTAATAATAGAATTTTTGTATTACGTTTTGAGTGTTGAAACTTACAACATTATAATTTGGATTTATATAGGTAGGTTTTACTTAACTTTAGTTCTTTTTAATTATATAAGTGGTGGAGATTTTCTTAAGTTCATCTTAATAATATTATGTACTTTAAATTTAATTGATTAAATTATTAAATTGCATTCATTTTAAACTCAAACACCTCTCATATTCACACATGCTTTCCAAGTTCAAAACATGCCTAAGTTTTTGAAGAATTTATGGGGTGAATAAATGTCAATCTCTGAGAGGCAAACATAAAGGCTAGTCGAATTTGGCGAACATTATGCTCACCTGAACTTGAGCAGTTTAATCCATGATTATTTAGATTGGCATGGGACCATTTTGCAGGCTCAAATGCGTTGGCATAGCCTAAAGGGCCTATCAATGCACACCAAGCTATAGATACTTAAATAGATTCCTAACTCGTAATTGTGATCGATAGTAAAAATAAATAAATTGCATGATCACAGAGGTTATACTCAAAACAAAGTTCTTGCCCCTGAAACTTAAATTTTGAAATGCTTTAAACTACATATGATATTTAATGACTGATAAACCTTGGCCAACCTACACTAACTAAAAGTTCATATATACAAAACTTTGAACCTGAATCTTGTACTACACACACCCTGACCATTATGTAGTTTAAGGGAGTGGGTATAGCGATCTCGGTATTCCCTTGCTGTATTTGTTGTATTTTGGACTTTGGTTCCATGGAGTTGGTAGTTGTATCTATCTTATTGTCGTCCTTTGATTCCACTTCTTTGAATTTTAGGATGTGTTGAGTATGTTTCGAACAGGTGGGTTGAGCCTTGGTCTAAAATCTTGTTGTCGGGTTTTTGGTCATTCCGCTCGAGCAGGTCTTAGAGCGCTCGAGCGGAGATTGCACACTTCCAGTATTTTTGTGCCCTGCAAAACTTCTGCAGGTGTGATTTCTACGCTTGAGTGGGTTTCCTTACGCTCGAGCGGGTCGCGCTCAAGCGGGCTTGTTCGCACTCAAGCAGACAGTGCATCTTTGGTGCAAAGTTTTGGGAGGGGAAAATCGCGCTCGAGCAGACTGGTTTTTCACGCTCGCGCAAGTGTGTTTTGCCTTTGTTTCTTGGCGCTCGAGCAGGCCTTCTTGCGCTCGAATGTACCCAGTTTTTGGTTCCTGACGCTCGAGCGTTGTGTTTTTTCGGCGGACATGTCGAGCATCGAAGTCGATTAGGCATTTTAAAATCACTTTTTACACTCTCACTCTCTCTCTTGCTTTCTAAAAAGACATTTTGAGAGCCTCTCTCTCTAGGAACTCCCTTCTCTCTAGGTATTGATCTAGTAAGGGTGGTCTCCTCATCTTTGTCCTTTACAAAAAAGTTGTTTATCGTCGAGGGCTATCTTTTGATCCAAGAAACTTGGAATTTGGAGCACTTTCATTTTCTTCATCTTCTTCGTTGGGTGTCATCTTTTGAGGTAGGGATTCCTACTCACTCTTATGGTCTTTGACATAGGTTTTTGGTTGTTTTGATAAAATATTGAAGTTGGGTGATTTTGGAACTTAGGGTTTCAAAATGTTAAAAGAGGGTTTTGTTATTTTGATTCTAAAAATGTATATTTTGGGTTTCAAAATAATGATATTGTTATTGGTTGTTGATATTTAGACCATTGGGTCAATATTGGGAAATGGGGTAGAAAACCCTAATTTGTTGTATAAATTAATTGGTATCATTAATTTGGAAAAGTTGTGGATTTATGAAATTGAGTTGGAAATAATGAAATTGACTCATTATATTATGAAATGATAGAGTTGGATTTGTTAATCGCTCACTTTTGAAAACATTGATACTTTATCTGTTGAAGCTTTTATTATCTGTTTAGAAATAACTGCTTTGGGCTATCAGTAGAGGATAGTCGTGATTGTTGTAGACAATGCATGATGGTTAGGCAAACTAAAACTAATCGATTGAGTATGCTATTGAATATAGCGACTGGAATAATACATTAACCTTATGTATTGACTAATTGTATATGATCTATGTTTATATACATGTGTTGTGTGGGAGGAGATAGAGGATGTACTCCACGGTTTAGGAGAAGATAGGGGATGGACCTCTAAACTGGACTTTTGTGTGACATTGATACAGCACTACAATGTGTATCAAGTGTTTATTATGGAAGTGTTCGAATTGATTTGATATAGCACTAAAATGTATATCGTTATCAATTGTGAAGTGTAGAAGTGATTCTATGTTATGTTGATACAGCATCGAAATGTGTATCTTTCGTAAAGTGTGGAAATGGTTTATGTGTTATCGATACAACATTACAATGTGTATATCCATCATAAATTTCGAAAGTGTTTTAAAGATGAGTTTAAATCTCATGTTAGTTACTGGCCAGGTTTTGAGCCATTGTTGTGAATTGTGAACATGATAAAAAATGAAAAATGAAAAATGAAAGGAAATATGGACATAGTGGTCATGTAATAGAGATGGATTATGAATTGATTTATGGGGATTAAACATTTATCAATTGCCAATGTCTTAGTTATTGCTCATACTGTGTTTAGCATATCTATTCTGGGCGTTAGCTCACCCTATATGGGACATTATTTTTAGGTACAGGTAGCATGCCACCTCCCAGGACATAGCTATGATGATGATGAGAGTTGAAGACTTTTTTTGTTTAATTGATTGTAATTACATGTTTATCAAGCCAAGGGCTTATTTTGTATAGAGTTAGTACTCTCCTTTTGTGTAACTAAGTGTTGACTTGGAAAGCTGTAAGCCCATAGGGCATTTGCTTTTGTTGTTAACATGTAATAATGTTATAAGAACTACTTTGATGAATAGAAATGGTTGATTTCTCTTATATCAATGCATGTCTAAAGTGATGGGTTATATGTTTTTTTTTAGGGCGTTACAGTGGGCACCAAAGAAAAATGAAAATGTTAAGTGCCACCAAAGCTATGTATTCAAGAACAAATGTTCAGTAAACATTCCACACTGTAACAATTATAGCGGATCACATATTTCCACGAGAATTTATTAAGGTTGCGTTGCGTTCGCTGGAATGATTTTAGGCAAGAATGGAATGGCTATTCTCCTAAATTAGTGAATGGTGATTTCATTTCCCATGTAAATTCTTTTTTTTTTTTACTTAACCAAACATGAGAACGGATATTCCGATCGAATGAACCAAACTAAACAGGTACACAAAAGACCATCCAGGACTTTCATGCCATGTCCTTATTCAGGCCATAACCAAGAGTTGAATAGGTCAATAAAGTTCAAACCCATCTCCCATAACTCAAAAAATCACAAACTTTAATACACCAAAAAAATAATAATAATAAAAATAAAATCTTGCATCCAACAAATAAGTACTGCATACAATTACATAAAATCATATTCATGCCCTTACCTTTTGTTTGAGTCTCAGATTTCTCTTTGCAAGAACTAAATGCTCCAAAACAACTCATCTCTTTCACTCACAAACACCTCTGATAGGGACTGAAAAAGCTTAGCTTGCAATCACATCTTCTCTTCAATCCAACACCTACCCCATTTTCCAACCACACAAACATTTACCTAATTAGTCACCAAAAGACACATCATTGACAATAACACCAAAACCCACATCGATCAAATCAAATTAAGACCAAACCTGTGTTTTTCGGAGTGATTTCAATCGAATCGCGTTACGCAACAGAATTGGAAAAGACCCATTAGGTGGCTCATCACCATCTTCTAAACATCCTCCTTCTTGATTGGGTTTCTAACCCACCTCTTGGGCTTGTGGCATGTATGATTTGGTTTAGTTTTTTCTACTGTGCTATTTTTGTATTGACCTCTGTTAAAAATATAAAAAAAAATTGAAAAAGCTTTATTTTTTTTTTAATTTTATCATCTGATCTGAAACCAAATAAAGAAAAAAATAACTAAAAACTTGAGCTTTATTGAAGAAAGATTTTCATTTTATGTATGGTAAAGGATCAAAGATATTCATTTTATATATTTTTTAATTGAATTTTTTTATAGCTTTGTTGCAATTATTGGTAGGGAGAATAGGAGAGTTTCAGACAGTTTGTGAGAGGTGGTCAATGATGGTGGGATAGGAGGTGAGTTCCTCTTGGCATGTAATAATGAGGAGGAGAATGGGAGAATGGGAGCTTATTTACACTGTGCCTTTATACACTTCAAACAGCAAATCATGAGATTGAACAAAGAAAATCATCAATTTCTCAAAAGGAGAAAGGGAGAGAAAGAGAAATCAAATTACCTTTGAACGGTAGTACAACGATGATGTGGTTGTGGCTGGAACAAAGAAATCTAGGAAAGAAGAGCCATGAAAATCAGGAAATAAAAACACAGAGAAAGTAAAAGAGAAATCAGTTTTGATGTTTGTTTTGTACTGCCTTTGTGCAATGAATGAGGGAAGATGCTTGAAAATGGCTTAATTTCTTTAGCATTTTCTGCGCATTTTCTTCTATTTTCCAACAAAAAGTCAAGAATCCAAAAGGACATAGAGGAGGATGGGGATATGGAAATTCATATAATTTGTTAGGGTACTAAAACCAAGGGAAAAAAAAAGTAAATTTACTTTTATTATTGTGTTTCTTTCTCTAAGTTTTCTTGGCAGGCAAACAAAGCATTAACAAACTAAGAAACTCTAGAGACTTTGTTGAGGTTCACACGATAAATATTGGTAAGAACTTTTATTTCATAAAAGTGTTGGTTGATTGATAAAAACACAAATTCGATTGCCTCAATAGTTTACACAAATTGAAAACCCCAAATTCAATTGCCTCATATACATTTTAAACCCAGATAAACAATCAAATCTTGATGATAATGATGATAAACAAACAGATTTATTATAACCATTATAGACCTCAATTCCACCAACAAACAACACACCCAAATGTATATAATTCCTCTTCCCAATCCTGAATTCACCTCCAAATTCAAACCCAGCTCACCAAATTAGCTCCAAACGTAGAAGCACTCCTAAGTTCCCATCATACAAAACTACTTCTATTAAGTCTTAAAACTCAAAACCCAATAAAAATTCTCTTTTTCTGTTACTTTTTTAGAGACAAAAAATAAAATTACACAATGTGCCTTCTTCTATTACTTTTTTTTTTCTCCACAAACACTTACAACATTGAAGTAGATTTGAGTGTTAATCATATTGTAAGTGTTAGGACCCTTTGTTGTCAAATTCCATGGATCAAACCCAAGGTTGTAATGATTTCTATAAGTAGTTGGTTTTAGGATTACTTTTGGATTTCTATAAGTAGTTGGTTTTCTCCCAGATTCTATAAATTCGCATGTTGGGTCAAACTAGGATTACTTTTGGTTTTCTATAAATAGTTGGTTTTCTCCCAAAACTAGATAATTCCTTCAGATATTCTTTTTGGATATTAAGGTTTATATCTGGGGATATTTTGCTAGTTTTTTTTTATGTTTTATTGAGTATTCAACTCATGGTTTAAAAAGAATACATCAAAGGTTTTGTTTGTTCTACAGAAAAGAGAGAGTTGTTCTTCGGTGGATTCTAAAAAATTCGAGCTTGAAGCTTTGGTGGATTCTGGAGTAGCTCATCGTAAAGACAATTTCGAGGTGAAGACAAGGTTGGAAGAGGCACATAGAGGTTGGTTCAATTTGGGCGTGGATTCGCTAGGTAATTGAGAGTATACCTGTGTAATTCATTTATATCTTCTTAGTGGATTGTCTTGTGGCTGTTGCCCGTGGTTTTTTTTATCACAATTGGAGGTGTCCAATTGTGATTTTTCCACGTAAAATCATTGTGTCAATTTGTCTTGATTGTTTGATTGGGATTGTTGTTTACTGCTTAAAATTAATACATAATCACAAATCAACATCTAGGGGATTTCTAGATTTTTCAATTGGTATCAGAGCAGGTCGTTCTATTTTTTTTTTATAAAAAATCTATTAGAGCGAGATCTTGTTTGATTTGTGATAATAGATACAATTCGTGAGGGAAATTCTATGGTTCGACCACCCTTACTTGACGGATCCAATTATTCTTTTTGGAAAGCTCGGATGAGATCGTTTTTAAAATCTATTGATGAAAAAGTTTGGCAATCTGTCATGTATGGGTGGACTGAACCAACGATTACCGTTGATGGAGTAACTTTCCCCAAACCAATTGATAAGTGGGACACAATTGATTACCAAAATAGTAGCTGGAATAGTAAAGCTATCAATTCTCTTTTTTGCGCTGTCACACCTGAAGAGTTTAGTCATATTTGCAATTGTGAAGTCGCAAAAGAGGCTTGGGATATCTTACAAACTATTCATAAGGGCACTCCTTCGGTTAAACGCTTAAAACTTCAAAGGCTCACGTCTAGTTTCGAAAACCTTTCAATGAAAGATAGTGAGACCTTTGATGAATTTTATGCGAAGTTGAGTGACATTGTAAATTCCAGCTTCAATTTAGGTGAAAAAATACTAGAATCCAAAGTTGCTGGAAAAATTTTGAGATCCTTACCCGATCGGTTCCAACCAAAAGTTACAGCTATTGAAGAGGCTCAAGATGTTGACAACCTCAAGCTGGATCACTTGGTTGGAAATCTCCAAACTTATGAGGCACATAGGAATTTCAAAAAGAAACAAAAAGATGCTATTGTTTTTAGTAGTGCTTGTAGAGTTGGAGAGGATTCTGATGAGGATTGTGAGATAGATTCCAAGATTACAGCTGCTTTTGTTAAACAATTTAAAAAATCTTTTTTGAAAAAGAATCTTAATCTTTTGGAATCTACTCATACTCATAAATCTAAAGGCAAAGATAAACTCAAAATTAATTCTATAGCCAAGAAGGAGAAAGGAAAGATACAAGGGAACTCTGAAAAGAGTACAATGCTATGAATGCCAAGGATTTGGCCACTTTGCTTTAGAATGCCTCACTCGTTTGAAGAAGAAAGCCCTCGCTATCACCTAGGATGATGAATCAGAATCTGATGAAGATGATAGTAACAATGAAGATCAATGTGAAAAGGGACATAAAGAATTCCTTGCTTTCATGGCAGCTTTCCGAAGCTGAAGAACGAACAGATTCTCCGAAGAGGTCAGTTGAGAATATCACTGATGATGAATTCTCGGAGAGTGATCATGAAGAGCTTGAGCAAGCTTATGAAAAGTTGTATAAGAAGTCTCTTAACTTATTCAAATTGAATGACAAACTCACAAAGAAACTCAAAGCATATGAAAGTGAGAATGTCAAATTTAAGGAGGAGATTTCTGAGGCCAGGATTAATGCCATCAAGGTAGCTGATGATCGACAAGTTCTTTGTGCAAAACTGTTGACTTGTGAGACAGAGAGGAATGAGCTACTGCAAACCCATGCCATGTATGAAGAAAAGATTGAATCTCTCGAGATGTCACAAGTTACTTTGGAAGAATTAATGATCAAGAAAGAGGAAGAGCTCAAGTGTGCTATGGCTACCATTGGTCTTTGGAACAAAGGATCAAAGACTTTGGAGGATATCATTGGGTCTCAACAAATGAGTTGTGACAAGAGTTGCATTGGCTTTGGTGATAACAAAGAGCAAAAACAGAGTGCATCTACATCTCATGATACAAGAACTCAAGGAAAGGGAGAACTAAAAATTCAACATGAGGATGGACTTCTCAAACTTCCTAGAGTTGGTAAGGTAAAAGAAAAAAAGGTACACCCTATACATCCTGTTTTTATTTGTCATCATTGTGGTATGCATGGTCATATTCGCCTTATTGTTATAAGTTGCATGGGAGAGTGTATTTGCCTAGACCTATGAATAGGAAGTTGGAAACCATGCCAAGACGGGTTCTCATTGAAAGGGAAGGGAACCACAACGTTAAGACAACACCCAAGAACCGCAATTCTCGCAATTTTGTTCATACTAAAGCGGTTTGGGTGAGAAAACTTGACTTGTGTTAATTTATTTATTTGTTTTAGCTTTTGGGTTTCTGTGTGTTTTTTTTTAATATTAAAAAAAAATTTAAAAAAAATGTGTGCATGTTTTTTTTTTTTTTTTTTTTTTTTGTCTTGCATTGGTTAAGAAAAAAAATTATAAAAAAAAATCAAAAAGATTTTCTTAGTATGGTTTTGCAAGCTTGAAATTTTTGAGTGGTCCTTGGTGCATATTGGAATTGATGAGAATATCCATTACATGTTAATATGTGTGTGCTTTCTATGGTCATTACTTATTTTGGAGTGTGTGTTTTTTGATTAGTATGTCTCATTCTGTACACACTCTTGGATTAGCAAATATTGGAGTTTTCCGCCTTAGTGGTTTTTTTTTTTCTATGGACTTCTAGCATGGTATCTTTTGTTTTTCTAGAGGAATTGACCTATACTAACATATCATGGGTGATGTTGAGTCTCTTAACCATCTTCCATCTTTTTGCATCTCCATGGCTTTCCCCTTTGTTCTTTGTAGTCCAGCCATGAGGAAAAGGCTACCTCAGAGTCACTAACCAGGCTATCCTTATTATATCCATGCTTTTCTGGTTTGGTTTCCATACTCTTGAGTGTGTCAGCTGCCAATGAGTGTGCAAAAGAAAAAGAAGAAAAAGAAAAAGAAGAAAAAGAAGAAGAAGAAGAAAAAATGTGCAAAAGAAAAAGTGAAAATAAAAAAAAAAGGGGATTCATTGATTGAGGGGAGCCTCTGCCTTTACTCACCAAATACCCTTTGATTCCTAGTGGTTTGACTTTCCTTAGTTGTGCTTAGATTCTCTTGTCAGAGGTCCAGCTTTCATATCACTACTAGGATTTGAATCTAGTGTTTGTCGAACTCCAAGAGTCACACACACACTTTTATCATGGGATCTATGCTTTTCACATATTGCATCACTTTCTTTTATGAGGAATCTTCTAGAGGTTGTGCACATTGTGTTTTCAAGTAATTATGCTTCTTGGATAATCTTGTGTGTTTCAAGGTACAAATCTGAAATTCCTTGCTTGCTCCACCATATAATTTTTTGTCGTTTTCTTCTTGTTCACTGTTTTCAGTGTTTGTGGTTGCTTTCAGTGAGGGGGAGTTCGGTTAATCGTTATCATATCATTACTTGTGTGGTTTTTGATCTTTTTTTTGGTGTTTGAGCTTCCTTTGTCAATTCGTGACAAAAAGGGAGAGAAAGTTGTTTTTATGGTACATGGTATAGTTGTTTTTACTTTTGCTTCTATCCTTCTTTGGTACAGTTGGATTGTCATATGTTTATGGATGGATAATATTTTTATGAACTTATCTTTTGTTATTTAATCCAGTTCCACATATTTTTGGTTGGCTTGTGTGTGGTTGTTTTCTTTCAGGATAATTGTTCAAGAGCATGGTTTTTAGATTTGGTTATAAGTGCTGGTTCCTAGTTAGTGGTGTTGTTTTTGTTTTGATTGGAAAATTGTTTTAGTGTTTTTGTTAGGAAAACTGTTTTAGCATGGTTTTGTCCGGGATTTGACAAAGGGGGAGATTGTTAGGACCCTTTGTTGTCAAATTCCATGGATCAAACCCAAGGTTTTATTGATTTCTATAAGTAGTTGGTTTTAGGATTACTTTTGGATTTCTATAAGTAGTTGGTTTTTTCCCAGATTCTGTAAATTCACATGTTAGGTCAAACTAGGATTACTTTTGGTTTTCTATAAATAGTTGGTTTTCTCCCAAAACTAGATAATTCCTCCAGATCTTCTTTTTGGATATTAAGGTTTATATCTGGGGATATTTTGCTAGTTTTCTTTGATGCTTTATTGGGTATTCAACTCATGGTTTAAAAACAATACATCAAAGGTTTTGTTTGTTCTACACAAAAGAAAGAGTTGTTCTTCGGTGGATTCTAAAGAATTCGAGCCTGAAGCTTTGGTGGATTCTGGAGTGGCTCATCGTAAAGACAATTCCGAGGTGAAGACAGGGTTGGAAGAGGCACATAGAGGTTGGTTCAATTTGGGCGTGGATTCGCTAGGTAATTGAGAGTATACCTGTGTAATTCATTTATATCTTCTTAGTGGATTGTCTTTTGGCTGTTGCCCGTGGTTTTTTTATCACAATTGGAGGTGTCCAATTATGGTTTTTCCACGTAAAATCATTATGTCAATTTGTCTTGATTGTTTGATTGGGATTGTTGTTTACTGCTTAAAATTGATACATAATCACAAATCAAGGCGATTTCTAGATTTTTTAGCAAGTATGCTAATCACAGAAAATGTAATATATAGGAGGAGATCTGGGAAAATAAACAAACATGAATGTTTGATTTTTGTTCATGAAGAAAACGAAATGCATAAAACTTTCTTTTCTTTTCTTTTCCAACATTTTCTTGGCATGGAAAGAGAGAACAAAGCAAAGAAACAGAACTCACCATCGCTGGTAGGCGCAGGAGCCGGAGCCAGAGAATAAGCCTGAATGGAATGCAAAACAAAAAAAAAAGGTATGGTCCTGTTGCAAAACAAAGCCCTAAAGTGATGAAGGAGGATGAGGGAGTGGGAGATGAAGGGATTAAGGTTGTGGCTGGGAGAGAGGGAGGAAGATGGGAATAGAGGGTTCGGGTTTGGGTCTCTGACGAGAGAAAAGAGAGGTGACTAGTGGTCGTCGGTGTCGCGATAGCGGTGGTCATCGCAAAAGAAGAAAAGTTTTGAGAAGAGAGAGAGATGTATCTATGAAAGAGAAATAAGAAAAAGTATTCAAGAAGAAGAACATAGAGGGAGAGAGAGATAGACAGGGAAGGTGGAAGGCAAACGTGGGTAGGTGGAAAGGCAAGCAGGTGTGATGTTTAGGGAGAGAAGTGTTTGGGCGGGAATCATCTATGGATCTGGACCATTGATATACACTCAGGATTCATTTCAGCCATTGATACAAAATGTATCTCTCAGACATTTTCATATATTTTCAAAAACCTTCTTGCCTTATTATATAGATATATATATATATATATATTAAGAATAAATTTGATGATTAACCTATTATAAAATATTACTAAATCATTATCTCAAAAAATTATCAAGAATTCTAATTTGAACTTATGTGATCCGAATCAAATTTCCAGAGTCATCTACAAGAATGCGATTTTCTTAAGGTTCAATATTTTAAATTATTTATCTCAACATAAAATATAACTTTATTACTTTTATACTACTACAAAAAACAACTCACTGTTTATTCGTCAAAAACTGTTTTGGAGCCAAAATTGGAAACAATAGGTGATTTAAAAAACTTTTCATTGATTTTATGAAAGATTAAAAAGTTAAAATGAATTTTTTTTGGGGGGGGGTCAAATTCTACAGAACATATAATACGAAATTTTTTTTTTTTGTAATTGTTTTTTTTTTTTTTTTGTTGTAATTGTATGCAATTATATATAAAGTAACAATAACTCATCTTAATTACAAAAATTAATGAAATACCATAATTATATATACCACGATTGTTACTATACAAATATTTAATTTAAATACAATCTCTAATCTAGCTCAATGTTTTCCCCATCCTATTTGTGCATGTGTCTTATGCTCCAATGATTTTATTATTATTATTATTATTATTATTATTATTATTATTATTATTATATAAATAAACCATTGCTTTGATACCACTTGTCACGACCTGCTCCCTGTACCCAAGGATTAAGTATTGTGATAGCCAATAACTGAAGTTACCTCCAGCTAATTCTTAAACAAATAAATAAACGCGAGTGGAAATAATATTTAAGTAAGGGTACCAAAATAATCATTGGAGTTTCTATTTAATTAAATTGTCAAAGCTGAATTATGTCTACAAAGCGCTTTGTACCTACCCTATGCACTGACCCTATCATGTCACCTGAAAGTGATAAACAACTATAAGCACATGATAGAGTGAGAAATATTATACTAAAAGCATAAGGGCATAAAATTCACCATGGATAATTATGGGGTTAAACAAAATTTGATATTAAAATACAAAGTGTATAATATGGAAATCATATAAACAAAATAAGCATAACCACGGTACAGAACGGAACAGAACAGATGTATGGACTCAAGAGGTGGCTCGTACGAACTATAGAGGTGACCTCTACAATAGTGTAGTACTTAGCTCCGTACAGCACTTTGCTCCACTATAGAAATCAAAGTGTCAATGGATCCATGACAGACAAAGAGTCACAAAGTGATTAATCAAAGGGTCAATGATTATTTAAGTCCCCAAGGTATGGAACCTCCGTGGTGGTACTTATAAAATAATTACTCAAAACACATTTTAATAAGCAATTATATCCATGAGTTTTTCTTAGTATATAAAATAAGGTTCTTAAAATATATAATATAATTAAAAATGCTAATATAATTTATAAAACATAAATTATGCAAAATAAGCTATGATAACTCAAAATATACGTAAAACATATTATGATGACTCAAGATATAATATAACTAACTTTTATATTAATTTCAGTTTTTACCTTTCATTTACTACAACCCACTACCCCACACTAAACTCAAAATTTTTTATATAAAACAAAAAAACACTTAAAGGCAGAGAGAGACTAATAGTGTTTTTTTGGGACATGATGTTGATGCACATGGTCATCCTTATATAGAGGTGACAAGGTGTCGGCAACAAGTGACGTGGGGGGCATACATCTTTATTGTATCAAAAATGTTATATTTTAGTGTATTTTTATTTAGAAAAAATATAGAAAAAATATAAATAAAAACATCATAATACTCAAAAAATAATATCGAATAATAATATAAAGATAAATTATTATTTTTGAAATCATTTATAATTAAATAACATCAATATAAAATTTAAGGAATAACTTAAATTTTTGGATTGTTACTATATATTTGTATAAAAATATTTTAAAAATATTAATAAATACATAAGATTATAAAATGAATTGAGATTGAAAAAGAGTTGGTTAATGATGCTCGAACATGTACTTGTTTTGTAACGCCCTCAAAATAAACCCATAATATACACAATATTGACATGCATTGGTAAAATAAAACAAAACATTATTTCATTCATTAGAGTATTCTTATTAAAAGACATTACATGTAACATCGAAAATAAATGCCCTACAGGCTTACAGCTTTCCAAGCCAACACTTGGACACAAAAGTCTGAGTACTAACTCAATTACACATTAAGCCATTGGCTTGAGTTTACATGTAATATCAAAATAAAACAAAATAACAACTAACTAAACAGAGTCTTCAACTCCAAATCCTCCCAAGCTAAGTCCTTGGAGGTAGCATATCACCTGGACCTGAAAATGATGTTCCCATATAGGGTGAGCCACAGCCCAGCAAAAATATACTAAACCAAATATAAGAATTGACTAAAGCAATAGCATTCGATAGATGGTTAACACTTACAAATCCATTATATCATTGTACAGTTTCATGGCAATAATGTCCATGACATGTTTCACTTTCCATTTATACAGATATGGCCCAGAACCTGGCCAAACACTAATAATAAGACTACATCTCATATTAATATTACTTATGATATTTACAACTAAATGAGGCTAAGGCTCATAATAAAAACACTTCCATCAATTGATAAGTACACATGTTTGCTGTACTAAAATACTTCCATACATCAACAAGTACACAGATTTGCTGTACTAATGGAGTCCATCCCCTTTCTCCTCCCAAACAGGTTTGAGACTCCATCCCCTATCTTCCCTCAAGCCATGGAGTACATCCACTATCTTCTCCCAAACAATATACATATACAATGTATTTAACACTTGTCATATACAATATTCAATCAATACAAATATGTGCTGTATTAATTCAACTGTCATATTCAATGACCTATTCAAAGTGATTAGTTTCAATTTTCCCTAATCAGCATGCAATGTCTACAACAATCATGACTATCCTTCACCGATAGCCCAAAGCAATTATTTCTAAACAGAAAATAAATGCATCAACAGATATAAACTCAACATTTTCATAAGTGAGTGACTAAACTATCCAACTACACCACTTAGTCCACAAATTTCTCAATTCCATGAATTAAACTTAATTCCGCATTATTCCCAAAATTAATTATACAAATTAATTTATTACAACAATTAGGGTTTTTTTTTTTCCTTTTCTCAAAATCAACCCTAAGGTTCAATTTTATCAATTTAACACTATCAATGTCATTTTTCATGACTCACAAACATATGGTATTTAATATATGAAAAACCCCCTTTTTAAATTGTGAATCAAACCCTAACTTTTCCCAAAATTTCCAAACGACACCAACATATCAAAATAACCAAAACTTATGACAAAACCTATAATATGGAGTAGGGTATTCCTACCTCGAAATGAAGAACTCAAATGGAGAAGATGGCGAAAACCCAAGGTGCTCCAAATCCACTATTGCTCAGATTAAAACGAAGCCCAAGTCACCCTCTATCTTTTATACAAAGAGCTTAGGGTAGAAACACACTAAAAGGAGATGAAACCCTAGAGAGAAGGTGTGTAGGGAGAGAGAGAAGACGGTTCTAGGGTTTTAAAATCAAAAGGGAGATGAAAAAGTGATCCAAAAAGTCAGATCTCGATTTTATATAAGAGTCGCCCTGCTCGAGCGTGGAAACCCCTGCTCGAGCGTCACTTACAGACTCCCGCTCGAGCGTCAAAAATCCCGCTCGAGTGGCGGATACACACTCCCAGAACTTTTTGCTGAACCAGGTTCCCGCTTGAGCGTAAAACTCCCCGTTCGAGCATCACACACAAACTCAAGCTCGAGCGTCAAAACTCCCGCTCGAGTGTCCAACACTGTAGAGGAAATACTAGAAGATGGAAAATCACGCTCGAGCGTCAAAACTCCCGCTCGAGTGGAGAAGCAACAACAAAGGACACGCTCGAGCGTCAAAAGCTCCGCTCGAGCATGAAGGCAAAAATCTGGGCAACTACCATTGGTTTCTAAATTCAACCAACCTGTAACAAACCTGCCCAACACATCCTATAACTCAATTACAAAGTACGAAAGGATGCCAACAAGATATAAACATCTACTAACATCCACGGAAGCAAGTCCGGATCACTGTACAACAAGGGATAAAACCCGGGATCGCTATATGTTTTGAGTGCCTATTCATTTTCTATCGGTATTTATGGATTGATCACGAGTCGAAACATGGTTAGAGGCTTCATGTGTCCTGAACTTATATTGAATGTAGTTAATATAAATTTTGTAACATTTTTTTTATTTTTTTGATAATCGTCAATTAAAAGGAGCTATTTTCTCCATTTTTGTTATAGCTATTGCCGTTGCTGAAGCAGCTATTAGACTGGCTATTGTTTCATCAATTTATCGTAACAGAAAATCAACTCGTATTAACCAATCGAATTTGTTGAATAAATAGTATTAATTATATAAATAGTAAATTTTTTAAAGATTTTTTTTTCTACAAGTATTATACTTTTTAACCGTAATAATGTTAGTTGTATCCAAAAACTAAAAAAATTTATTTAAAATATTAAAAAAAATTCAGTGAAGACAAACAAAAAAAAAATGAAAAATAAAAAAATTAAAATTCTAAAACCAATCAAGGTGAGATAATCACTAATTTAACGATTGTCAAATAATCAAAAAAATTATTTCAGATTGTATGTTAAGACTATAAAATTCATCAAAATTTAAAGACGCATAATTTTATTAGTTAATTTAACAAATTAGATCATATAGAGAAGTAGATCTCACAAATTAAGAATTTACTTGATCAATCCTCTTCTTCGACGACCACACTATTAATTTTCTTGTTGGCGATGATTGTTTCTATTCTCAATGGACTGAAACAAAAGAGATTTTGGAGCGTTTTTTATTTCTTTTTCTGCTTCTTCTTTCATGTAGTCTCTCTTCTATAACATAGACTCTCTCTTTATATAACAAAGACACAAGAGTAAATGCACAAATAAGAGAAGTAGACTTATTTAGTAATAGGGTTCACTCTTCCTAGGTGATAGTCAGTGTAGATATTTGGTCATTTATTTAGGGCCTATAACATTACTAAAATATTTTCTCTTAAGAGTCAAAGTCAGAAATGTGAGAATGTAATTACCTAAAATGAGAATTAATATAGTTACCCTTTCTGCAAATGATTATCCCCAAAAAAAATATAAATAAAAAAATACAAGTGTGTTTTCATGAAGAAAAAAAAAAGAGAAATATATCTATATATATAAGCGGTGCTTTGCCCTCGGTGGCTTGTATTTCGCTTTTCCCATTTTGCCCTTTGGCTTTGCATTATTTACAAACTAGCGTATGCCTGTGCTTAAAGGCACGGTGTAAATAATTTTAAGATTAAAATGCAGTTATAAATAGTTTGTGAAGTTTGTGTCATTTTTTGATAAAGATACTGAAAAAATATATTGAAATATTTTTCTTCTTAAAGAACTTATAACAATTTTGCTTGTATTACACGCTCTACAAAACTCAAATAAAATAACAACTCTTCCTAATCTTAATGCAAATTAAGAAACAAATATATAAGATTTATAATGTTCATCACTATTGCAAATCAAAATATAAGAGGCAGTTAAAAAAAGTGTAAACACTGAACAAAAAACAAAAATTAAAGTTATGTTGTCATACACCAAAAGAGGGTTAAAACTTTACAAAAAGTGGGTTAAAGCTTTTCAAAATATGTGTTTGCCCAAACTTCCTCCTCATTATTTTCCAAAAAGTCTTTGTATCAACTTTATGTATCCCCAATGAGGAACATGTATAACAATCTGATAATTTGTAGAAACAAAAAAAATATAGAGTAGTACATTTGTTGGAAATATACATATCAAAATACTTTGAGATTGAAATTACCTTATTACATCCCCATCAAAGCAAACTAGTCGTATTTTTCCTTTTAAGCTCTATAGATTTTTCGATCAAATCCTACAAAAGTCCATATTTCAAATTATTATTAAATTAAAATTTTATAAAAAGTTATATAATCAGTAGAAATAAATCTATATGGTTACCTTCTGATAAAATGTGATTTAATTTATATAGAATACTACAACAACACTTCAAGATAAACAATATTTGTAGTAGAATCCAAACTATCTTTAGGAAGGAGAATACTTATACGATCAAAGGATGTACATCTGGACAATGCCATATATAATTGCTTATGGCTAAACACTAGTATACGCAAATCAACCCCAACAAATTTCACAGATTGTCCTTGAGATTTATTAATGGTCAAGGCATATGCCAATCGGACTGGAAATTGACGTCTTGTCATTTGGAAAGGCATTTCTGAAGAAGATGGTGTCAAAGATATCCTTGCTATAAATGCCAAATTGCCAAACTTTTCTCCAGTTAAAATTTGAGCTTCAATTATGCGAGTGCCGCACTTAGTAACCATCAATCTTGTACCATTACATAGCCCATCTTTCGGTGCATTGTTTCTCAAAAATATTATAGAACAACCCACTTTCAACTCTAACTTAAAAGTTGGCAGCTCAGGAGGTTCTAATGAATTTAAATATTCATTAGGATATCTATTTGTAATGGTAGGATCAATTTCATTATCTTCAGATATTTTATCTGCTGTAAGATAAGTATATAATCTCTCTAGAAAGATATTCAACGCAGTAGTATTAATGTCACTGACATCATCGTTACGCATAGACAAAATTGTGCGTTCAGTTAAAAATGTTGGGATTGACGTCTCTATCATATTCAATTGTGGATAAACTGTAGAGAGTAATTCATTCAAATCTTGACATTTGTGTATTGTTGATGGAAAGTTAACAATTTCTTGAGGATTGGTCCCAATCTAAAAAAAAAGTAAAATCAATAAAAAAGTAAGAGTGTAAACACAATTTATTAAACACAATTTATTAATTTAAAATAATCTATATAATAAGGAAAAAAGTTAAAGTAGTGTTACCTCTACCAAGAAATTTGCAAAATTAGCATTTTCATGGCCTTCATGATTCAAGCGCATATTCAAATCCAAAGTTAAGATAGATATATATATATATATATGCTTCCATAAAACAGAGTGTCTTAATGATGCATTCACAATTTGCTCACGAACTCGTTTGGGTATAACTGGTAAGATTTGTCTAAAGTCTCCACCAAGAACAACAGTAATATCCCCAAATGGCTTTTCACTATCACAAATATCTCTCAATGTACGATCAATTGCCTCAATACAATGTCTATGTTGCATAGGAACTTCATCCCAAATTATGATTTTTGTTTCTCTAAATAACTCAGCTTGTAATGATTGTTTGCTAAACCCACAAAGTGAATTTTCCAAGACATCTAACGGAATGGAAAATGTTGAATGTGCAGTGTAACCTCCTACCAGTAACAATGATGCAATTCCAGACGAAGCCACAGTAACAATGATATGCCCAAGGCTACGACATTTTAATGCAATCATATTGTACAAATATGTTTTCCCTGTTCTAGCATCCCCATTCAGAAGAAAACAGTTCATTTATTTTCAAAAACTAAAGAAATGATTGTGTTATAAGCATTTCGCTGTCCATTATTGAGACAGTCAATAGTAATTTGTGGATCTGCTTGTTGTGCCTCACTCTACAGTTATTGATGTTCGAAGCATTTGATTTACCAACTATGCACTCCAATTTGCAGTAGGTTGTGGCATGAGTGGGAAGTCAATTAAACGTTTGTCTGATTCATGAAACATTTGATTTAAAAGATGGAAACCATAATCTTCAATTTGAGCCTCAGTTGGGTTAGAAATGGCAAACAATGTACGAATCTTATGTGCAAGATCATCACATATATGCATTGAGAATTAATTCCATAATGCACATGGATTTAGTGGAGAACACTGGGTGAGAATAATACTAAACAATCTCCTCAATTGATATCTAGTTTTTATAACTACAACCTCTTTCAAGCATTATATTCATTCTTCATCATATTCTAAAAGCCCCCTTGCAACACATGCTAATTTAAATGTATCATGCATAACATTATCAACCGTGCGTAAAGACTGAAATGACTTTGGTCCTTTGACAATGGTTAGTAACAAACAAAGATAAAATCTTTTACCATAATTAGGGCTAGCAAAGTACATTTTACCAATTGCATATCCCATTTCTCTTGATTTCCATCTCTTTTCTAACTTAAGCCAAACAAAATGTTGTTGAAATTCTTGATAAGTGAATGGACATTCATTTTCACTGGCAACACAATATGCAAAAAAAGCCAGTAAGAGTTGACATTTGTTGACCAGCTCTAGATTGAATCATTTCTAATGACTCTTCTGGGTTAAAAACAACGCGATACATTCCAGGTAAATGAAGTGCCAATCGTACAACTGTTGGCATCTCTACATGCAAAGGATGACCAAATATTCGCCAAGTAGCTTTTGGAGGTCCAATATACCTTGCATCAAAATATTGTTGAATCTCATTTATCATTCCTAATACCATCGTTATACGATCATAACCCTTATAAATGTATTTATGTATATACTTGACACATCTCATTCTAGTACAAACTTCCACATTTATATGACAGTTGAAAAGTTTAGAAAGATATGCATTGTATAGTATGACATCCCTATTATCAACTTCTTGCCCTCTCACAATATGTACTTGACCATTATTGTGACAACGATAGGTAGGGTATCCATCTTGATCCATAGTAGTTTTTTCTATGAAAGCTCGAGGGTATCTCTTAGTGCATCTATCATTTTCCATACATGGTGCTTGAGGATTTCAAGCACCACATGGTCCATGTATCATACAACATTTGATAGTTTCAAAAAGTATAGGATCATCTTTTGGGTCTAAAAATTCTGCACAGACTAATTTGTCTACTTGAGCACATGTTTGAATTTTGTCTAGACCCTTAAGAAATAAAAGTGCATGCATATAAGGGAGACCTCGTTTTTTAAATTCAATTGTAAAAACATGTGTAACTTCATTTCCAAACACGTTATTTGTTTCTATCTCCTTCATCAAACATTTTTTCTTCAACTCAAAAACATGGGCAATTAAATCAGGACGATCAATAGGTTTTTGATATGGTAATAATGCTAAAGTAATTTCTGGCCAATTGGGATTTGTAGTCATGGTAAAAAAAATATCTTGGTGTTGGTTGTATCGTGTGATAGCCATTGAATCTTGAAAGATTTCAAACATATGTCTAGGACTATCAGTAAATGAAGATGGCAAAACAAACCTTTTACTAATTTGACCAGGTCGCACATAATCTGGATCCATATCTGACAACTCTTAGTAAAGCTCAACTCGAAGTTTCTTTTGATTAAGCTTGTAGTATGTCAATCGATTTTGCTCAGTTGCAGCCCAAGCATCTACCAAAAACTCTTAAAATAGTTTCCCACCTCTCAAAATTGTTGAATACTCTGTGGGTCGTTCAAACAAACGATAACTATAAAAATCCATTTGAGTAAGTCAATCAGTTGAAGGTTGATCATACTGAACGTTCTACAATTTCAACTCAAGTTCCCATCCAAGCTCACCATATGGAAATAATAAAACATAATGTAATGGCAAGTATGCTGGGTGACATTCATTAATTTGCATCAACTCATTATTTCCTCGAAAATGTAAGATAATATCTCTCATTCCATTTACCTCTGTTCCATCACGTGGTATTACAATTGCAATCTCATCTGTAGTTGGTAAGTTATACCAACGTCGATCAGTTGTTGAATTGTAATGAAGATGAGCAGGTAGATTGTGTCCTGCCGAGTCTAATTGATATAAAATGGCATGAGCCTAGCAAAATTTATCTACAAATGCATTAACTTGCAACAAACTATCCTGAATAGTTTTGAGAACATCCCTTCTCAAGTTAGGATTTCTACGATTACGAATTTCTAAATCTGAATAAGGGTCATAGATATACAATTGAGCATAACTCGCATCCTGCCTTGGTTGTGGTTGTAGTGATCCTGCTCGATGTCGCAATTCTCCATGAATTGTGAATGATGTACGGCCCCTTCCACTGAGTACTCTAGAATCCAATGTAGCACCAAGACTCGTAAAAGCATTGGCTGCATTGTACACTCGAGTATAACTTCGAAAGGATTTTGATTGATCATTATTCCCATCATACAATGCTTGAAGTGGTGGAGGGGGTGTAATAAGTAAAGTTAGCCTAATCTTTCCTTCCAAACAGCAAGTTCCGGATAAGGGACGCTTCATAGATGATTTTGTCAATTTTTCATCCATCCAATGTAAGGTTGAACAATAAGGACATAATACATCCATCTTGCCAAGATAATGGTGGCAAGAATCTTTGTGTGCCTGGGCGTCAATTAATGTACTCGTAGGCATATCTTCTAATTCATCATCAGTACATAAATCTTGTTGAAGAAATCGATTTATAAGAGTAGACCTATGAATATTTGTGTATAAATAAAATTCTGTAAAACAAAACGATATGAGTATAAGTATGTATTTCAAGATTAGACACAGTAGTTTACCGATTCCTTTGTAAAGCTAAAGATGTGTTTGGCATAGAAAACAAACATGTAGAATGATGGGTAACCATTGTTCATTTTTGTGCCAAATGAGAATCTTCAATTATTGTTTCCCACTCCAAGCGATTGCGATCACGACGAATTGGTGTTAAGGAACGTTGTCTTAGTTGAACACATTCTTCTAATCCCTCTTGTTCTCGTTGCAAGCATTGAAATTCAAAGTATGACTTTTCAATTTTTTCACGGTCTCGTTGTGCACATTGGGCTAATGCAGCTTTTGATATTACATTATCATTTTATGCCTAAAATGAAAATATTTTATCATTGATGCAAAATATGTGAATATTTTGTGCTTAAAATAAAACTATCTTCTTATTTCTTCCATTTCTCTTAATTTTGTTTTCTATTTTATTTGTTTTATATCTTTAATAGTGTTATCTTTATTTCTTTATTTCTTCCCTTTCTTTGTTTTAGATTTTATATATTAAATAAGAATTAAAAACCTGTCTTATTTAGTTTCTCATTTCTTTATATAGTTTTTATTTATTCCTTCGTTTCTTTTTTCGTATTCTCTTTATATAAGTAGCAACTTATAGATGGTACATTATAAATGCATATGTATCCATACAAAATATAAATAAATAAATTTGAAAAACACATACAAATAATAGCAAGTTACAAGAAAATATATTACAATCATTCTATAAAAATAACATAAAACAATAAATTCATTTTATACACTCATATCTTTTAACTATTCGAAATTTTGATTAGTATTGCATCATATTTTTTAAAAAGAATATATACCACTTGACACGCATTTGACATTTTCTTGCCAGAAGAAGCCATCTTTTCTTTGCCTTTAGACATTGAGTTGACCTTTTCTGTTCCTTTTGCCTAACAAATATAAATAAAATATTCAAAAGATTAAAAAAATCTTATATAAATAAAATACATAAAATGTTTGACTTGATTTTGTACTTACCGCACGAACACGAATAACATTAAGGTCGTGCTCATCACGGATGACCACACCAACATTTCTAGATGGGGTTGTAGGAGGAGGCCTAGAGAAATGGATTGTGAACAAATTAAATGTTGGAAATATGGTTTTATATAGGCATATTTTTTAGCCCAATTTGGGTGGACCCCAAACACCTTTTGGGGTGGGTCCGAAGAGGTGAAGTGTTCCTTGCCGCGTGGCAAGTCACACGGTGAAGACGGAACGTCAAAATCATTTATGAGTGAATGGGAAGATGACGTTGTTTTCGGGTCTAACATTAATTTTTTAGATAAAATTATTTTGAATTTTTTCAATAAAAATTAGTGTGGGAATTTAATTTAATTCTAAATTCAAATTTTGGATTCCTAAGTGGTTTCTTAAAGTTTGTAATTTTATAATTTAATTTAATTCTAAATTTAAATGTTAGGTTCCTTAAATGTTTCCTAAAGTTTGTACCTCTTCATTTATTTATTTATTTAACTATTTCATTAGTATAATATATATATATATATTTGAAATAGTTTAATTAATAAATTACTTACAGATCTTTGACTTGGTCCACGTGGACAACTTTTCAATTTGTTTGAATATGTTTCAAAGCAACGGTCAGATTTGTTTGTTTTCAAACAGGTTGAAATTTGAATTATACCTGTTCAAATCTGTTTTGCACGTATTCGGATCTATTGTTTTGCCTATATATATATATTCATTTTGCTGCAGTCCAGGGATCTCGAGATCCGAAAAAAACAGTCTGATTTTGGTCTTTGGTTGTCCTAAATTCTGCATTTTTTCATTATTCTTCATACTAGTTTTAGTATAATTTTCAGAGAATTAGAACACAGGTTTGGTTCGCCGAACAAATTTATTTGAAGTGCTTCTATAAATTTGTGAAGATCATTGTATCCTGGGAGATAGACGCCATTCAACCGTAAGCACCGTAGCGAAGCGAATCTGTCTGAAGGACAGAGTGTCACGCACTCGACTTGGTTTTGTAATTTTTATTTGATTCGATAAATAAATCTGGTATGTTATTTATTTATTTTGTTTGAATATATTTCAAGTTATTTTATTTTCACAGAAGATTGTTTCAACAATCTTAAGACAGATCCGAATTATTCTGTTTACAGAATTTTTCGTTTGTTTCCCTTTTTCATTCTTCGTAAATAATTTTGAAAGAAAATTATTTTCTGTGAATTTACAAAATAATATTCTGGTTGGAAAAACAAATAGTGATTATATGCTATTTGACAGATAGTAGTAATATACTGCCTCTTTTCTTTGACAACAACTAGTAGTACGATACTGGTGTCATTAACAATTCAGAATATATTTTTGTGAAATTTTTTCAGAAATTAATTTTGGGTTTTAGAAATTATTTTCTGAGTTTTCATTAATTAAAATTCTGTTTTCAGTATTTTAATTATTGGAGTTTAACAAGAGATTTGAATTTCTGTGTGAAATTAATTTGGTTAAATAAAATTTTATTTTATTTCCAAATTAATTGAAAAATAAAAGTTATATTTTTATTTCTTTTATTTTACAGAATTTAATTTCTTGTGTGGAATTAATTTGGTTAAATAAAATTTTATTTTATTTCCAAATTAATTGAAAAATAAAAATTATATTCTTATTTCTTTTATTTTACAGAATTTAATTTTCTGTGTGGAATTAATTTGTTTAAATAAAATTTTATTTTATTTTCAAATTAATTGGAAAATAAAAGTTACATTCTTGTTTCTTTTATTTCTACAGAATTTAATTATGTGAATTTGGTTTAATTTTCTGTGTAGTGTAAATTCTAATTATAATTTTGTTTTATATATTAGAATTGATGGCTACTGAAACTAATGCCCAAACAAGTATCTTCTTTGTGGTCATTGCACCAACCCCTCTCTGTGATGACAAGATGCGGTAAAATCACGGTGAAAAGCCAGAGAAGTTCTCAGGAACTGACTTTAAAAGATGGCAACAGAAAATGTTGTTCTATCTTACAACTCTGAACCTGGCTCGTTTTCTCCGTGAAGATGCTCCTATCCTGAAAGAGGATGAAACCGACCGGCAAGTGGTTGCTGTGGTTGATGCTTGGAAACATGCTGACTTCCTTTGCCGGAATTACGTCTTGAACGGACTTGACAACACATTGTACAACGTCTACAGTCCCATCAAGACAGCAAAGGAACTTTGGGAATCGTTGGAGAAAAAGTACAAAACGGAAGACGTCGGCTCAAAGAAATTTGTGGTTGGTAGATTTTTGGATTTTGTAATGGTTGATTCAAAAACTGTGATCAGCCAAGCTCAAGATTTCTAACTCATTCTGCATGACATTCATGCAGAAGATATGTCTCTCAGTGAATCCTTTCAAGTTGCAGCCTTAATTGAAAAATTACCAAAAGGTTGGAAGGAATTCAAGAACTACCTCAAACACAAGCGCAAAGAAATTTCTATGGATGAGTTAATTGTGCATTTGAGGATTGAGGAGGACAACCGCGATTCTGAAAAGCGGGCTGGTAAGCTTCCTATGGAGTCTAAGGCAAATGTGGTGGAACATGCTTCAAAAACCAAGAAACGAAAGTCTTCTGGAGAAAGTTCATCACAAGGCTCTAAAGGGGGAAACAATAAAAAGTACAAGTTTAATGGCAAATGTTACATCTGTGACAAAGAGGGACATCGGGCCAAAGATTGCCGTAGCAAAGGCAAAAGCAAAAGAAGAACAAGCAAGAAGCCTGCACAAGCCCATATGACCGAAGTGGACAGAATTTCCAATGGTGTAGATGACATCAATCTTTCTGCAGTTGTTTCCGAGGCAAATCTTGTCGGAAATTCTAAAGAATGGTGGGTGGACACTGGTGCTACTCACCATATTTGTGCTGACAAAAAGATGTTCACATCTTACTCTACAGTGGATAATGGTGAACAACTTTTTATGGGGAACTCCTCAACTTCCAAAGTTGAAGGACAAGGAAATATTGTTCTCAAGATGACATCAGGAAAGGAACTCACTCTCAACAATGTACTGCATGTACCGGACATTCGCAAGAATCTTGTTTCCGGATCTTTGTTGAGTAAGAATAGGTTTAGGCTAGTATTTGAGAGTGATAAATTTGTACTTACTAAGAATGGGATGTATGTAGGAAAAGGTTACATGTCTGATGGCCTTTTCAAGTTAAATGTAATGACCGTTGTACCCTCAGTTATTAATAATACTATATCTTCTTCTTACTTGCTTGAGTCTTCAAATTTATGGCATGGTAGACTAAGACATGTTAATTATGGATCTTTGCGTAGATTAATTAATATGGAATGTTTACCTAAATTTGACACTGATTCAAATCATAAATATGAAATTTGTATCGAGGCAAAATTATCTAAAGCTCCTTTTCATTCAATTGAAAGAAGTACGGAACCACTTGAATTAATTCATAGTGACATTTGTGATTTTAAATCAATTCAAACCAGAGGTGGAAAAAAGTATGTAATCACTTTTATAGATGACTATACTAGATATAGTTATATTTATTTAATTCGAACCAAGGATGAAGCTTTGGAAACTTTCATTCAATATAAGAATGAAGTTGAAAATTAACTTGGTAAGAAAATCAAAAAACTTAGAAGTGATAGAGGTGGTGAATATGAATCACCTTTTGGTGAATTTTGTATAGAACATGGAATAATTCATCAAACCACCGCTCCTTACTCACCTCAGCAAAATGGAATTGCTGAAAGGAAAAATAGGACTTTAAAAGAAATGATGAATGCCATGTTAATCAATTTTGGATTACCTCAGAACTTGTAGGAGGAAGCAATACTTTCTGCTAATTATATTTTAAATAAAATACCCCGAAAGAAAGTGAATCAAACACCTTATGAAATGTGGCATGGAAGAGTACCATCCTACAAATACTTAAAAGTGTGGGGGTGTTTGGCTAAAGTGGCTATTCCTAGTCCTAAAAAGACTAAGATAGGTCCTAAGACCATTGATTGCATTTTCATTGGTTATGCCAAGAATAGTAGTGCATATTGGTTTTTGATTCATAAATCAGAACATACCGAAATGCATGTAAATACTATTATTGAGTCTCGGAATGCATCTTTCTTTGAACATGTGTTTCCGAATAAGACTGGACAAGAGACTAGTACCAATAAAAGATCTCATGATGCTATTACTAGTCAGGATCAAGAACATGATCAAGAGCAAGAGTTAGATCAAAATGAGGAAGAGGAACTTAGGCATAGTAAACGTGCTAGAACTTCAAAATCGTTTGGTCCAGATTTTCTAACATATTTTTTAGAAAATGAGCCTTTAACTTTTAAAGAGGCTATGTCCAGTCCTGAAGCTCCTTTATGGAAAGAAGCTATCAACAGTGAAGTTAAATCCATCTTGCAAAATCACACTTGGGAATTAGTGGACTTGCCACCAGGTTGTAAACCTCTTAGGTACAAGTGGATTTTCAAAAGAAAATTGAAAGCAGATGGATCAATCGACAAATACAAGGCAAGACTTGTAGTCAAAGGTTTTAGACAGAAAGAAGGTCTAGATTACTTTGGCACATACTCACCGGTTATTAGAATAACATCCATTAGAATGCTAATTGCCATTGCATCTCTATACAATTTAGAAATTCATCAAATGAATGTTAAGACTGCTTTCTTAAATGGTGAGTTAAATAAAGAAATTTACATGGAACAACCAGAAGGGTTTTTTGTTCCAGTGAAAGAAAAGAAAGTGTGTAAATTGGTTAAATCATTATATGGTTTAAAACAAGCCCCAAAGCAATGGCATGAGAAATTTGACAAGGCAATGATGTCAAATGCATTTAAAATTAATGAGTGTGACAAATGTGTTTATATTAAAAACACAGACAAGGGTTATGTCATTGTATGTCTTTATGTAGATGATATGCTCATCATTGGTAGTAATAATGACATGATTAAAACTACAAAGAAAATGTTGAATAAACATTTTGACATGAAGGACATGGGCATTGCTGATGTAATTCTTGGTATGAAAATTACCAAAACATCAGAGAGTTATGCTTTGTTACAATCTCATTACATTGAGAAAATACTTTACAAATTCAGCAAAGATGATGATCATCTTGCTAGAACACTTGTAGATGTTAATTTGTATCTTTCCAAAAATGTACAAGAAAGTATTTCTTAATTAGAGTATGCCCAAATTATTGGAAGCTTAATGTACTTGATGAACTGCACTCGCCCAGATATAGCTTTGCAGTAAGTAAATTAAGTAGATATACGAGTAATCCAGGAGTAGAACACTGGAAAGCAATTATAAGGGTTCTAAGATATCTCCGATTTACTCATAACATTGGGCTTAATTATACTAGATATCCAGCAGTACTTGAAGGATACTGTGATGCAAATTGGATATCTGATACAAGAGACTCAAAGTCCACTAGTGGGTATGTCTTTACTCTTGGTGGGGCGGCTGTATCTTGGAAATCTTCCAAACAGACTTGCATTGCTAGGTCTACTATGGAATCAGAGTTCATAGCCTTAGACAAAGCTGGGGAAGAGGCAGAATGGCTTCGCCACTTCCTTGAAGATATTCCAATATGGCCAAAACCGGTGCCTGCTATATGCATACATTGCGATAGTCAATCAGCAATTGGTAGAGCACAGAGTCATATGTATAATGGTAAGTCACGACACATTCGTCGTCGACATAACACCGTGAGACAACTACTCTCTAATGGAATTATTTCCATAGAATATGTTAAGTCTAAAGACAACATAGCGGATCCACTAACCAAAGGGTTAGCAAGAGAGTTAGTTGAGAATTCATCGAGGGGAATGGGACTTAAGCCTATTAAATAAGAGTTACCACAACGGCAACCCAACCTAGTTGACTGGAGATCCCAAGATCTAGGTTCAAAGGGACAACCGAGTTGTGAATGACTCAGAAGGATCACTGGGGGGTCTAACTCCTACCCATTTCTATGATGAAATAGTGATGTCTGCAGCGTTTTAGGTTAAGTAATACTTTTAATGATTCTTATATCTAGGTAAACCTAGTGGAGTATGGCAGAATACTCTTCATAAGAATCACCTATGTGAGTGTGAACTGGGCCGGTTCTATAAGATTTGTGAAGGGCTACAAGTCTTTAGAGCACTCATGAGAGACCAGGTTGTTCAGGGCCAAAATGAACACAATAGTGAGAACTAAAGCGTTGCAGGAATATCTTGTGAGTTCTATTGTCTTGGTTTACACAAATGGCTGAACAGTTCAAGACATCGTGTTCACTGATTAGCTAGTAAATCCGATAGTGTCTCACAAGGGAAGGTTCAAAGCCAAAAGGTACCGATCCTTTGCAGAATATTTTTAATTTAGGCTGGTTTTATATAGGTATATTTTTTAGCCCAATTTGGGTGGACCCCAAACACCTTTTAGGGTGGGTCCGAAGAGGTGAAGTGTTCCTTGCCGCGTGGCAAGTCACACGGTGAAGACGGAACGTCAAAACCATTTATGAGTGAATGGGAAGATGACGTTGTTTTCGGGTCTAACATTAATTTTTTAGATAAAATTCTTTTGAATTTTTTCAATAAAAATTAGTGTGGGAATTTAATTTAATTCTAAATTCAAATTTTGAATTCCTAAGTGGTTTCTTAAAGTTTGTAATTTTAGAATTTAATTTAATTCTAAATTTAAATTTTAGGTTCCTTAAATGTTTCCTAAAGTTTGTACCTCTTCATTTATTTATTTGTTTAACTATTTCATGAGTTTAATATATATATATATATATTTGAAATAGTTTAATTAATAAATTACTTACAGATCTTTGACTTGGTCCACGTGGACAACTTTTCAATTTGTTTGAATATGTTTCAAAGCAACGGTTAGATTTGTTTGTTTTCAAACAGGTTGAAATTTGAACTATACCTGTTCAAATCTGTTTTGCACCTATTCGGATCTATTGTTTTGCCTATATATATATTCATTTTGCTGCAGTCCAGGGATCCCGAGATCCAAAAAAAACAGTCTGATTTTGGTCTTTGGTTGTCCTAAATTCTTTCATATTAGTTTTAGTATAATTTTCAGAGAATTAGAACACAAGTTTGATTCGCCGAACAAATTTATTTGAAGTGCTTCTATAAATTTGTGAAGATCATTGTATCCTGGGAGATAGACGCCATTCAACCGTAAGCACCGTAGCGGGGCGAATCTGTCTTAAGGACAGAGTGTCACACACTCGACTTGGTCTTGTAATTTTTTATTTGATTCGATAAATAAATCTGGTATGTTATTTATTTATTTTGTTTGAATATATTTCAAGTTATTTTATTTTCACAGAAGATTGTTCTAGCATTAAAATCTATATAATAAAGTGGTAATAGTAAAAGTATATATTTCAAGAATTAAACATAATTGTTTACCAATTTGGTGTTAAAGAAGGTTGTCTTGGGTTAATACATTCTTTCAATCTTTCTCTTTCTCGTTCTCGTCGCAGACGTTGTCCCAATTGATATGCAGAACATGGCTTTTGATTTTTTTCACGTTCTCGCCATGCACGTTGGGCCAATGCAGCTTTTGATAATACATTATCATTGTGTGCCTAAAATGAAAATATTATATAAGAAGGTGCATAAAATATGAATATTAATTAACTTGCATCCCTTTCATCATGTATTTTTTTTTTCATTTTAACTAACTTTTTCTCTTCACTCGGTTAAGTTGTTAGTCATATAAGAACCAATGCATGTATTGATGAAATTTAAAAAGGGAGGGAAAAATAATTTGAAAACATATTAAACACACAAAACTGCAAACTCACTATGCACGCACTTATTGGTTTAAAGACACTACCCATCTCTTTACAAAATGTATGTTGAAAAGGTAAATATTAAATCATTGGGTACGTAAAATGTGAATATTAGTGTGTAATATTTTCTGCTTTCCTTTTCACTCTTCTTGTTGTTTCCGTTATATTAAAATGTATTTTTGTCTTTTTCTTCTTTCCTTAAGAACTTCTTATAAGAAAAATAAAAATTTTAAAAATTATATTATGTAGTTTCTTTTTCATCACATATTTGTTCCTTATTCTTCTCTTATATTTTTATTATGCTATGTTGTAAATGCAACATGTGTTCATACAAAT
This sequence comes from Camellia lanceoleosa, assembly GCA_025200525.1. NCBI lineage: Eukaryota > Viridiplantae > Streptophyta > Magnoliopsida > Ericales > Theaceae > Camellia > Camellia lanceoleosa. The sequence goes on from CM045766.1 coordinate 172,336,805, forward strand.
AGACGAACATATTAAAAATTCAAATTAATATTCATATAAATGCATTAGCATGTTATACAAATGCTTACTTTAACATGATTTAGAAAAACATTTCACATTCAATAAAAAGAATTGAATAAATATTTGAAAAAGAAACTTTTAAAAAATGTACATAAAAAAGAGTATATGACACTATACAATTTCTAAAAAAATCTATATAATATTCGAAAAAGAAACTTTTAAAAATTGTTGAGAAATCATACCATGGAATGTGCATTTTCCTTTCCTTTGCCATAAGGGATAACTTTTTTTTGTTTCTTTCGATATTGCTTTGTCTTTTTCCTTTGCCTTTGCCTATAAAAAATAAGTAGAATCTATTTATAAATTATTTTTAAAATGATAAGAAAATATATGTCCAATGTTCAAGTGACTTTTAGGCTTACCTCATGAATGCGAATAGTATTAAGGTCACGCTCATCACGGATAATAACATTAACATTTCTTTATTGAAGAAATCAAACCTATACATACAAAAACTTTAGAGTGATAAACAAAACTTTATACACATAAATAAGAAAATTAGTAAATGGAGGTGATATTACGGTTCGGTGCAAGTCCTCATCCACCTATAAAGTATGAGGGAAAAAAAAATTAGAATAGTGATATTGTCCATAACTATTGTACTTAAATTTATAAGAGAGGTACTTAAATTTATATGAAAAAAAAAAAAAAAAAAAACCTTACTTGACCAAAAATAGTGATATTATCCATGACCGTTGTACTTCAATCTAAAAATGTTTGGTTATATAATTTTAGACATCAAGAAACAAAAAATTAGCAATAATAAAAGTTAACATGGATTTCATTGGCAATGAAATGTTATTTCCAAATCTATTGCTACCAAATCGGATAATAAAATTCAAAATTTTATTTAAATAAAGAGGAGAAGAAATAAATAAAAATATAAACATCTAAGAAAAAAAAAAGGGCCAACCCAATGTTTAAAATAGATATATTTTAACAATCACATTAAAATGATAAAATTAAAATCGGAGTACAACAATTGTCCAAATTTGAACTCTTCTCTTTTATAACTGAATTCAATTTTATAGAGATGAAATTAAAACCAAAATCAAAACCCGTTATAATTATAATCATAAATTTATGCGAAAAAAAATAATTCTAACAGATACCAAAGCCATTTTATAAGCAACTAAAGTAATACACACGCATATACATTCACTAGAATTTTTGAAATACAACATAGAATATTATACTCCCTTAAAAAGGTGCAATATATATATATATATATATGTTGGCTACATATTTTGTAAAAGCCAATTACAATTCGACACGTGGTAGAATGAGGATATTATTGGAAGATGATTTTAATCTTAAATCTCAATCGTACACGTGGCAATAAGTATTGGTTCTCAAGTAGTCTGAGTAGCACTAGATCAGGAGTGAGATACAAGGTGACGTGGCTTCAGCGGTTACCTTTATTCAAATTGAAGCAGGAGGGAAGTCCAACTGCAAGTGATGGCATAGTGGAACTATTTCTAAGGTAACGTGATCAGCGATCATGGAGGAGCAGTTCGACGGTTCGAAGTGTAGTTCGAAGGTCATCCCTAACAAGTATAAATAGCAGGGAAGTTCCCAGAAGAGGGCCCCAGACTCAGATCATATAAACCTGTTTTACTTCGTATTTTTCCTTTCCAGTTTTACCTTTCCTGTACTTTAAATACTTGTTCTTTAAATACCTGCACTGTACTTCAATTCATAGGAGTAGTTTTCAAGTAGATTCAAGTAAACCGTTGCTGTCAGAACTTCCTCAAGTGAGTTTGGACAATTGTAAGTGTTTATGTTAATGAAATACTTCAATTGCTCTTAATATTACTTGTCATTTCTCTTAATTTCTCCTAAAAGTCGAGCCACCGGTAAAAGTCCTCTTCATTGAAATTTGAAAGAACTAAAACATAGTCGCCTGATAATTGATTGGCAATTATAATTTCTGTAAGGACTGATTGATCCTTGCTGGCACGCTCGCATTTACAAATTTACCCTTTGAAAAGCCAAAAAGCCAACATATATTTTTGGCACGCCCAGTGGGACTAATTAAAAATGGCTAGACGAAGACGACAAGGAGAAAATGAACGCTTAGAAGAAGGCGTAGAAGGAGAGGTAGAAATACCTAATCCAGAGGAGAATGTGGTAACACACTCTGTGGAAACTCCTATGTTATCAGAACCTTTGGTCGAACAGACCAGTACTTCTGGACAAGAACCAAATGTTCATAATATTGGACGAAACCAAGGAATTGGACCATCCACCATTCCATCTTCTCAGCCAACAAATCCATGGGATGGCTTGGTAGATGCTATGGGACAACAGCTAATGAACACAATGGAAAGGTGGGCAACATCCTTTTTGGATCGAATGAACAACCACCAACCAACAAATACAAGACATACAGAGGAAATTTTAAATGTTCATCAACAAAGATTGGCTAGAGAAAAACAGCCTATGCAAGTTAATGGACAGGTTAATGGTCAGACTAGTACTCAAAACTATGAAAGACCATCACCTCAGTCTTGGTATGAACCCATTTCGAGGCCTGTAGTAGGCCAAAATACAACAATACTCAACAGTGAAGCCATACCAGTTGGTAGATGTCACGCCCCGAACTCGCCCCGAAAAGTCCGGCAACGTGACCGGCCAGTAATTCGTAGATTACCTCCGGCCTTACTAAACTAAACATGAATAAATGGGGCTCGCGGAAGCGAAAAAGAAACTAATAGTCCAAGAGCTGTGCATAATATGAACATACATTTACATGCCAGAAGATGAGTTAATTACCCACATTCAGTTACAAACCAAGTGACAAAAGATCATGCGTAGCACTTAAATACATGTACAAAAACAAAAGACAAAACTCCGCAAAACGGCCTTCCAGGCCTAGCCCCAGCTCCGAGGCATCCACACTCTGGTTGGCTTACAAAATGGCGGCTCAGCTTGAACTCCGCCTAGGCTTGACTCCCCGGCTGCTCACCTATAAATACATATATACGGGGGTGAGCTAAAGCCCAGCAAGTAACAGTAACGTAAAGGGGTTAGTGAATGAAGTCCAACATTTATATAAAACCGTGATAAAATATTCATAAACATAGTCAGTCATCAGTCATCCTATAGAACATACGTAATGGCGTACTCCATAGATCATAACATAACGTATCATAACATGTGTCGACAAACGACTAGAGTAACCGGTCCCGGACACCGATTAAACACATACCGAGATCTCGTCAACTGGTCATGGGCCTACATATCCGTGCCGTCCCCCATGACTCAAGCGCATGGGCCTACACGTCTATGTCGTCCCCCACAACTAAAACTATCTATGGACACCATACTAGATTCGTAATCAAGACATTCATTCACGTAAAACATTATCATTGAAACATATCATAACGTTTAACATTGAACATGATTCATAATAACATATCTTTACGAAAATGTTACTTACAGTAATTTCCTGCTACCGATTACACGGCCTTTCCGTCTTGTCCTGCAAACATCATGAAACATTTCTTAACATATATCATCATCCATTCACATAAGTCATGTCATTCTTTTTCTTCCTTACATTCTTTCATAGTCATTTCATGTTCAATCTACTCTTCTTTACTTTAATTCATGTTCATAAGATGTTTAAGTGCTGCCATTAACATGTTAGAATCAAGTAATTCATGCTGTACAACTTTCAAAATTTCCCTGAAAATAGCCTTCCTTTCGGCGCCCACTTGTCCTTTCGGCGGATCACTTGTCAGGAAGCTGCTTGGAAGGGTGATTTCTCGCTCGGCGGGATCCTCTCGCTCGGCGGACCTCCTAATCTGAAACTCTGGTTCTTCTTCTAAGCTTTATCCTTTCTTCCCTTTTGCAAAATCGCTTTCAATTTCATGAAATCAAAGTCTCAAGGTTCTTGATAAACATCATAATTTAACTATTATGTCCTCAATTCAAATCCCACATAGCTCATAAACAAAATCAACCCATAAGTTAAAATGCAAATCCATGAACATATACATACAAGATTCCTATCTCTATAGCCATGGAGTTTTGAGGAAGAACCTCTTTCAAGCCAACAAACATGAGTTAAACCCTTCTAAACCATGATCTTAGCAAAAATCAACAATCCATTTCAAGAATTTAAAGAAAATCCTTACCTTTTTTTTTAGCTTGATTTCCCCTTTTCCTTTCTTTCTCTTCTCTTCTTGGTCTCTCCCTCTCTCCACGAATTCTCTCTTCTCTCTCTCTTTTCTAGATTTTTCTTCTCCCTTTAGTTGAGTCAAATGGGTCAACAATCTTTATCTTAAGCCATATATAGCAATTATAACCAATTAAACCAAAACACTTGTGCCAAACAAGCCTTACGAATCAGACGAAATTCAGTCTTCAATTTATTGTTTCGAATGGTTCTAAATATTCTCGGTAGCACATAGACATGTTCAATTTCATTTTCTGAATTCCTTACGGTCATCGATTTCAGTCCCGAGGTTGTCATTTCAACAGATATTTTCCCCAATTCAAACAGATATTCTTCAATTAACTCATATAAACACATAATTAGGTACCGGTAATTACGTCCTACAGTTCCGGGTCATTATAGTAGATCTGGCCAAGTACAAGAAACTGGCATAAGAATGGTGGCAAATCCCATGTTCGAAGCCATACCTGGCACCAGGGGTTATAATAATCCTTTATTTGAATTTATACCCAGGGGGTTGGAGGGTTTGCCTACAAATGGAAGGGACACAATACCTATTCCAACACCTTTCACAGGTCCTTTAGCAGGGCAGGCTCAAAGGGGTTATCCATTTCCCCAACAGCAACTTACACCACAGGGGCAACCAGTCCCAAATGTACCATTGTATGGACCAAGAGGACCACAGGCACAAGTTTGTCCACCGAACCCTGTGTTTGCTCCTCCGATGAGTGGTTGACAAGCCCAAAATATGGTCCCTAGGGACCAAATTGTTGATATTGTTAGGGAGTTATGTGGACCAATGGCTCGGGGGGTCCAGACTCCTGTATATAGAAAACCATATCCAGAGTGGGTTGATAGGGTACATGAATACCCAAGAGGGTTTAGAATACGATTTCACCCTATTCTATGGGCTGAAATCAATCAACGATGAGAGCATATTGCTAGATTATTTGCTTTCGTGTGGTGAATTCGCTAATCATGACTACATAAAATTGAGATTATTTCCAAACTCTCTAAGCGGGGAAGCGTTTGTATGGTATATCAACCTTACACTGGCTCCATTCAAACTTGGCAATGAGATGGAAGAGACATTTCATGCCCAATTTTTCCAATCGAGCGAGTATCCATGGATTTGGCAAGATTGAGTCAAAGGCACGAAGAAAAGGCTACTCAATTCATTGCAAGATTTAAAAGGGCTCGGAATAAATGTAGAGTCATCCTTCGAGCGAAATTTATGCGATTGGCTCAAAGCGGTTTAGAGTTCAAAGCTTGAAAGAAGTTTGATTCAAGCGAATTCGAGGATTTGGTCGAATTAACCTACAAGGTGTCACGATATGAAGCATTATTAGAGGAAGAACAAGATCGAAACAATGCTTCATATAAGACATACTATAAAGATCCCAATTACGAGATTGATGCAGAGATTGTGGGCAAAGAACCCGTGTCTGTGAAGCATTAATTCATAAGGATACAACTATCGACCAACAATTTAAGAAGAAAGACTTTCCGCGAAAGTATTCTTTTGATTTAACAAAAGCAGATGATATTTTCGATCATTTGCTCATGACTAATTTCCTTAAGTTACCAAAAAGTAAAGCGCCTTCTCTTGATGAACTTAAAGGAAAAGTGTCTTGTAAATGGCACAATTCTTGGTCTCACTCAACTAAAAGCGCATTGTTTTTCGAGGCAGGATCGAGCAAATCCGGAAAGGCTGAAGTTCCCAAACAAAAGCGAGAAAGCCATGGGAATTGTGATAACTTGGTTTCGAGAAGTTGGAAGCGGCGCTAATGTGGTTGTTCCAAATTTTGAATCTATCTCTGCAGAATTGGAAGAAGTTAATGTGCAAATGCATATTGCCAACCAGATTGCCAAGAAAGAGACCAGAGTTCACCAGTTGTTGGTCGAGTCTCTCACATCGAAGAACATACGATGAAGAAATATTGGATGACGATTCCTTGGAAGCATGTAATGCAAAGGATGTGTCCAAGGTGTAGACTAAGCTACAAATGGTTGAAGGGCTTCCAATTGATGGGAAGCAATACTATAAGGATGTTGAGAGGCGTCCTAGAATAACCAACGCTTACAACAAAAGGTCGTGCGGCTAGTGACGAACAACGACGGTGGTGGTTGAGCTGCGGTTGACGAATGAATGCTAAAGGCAAAAGGCCCTTGTATGAGTCTAGGCCACTTAACTACTATAAAATGGAGAGTAGACATTACGAAAGAAGATTAGAGAGTTGAGGTTATGGGACTAAAGCCAGAGATTGGCCCCCCAGATCAACTTCACACAGAACAGAAAATGGCCATCTCAAACAAAGGCCATAATCAAGCTCGAAACAAGAGACCAGAACCAAGCACTTACCTCCACGGCCAGTTTCGAAGATAGCTTCGAAGGTGGAAAAGGGTGATTCAACGTCTGAATCAGTAAGCTCTTGGGTGCCTGGAGTCCCAGATTGGTTTGTAATGCAAAACAAACCTAGGGAATTACTGACGACAGAGAGATGTTGGAATCACAGTGAGAATGGTCAAACCTCCTTTGGTGGCCCCAAACAAGCTGGGTATTCTTTGAAGCACCCAAAGACAAAGGAGCCAAGTATGGTTCGGTTATTTCGATCACAAAGGAGGAAAATTCAGCAGTACACCCGATGCAGCCAAAATCTGAAAAGAGTGAAGAGAGTTCTTCACATGTCAAGACGGAAGAAAAGAAAGCAAGTCGGACCATGTTCCAAAACCGACGCTGCAAAGTAAAGTGGTTTGTAGTAGGAACAATGGCCCAAGTTCATTCTGAACTAAAGGCCGTGGAAAAGTCGATAAGGTGATTGGAGAAGGCTCGATGGAAAGTGATAGTGAAATAGAAGAAGAAATTGGCATGAGCCAAAAGAAGGAAATGGCGAAGAAGAAATGTTGAAGCCTTTATGGTGAACAAACATTTCTAATCGAAAGTTTAGTTGAGAAGGATCCTTGAAGGATCGATCATCAATGAAGTACGAGAATGCAAAGATGGAGGACGACTGGAAGATCTTGAACAAGGTAGTCAAGAGGGAAGAAGGTACAACCACCATCGGTTTGGCTCATTCCCACTGTGTCGATTAACATGGTACATATACTACCTCATGAATTTCAGCCGAGGATCGGGAGGACCAAGACATGGATCCAATTCTGTTTCTAGTGAGGAATCACAAGTGAGCATGGTTCAGATGCTCAGGAAATGGCTATTCCTATGGAAGTTGAGTGCGAAAGTGAGGAAGAGGTGAGCATCAACCTCTCATATCCTTTGAATACCCTCAATTCCATGACCCAACATGTCAAGCCTTTGTACATTAAGGCTTTCTTTGATGGTATCTGCTAAACCGAGTCCTAGTAGACAATGGGGCGGCGGTTAATTTATTGCCGAAATCTTCTTTGAAGAAATTAGGAAGAAAAATCCAAGGTTGATCCCAACCAAGACAACTATTGGGTTTTGGTTTGGAGATAAGCAGATGGCCCAAGGTATTCTCGCCTATCAATTTGAGTGTGGGAACCAGGATTGTATGACAAAGATTCTTCGTGATCGATAGCAATGCTAAGTATAATGCCTTACTTGGAAGGGACTGGATTCACACCAACAAGTGTGTACCTTCCTCTTTGCATCGAAGATCATGATGGCTCACGGGTAATGGAGAGACAGAGGAGATTGATGCAGATCCTCAACCTTTCATAGCTTTGTGCGGATTTTGCAGAGGCCAAACTATATATTGAAGGGTAACTCCACCAAGATATTGAGAAAAGTCGATGGCTCACCGAAGTGGCGGTGATGAGGAAGTTACACATCTAAAGCACTTAGTCCAGAAAGTCTTGATGAAGAAGTTGCCGTGAAAGATGACAACGATGCTGGTTATAGGCAAAGAAGTGAAGAACGAGAAGCCAATTCGCTTTTTGATTAAATTCTCATCATTGGATGTAAATGCAATAGTCCGGAAGGTACGAAACAAGAGAGAGAAGCCATGACAATTGGTCAGAACAAGACAACAACAGTCGAGTTTGACCTTTGGGAAATATTGTGCATTGGACATTGAAACAAGAGTCCGGAAATACAAGAAGAAGACGCCTTATGGATGATTTTGTCTATGAGGAAGAAGGTAGAGATGTCGAAATAGAGAACCTAGAGGCGAACAAGGTGAAAAGATTGCTTGAAGGTTGAAGAAACCAAAGAGAAAGCTTCAATGAATTCTCGCAGGACCCCTTAGAAGAAGTGAATTTAGGGAAGGTTACGTGCGGCTCACTTATATAAGTACGCTTGAATGCTCGACAGAGACCAGTTGTTGGTTGTTTTAAAAAAATACAAAGATTGTTTTGCATGGTCCTATAATGAACTACCAGGATTGGATAGATCATTGGTGGAACATAGGCTCCCTTTAAAGCCTAATTTTAAGCCATACAAACAGAAACCAAGAAGGATGAGTCCAGATGTGATTCAGAAGGTCAAGGAAGAAATTCTTAGACTACTTAAGGCAGACTTTATTAGGACAGCCAGGTATGTTGAATGGCTATCTAATATTGTGCCTGTAGTTAAGAAAAATGGCAAAATGAGAGTATGTATCGATTTCAGGAACTTAAACCTAGCAACTCCTAAAGATGAATATCATATGCCTATAGTGGATCTGTTGGTGGACAGTTCAGCAGGGCATCAAGTTTTGTCAATGATGGATGGCCACTCTGGTTATAATCAAATATGCATTGCAGAGGAAGACATCCACAAGACAGCATTCAGATGTCCTGGTAATATTGGCACCTCGAATGGGTTAAGATGCCATTTGGTCTGAAAAACGCCGAGCTACGTATCGAGGGCTATGAACACCATCTTTCATGACCTTATTGGAGGGTATCTAGAATGTTATATTGATGACATCGTGGTAAAATCGATCCATGGAGAAGCACTTGCTTCATTTAGAAGCTTTTTGAAAGAATGAGGAAGTTCAAATTGAAACTCAACCCTCTTAAATGTACTTTTGGTGTGTCATCCGAAATTTCTTGGGTTATGTGGTGCACAAGAAAGGAATACTGATTGATCGAGAATAAAGCCAAAGCCATCATTGAAGCTAGGCCTCCATCAAGTAAGAAAGAATTACAAAGGTTCCTTGGCAAAGTTAATTTTCTTGAAGGTTTATTTCTAACACCGCAGGAAAACTAAAGTATTCTCTTCCTTGTTAAGGCCGAAAGATGAAGAGGAATTTGTGTGGACAGCAGAGCATCAAACCTGCCGAAGGTATCAAAGCCTACTTGGCCAATCCTCGATCTTGATGCCACCAAAACGAAATAAGCCCTTGAAGTTATACATAGCAGCGAGAAGATTCATTGGGAGCTTTCTTGGCCCAAGACAATGAAGAAGGCAAGGAACAAGTCGTTTATTACCTTAGTAGGTTTTAAATTCTTGTGAATGTAAATACTCATTTGTTGAAAAGTGTCTTGCTTTGTATTTTCTTTGCAATGAAATTAAGATATTATCTTTACCTACAACTGTCTTGGTAATTGCAACCACAGATTTGGTTAAATACATGTTATCTAGACTGTGTTGAGGGAAGAATTGGCAAATGGATATTAGCCTTATCGAATTTCATTTAGAATATGTCCCTCAAAGAGGCGATAAAAGGGCAAGTATTAGCCAATTTTTAGCAGATCATCCATCTCAAGCAGAGAACCAAGAGGTAATGGAACTTGGTATGGCTAGTGTTGAACCTTGGCAAATGTGGTTTGATGGATCTAAAGCCAATGGATTAATTGGAATTGGTATTGTGATTAAGTCTCCACAAGGGGTAGAAACCACACATGGTTTGAGTGGATGAAGCTAGTTGTTCCAATAATCGAAATTTGAATATGAAGCCTTAATAGTAGGACTAGAAATCCTTATTGGGTTACAAGTACATGCAGTTGACATATTTGGAGACTCTCAATTGGTTGTTAACCAAGTAAAAGGGATTTTTAAGTGTCAAAGCATAAGCATCCTACCATATTATGTTGTTGCATTACATCCGCTTTCTCGGTTCAAATAGCAAATGTAACCTATGTTCCAAGATTCTTGAACAAGAGAGTAAATGATGTGGCTCAAAAAGCTTGAACTTCAAGAGAAGGGATAATACCCAAAGGGATATAAGCCAAACAACATATCAGAGACTAATACAACCTTTGAATAAAAGGAATGTGATCTTGGAAGTCAATCATAATGACTCACAAGAACAGGATTGGAGGCATCCAATTATGCAGTATTTGGCTGGTCCATCTTCAAAAGCCAGCAGAAAAATCAAATTGCAGTCTATGCAATACATAGTATATGATAATGCTTTATACAAAAGGGGAGGAGATGGCTTATTGTTGGAGTGTTTGGGTCCAAAAGAAGCATTAACAGCTATGGCTGAGGTTCACGAAGGCATTTGTGGTGCTCATCAGCCTGGTGTAAAGATGAGGTGGTTGCTTCGAAGGCATTCCTATTATTGGCCAACTGATAGACTATTCAATCTCACAATGGAGGGTAGGATATAAATTGAAGGATTAAACTGAAGTCTGGACTAACTCATCAAATGACCAAATTTACCTTGAATATATATTTGAAGAAATTTAATTTTACAAAGTTTCGTCTCTACCTTCTCTGTCTTTCTAGAACCGGTGCTGATTTTCAAAGAAGAAATATCACTACAGTTTCAATCTTGTGCTATTGTTGTCTTAGGAAATTATAACTAATAGATTTCATTTTTTCCCTCATTTAAATATTTAAAAAAAAATTCCATAAAATATTTTTTTAATATGTAAATATTTTAAAAAAATAATAAAATTTTTAAATATTTGACAAAAAAAACCCCAAAACAATTTCAAAATGCAACTAAAAACATGATATTAGCATATTCTCTACTGGAGATGATCTAAGAACAATAATATATTATTATTTATAACAATTATGAATGGTGGTAATCATTAATTACCACCATAGACTTTTAATTTAACAGGTCTACAATTGGTATTTTGTATGCATCTTCTCATAAATATATTTGCTCCATTTTTTATATTTTCTGATATCATTATTTTTCTAAATAGCTATATTTCATAATTGAATGATTTTTGATATTTTTTTGTTAAAAAAAAAGAGTTAATTTTTTTTTTAAATTAGTGTATTTTTGAATTTGGACAGTGAATGGTTTGGATGATTAAAATAGCAATATATTTTTTAATGGTTGCTTATGTATATAAATTTTATAGTTAAATGATTTTTGATGTTTTCTATTAAAAAAAAAAAAGAGTTAAATTTTGTTCAAATGAATACTTTTTTTTTGAATTTGGGCAATGAATGATTAAAATAGAAGTACATGTTTTTTAATGGTTGCTTGTGTATATATAAATTTTATAGTTGAATGATTTTTGATTTTTTTCATTAAAAAAAGTGGGGGTTAAATTTTGTTCAAATAAATATTTTTTTGAATTTGGGCAATGAATGGTTAGATGATTAAAATAGCAGTGTATGTTTTTTACTGGTTGCTTATGTATATATAAATTTTATAATTGAATGATTTTTGATTTTTTCTATTAAAAAAAATAGGTTAAATTTTGTTCAAATGAATCGAAATGGATGTGAAGCAATAATAGGGAAATTTGCATTTTAAAAATTATAATACATACTAACGCAAAATTTTATAATAATTATAATAGGAGTATTATGGTCAATATATTGGATGTCCCATGTCCTGTCATGTCCTATCCCCTTATATAAACATTGGAATGGATAATATTTTGTTAATCCCTCCTTATAATCCTAACTCAATCCAAACATAAGATAGAATACACAATCTAAAAGAATTTGTAGTCCTAGGACTATTAGTCATGTGAATGCTAATCCAACATCCAATCCGTCCAAACAAACATGGCCTAAGAAATTTTTGTAAAGTGTTATATTGGAGTGCTACATTAGAGTATTATAGTTTAAAATTATACATTTACCTAAAACTTATTAAGGAGTTTTTGTACTCTTTTTGAAATGTTTAAAGAATCTCACACCGTTTTGAAATATTTGAAGAATCACATATTTCAAGTCATTTTTGTACTCATTTTGAAATGTTTGAAAAATCTCATATTTCAAGTCATTCCAAATATTTATATAAAAAAAAAAAATTCTCATATAAAACTTCATCCAAAATTTAATTTTCATAAGTTGTGCATTTTACCTTTCTAGCGCGTGCTCAGGCACACACAAAAAAAATAAAAAAATGAAACATAATAAAAATAAGGATATAATCCGAAATTTAATTTTTAAATAATATATTAAATCTACATTTTTAAAATCAATGGGATTAATTAGTTTATAAAAAAAAATTAAAACTAAATGAATCATCATTTTTCAAGATGAGATTTATAAATAAATTTTTCATTTTTATATTTTTTTATAAATAATTTTTCTAATCATCACTGATCAACAATTCCCCCATTAATTAAAGTGTGTAAATGAGCAATCAAAGAAAATCAGAAAAAGAGATGAGCAATCAAAGTGGTTGAACGACCGACAGAAACCAACTCTGATGGTCAAAAGTTAAAATTATTTGTTTGGAAAGAATTATTTGCACTTAACTTTTAATTTTTTAGTTAATTTAACTTGAATAAATTAGTTTTGTTTAAGAAATTTTTTTTTTGATTTTTGATTTTTTTTTAGAGAAAAAGTGAAATGAATATGATTTAGATGTAATATTTTGTTTTATTAATTTATTTAGTCTATTTTATTTGTTTATACTTTTTTAGTCCCAACTCACTTCTAAGGCCCCTTTTGGGAAGTGGGTTATAATCCACTTCCCAGATTATAACCCACTTCATCTCTTACAAAAAAAACTGCTTATAATCAGATGTGGACTATGTTTATTTGGAAGCTCTTACACAGAATTTTACTAGTTAAAAATATTTACTAAAAAAAAAAAAATACGAAAAATAAAAAACTCAATTTTCAAAAAATTAAATTCAGAAAATTAAAACCAAATACACTAATTAATTCTCTGGTTTTGGATATGGATCATAACAAGTGCTCAGACTTTAACGTTGTGTTTGGTTGAGAGATTTGAGAAGAGATTTAGAAAGAGAAAGGAAAAATGTAGGTGAAATGTAAATAAAATAAACTTATATTTCATTTAATTTCACACACTTTTTTTCTTTTTCTTTCTAAATCTCTTCCTAAATCTCCTAACCAAACATATCATATGGATAAGGTCTCAACCAAAAATAATGTGGGCAATGATAGAGCAGGGGATTCTTTTGTTCTGATTAATTCTGAGAATTGGTGTCCACATTTTTGTTTTGACAGGTTTGTTATTGATGGGGTGTGGAAGGAGCATACGGTAAAGGTGGGAGCAGCGTGGGTTGGTATGGATCCACAAGGAAACCAATTGGCTTGGAAGAAATTTTATTTTGTTGCAACGTCGGCTTTGATGACCGAGGCCGGAGCTTGTTTCGATGTAGTAAAATGGTATGTGCTGAGCAATGTTTAAGTTTCTAGACAGCATGTAATCTGGCTCATGTAAGAGTGGCCTTAATATATGATGTTATCTTGTTATTTCTCACCAAAAAAAAAAATTTAATTTTTTGGCTTGTTATGATGTAAAAATGTTATTATTATTATTATGTCATTCTAATAGTGACTTGTCATTTTAGCATAACCACCTTCAACGTTATCATTATTCAATTAGTTTTTACATGATCCACTAATCAACTGGAACATTTCCTTGTGTTAAAAAAAAAAGTAAATAAATAAATAAATAAAAACTGAAACATTGCCTTGATCTAGATGAATATCATGTTTTCGATTTTTTGAAGAGATAAATTGGGATAATTAGAGCAATTTAATTTCTGTAATTACAAATTTTAGTATTATTATTTTTTTGTAATTTATAGATTATTTTTTTTTTTTTTAATTTTAAGAATGTGGGTGTTTTTTTTTTTTCCGCTACAATGGAAAGAGAATGTGGGTGTTTGGGAAGTGGGTTTTTTTATAGGTTTTTTTAGTTGTAGGATATTATTAGAGAAATTTTTTTTGTGTTTGGAAAGATTGTTAGATTTTTTTGTGATTGAATTTGATGTTTGTGAGAGAAAAAATAAAATGATTATAGAGTTTGATGTGATATTTTGTTTGGATTTATTTTTTAAATTTTGTAACCAATTTGTTTTTTAGTAAAAAAAATTTTTTAAAAAAAAAAAATCTAAAAAATTTGTCCCCAAACACCGCCATTGTGTGATTGAGTTTTGATTTATGGAATTGTGATTGCAATAAGAAAAAAAATGGTTTTTGTTTTCTTTCTTGAAAATGATTTTGCTAAACTTGGAGTCAATACAGTACACAATTTAACTTTGCCATTTCTTATTAATTAACTCACTATTAAACATGAATATTTGTCAGATCTAACTTCTTTTTTAAAAATAAAAAATAAAAAATCTTGTAGCTCGGCCATTGGAGTTGCTTCTAAGCGTTTGAGACATTATTCCCATCTTCATTGGCATTGCTATAGAGTAATTTATAAGCACCCAGTATAATTATGAACAGAAATTTAATTGTGAAGAAAAAACCCAAGTTTTTTTTTTTTTTTTTCCACTAGGACATTAATATTACAAAGCTAATTCAACAAATAATTCATCAATATCTCTCAACTGTCTGAACAAGCCCAAACAACACTTTCACACCCCAAAAGAATATATCTCAATTGCATAACTACTACACATATAGAGCAACTAAAAATGGCAAACTAGTAGAAGTACTTCAGAGCCATAGCTCCAAACAGAGCCATCAGCAGAGAAAGTGAAAAACTGTGAGATGGCCCGGCGGCTGACGGGGTGACAACGGGCCGAATCCCTGAATTTGAAGTTGGAGCATCCGATGCCACGGTTGGAGGAGATGGAGTGAGGTCAGAAGTTGTATCAGTTCCCGGTGCCAATGCCGGTGACACTGGTGTGGGCACAGTAGAACCTGCCAGCCAAAAGTATTGGGAGACATATCAATATATGTTGCAGCGTAATAGTATTGGAAATTAGGTGTTGCGATCATCAATAATTTTTAAAATTATTAGTTGCAAAAAAGTGTTTTATAACAGCTGAACACTAACATGTATTAAGAACCAGCTGATACATGTGATTTTCATTCCAACCAGTATAATGACATGTATCAGTATTGGAAAGACAAAAATTTAATAATTATCGGTTGATATTTAAAACTATAGGTGGCTTCAAGAGAACATATTTGACCTTGAGACAAGTATGTATTATACCTGTAGGACTTAGAGAAGGAGCCCCAGGGGACACAGTTGGACTAAATGCAATGGGGCCTGCCATGGTTAATAAAATGAATGTCAGCTTATTCAAAATTGGTGTACAAATCAGTATGTTTTTGGTAATTAAATTAAATTATGATTACAAATCATAGGATAAAAAAGAATTTGAATCGAAAATGGTTACCTGGAGCTGGAATTGGAGCAGCAGAGGCTGCAATTGACCAAAAAGCACCAAAACAAAATTCAATCAGCAACCTAAGTAAATTGATAAAACAGAGGAAAAACACCAAGAAAACTAGTGTGGTCTAGATTCATTCTAGCCTAGGTATGGATTCCACTATAAAATAGTTGAAGGTAGACCCCACACTATTTTTCTTGGTACTATTCTGAATTTGAGTTCTTGGTTCTGAAGTTCTTACAGTTGCACTTGAGAGGTACGCCGGGCATATTGCAAGCGCGAGGCAGCGAGATGGCCAGGGTCCGGTTGATGGGTATTTGGAAAGGGACACTTCCGGTGGCAATTAGGCACAGACAGCCTGTGCCATTGCTCATGAGGGACTTAAGGGAATTGCAACAGGCTGGAGTTGGCGTCGTTCCATTGGCAGTGCTGTTGGTGATGAAGTTCATGCAAGAGGTGAAAGTCGAGAGCATAGAAGCCGTGCAAGGGGATTGAACCTGGCCACGGACTGTGATTGTCAGAACAGCCAAAGCAATTGCTAGAAATGGAAGGAAGCGTGAAAAATGCTTGAAAACTGCCATTTGTATGTGTAAATTTAAGGTAGGATGGAATTCTAAGTTGTAGAAGGTGTTGATTGACGGATTTGGAATTTGATGATGTTTGGAAGAGAAGAAAATGAGGGAATTTATAGATGGAAATTTTAGCGGGGAAGTGGAGGGAAGAAAATGTAAAGAATTGGATTGGGTATGGAGCTCAACTACCTTAACTAACTTTTTGACATATGGGGAGCTTAGGTGTGTGTTTGGCAACTTGTCACCAATTTTTTTGATTAATTTTGTTTGGAAAGCATTTTCGACTTTCCATCACTTGAGCAAAAGAACACAGATATCCATGTCCCAATACTCTCATGTCCCTCTATCTCAACCCTCCTCTTTACACAATTTTGATATATCATGTGATAAATGAGTTACTTTTTCGTAGTTAAGAACCACCATTTTATTTTTATTTTAGTCTCAATTACTTGTAGTTATCTTCTTCAAATAAATAAGACTTCCGATTTTACATTTTTACATTTTTTAGGAGCCGAGTCCTGAGTTGGTTGAAAATTAGGTATCATTTATGTTGGCCATTATAGAACCATCACGTTAAAAAATTTTCCCTAATTTCTTAGATGAAGCAAAATTCAAAATTTCACATTTTTGAATTGAAAAAGGTGGTCAGAAGTAAGTAGAATATCAAGTCCTAGCTTTGGTCACAGGCAAGGATAATCATTTGGTTCAAACCCAGGCCTAAGCTTGTAATTTGACCTGCCTGGACAAATCTGAATAAGTCTTGGACTAGGCACGTGCCTAGGCCTAAATATTGAAGCTCAAGTAGGTTTGAATCTTGGCTTGTACCTCATCTAAACCACGAAAAATTATTAGGTGCCCTTGAACACCATGTAGTAATGTTTTCATCAATTATTAAATATCATACACTAAACACCATTCCTTTTATTAATCACAATATTCTTAGAGCACTTCACCATGCTCAAGACTACTAAATAACTTCTCCTAAACTGGCCCATTAAAATAGGGCTTGAGTTGAGACTCAAATTTTTTACCTTAACCCACAGCGGACTTGGACACCATTTTTGTTACCCAACCAAACTCACTCTGATGTTGACCCTTAATCATGAGCGATTATTAGCAAGTTTAGTGGTGAAACTGTTGGAATTATGATTTTTTATAGATTTATTTTGGGTTAATTTTAAATCCAAATTTGAATGGGTCCCACACATTTTTTGGGGCGAGACCAAAGAGGTGACATATTCTTTGTCGCATGGCAAGTCACACGATGAATATGGTTCATCAAAATCATTTATAAGTGAATGAGAAGTTGACGTCGTCTTCAGATTCGTAAAATGGATAATTAAAGAAATAAAATGTGGGTTTCCTTGAAATGGTTGTCACACATTGAAACTTCAAGAGAACTTATGCGTGTATATAAGTTCTAGGTGAGAATATTTGGGTTGGGCCCCACGAGGCACCCCAAGTTTGTAGAATGAAGGAGTTATGGACAAAATGGGATTTGGCTCAAACCACTACGTGCGCCGTCGTCCAATCGAGCTGTGCCCGGTGTGGATCAGGTTGGTCCTAATATTAATTTTTTGGACAAAATTTATTTGAATGTTTTTCAAAAATTCTTGTGGGAAAATATTTTTTCTGAAAATTTGAATTCAATTTTCTTGTCCAAACAGTGCCTCTTCTAGGTCCGTTTTCCAACAGGTTCAAACAGTTCTTTAAACCTGTTTTAAACAGTTTGCACCCAGACATATTCAATCTCCTCCTAGGCATATTCAAACCTGCTTCAACAGGTTCAATTCAAATTCATACCTGTTCAGTTTGAATCTGTACCAGTTCAAATTGAAATCTTACATGTTTAGCCCTTCCAAAGGGACACCACTTTGCCTATAAAAGTAGACCCTCTTCCAACAATTTTTTCATTCCCGAAAATTCACTTATTGTCTTCTTTGTGCTCTCTTGCATAGATATATTCTTCATATTATTTTTAGGAAAAAATTCTTAGAGTTTAGAACACAAGTTTTAGTTCGCCGTATAGATTGTTTGGAGTACTACTACAATTTGTGTAGATCATTGTATCTTGGGAGATAGACGCCATTTATCCATAAGCACCGAAGTATGGCGAATCTGTCTTAAGAACAAAGTGTCACACACTCGACTTGATCAATTTTGTACTTATTCATTTCGATAAATAAATTATGTAGGTAGTTTCTTTTAATTTGTTTGATTTAGTTTCAAATTATTTATTTTACACAGAAGATTATTCTAACAATCTTAAGACACGCTCGAATTATTCTGTTTATATAGAATTTTTCGTTTGTTTCATTTTCTTCTTTTTTTTCTTCTTACATAAATTATTTTATGTGGTTTTACAAAGTAATATTCTGGTTAGAAAATACAAATAGTAGTAATATACTGTTTGACAAATAGTAGTAATATACTGTTGTAGACACCCCATTTTTGACCGAGCTTAAGACTCAGACGTCATCGATTGAGCGCTTGGTGATGTTGTATACTGTGCTCGTTCTGAGGTTGCGAAGTCTCGGCCGTGAGCCTTGCCTCTGAACTTTTGGACTTTTCTGTGCCTTGCCTCAGTTTGCGAACCAAGCTCGGTTTTCTCTGTTTCTTTTCCTAAGGGGAGGAAGAGGTCCCGTAGACCATCTCTCAGTGGAACTGGCAACATTTTGTGGTCGTAGGCCATTTTTCCCATTTCGGAGCCCAATTCCCGATTTTCGGAGCTGTCAGGCCGTATGCCTCAGTTCGGGACCGCCTAACTACCTCCGTTTGCTCCAGTTTTTTGGCATGCATCTTATTTACTCCCTTTTGAGGGACACTGGGGTCCGAGAGACCAACTTCGTGGTCGAACACCACTCCCGGTGCCCAACAGTCAATTTTCGGGGTCTCGAACTGCGCGTTTCGGCTCCCAAACCTTCATTTCGCATCGGTTTGGGCTCATTTTTGGTGGAGGCCTTATTTTCATTATTAGGAAGCCTGTAGGAGGGTGGGAGGCCAGCAATTGTTCTGACAACCAACTTTTTGTTTGGTCAAAAGTGGTTCAGCATGAATCCGGGAAGGAGAAAGTCTGTGCGGCTTCACCGAAACGGGCGTAACTCTTTGTACAAGAGGAATTAAGATATGAGGCCACCACCATTGGAAATCTTACTCCCGGGGCTTCATTTTTCACTCAAGAATCTCCTAAATTCAATTCCGGACGGGGGAGATATGGTTGATTGAAGTAGGGCATCACTCCGGTTGGACCGAAATCTGCGCGGATTTACGGAAACTGGCATAACTTTTTCCACATGAGGAATTTTGATGCAAGGTTTGCCCCATTGGAAAGCTAACTTCCGGGGCTTCAATTTGGACACTTGAATGGCCACCATTGGACTTCCCAATCACCCACCGGCCACTTTTCTTCCCGGAAGCCTATTTTTCTTGCCACGAAGTAGCCGGCGGAAAATCTAGTGGCGGCCACCCTTTTGTGAAATGACCTTTTGCCCTTAAAACTAGCCGGCCATGCCCCCCTCCCCAAGTGTGTCCTAGATGTGAATTTTGTTTTCCACTACACCCATGTCCGAGGGTTTGGCCATTTTGGGGGGAAACTTGACTAGTTTTCCCCCCCTTTTTTCCCTCCATTTTTCCACAAATTTTTCCTACATATACACCACCTCAGGTCTGTTTTTAGGGTTAGAAAAAATTGTTGGAGAGTCTTGTATACACATCTCTCTCCCTCTCTACTTCCAAGCTCAAAAACAACCAAGTTCCAACTCCATTTCTTCATCACCACCAAGCACCACCACCACTACTCCATTTCCAGCATCTTGAGGGGCTTTCCAGCAGCTAGGAGGCACCATTTTCAGTCCTAGAAGCAGCCAAGGTTTTGGTCTACAAGGGTGAGCACTCATTTCCCCTTTTGAGCTCAATTTTTATATCATTTTTCTACCCTCTTTGCTTCTTGTTTTTGGGCTCCGACCCCAACTGTAACTAGGATTAGTTTGAGATATTTTACATGTTTGTTGAAGGGCTCAACACTGTTTGAGACCCCCATTTGGTACTTGCTTCAATATCCTCTTGAATGCCATAATCTTGCATAGTATTTCTAGCCCATTTTTAATCTGTTTTTGAGCATGATGTAAACTGTATTTGAGCCTATTTTGAGCCCCTCTTCAACATGGAAGAAGGTCTCAACCTTGTTTGGGACCTCCATGTGTGACTTGCTTCATTGCCCCTCTTTGGTCCCTATTTTTGCATGATTTTTTAGGCTTATCTTGCTCCTGTTTTCGGCCATGCTCAGAACTGAAAGTGGCCATATTTTGATCCCCTTGTCATGTTTTATGAAGGGTCTTTGGCTGTTTGATGAATATTTTGCCTACTTCATGTTATACCCTTTTGTGGCCTTATTCTTGCATTGCATTTTGAGCATGTTTGCATACTGATTTGGGGACTATCATAAACTGTAAATGTTCATATTTTTGGTCTCTCTTCAGTGTTGTAGAAGGGTATTTTTATGTTTGGACTTTGAATCTATCACTTGCTTCATTGCCTCCCTTGTGGAGCCATTTTTGTATGCCATTTTAGCCCTACTTGTGATTTCTATTTGGCCATGTTTTGAACTGTAAAAATGCTATTTTTGGGGCTACCTTGCTTCTTATTTTTCATGTCATGCACCAATTATGTATGCATTGTGTAGTTATAAGCCATTTCATACACCAAAATCCATGTTTCGGGAGTGATTCCATGCATCGGGTTTCGTTTTACCGGGTTTCGGGGCTGTTTTCCCCCTCATTTTGCCACTGATTTTTTCATGTTTGCATGTCATATTCCATGTCTTTGCCATGTCTCATTAGAGTGGCATTTCGGTGCCCGAGGGTCTGTCCTCGATTTGCGTGCACGCATGCACGCATTTCGAAGTGTCTTGTTTTCATCTGATGGCCTCCTATGTGAGTGTGGATGAGGCTCTCTCATGTTGGTGTAAGCCCATTATTGCATTACGTATGCCATTTCATCCATAACATTGTGTATGTCCGGTTGTGTATTACCTCGTATAGCGTGTATGTCATTCCATAACGTTGTGTATGTTAGAATTGCATATTAGTCGCATTTCACGCAGATCATGCATATTTCATCGTATTCGGGATAGGAGTTAGCCCGGGCACGGAAAACGAAGTACATTCCGTACTTCGAGCGACAGAACGGGTCTTAATTCCCAAGTCACCGACACTCCGGATTATCCATGATGGAGTTAGGTTTTGTTGTAGCATTCATATGCATTCATCCTATATTGAGTTGTGCAATTCGGCTCCTCGACTATCATACATCGATATGCGTGATTGGTAGCACGAGGATCGAGGCATGCATATATTTGTGAAATACATTGCTATGCCCCTTTCCTGTTCTCTGTTGCAGCAAAATGAAGAATTAGCAACTTTTCGAAGTCTGGTACACATTTCGAAGAACATTGCAAATAGAGGCTAATTGGGGCATCCCAGTGGATTTCCGCGCAAAGCAGCCCAAGCATGCATCATTTCATTATCTGAAGAAGAGTCAAGGCAGTCCCTGGCTTGCATGTCAGTTTATTGTTTTCTTAGTTAATTTGTTAAATTAATTAGGAATTTGTATATTATTCGGACTGTAATATTTGGACTGTAATATTCTTTCATTCGGGACTGTATTATTTATTCGGACCCTCTGTGAGAGGGCATAATTGTAATAAGTGTGAGTGAGTGTGATGTATGTCTTCCAACCCCACGTCTTTCTTCCCTTTTATTTACCTGCTTATGATGGTTAGATATAAGGCATATTTCAATTAGCATAACAGTATGACAGCATGTTTGCATCATTCATCTGTTTTGCACGCACCAGGCTCGGCGCATCATACAAACTGCATTTGTATTTTAATTCCAAATTGAATACTTGATAGCTGTTGCATTTCGTATGCCATGTTTAGAATAGCCAAGCCTGCTATAATTTGCATCTTTGCATGTGTTGCATTAGGCAATTCTGTGCATCTAGGATCATGCATGGATTTCTAACGAGCTTCTATTTTGGCTTGGAGTATTCGGTGAGTTTTATGCTTTAGCATCCTTGCATGCGTGTGAGTGTTGCCATGAATAGCATGCTTACCATGAGGCTATATGCTTATGTGATATAACTGCCTTGAATGCCTGTGGGTGGAGGTTGAGATACTTGAATTGGGACAATTCATCAAATATTTGTTTTTTTTTAAGCCCACTAGATAGTGGCAAAACCATTGTTCTTCTAAGCCCACCTGAGGGTGGCAAAATCTGCATTTTAAGCCTACCTGCGGGTAGCAAACCATTTTCAAAAACAAACATGAAATGTTTTGTTCCAATTCAGGCGATTCAGTCTATACTTGTATGCCGTGCGCATCACATAGTAAACCTAGGCTAATAACCGGAATAAGAACATACAATGTTTTCAAAATAAGATATCATGGTTAGTAGAGGCCGGTCTTTGACCGGGCGAGCGGGGGTGCTCACGAAGTGACCTTCCCCAATCGTACCCAAGTTCCCGAGCCGAGGCAACTTTGGTGATGACGGACACGTGGCCTTTGGCACCGAGTCAGGGTTTCCTAAATTTCCCATTTAAAAAACATTTAGGTGGCGACTCTGTATCTGGCGAAGCAGTCCATGTTTGGCACTTCTTTCAAAAAAATCTGTTTTCAAAACGATTTGCCGGATTTGGATTCTTTGGTTCAAGATTAAGAACCGTGACATTTGAGTCCTTCGAACTGTAATGACCCAATATCGAACCAGAACGGGGGGGAGTCGCACTCCTTTCGCCCGGGATGTGTTCGGGGACGTCTACAACTGTTTATTTTCTTTGACAGCTAGTAGTAATATACTGGTTATCATTAACAATTTCAGAATATTCATTTGTGAAATTAGTTAGAAATTAATTTTGGTTTTCAAAAATAATTTTTGAAGTGTTACAGAAATATTTTTCTGTGTGGAATTAATTTGTTTAAATAAATATTTTATTTTCAAATTAATTGGAAATAAAAGTTACAATTCTTGTTTCTTTTATTTTTACAGAATTAAATTATGTGTTTATGATTTAAATTTTCTGTGTAGTATAAAATTCTAATAATAATTTTGTTTTATAATTTAAAATTCATGACTACTGAAACTGGTCAAACTAATGTTCAAACCAGTATTGGTATGGTGACTACAATTACTCTAACCCCTTCTCATGTTGTAACTGTACCAGTCAATTACGATGAGAAGTCAGAGAAGTTCTTAAGAACTAATTTTAAAAGATGGTAACAGAAAATGCTGTTCTATCTTACTACCCTAAACTTGGCATGTTTCTTCTGTGAGAATGCTCTTACTCTGAACGAGGATGAAGCCGATCGACAAGTGGTTGTTGCAATTGATGCCTAAAAACATGTTGATTTCCTTTGTTGGAACTACATCTTGAATAGACTTGATAACACATTGTACAACGTCTACAGCCCTATCAAGCTGGCAAAAGAACTTTGGGAGTCCTTGGAGAAAATATACAAAACAAAAGATGTTAACTCGAAGAAATTCGTAGTAGGCAAATTTTTGGACTTTATGATGGTTGATTATAATACTGTGATCAGCCAAATTCAAGATCTCCAACTCATTTTGCATGACATTCATACAGAAGACATGTCTCTCTATGAATCCTTCCAAGTTGCTACCTTAATTGAAAAATTACCACAAGGCTGGAAGGAATTCAAAAACTACCTCAAACACAAGTGCAAATAAATGATTTTGGAGGAATTGATTGTGCGTTTGAGGATTGAGAAGAACAACCGCAATTCAGAGAAATGGGCTGGTAAGCATCCAATGGAGTCTAAGGCAAATGTGGTAGAACATGCTCCAAAAGCAAAGAAACAGAAGTATTCTGAAGAAAGTTCTGCACAAGGCTCTAAAGGAGGAGAAACTAAGAAATACAAGTTCAATGGAAAATGTTACTTCTGTGACAAAGAGGGACATCGGACCAAAGATTGCCATAGCAAACGCAAAGGCAAAGGAAGATCAAGCAAGAAGCCTACTCAAGCCAATATGACCGAAATGGACAAAATTTCCAATGGTGTAGGTAACATAAATCCTTTTGCAGTTGTTTCCGAGGCAAACCATGTCGAAAATCCTAAAGAATTATGGGTGGACACTGGTGCTACTTGCTACATCTATGCCGACAAAAAGATGTTCACATCTTATTGTGTGGTGGACAACAGGGAACAACTTTTTATGGGCAACTCCTCGACTTCTAAAGTTGAAGAACAAGAAAAGATTATTCTGAAGATGACATCTAGAAAGGAACTTACTCTCGCAACAATGTGTTGCATGTACCGAACATTCACAAGAATCTAGTCTCTGGATCTCTGTTGAGTAAAAATGGGTTTAGGCTAGTTTTTGAAAGTGACAGATTTGTACATACCAAAAACAGAATGTATGTAGGGAAATGTTACATGTCTGATGACCTTTCCAAAATAAATGTAATGACTGTTGTACCCTCTGTAATTAATAAAAATACATCTTCTTCTTACTTGCTTGAATATTCAAATTTGTGATATGGTAGACTAGGGCATATTAATTATGGATCTTTACTTAGATTAATTAATATGAAATGCTTACCTAAATTTGATAGTGATTTAAATCATAAATGTGAAATTTGTGTTAAGGCAAAATTAACTAAAACTCATTTTCATTCAATTGAACGAAGTACGGAGCAACTTGAATTAATTCATAGTGACATTTGTGATTTTAAATCAATTCAAACTAGAGGTGAGAAAAAATATGTTATCACTTTCATAGATGACTATATTACAGATAGTTATATTTATTTAATTCGAACCAATGATGAAGTTTTGAAAACTTTCATTCAATATAAGAATGAAGTTGAAAATTAATTTAGTAAGAAAATTGAAAAACTAAGATGTGATATAGGTGGTGAATATGAATCACCTTTTAGTAAATTTTGTAAAGAACATGGAATAATTCATCAAGCCACCGTTCCTTACTCACCTCAGTAAAATAGAATTACTGAAAGGAAAAATAGAACTTTAAAAGAAATGATGAATGCCATATTAATAAGTTCTGGATTACTTCAAAACTTGTGGAGGGAAGCAGTACTTTCTACTAATTATATACTTAATAAAGTACCCAGAAATAAAGTGAATCAAACACCTTATGAAATATGACATGGAAGAGTACCATCCTACAAATACTTAAAAGTGTGGAGGTGTTTGGTTAAAGTGGCTATTCTTAGTCCTTTTAGGACTAACATAGGTCCTAAAACTGTTGATTACATATTCATTGGTTATGCCAAAAACAGGAGTGCATATCGGTTTTTAATTTATAAGTCTGAACATTCTGAAATGCATGTAAATATTATTATTGAATCTCGGAATGTATCGTTCTTTGAATATATATTTCCAAATAAAACTGGACAAGAGACTAGTACTAATAAAAGAACTTATGATGTTATTATTAGTCATGATCAAGAAAAAGAGCAATAAATAGATCAAAATGAGGAAAATGAACCTAGGCGTAGTAAACGTGCTAGAACCTCAAAATCTTTTGGTCCAGATTTTCTAACTTTTTTATTAGAAAATGAGCCTTTAACTTTCAAAGAAGTTATGCCCAGTGCTGAAGCTCTTTTATGGAAAGAGGCTATAAATAGCGAAGTTGAATCTATCTTACAAAATCACACTTGAAAATTGGTGGATTTGCCACCAGGTTGTAAACCTCTTGGGTACAAGTGGATTTTCAAGAAAAAAATAAAAGCGGATGGATCAATTGACAAATACAAGACAAGACTTGTGGTTAAAGGATATAGACAAAAAGAAGGTCTAGATTACTTTGACACATACTCACCAGTTACTAGAATAATATCCATTAGAATGCTAATTGCCATTGTATCTTTGAACAATCTAGAAATTCATCAAATGGATGTGAAAATAGTTTTCTTAAATGGTGAGTTAAATGAAGAAATTTATATTGAACAACTAAAAGGATTTTCTATTCCAGGAAAAGAAAAGAAAGTATGTAAATTGGTTAAATCATTTTGTGGTTTAAAACAAGCGCCAAATCAATGGCTTGAGAAATTTGACAAGGCAATGATATCAAATGGATTTAAAATTAATGAATGTGACAAATGTGTTTATATAAAAACACAAACAATGGTTATGTTATAGTATGTCTTTATGTGGATGATATGCTCATCATAAGTAGTAATAATGACATGATTAAAACTACCAAAAAAATGTTGAATAAATATTTTGACATAAAGGACATGCGGATTGCTAATGTTATACTTTGTATGAAAATTATCAAAATATCAGAAGGTTATGCTTTATCACAATCACATTACAATGAGAAAATACTTGACAAATTCAGCAAAGATGATGATCATCTTGCTAGAACATCTGTGGATGTTAATTTGTTTCTTTGTAAGAATGTACAGGAAAGTATTTCTCAGTTAGAGTAACTTAATGTACTTGATAAACTACACTCGCCCAGATATAGATTATGCAGTAAGTAAATTAAGTAGATATACGAGTAATCTATAAGTAAAACACTGAAAAACTATTATAAGGGTTCTAAGATATCTCCGATTTACTCGTAATATTGGGCTAAATTATACTAGATATCCAGCAATATTTGAAGGATACTGTAATGTAAATTGGATATCGGATACTAGAGACTCAAAATCCACCAGTGGGTATGTCTTTACTCTTGGTAGGGCAGCTGTATCTTGGAAATCGTCTAAACAGACTTGCATTGCTAAGTCTACTACGGAATCAGAATTTATAGGTTTAGATAAAGCCAGGGAAAAAGTAGAATGGTTTCGTCATTTCCTTGAAGATATTCCAATGTGGCCAAAACTGGTGCCTGTTATATGCATACATTGTGATAGTCAATCAGTAATAGGTAGAGTACAAAGTCATATATATAACGGTAAGTCACGATACATTCATTGTCGACATAACACCGTGAGACAACTACTCTCTAATGGAATTATTTCCATTGAATATGTGAAGTCTAAAGACAACATAGCAGATCCACTAACCAAAGGGTTAGCAAGAGAGTTCGTTGAGAATTTATCGAGAGAAATGAGACTTAAACCTATTAAATAATAGTTACCACAACGGCAACCCAACCGAGTTGACTGGAAATCCCAAGATCTAGGTTCAAAGGGACAACTAAGTTGTGTATGACTCATAAGGATCACTGGGAAGTCTAACTCTTACCTATTTCTATGATGAAATAATGATGTCTGCAGCGTTTTAGGTTAAATAATACTTTTAATGATTCTTATATCTAGGAATACCTAGTGGAGTATGGCAAGATACTCTTTCATAAGAATCACCTATGTGAGTGTGAACTGGGTTGGTTCTATGAGATTTGTGAAGGGCTACAATTCTCTAGAGCACTCATAAAGGACCAGGTTGTTCAGGGCCAAAATGAACACAATAGTGAGAACTAAACTGTGTCTAGTAATATACAGTGTGAGTGTAATGCCCGAAAATAATACAATAATCTATCCACCATAAGCATTATATGATAACAACAACAATAAAGTTATTTTCCATTAGTTCAATATGATATACAAAAGAGAAGCATATGCATCATCCATTTATAAAGCCTACCCCTGAATCTATAGCATATGTTTCCAAATAAAAGAGATGAAGAAAGATAAACAGATAAAAATTCCCTACAGGGTTACAACATTCTAAGACGACGTCTGATTACAACAAAATGAGTCAGAAGCTCAATATAGGTAAAGCCCTAGGCTTGTACAAAAAGCAAATAAATATAAATGAACAAAAGTGAGCTCTCAGCTCCACAATCCTCCTAAGTTAAGTCCTCAGCGGAGGCATATCATCAGCACCTGAAAATGTTTTTTCCAAGTAGGATGAGCCAAAGTCCAGTAGAAACCATCTATCACAATATATGAGTCTTAACAAAAGTATAAGTATGGTGTGCATATACAATGCCTATGACAAATCATTCATGATTTTATAAGATCATACTATTCCAAGTTTTACATCTCAAGCCATTTTAGTCTTACTTTAGTTCATGGCAATTCATTTCATCTTATCCATAAGTTAAATCCCTTGTTATCCAAACAATCCAACTGAGATTACATCCTAATAATTCTCTACCAATACAATTATCACATAGACAATTCAATCTGCCATTTTACGAAAATTTCGTCCGCAGGAATCGGCACCTAAGTATAGATGCGCAGTTTTCGAGACTTTCACCCTAGATACACAGACCAACTTAATTCAATGGAGTCCATCCATTTTCTTCTCCCAAACATGGAGTACATCCCATTTATCCTCCCAAATATGATTCATATACAATGTATTAACACATAGTCATATTCAATGGCAATTAATACGAGATTAGTTTTAATTCACCTAATCCTTATGCAATTTCTATAACAATTATAGCTATCTTCCACCGATAGCCCAAAACAGATATTTCTAAGTAGTTATACAAGCTTCACAATAGATAAACTATCCATAGGTAAACTATCCATATGTCCATCGATGAGAAATGACAATTTTCCAACTCCATTATTTACATACACATTTAACCAATTTTACTTGTGTTGAACCAATTCACGATTTATACAAAACAACCATTTGAAACATGTTAGGCCAACACCCCACTTCCTTTCAAATACAATCCATTTGCCAAAATCAACAAGTTTGACATAACACCTCACCTCATATCCCTTTCAACACCTCTATTTGAAAACCCCTCTTTTTATTTTAAACTAAAACCCTAAGTTTGTCTAAAATCACCTAAATCCCAACATTTATTTGCACTATCATCAAATACCCAGGCAAAAAATCATACCAGAGTATAGAAAGTCCCTACCTCAAGCTTAGAAGAAGAAGAAGGAAGACAAGTTTGACACAACACCTCACCTCATATCCCTTTCAACACCTCTATTTGAAAACCCCTCTTTTTTATTTTAAACCAAAACCCTAGGTTTGTCTAAAATCACCTAAATCCCAACATTTATTTGCACTATCATCAAATACCCAGGCTAAAAATCATACCAGAGTATAGAAAGTCCCTACCTTAAGCTTAGAAGAAGGAGAAGGAAGACAAGCCCAAAAGTCGACGGAGAAGGAACGATGTTTTGCTCCGATCAAAATTAAGCCCTCGACAAGCTCTACAATTAATCTCAAAGAAGCAAGGTGAGGAGAGGCCTTCAAGTGAGTAGATCTAAGGATCTTTGAATGAAAAAGTGCTTTTTGAGAGAAAGAGAGAGTTTCATGGTTTAGAGGGAGAAAAGAGAAGGAAAAGTAAAGAAAAGATCAAGTGGGGGACCTATTTATAGTACTAGGTCAAAATGAAAATAAACCCCAAAGTCAACCTAAAATCTCTAGTCAAAATCCCTAAAAAGTAGGGCCCAAACCGACTGAAAATCTAGGAAAAAGTTCAAAGGTGTCGACCCCTGCAGCAAAGGTGTCGACCCTTATGAAGAAAATGTGGAATACTTATGTTTTACAGCATACAAGGTGTTGACACCTCCCAGCCTGTTGTCGACACTAAATTTCAGTACCCAAACTCAGAACACAGCAGCAATAAGGTGTTGACCCTTTTAACATTGGTGTCAACACCTAGAGCAAAAAAAAGAAAAAAGAAAAAAATAAAAAAGTGTTGATACCAGCAAGGATGGGCCAACCCCCGAAGCCAAGACCAACCAAGAAGAGGGAAGAACGACCATCATGACTATGATTTTTCAGATTCAAAAGCAATAAATGGGTCGGGTCTAAGTCTGGATCGCTATAACCTCCCCCCCTTAAGGAATTTCGCCCTCGAAATTTTAAAGCAAGTTTTAAAGCCATGATTAAACCAATCTCAACAATGATAATCAATCAATTTCATCACCACGACCCATTCTCCGGATATCCATTTTCATCAACTCGATACACAAGTTCCAACATTGAACGTACAATTCACATTTTCTAAAACACATACAATGTTTTTTTTTTTTTTATATATAAAATCCATGTTTTCAAAACATATATAACATATACAATGTTTTCATATTCGCAAAACACGTATAATGCTTTCATATTTCAGTAACATAATCAACACTTCAATACATGCTCAAACATCAACAAATAAGTCTGGATACTTCTCACAGAATTCCAACTCACGTTTCCAAGTTGCTTCCTCAACCCTGTGATGTTTCCACAATACTTTAACCAAGGGAATTGTCTTGCCTTGCAAAACTTGGTCCCAGGTATTCAAGACCCTCACCGGTCTTTCTTTATACGAGGTATCCTTATCTACCTCTAAGTTGGTTCAATCCAACACGTGTGATGGATATGGCTCATATTTCCGAAGTATGCTAATATGGAACACATCATGAACCCTAAAAAGTTATGGCGGCAAGGCTAAACGGTAAACTACCTCTCCGACCCGCTCATGGATCTCAAATGGCCCAATGAATCGAAGAGATAACTTCTCACTTTTTCCAAACCTCATCAAACCTCTCCTAGCTGATATTTTTAAGAACGCTTCTACGGTCGGCGTAACTTTTCTGACAACTTTGGGTAGTGACCAACCTCTTTCGAATAAGTGCAACTTTCTCTGTCGTTTCCCAAACTAACTCTGGACTCAACATAAGTGCATCACCCACCTTGGCCTAACGCACAGGAAATCTACACTATCAGCCATACAAGGCCTCAAACGGTGCCATGCCAATACTCGATTGGAAACTATTATTATAAACAAACTCCACTAGGGGCAAGTGCCTCTCCCACGAACCCTTAAAATCAAGAACACAACCTCGAAGCATATCCTCAAGGATCTGAATAGAATGCTCGGACTGTCTATCAGTTTGAGGATGATACGTAGTGCTAAAGGTCAATTTCGTATCCAAGGCACTTTGTAAGCTCTGCCACAGTCAGGCCGTGAAACGTGGATCTTTATCCGAAACAATCTTCATAGGGATTTTGTGCAACCTCATTATGTCCTTAATGTAGAGGTCAGCAAGGTAATCTACCGAATCACTTACACGCATTGGAATAAAGTGTGCCGACTTGGTCAACCAATCAACTACCACCCAAATTGCATCACTACCTTGTTGAGTCCTTAGAAGGCCCATAACAAAATCCATTGTGACATGCTCCCACTTCCACTCGGCTATAGGCAAGGGTTGCAACAAACCCGCTGGCCTCTGATGTTCGGCCTTCACTTGTTGACAAGTTAGGCACCTCGATACAAACACAACCACATCTTTCTTCATTCCCCTTCACCAAAACTGGCGATTGAGGTCATGATACATCTTTGTGCCTCTCGAATGTACCACAAGGCGTGAATGGCGAAACTCTCGGAGTACTTCCTCTCGGCAAGACTTCGGTATGAAGAGATGATCACGGTATCTAATACTCGAATTAGGATACACATTCAAGCCTTTCTCCACTTTCCAACTGGAAATCTTCTCCCGGAGGGATTCGATTTCAAGGTCACCCTTCTACGCTTCTATTACTAGGTTCACAAGTGTAGGCTGTGAAACTACTGAAAACAAGGCTGCAGACTCAGCAAACTCGTCAAGATGCAAGTCAAACTCCCCAATAGCACCCAACATCTCCCATTTCCGAATGGAAATACAAGCTACATTGCTAATAGATTTTATACTCAAGGCATCAGTTATAACATTGGCCTTCCTCGGATGATAATATAACTCAAAGTCATAGTCTTCTATGAACTCCATCCACCTCCGCTGCCTTTGATTTAAGGCTTTCGGTGTAAACAGATACTTCAGACTCTTGTGATCAGAAAATACCTCAAACTTCTCACCATACAAGTAATGCCTCTAAATCTTTAAGGCAAAAATCACCGCCGCTAATTCTAGGTCATAAGTGGGGTAGTTCCTCTCATGTGTTTTCAACTGTCGCGAGCCATAGGCCACTACCTTTCCCTCTTGCATCAAAACACAGCCCAAACCTTCTTGTGAAGCATCACAATACACTGAATAGCCCAGACCCCTCTTTGGAATAATCAAAACTGAAGCACTAGTAAGTCTAACCTTTAGCTCTTGAAAAGATTTCTCGCAAGTCTCACTCCACGCAAATTTAATCCATTTTCTCGTCAGTCTAGTCAACGGTGAAGCTAATCTAAAGAAATCCTTCACAAACTGACGGTAGTACCCGACTAACCCCAAGAAACTACAGATCTCGAAAGCATTCTTAGGTGGTTTCCAATCTTGCACTGTCTCTATTTTGGATGAATCTACAGTCAACCCTTCTCCGGATACTACATGGCCTAAGAACTTAACTTCTCTCAGCCAAAATTCGCATTTCCCAAACTTAGCATATAGTTTGTGGATTCTAAGTAACTCAAGCACTACCCTTAAATGCCCCTCATGCTCTTCCTCAAAGAGTGAGTAAATCAAGATGTCGTCCACAAAGACGACCACAAAATGGTCTAGGAACTCCTGGAAGATCCTGTTCATCAAATCCATAAATACAGTTGGGGTATTGGTTAGCCCAAAGGGCATCACTAGAAACTCATAATGGCCATATCGCGTACGAAATGCCGTTTTCGGGATATCCTCATCCCTTACTCTCAACTGGTGATAACCCGATCTCAAGTCTATCTTAGAAAAGCAACAAGATCCTTTTAACTAATCAAACAAATCGTCTATACGAGGCATAGGATACTTATTCTTAATGGTTACACGGTTCAACTTCCGATAATCAATACACAATCGTAACGCACAATCTTTCTTTTTGGCAAAAAGAGCCGGTGCTCCCCAAGGCGAAGTACTAGAGCAAATAAAATCCTTTTCTAACAATTCCTGGAGTTAAATCTTCAACTCACTCAACTTGGCAGGTGCAAATCTATACAGTGTCATAGAAATTAGTGTCGTGCCAGGCATTAAATCAATAGAGAACTCGATCTCTCAGTGAGGTGGTAAACTAGTAAGATCATCCGGAAAAACATCCGGGTATTCACAAACCACCCTCGGTAACTCAACCTGGACTTCATTACACTCAGTACTCAAGAAGTTGGCAAGAAGGAAACTAAGCTCACGCTGCCCACGCGGATCATACGCTGGTGATATGACTCTATCAACCCAGTCCCCCAAGAAATAAAAACAATCACCGCTCAGGGTACATACAGTAACCCTCTGATGGTGGCAATCTATAACAGCTCGATATGATGACAACCAGTCTATACCCAATATAACATCAAAGCTAAACATATCAATCAATACAAATGCAGAAGGAAGTCGGCGACTAACAACCTCTATGTCACAGCCCCGACACCCCTATTTCAAAATAACCTCACCACCAATAGGTAATTCTATACAGATAGGAGATGCTAACTGAGCCAACTCTAACCCTAAAACTGATGCAAAAGAAGACGAAATAAATTAATGGGATGCACTCATATCAATCAACACATTAGCAACTGAATTGCAAAACAATAAGGTACATCTCACTACCAACGACACTGGTACAAGATCTGGCGCAGTAATAGCATACACACGCCTTGTAGGTCTCTACTCAACCTATTCACTCCTTGAAGCATAAGTTTGATGCACTGATTGAGTCGAAGAGGCTCCCTAATTAGCCCTCGAGGCCTGTGCTGACTGTGTAGGCTGGTGGCTCTGTGTCTGTTTCGAACCAGACGCACCGAGTGTACAACCCAATTGAGGGCAAAATCTCTTCATATGCTCCGCCTACCCACACTGATAACAAGTGAGCGGATGCCCTCTCCCCTGACCTAGGTTCTGAGAACGAGCCGAAGACGATACAGACCGTTACCCTCCTCCTCTCTGAGGGCAAGCTAGAGACTTGTGGCCTAACTGCCACATTTGTAACAAGTGAGATCTCTCTAACCGCCTCTCCCAGAACCTGAACTTGGCACTGAAAAGGTGGACCTCGATTGAGCTCCTTGGGACTGTTGTGGGTTAGCACCTTTCTGCCTCTTACTATTTCCCTGAATATCCTAACTCCTCTTTGAGCCCCTCATCCTCTCTTTCTCTATCTACATTACTGTCTCCAAATGAGCCGCCACTTCCATGAGGCGTACATACTCCCTAATCATTGACTTGGCCACCTTGAACATTAGCCCGGTCCTCAATCTCTTCTCGAACTCTAAACAACGGTGCTCTTCAATCGCCATGAGTTCTGGTGTAAACCTCGATAAACTAGTAAAGGTGGCCTCAAACTTAGCCACTGGAGTGTTTAACTCTACCAACTTAGAGAATTGGTCCCTCAACTTCTCCCGAATCGTAGGAGGTAGAAACTTGTCCCAGAAAGTGCTAACAAAAGCCTCCAAAGTCAGTCTAATACGCCCACGCGTATACTTCCACCACTGACCCACATCTCCCTTCAGTTGGAAGGATGCCAAGGTCACTCTCAACTGGTTGTCCTCGATGCCAAGTACCTCAAACATTTTCATAATTTACTCTAGCCACTCATCTGCTTTCAGTGGCTCCTTGGGATCACCTACAAAATTGTTCGGATTCGATCGGAAAAACTCCATTTTTAAGAAAGATGGCCCTGTTTTAGCAACATGGGCCTGAACTTGATTCACAGCCCTGAGAATATCCATGGATTTCTATAACGCTCCGGCCATATCCCGGGCTAAGGCGTCCATGGCCTGTTGACCAACTAGTTTAGCCGCATTAGCTTGGCCAACATCTTCTTCCTGTGTTAGAATTTCATCCGGTAAAGGGACCTCGTGCCTCCTAGGCCTACCACACCTACCACCACCACGTCCATGTCATGACATCCTAATAAAGGTAATAAAAAAGATTAGCACATTTACAAATGTGCTGAAGCTAATTCACTCGCGTCCTAAAGCGGTGGACAACAATAATTCACTCCATATAAGCATATTGTCACATAAACACATATGAGTTTCATTCCTAGATAATGACCATCCCACGGCGTTGCCAGAGTTCCAATTAAAAATAGCAGTGATCAAGTGTTCCTTTAATGGGACATGAGTATTATTAAACAACTATTAGTGCAGTACATGAGTATTAACACTAGACTAACTCTGTTATAGATAACAAACTAATAAACTCTCTAATACACTAACTAACTACTGTATTATAGTTATAACCGAATCTTGAATCTTTTGAATCTTGAACTGATTAAACTGGCTCAATACTCTTATCATCCTCCATCAAGCTGAGAGGGCAAAGTAGCACTTGAAGCTTGTCTGTAAGGTAATGAAATCGAGAAGATGTTAAAGGCTTGGTGAAGAGATCTACCAATTGATCTGTGGTAGGAATATAACAAAGATCAATTTGCTTGTAAGCAATCCTTTCTCGTATAAAGTGACAGTTGATTTCTATATGCTTAGACCTGGAGTGAAAAACTGGGTTTGAAGTAAGAGACATGGCAGACATGTTATCGCACCATAAAAGTGGAACAGAGAAAAGAGAATTAGACAAATCACCTAAGAGTTGTTGAAGCCAACACATTTCTATAGCAATGTTAGCCATGGACCTATATTCAGCTTCAGTAGATGAACGAGAAACTGTAGGTTGCTTTTTGGCGGACCATGAAATGAGGTTGGAACCAAGAAAGATACAAAACCTAGAGGTAGACCTCCTATCTATACTGTTGCCAGCCCAGTTTGAATTTGTATAGGCATTAAGAGTAAATGGGCTAGGACTGAAGGTGAGACCATGAGCTAAAGTACCTTTGACATATCTGAGAATCCTTTTGACAGCTGTAAAATGAGCCACAGTAGGAGAATGTATATGTTGACAAGCTTGGTTGACAGTAAAGGATAGATTTGGTCGGGTAATTGTAAGATACTGAAAGGCACCAACCACACTTCTATATAATTCAGATTGAGTAAAGAGAAGAGTAACACCAGAAGAAAAAGAGGGCTTAAGAGCAACAGGAGTAGCATAGGGTTTGCAGTCAACTAGGCCAGTTTTAACTAGTAAATCACTAGCATACTTGTGCTGAGATAAGAAAAAACCTGAGGCATGGTAGTGAACAGAAACACCAAGAAAGTAGCTAACAAGACCAAGTTCTTTCATAGAAAAAACCTTATGCATATGATGAACCAAAACAGCTATAATGCTAGACTCACTTCCAATAAGAAGGATGTCATCAACATAAATCAAAAGAACAATAATGCTAAATTGACTCTTTTTAATAAAGAGGAATGAATCTGAATAACTGTTATGGAAGCCCTGAGAAATAAGAAAAGAGGAGAATGTAGAATACTAAGCTCGAGGAGCTTGTTTGAAACCATATGAAGCATTCTTAAGCTTGCACACATGATAAGGGAATTGAGAATTAAAAAAACCTTGAGGTTGTGTCATGTAGACCTCATCTTCAAGAACTCCATGTAAAAAAGCATTAGAGATGTCAAGTTGTTTAATGGGCCAGTTGAACTGAAGAGCCAGACATAAAAGAATGCGAATGGTGGACTGTTTAGCAACAGGGCTGAAAGTTTCATGATAGTCTATGCCTTCTTGCTGGAGATAACCTTTGGCAACCAACCTAGCTTTGTACCCAGCAATACTTCTGTCAGAATTTTTCTTGATCCTGAAAACCCATTTGCAGCCTATTGCAGATTTGGATGGAGAAAGAGAAACCAAATCCCAGGTGGATTGCCTCTAAAGAGCTTGAAACTCTTCAGTCATAGCTGCTAACCAAATAGGAGACTGTAAGGCCTCTAAAGTGGTGGTAGGTTCAGTGGAGATGAGAGAAGCAACAGTGAAACAAAAGGGTTTGTGAGACTAACTGCGAGTAACCATAGGATGAGAAAGAGCAACAGGAGGAACAGAGGCAACAGTATGAATAGAAGAAACAGAAGCAACAGAAGGAACATGAAGAAGATTGATATAAATGGAACCAATAGAAATAGAAGGAAGAGGAGTAGGAGAAATAGGTAGGATAGAGAAACTAGGTGTAAGAGTTAGAGTAGGAAAGGAGGAAGACATAGATTGGGAAGAAGGAGGTAGAGAAGATTGAGACCAGAAAAATGAAGAAATAATAGGAAGAAAAGATGAAGAGGAGGAAGAAATAGAGAAGGGAAAACAATGCTCATTAAAGAGAACATGCCTAGACACATGAATCTTGCCAAAGTGAGGATCTAAATACCTATAGCCTTTGACTGAGGGATGATAGCCCAAAAACACACAAGGTTGAGATCAGGGCTGGAGCTTGTTTGGGGTGTAAAACTTGAGCCAAGGAAAACACTGACAACCAAAAACTTTGAAAAAAGAATGATCGGGGACAAAGTTAAACAAAACTTCAAAGGGAGATTTGTGAGCTAGAGTTGAACTAGGCATCCTATTAATCAAAAACACAGCTGTG
Source organism: Camellia lanceoleosa (assembly GCA_025200525.1). Classification (NCBI taxonomy): domain Eukaryota; kingdom Viridiplantae; phylum Streptophyta; class Magnoliopsida; order Ericales; family Theaceae; genus Camellia; species Camellia lanceoleosa. The sequence continues at coordinate 172,374,384 of CM045766.1, forward strand.
GCAAAAGCATCAAACCAGTAAATTAAAGGAAGAGATGACTGATAAAGGAGAGTAATATCTGTCTCTGTAAGGTGCCTATGCTTTCTTTCAGCTCCACCATTTTGAGCTGGTGTGTAGGGACAACTAAGTTGATGAATGATGCCATGAGAAGTGAGGTAATTATCCATTTGCTTGTTAACCAATTCAGTACCATTGTCAGTTCTTAAAATTTGAAGCTTGGTGGTAAATTGAGTTTCAACATAAGCTTTGAAACACAAAAACACATGAAACACCTCAATTTTGTAAACTAAAGGAAACAACCAATTAAATCTGCTATAGTCATCAATGAACAAAACATAAAATTTGAAACCTGAAACAGATGGCTCAAAAGGCCCCCATATATCACTATGGACTAAGGAGAACACTTTATTAACAAAGGAATTGGAAAGTTTAAAGGGCAATCTATGCATCTTAGAAACATTACAATGTGTACATTGAAACAAAGAAGTCTTAGGAGAAATTTTGTCTGGCAAATAAGGTAGAGTATGTTGAAACTTCAATGAAGAATGATGACCAAGTTGACTATGCCAAAGAGAAACTGAAGCAGAAGATAGAGTGGAAGAAGACTGTGAAACACCAGCAGCATGAAAAGCATAACAAGGTGGAGAAGTGGAACTCTGTGGAGTGAAATGATAAAGACCATAAAGATTAGGTCCTTTAAGAAGAACTTGTTTTGTAGTCTTGTATTAAATCAAGAAGGAGTTACGATCAAAAGCAATGACACAATTATTATCTTTAACTAATTGATTAACTGATAACAAATTGGAAGAGATAACAGATACATGAAGAAGATCAGTTAAGAGAAAGGAATATTGTGGTGTAGGAAGTAAACCCATACCAATGTGCTTAATAGGTAAAATAGAGCCATTACCAACTGTAACTTGTTCAGAACTCGTGTATGGCTGATAGACACTGAGATTTGCTAGATCATTGGTGATATTATTGGTTACTTCAGAATCAAGATACTAGGGCGGAAGCATATGAGAGTGGTGGTAGTGAAGTTGTGGTAGCAGTATAAGCACGAGAATAGCCTCTAGATTGAGAAACTAAGGAAGGTAAAGAAGAAGAAATTGGAGACTGAAAATTAGGATCCATACGATACCAACAATCAAAAGCCATATGTCCTAATTTTTCACAAATCTGACAACCAGCAATAGTAGAAAAACTCTGGCGACCTCCACGAGTGCGATTGGAATGATAATCTCTAGATCGACCACGAGAACCACCACGAAATTGATGATGTATGCCTCGATGATTAGCATAATGGCCTCTAGAATACGAAGATTCAGAAGGAGAATCTTTTGATGCAGTGTAGGCTACAATGAAATCAGAACCTGATTGTTGAACTTTGTGATCAATATGAATTTCCTCAGAACATAGAAAAGAACATAGATCCTCCATGGTGATTGCTTCAGCTCGAGCTCAAATCATAGTTTTAAAAGCATCATATTTGACAGGAAGACCATTTAAAGTGAGAAGAACCAAATCTTCATCATCAATACGTGCTGAAGCTAGGGCAAGTTTGTCAGAAATATCTTTGATAAGACTGAGATATTCTTCCATTTTGAGAGATTTCTTTGAAAACGATTGTAATTGATTCTTCAGTTGATGAATGTGTGATCTGGAGAGTAAAGTAAACCTCTTTTCGAGATGATTCCAGACCTGTGTGCAATGTTGAAATTGAAGAATTGATGAATAGATCATAGAAGACAGTGTTGCAGAGATGCAGCTAAAGATGTGAGCATCAATTGTTTTCCATTTCACAAACTTTGGATTAGGTATGCTTTTGCCTTGAGAATCAAGAACATCTGGATCTGGACAGGAAATCGAACCATCAACAAAGCTGAAAAGATTTGTAGCACGTAGAAAATTCTACATTTGATTGCGCCAGATAAGAAAATTTGTTGAATCTAACTTCATTGTAATGAGTGAAGTGAAGTTTGAGATCAAAATGCCAAAATTTGAAGGCAAAGAGAATGAAGATGAAAAAGCCATTTAGATATTGCTCGTTAGAGCTTAAGAGCTCTGATACCATGAAAACAAACTGATTCTTATTAAACAACTATTAGTGCAGTACATAAGTATTAATACTAGACTAACTCTGTTAGGCTAACTCTGTTACAGATAACAAACTAACAAACTCTCTAACACACTAACAAACTACTGTATTATAGTTACAACTGAATCTTGAATCTTTTGAATCTTGAACTAATTGAACTGACTCAATACTAACTGGCTCAATACTCTTATCATTATTACATAAGCACACGGCATTCATAATAGGGCCCCTATCAAGTGAGACAAACCCATTGTAGTACTAACCACTTCCCAAGTACCCAGAGTATTCAAAACTGGTACGCTCTAATGCCAAGTTGAAACACCCCAAAAATAATACAATAATCCATCCACCATAAGCATTATATGATAACAACAACAATAAAGTTATCTTCCATTAGTTCAATATGATATACAAAAGAGAAGCATATGCATTATACATTCATAAAGCCTACCCCTGAATCTATAGCATATGTTTCCAAATAAAAGAGATAAAGAAAGATAAACGGATAAAAATTCCCTACAGGCTTACAACATTCCAAGACGACGCCTGGTTACAAGAAAATGAGTCAGAAGCTCAATACAGGTAAAGCCCTATGCTTGTACAAAAAGCAAATTAATACAAATGAACAAAAGTGAGCTCTCAGTTCCATAATGCTCCCAAGCTAAGTCGTTGGGGAAGACATATCACCAGCACCTGAAAATGTTTTTCCCAAGTAGGGTAAGCCAAAGTCCAGTAGAAACCATCTATTACAATATATGAGTCTTAACAAAAGTATAAGTATGGTGTGCATATACAATGCCGATGACAAATTGTTCGTGATGTTATAAGATCATATTATGCCAAGTTTTACATCTCAAGCCGTTTTAGTCTTACTTTAGTTCATGGCAATTCATTTCATCTCAATCTATGAGTTAAATCCCTTGTTATCCAAACAATCCAACTGAGATTACATCCCAATAATTCTCTACCAATACAATTATCACATAAACAATTCAATCTGCCATTTTACGAAAATTTCGTCCGCAGGAATCAGCACCCATGTATATACACGCTGTTTTCGGGACTTTCACCCTAGACACACAGGCCAACTTAATTCAATGGAGTCCACTCCCTTTCTCCTCCCAAACATAGAGTACATCCCATTTCTCCTCCCAAATATGATTCATATACAATGTATAAACACATAGTCATATTCAATGGCAATTAATACGAGATTAGTTTCAATTCACCTAATTCTCATACAATTTCTATAACAATCATAGCTATTCTCCACTGATAGCCCAAAACAGATATTTCTAAGTAGTTATACAAGCTTTACAATAGATAAATTATCCATATGTCCATCGATAAGAAACAATAATTTTCCAACTCCACCATTTATATACACATTTAACCAATTTCACTTGTGTTGAACCAATTCCACGATTTATACAAAACAACCATTTGAAACATGATAGGCCAACACCCTATTTCCTCCCAAATACAACCCATTTGCCAAAATCAACAAGTTTGACACAACATAACATCACCTTATATCCCTTTTAACACCTCTATTTGAAAACCCCTCTTTTTTATTTTAAACCAAAACCCTAAGTTTTTCTAAAATCACCCAAATCCCAATATTTATTTGCACTATCATCAAATACCCAAGCTAAAAATCATACCAGAGTATAGAAAGTCCCTACCTCAAGCTTAGAAGAGGGAGAAGGAAGACAAGCCCAAAAGTCGACGGAGGAGGAACAACGTTTTGCACCGATCAAAATTAAGCCCTCGACAAGCTCTACAATTAATCTCAAAGAAGCAAGGCGAAGAGAGGCCTTCAAGTGAGTAGATCTAAGGATCTTTCAGTGAAAAAGTGCTTTTTGAGAGAAAGAGAGAGTTTCACGGTTTAGAGGGAGAAAGGAGAACGAAAAGTAAAGAAAAGATCAAGTGGTGGACCTATTTATTGTACTAGGTCAAAATAAAAATAAACCCAAAAGTCAACCCAAAATATCTAGCCAAAATTCCCAAAAAGTAGGGCCCAAACCGACTGAAAATCTGGGAAAAAGTTCACAGGTGTCGACCCTTGCAGCAGAGATGTTGACCCTTATGAAGAAAAGCTGGGACACTTATGTTTGACAGCATGCAAGGTGTTGACACCTCCCAGCCTGGTGTCAACACTAAATTTCAGTACCCAAACTCAAAACACAGTAGCAATAAGGTATCGACCCTTTCACCACTGATGTCAACACTTAGAGCTAAAAAAAGAAAAGAAAAGAAAAGAGTGTCGATACCAACAAGAATGGGGTTGGCCCCCAAAGCCAAAACCAACCAAGAAAAGTAAAGAACGACCATCATGACTATGATTTTTTGGATTCAAAAGCAATAAATGGATCGGGTCTAAGCCCGGATCCCTATAGTGAGTTCCATTGTCTTGATTTACACAAATAGCTGAACAGTTTAAGACATCATGTTCACTAATTAATTAATAAATCTGATAGTGTCCACAAGGGAAGTTTCAAAGCCAAAAGCTACCTATCTTTTACAAAATATTTTCAATTTATGTACTTTCTGTAATAAGATCATGTTTTTGCATTTTCTCTTCGTCAAATTCCATTCATGTGGGGGATTGTTGGAATTATGGTTTTTTATAGGCTTATTTTGGGCCAACTTTGAGCCAAAATTTGAGTGGGTCTCACATGTCTTTTGGAATGGAACTAAAGAGGTGACGTGTTTCTTGCCGTATGGTAAGTCACATGGTAAAGGCAGTTCGTCAAAACCATTTATAAGTGAATGGGAAGTTGACGTCGTTTTTGGGTTCGTAGAATGGACAATTAAAAAAATTAAAATGTGGGTTCCTTGAAATGGTTGTCCCACGCTGAAATTTCAAGAAAACTTATGTGTGTATATAAGTTCTGAGTGGAAATGCTTGGGTTAGGCCCCAAGGGCACCCCAAGTTTATAGAATGGAGGAGTTATAGACAAAGTGGGCTTCGGCTCAAACCACCACACGCATGTGCCGCCGCCCGGCTAGCCAAACCAAGCCATGCCGGGTGTGGATTGTGCGTCGTGGGTCGGGTCTGTCACGACCCGCTTCCCGTATCCAAGGGTTAAGCATCGTGATGGCCAGTAATCGAAGTTACCTTCGGCCAATTCTTAAACAAATTAATAAACATAAGCGGAAATAATATTTAAGTGATGGTGCCAAAATAATCATTGAAGCTTCTATTTTTATTACAAAATGTATTGACCTAAAAAGCTGATATTTACATATAAAAAATATCATAAAAGTGGTGTGTGTGTGTGTGTCTATTTCGCAGCCCCGCATCTAAGACTTTCCAAAAACTATTTCTGAATTGCATTATTTCATGAAAATTGGTAAACAGCTATAAGCACATGGCAGAGTGATAAATATTATACCAAGAGTATAAGGGAAACAAAATAACTATGGATAGTTATATAACTGAAATATTTAAAATAATTTAGTCTGAACAAATAATCATTTAAGTAGCAAAACTGAGATTATATAAATAAATAACCATAACTACGGTACCGAACAAAACAGAACAGAGGTCACAGGAGTGACAGTCAGAACAGAGATATGAATTCAATAGGTGTCTCGTACGGATTATAGAGGTGGTTCCCACAATAGTGTAGCACTTATCTTCGCACAGCACTTTGCTTCGCACAGAACAAAGGTCAATAAATCCATGACAATAGAGGACCACAAAGTAACCAAACAGAAGCCAATGGTTATTTAAGTCTTCAATGCGCGGGACTCCCGTGGTAGTACTTACAAAACATAATTGTTTATAAGATTATAGTCAAATATTCTTTAAAATATAAACAAATATATCTATGGGTTTCATTTTAAGCAAATAGCGTTCAGAAAATAATCCACGTAATTGAAATATTAATATAATTTATAATAATTTATAAAACATAACTTGTATAAAATAAATTATGGTAAATCAAAACATACGTAAAATATATTATGGTAACTCAATGTATAATATAACTCACCTTAAAAGTAGTACCTTACTCTTTCTTCCATTATCAAAGATCCTCTTGGCTTCCATTATTTTTTCTTCATTTTCTTCCTTTCTCCTTCCTCTCTTTCCCATCCTTTAGTTTTCCTTTCTTTCCTTTCTCTTTTTTCTTTCTCTCTTCTTTTCCTTTTTCTTTTCGCAGATCACCTCCTCCTTATATAAGGAGGTAAGAGCATTGATAGGCCAACAAGTGGCCAGCAGATCCTCCCACAGATTTGATTCATTAATTATATAGATTTATAATTATCCTTAATAAATATTTAAGATGATTACACTTTGGCCCAGTTTTTTAATATAACTATATAAATAAATTAATTCCTAATTAAATTACACTCTATCGTATACCAACAGTAAATTAATTATTTATTTTACTACCATACCCATTATTATTATTATTATTATTATTATTATTATTATTTATTCTTACTTTTATATTTATTTATTTATTTACTATCTTGAACTTTAATTCAGCTCAACTAGTATTATAATTCCATATATCTATTAATTTAGCCCCAAATAATAATTCCTAATTAATCTCATATTTGATAATCCAATGCCAAATTAGATTATATATTTATTATTATTTATTTAATAATATATTATCACATACAACCATAATACTAGTATAAAATTTAAGGGACAACTTGAATTTTCGGGTTGTTATAGGGTCGGTCCTAATATTAATTTTTTAGATAAAATTTATTTGAATTTTTTTCAAAAATTCTTGTGGGAAAATATTTTTTCTGGATGAAATTAATTCAAATTTGCGCCAAATTTGAATTCAATTTTCTTGTCTAAACAGTGCCTCTTTCGGGTCCATTTTCTAGCAAGTTCAGACAGTTCTTTCAACTTGTTTTAAACAGTTTGCACCCAGACAGATTCAAACCTGGTTCAACAGGTTCAATTCAAATTCATACATGTTTAGTTTGAATCTGTACCTGTTCAAATCGAAATCTTACCTGTTTGGCCCTTCCAAAGGAACACCACTTTGCCTATATAAGCAAACCCTCTTCCAGCAATTTTTTCATTCTGAAAAGTTCACTTCTTGTCTTCTTTGTGCTCTCTTGCATTGATATATTCTTTATATTATTTTTAGGAAAAAATTCTGAGAGTTTAGAACACAGGTTCTAGTTCGCCGTACAGATTGTTTGGAGTGTTACTACAATCTGTGTAGATCATTTTATCTTGGGAGATAGACGTCATTTATTCGTAAGCACTAAAGCGAAGCGAATCTGTCTTAAGGATAGAGTGTCACAGACTCAATTTGATCAATTTTATATTTATTCATTTTGATAAATAAATTCTGAAGTAATTTATTTTTATTTATTTTATTTAATTTCAAATTATTTATTTTATATAAAAGATTGTTCCAATAGAAACATAGGCAAACAAAGGTACCCATGCTTTGTCCTTCTTGTATATCTCAAAAGGAGTGTGAAATTAAAAAAAGAAGTTGAGAACTCCTCAATGTCAGTGATAAGAGGAGGCAACTCATAAGATAAACTTTCTTGATACTACAAATTACAATTATAAATGTTTGATATATCAAGCATGCCACTTTTGCATTTTTTTTTTAAACGACCATGGAAACATATTCCTCCACTACAAAAAAAATAAAAATAAAAAAATTAAGATTTTAAAGATAAAAATTTAAGAATAAAATTATTTTTTTGAGACTAAATATGTTTGTTACGAAAAGTGCTGTTATTATATTTTTATTAACAAAAATTAGATATTAGTAATGAATTATTATCCTTTTAAGGTCAAATTTTTTGTCTCAAAACATAAATTATTTTTAGACCAAATTATTTTGTCCCAAAAATCTATTTATTAGTAACATTTTTAAAATTTTGTCGCTAAAAGACTTGTTTTAGATTTTTCAAGATGACCTTTTAACAAGTATCTCCATATTAATACAAATTGATTCTTAAATATCTTTTATAATAAAATTTTCACTTTTAAAATTAAAAATATTTAATCTCTAAAACTCTTAATTATTTTAGTACTCAATTAACTCTTTAAATCTTTTGTTTAATGAGCCTACGTCACAACATTGTGGGCGTAACACATGTCATGACCACGACCTCTACGGTATAAACAACTAATAATTCCTTTAAAAATAATTGAATTAGTAAGAGGAAAATAACTTGGGCACACAGTTGTCATGGTCATGACCTGTAGAGCGTAAACAATTAATAGTTTCTTTTTTTTAAAAATAATTGAATTACTACGACAATAAGAACTTGGACACGTAATTTTCTGTCCCAATGCGTAGTATTCATTGCTTAGGGTTATTTTGAGAAGATGGTTAAAAGTTATCTTTCAGTTTTTAATCTATTTTGAGTCGAGTAATGCTACGTATCATGAAAAAAATATTATGAAAATGATCATGAAAGATTCTCTACCGTTAAATTACACATACAAGAAAACATCACACACTAATCAAGAGATGAAAAATCTTCATGAAACATTTTATGATATTTTTTTCATGATTCCTAATATTATTCTTTTTAGTCATATCATCTCTCACATTTTTTTATACATTTAAAAAATAAAAATTAAAAAATCAAAAAACTAACTTTTAACCATCTTCCTTAATATTAATTCGTATGATCATGTCTCGACATTGTGGATTGACACATAGCATTCCTGGCTCAGAATATTTGGTTGTACTGGAGTTAGACATTCACTTCCCTACATAAAAAGCAGTTGATTAGTCCTGTGTAGTTTACCAAATAGCTTTGCCATTACTAAAAGGTTAGGCTACCCATAAAAACTTTACAATAATATTTTTTATAACTATGAATAATAATAATGGGAGTCTGATTTTATTGACAAAGTTTGTAAACAAAACTAATCTTTTTATTAATTAAATTAATGAAATCCTCTACTTTAAATTGGGTTCATTGCATTTTTAATTTGGTGATTATTTTAACCAATCAAGAATGTATTTTATTCATACAACTTGTCAAATGTGTAAAACAATAGTTTTCGTCATAAAAAAATGTTTAAAACTTCTAAAACATGAACCTTAAAGCACTTCTAATAGCATGAATTGTTACATGTCATTTGTTGATTTGTTTATGAATCAATCAACTAAAACCTAATTCCTGATCTGGGTAAATTTAGGAATTTCTAATACTACTCTTATACAATAATGTGGTTTTGATTTGAAATAAAATGTCCGAAAAAAAGTCACATTATTCTATATGAAATTTCTATAAAAAAAATACTACCCAAAACTTAATTAACCTTATGATTGTATAAATATCAGTTTATGTGATTCCCTCAACCCCGACCCCAACCCCAAGCAAACAACAATTTAACGTTCCCAGCAAACAAACAAAACCTTAGATACTATCAGCTCAGAATATGGCTTCAACTGGGATGATTCAGATAGGTGTTGTGGTCCTAGCCCTAGCAACCATGGCTTGGACAGGAGGAATCCAGGCTCAGTCAGGGTGCACCAGTGTGCTCCTCAGCTTGGCTCCATGCCTGAGCTATGTCACCGGGAGCTCGTCGACACCGTCGTCTTCTTGCTGCTCGCAACTTGCCAGTGTAGTGAATACACAGCCACAGTGTCTCTGCACTGTACTCAATGGTGGTGGCTCAGTCCTGGGTTTCAACATCAACCAAACTCTTGCCCTCGCCCTCCCTGGTGCATGCAATGTGAAAACTCCACCAGTCAGTAAATGTGGTGGTAATACTCAAGCAACCACTCCCTATGTTGTAATCTTGTTTGTTTCACTAGAAAATATTTTTATTATTTTTTTAAAAACATTTTCTTATGTTCAGTTATGATCTCGAAATTAATGCGCTAGTAATTTTATTGATGATGCGATCGTGAAGGAGGTGGTGGGATTGACGGTGATAGCGTGGTAAAAGAGTTCAGAAAATGTTATTCATCATTTAAAAATAAAAAATATTTTTTTCTCAAGTAAACTTGTTTTTCTGTTGATTACTACAACAGTTTTCTGTTAACTACAAAAATGCAAAAAATATTTTTTTAACAAAATAAAAGAAGTGTAAATATCGATCGATAAGTACTACATCTGTCAATATACACAACTTTTTCCTTCTAATACCAATACATCCCAATGTAACAGTTCTTTGATTCCCAATACATACCGATTCACAAGTTGATTTACAGCTAATATAGCTTGTTCGACTACTATAAAACTCTCTTTTATAACAAATGATTTAAAAAAATTTATAACTACAATACCCAATTCTCGAAACATATTGCTTTGTTACATCGAGACCAATACAATAGGTCTCTCAAAACTGCTATTTGAACCATGCTTTGTACATCGAGACCAATACAATGGATCTCTCAAAACTGCCATTTGAACCACTCTCTATAATGTTATTGTAATGTAGATTGATACATACATACTGATATATGTCTGATGATGTTGTTTGTTGGGAATATAGCTGCAGGTTCTCTGGAAGTTATTATGCCGCCACCGGCAGAATCTCCTAATTCTAACTAGCTCATCATCCTTACTATGAGGTATCTTATCATATCATATATATTATATACATGAAATTTTAATTTTTCAATGCGTGAATAAATACATAAATCAACACTCACAAATCAACAGTGCTAATAGGAGTCAAGAAACAGGAAACGGGGAGTACTGCTGTGCTAGTGGGAGATCGTCCTGAGTATTTTCGATGATTTGAACCGTTATATTTTAGGGTTCGTCGAAAATATTATTCATTTAAAAAATTAAATTAATCGGATATTCATAACTCTATGATTAGGTCCTAATTGTTTTTAAAAATTTATGAAAGTTATGTTAACTGTTAATTTTTACAAAAATAAATGTGCTTTGGTTATAGGGTTACCGATATCCATTCAACTTAATATTTTATAAGGATGATCTACTCGACGAACCCTACAATATAAACGATTCAGATCATTGAAAAACACTCGGAACGACCTCCTACAAAGAGCATAGCAGTTAGGCACAACAGTATCCCCGTTTCCCAATAAGAAAAGGGGTACTCCTATGCTATAGGCACAACAATACCTGTTGTGCTCTTTTCGTCAAGAATATTATTCATGTAAAAAATTAAATTAATCAGATATTCATAACTCCATGATTAGGTCCTAATTGTTTTTAAAAATTTATTAAAGTTATGTTAACTGTTAATTTTTATAAAAACAAATGTGCTTTGATTATAGGGTTACAGATATCCAATCAACTTGATATTTTGTAAGGATGATCTACCCAACGAACCCTACAATATGATCGGTTCAGATCATCGAAAAACACTCAGGACGACCTCTCACAAAGAGCATAGTAGTATCCCCGTTTCCCAATAGAAAAAGGGGTACTGTTTTTGCTATAGGCACAGTAGTAATTGTTGTGCCCTTTGTGGAAGATCATTCCGAGTGTTTTTCGATGATCTGAACCATTCATATTGTAGGGTTCGTCGAAAATATTATTCCTGTGAAAAATCAAATTAATTGGATATTTATAACTCTATGATTAGGTCCTAATTGTTTTTAAAAATTTATGAAAGTTATGTTAATTATTAATTTTTATAAAAACAAATTTATAACTAATTAGTTATAAGGTTACAGATATCCAATCAACTTAATATTTTGTAAGAACGATTTACTCGACGAACTCTACAATATGTATAATTTAGATCATCGAAATATAGTCGGGATGACCTCCCACAAAAAATAGAAGTTACTGCTGTGCCGTATCCCCGTTTCCCAACACACACGTACGTGTTTGGTGAGGCCACGCAAAGTGATGATAGAGCCCAACAAGACTTCTGCAAGCTTAGTATATAGATTCCTAAAATCTAAGTAAACTTGGTTTGTTACTATGGTGTTTTGAAATCTTCTCCTAATTTCTTACTTATCCTTATATTTTCCAAGTCCGATTACTTTACTATTATTTAGTTGTGATGATCTTGTTATATTTTTTTTTTATCACAGTAGAACATGCCACAAAATATATAATTGAACGATTTAAGTTAAATTAGAAATAAAATGACATTAAAATCATGCATCATAAACAATATAACTTTATTTTTACTATTGGAGAGAGATCCATTGTGAAGAATCCTGATTTATATTTTCCAACTACTACTCTTTGTACTTAAATATAATCACGTCTTATATCATCCTTATCATTTGCCCGCCACATGCTATAATACTTCGTTTTTATTTTTTTCTGCGGCTGCTATACTAAAAAACAATAAAATTTCTTAAAGTCCACATGAATACCTCACATTAGCACCATGGATAATATATAAAAAATACCAGAATGTAATGTATCAAATAATAATGATAATAAGCAACATGAAATTGTGAAATTGTTCTGTTGCGGGAGAATATATATCAAAAAAATTGTGAAAAAGGAGACTCATAGTTTTGTCCCCTTGAGTAAAATTTCTAGATTTACCCTTGTGTACAGTTATAGCTGATATATCAAACTTCTAACAAGTTAAAACATAATATTAGCATAATTGAAACAATACGATCTGTTATAAATAGTCTAAAATTGGTTCTCTACAGTTCTAATTTAAACTCCTCGAAGTTCGAACAAGTATAGCCATTTTTTTCCTATTTATTTTTCGGTAGATTTTATGACATTCTTACTATGAACTCATATAATCTTCACATGTAAACATATGAATGGATGGTGAAGCAGGATCTAAAGCAGCTCCATCAGACAGCTCAATAATGGCAGTAGTACTATGATGCCTCGTTCAGTTTGTCACCCTCCTCTTCATGGTTTGATATATATATATATATAAATGCTTTAATTTCAAACAGCTTTATGAGTCTTGTATGGGAGCTCTGTGGAGTGGAGCTTCTCTAGTACTACTGTTTAATACAATGTTTATGTGTAACAGTCTATGTTTTATATTAATGTTTTGTTTGAAGTTCTTATGTATGGGTCGTGTTATACAAGTACAATAATGAACTACACTTTGTGTTTTGCTCTATTTACTACTTCTATGCTGTAAAATTTGAGTCCGATTTTATGTCTTAAAAGATGCAATATTCAAACACTAGTTTCGATCGAATTCGTTTTAAAGTTTCTACATAAATTCTCTAAGTAATATTTAACAGTTAATTTATTTCATTTTAATTTGCATAAAATTAATATTTCAAAAGTTCACACATTTAATATAATTATATTAAACTCACTTAAGATTTTAATTCACATAATACTTAACCTTCTTTTCATTAGAAATTTGTTAGTTGGATGAAGAAAAAAAATAATACTATCATCTCTTTTACAATAAAATATCTATTTTACCATGTTATTTATTTTTATTTTTTAAAAAAGAAAAAAAATTATAACTGCATCATTAAATAGAAGGCCTTATTAATTTTTGAAATAACTCGAGTTTGGTAAATAACTCTTAAAATTGAGTAGTACAAATTCTAGGGTAACGGAACTCAATGGATTCTCAGTTCTGATTTAATCCCTTGAGCTCCAAAAGGCATCAAATTAGTGAGAACCATTTAAAAAAATGATGATAAAACAGTATCACAATTTTTTAGCAATAATAAAAAATAATATTAACAAGATGCATGCAACAGTGCATAATCGCGGAACCTGTCTAGAAAACACCACTGATGTCAAACAGCCTAGTGTACCACCAACAGTTTCTTTTATTTGGTAGGTGAACTTTTTTTATTTAAAAAAGATATCATTAGAACTACTACTCCAAATTATACGCAAAAAAAACAAAAAATGAAAAATTAGTACTACTCCAACACTAATAGTCATTTCGTCTAATAAAACATACACACACATATATACATAATGTATTTATCTAACCGCTTTACTTAGCTCGGATGAGAGGAGAGCTGGGAGAGGTGAGGGTGGTGTCAATAAGGCGGTAGTGGTGGTGATGGTCCATTGGAAAGGTATAGGTGAAATGAAAGAGTAATGGTAGAAATCCCAAAAAATCTATCAAAAATTCTGCCAAAATATCTCCCATAAGTGTAAAACTCACACAATATGAATGTCATATGAAACCTTCACCTATGTAAGACATTTGATAAAATTTTTGAAATTTTTAACATTTTTCAAAATGAAAATTTAGTGTTTGACTACTTTCTGATTATTTTAAATAGGAATAAAATTGTAATGTAATGACTTATTTTTATAGTGTAAACTCCTTCATTTTTATAGTGTAAATAAAGGAATTCAGGTCACTGTTGTGCTATGTGCCACAATTTGAGGTGTATTATGGGCTTATTTTTATAATCCTAACCGTTCATTTTGTAAGGTTTGTTGAGTACTTTATGCCTACCAAAAATCATATTAATCGGATATCAGTAAGTATATGATCAATTTGCATATTTTTTATGCTATTTCTCAAAACAAAACTTATTATTTATTTTTTTGATTACCGATCATATAGTTATTGATATCCAATTAATATGATTTTTGGTAGGCATGAAATACTCGACAAACTCTACAAAATGAACGGTTCAGATCATAAAAATAAACCCATAATATACCTCGAATTGAAGCACAACAGTCGCTATTGTGCTAAAAGCACAGCAGTGACCCCCATCCCATAAATAAAAGCACTCATGCATCAAAATTAAACGGATCAAATCAACGCAACTTACAATAACTACGGTGTAATTTACCAAAATTATATGATGTAGAAATAAGGCAACTTGACATAATTGATGTGATTTAAAATAGTGATAAAAATCAATAATATATATCATTGCTCCATTGTATCTAAATTCCATCTTCTGTTGTATCACCCAAGTACTAATTCGCGAAGGTGAAACAGAACAACACTAGGCTCTAGAAATTGAGTAATTGTTCCCGAATCACCGAATCAACTGCAGCCCTAATTACTTATAGTCTGCACCGTAAGAGAAAAAAAAAAACAAAAAAAATTCATCGTCTCATGAACCACCTTGAAAAAGTGAATAAATGAAATCTGGAGCCTCATTTTTTACTAAATGGCCAACCATGACTAGCTGTAACCAAAGCTGTCATACAAAATGATAAGAGTTAGGTATACACCACATGCTTTATTCTTAGGAGAAGTTTCAAAAGTCTACACATTTGAAGGGCCTCCTTAAAATACAGGTGGCTGCATAACCCAGAACCAGTTGAATAGTTAAATAAGTTGGCCACCCACATATAACTAATCATTTGTCCTTTTCTTCACCTAAATATTCCTAAACAAACCACAAACCAAGTTTCTAACATCTCCAAACACCCTTTAAATCTAAGTTATTGAGACCTTGGGGTTTGGCCCAGTGGTCTTGCAGCCACACCTTAGTGTATGGCGAGGGGAAGGTCGGGACTTCAAACTGATGGAGCAGCAGCAACCCCTTTAGTTGTAATCTTATTTTACTAACATACTAACATCCTACAATCTTGGCAAAAAAAAAATCTAAGTTATTGACTATTAATAAAGTAGACTAGGACAAGTGGGTCACCCACATTGGCCATTTTCATTTGACTCTTCTTCCCAATTTTCCTATATAAGCAAAACACTTTCCACAATACCAATCACACAATCATTCATACCTAGCCAGAAGAGTCTCATTTCACTCACCAGCATTTTCTGCAACAATCAGAGAAGAGAGAACTGCCAATGGCCTGTGGAACAAATGGGATGGGTCTAGTAGTCCTGGTCCTGGTCGCCATGCTCTGGGCAGGAGCAGCAGCTCAGTCATCGAGCTGTACAAATGCATTGATTAGCATGTCACCGTGCCTCAGCTACATTACCGGGAACTCTTCAACACCATCTTCAAGTTGCTGCACACAGCTTGCTAGCGTTGTTCGCACACAGCCAGAGTGCTTGTGTGAGGTCCTTAACGGTAGTTTCTCGTCCATGGCGCTCAATGTCAACCAGACTCTGGCTCTGGCCCTTCCTGGAGATTGCAATGTTAAGACTCCATCCATCAGCAACTGTAATGGTAAGAGTGCATACAAAAAAAAGTCATAACTCAAAACAATGTAAAATTTGACATTGAAAATATATTTAGTCCTCTACTAACCTATGACATCACTGCCTGAGCAGCTGCTTCCCCAGCCGTATCTCCCTCAGGAACACCAGCATCTCCAAACACTGTACCTTCAGGTACAGAAGGGTTTTTTTTTTTTTTTTTTTTTTTTTTTTTTGCAAAAAATCTTCATTGCACTTGATAGTATAACAAACTTTTAACCATTCGAATGCCAAAAAAAATCATATCAAAACATTCATGTTGATGCTTCCATGGGTGTAGGAAACGGGTCGAAAAATGTACCATCAACCAATAGCAGCTCATCAGATGCAAGTTCTACAAAGATGACAGTTTCTCTGCTCTTCTTCTTCCTACTATTCATTGCATCTTACGCTTCAACGTCCACAATTTGCTGAGTTATTTCATCTGCTTCACTGTTTCATAAGTCCTACATATACCCAGATATTACTATTGTTTTACATTGAATGGGTGATTGTACTGTCATTATTTGGCAACCTCTTTAGGGTTTGATAGGGTTTTCTATGACTGAGGAGACTTCTTAGTCTCTTCCCTTCTCAATAAAGATGATTTCTAGTTCATGAATGTCAAACTTCGGCTTTAACTTCAGACCTAAGAGCACAGACGACGAAGGTTGGTCTAAAAAAACATGTCAATAACACATCAAACTCAACAAAACAAAAAACAATAATATTCTAGGGGATCAAAGAAATTGATTCATGAAGTTGACTGGGTGACAGACAGGATGCCAACAAACAAGCAAAATTTATACACCAAGGTGAAGAATTGTGAAAATTCTATCATAAACATACATTTGTACACTGAGAAAACAAGGAAGATAGGCATCCTGAATACAGACATTGTGCTGATACAGGATGTGTCCAAAACTAAGTAAAATAATACATGAATAAAATTAGTCCAAAATAAAATCTGCATCCAAGACAGACCTATGACTCTTTTGCTCAATGAAAAAACCTCAAATGACCAACTTTAAACATCTCTTTACTATGAGGACAGCATCCTTTCACTGTTCAAATCTGTCTGCCCACATCACATCAGTTAAAACGGTTATAGCCAGTCTCTCTTTTCACCTTCTGCTGCAACAAAAAGTAAATATATAGTGTTATGCATGCATGGCGAAAAGGCATTCAAATGCTGCGTTAAACCAGTGTCTACAAAAAATTTGCTTGTCCATCTCACTTAGTCACATCACAGTTACCAGAACAGACGGGATTTTTTTTTTTTTTGAACAACAAACAGGGAGATTTGAGATATACAAACAATTGAGAAATATACATTTTGACTAAACCAGTGTATTTCTCAATCACTTTGGAGGAAGGATCATCATTACAACTCAGTCCCTTTAGTTTAAGAATACAACTAGGACAAGCTAACTATCAAGGAAATTTTGTTGTTCCCATGAGCTTTTTCTCTTATAAACCCTCTGCAAAACATATCAATGCTGGTTCTTCACTAGCTAAATCAAGACAAACAAAGGGGAAAATAAAGCATTGGGTTGGGTCCTGACTTGAGCAAGCCCATCCGATTGTTGGACATATGTAGACAAGCACCTGGCCCAGCAAGGGTACGCTGCTAAAGACTCTGTTCATTTACTAACCAACCATCCTCTCATAAGTCATGACTGCATTTGTCTGAACCATTTAGACTACAGTTCTTTCTCATCCTTGCAGTCATTCAACACCACTAAACTGTTTATAGGTAAAACATTCAACCCATAACTGACCTGATAACCTCCTATTTTCAAACACCCAACGTGTCTGTGAAGTGAATCTTAGTGGTATATAATAAGAAATAGGAGGATATAGCAGAATGTGGCTTATCAGATAAATGTCTACCTAATAAATCTCAACTACTGAGAATTAGAAGTAAAACTATTATGAGGTAGGTATTAAAAACGCTAGAGCTGTAAGACCAAATATTCTGGGGGTTTCCGTTCAGAGTACACAATTTCAAATTACATAAAGTTTCTATTTCACTCTTCTCAGTTAGCTTCCTTTTTCTTATAAGAAAAAAAAGGAATAAATCGAAATCCTATAAGTTGGGTCATGAAAAGATTGAAGGAAAGGGCTAAATCACATCAATAGCTCAACTTAGGGATACAATAACTTTCATGTCTATGCAAAATCAATTCTTTAACACACTTTTGAAGGGTAATAAAAGACTTGAGTTTCAGTATATTATGAATCTTCAATGTCACTAACCATATAAAATCCAGTTAGATTTAGAAAAAACCTCAAAAACATTCTAATAATGAGCTTACATAAGCCTATACCAACATTTTAGAGCATGTAGTTTACAACATTCCATTTCCATTCCTTATACCAAGACTATTTGCATTTCAGATAACATTGTACAAAAACTAACCAATTTTGCTTTGTTTAATAAAATGTGACGAATGTCCCTATTTGCCCCAAATCTTCGTAGGGTAAGGATTAATTCAAATATACTTATTTCATCTTGTAAATGAAAATTTGAGGTACTTACAAGAAGGATTCAAGGCTGCAAATCTAGATTCTTTTGAGGCCATACTGTAATGCATTCAACATGGACAACTCTGAATTGTACATGACTGGATTATTGCTAAATTATTACGACACTTGCCTCTCCATTTCATCCATTCCGCACTTTCTCTAAAAAGTGATAATCTATTCAACCTCCCCATCTAGATAGATGTTCAAAATGGAAGGAAAACAATTTGCAACAACAAAAATTATTGACGCGGAATGCATTACTATGGAAACCATAAAATGAGAGAGAAATCCCTTACTTTCTCTAAATCCTATTTAATTTTTTTAAGTGCATTTCACAATATCTTATCTAATTTAAGAATATTATACATTATGTCCACGTACCCGTATCCAACTTTTGGATACATATCAATATCGTAAGATTTAAGTTTATGAAGGTTGGACATTTCGATACACGGCCCGATATTCGTACCTAGGTCCATGTAACATAGTAGTTCACCCATCCAAACATGTCCTATTATGTTTTTAATTTTTTAGACCTAGACACTTGGAGGACACACGTCCATCACTTACACACCCACAAAACATATGTCAAGTGTGAAGAAAATAAGGGGTGGTTTGGGATATTCTAAATAAATGTACTTTTTAACTTTTTATAAAAAGATGTGTACAAAAATAGAGAGGAGATGTTGATTGATGTGACCCAAAAAAAATAAAAAGATAAAAAAATGGACTAAAATAGTGTATGCCAAACAACCCCTAAATTAGGATTCAATGACATTTGAATTGATCCCTATCAAAATAAATATTAATTGTTCACACTTCTAATATGTAAAATATGAAAAACAATTTCTTGCTATTTTGATATAATAAAATATAATATATTTCTCATCCCCAATTGACTAATTTTAAGCCACATAACACACATGCTTTCACAAACAGCCATCAAGCCATGAAACTTCTTTTTTCTGTACAGGTGGTTGAATGTATCATTGCATTGTATAATTGTATATAACTTATGTGGATTCAAAGCTTTGTTTTCCATAACAAAGTATGAAACGTGCTTTTATAGAGTATGGAATGGCTTAAGGCTCATCAAAATCTAACCAATGTGGGATTTATTAGGCTACATCATTTTGTGAACAAACATATTTTGTTCTTCTGCATAATGAATGTTTCAAGAAAACTTTTTTAAGTGTATATGTAATTATAAATTTATAAAAACAGTTAAGGATGGTGCTGGGGATAGGGCCAGGGTTATGCAGTGGGGGAAGCCATATGTATTACAATAATCGAGGTTGGCAGTGGGGTTAAGAAGCAGAAAGGCTTATACTGTCCATGTACCGAATAAGTTGGGGATTCAACTTTCCATAACTATCGAGGGAAAATTAATAACAAAAAAATAAAAAAAATCCTAGCAGAACAGGAAGGGAGTAAATTACCATCCCCATCTATTGGACCATAATGCTATCCTATTCTAGACAATAATTGAAAACAAGCCCCAATTTTGAGGAAATTAAAGCAATCAAGTTCAGTGATAGGACTATCAATGGAGACAACTTCACTATATCAGCATCTTCTATTAGACTACTGGCATGTGTACAGAGGAAAGAATTCAATAAATATTCCAAATAAATATTCCAAACAACATTAACGGGTAGTAAAATTACAAATTACGGGCATGGAAAAGGCCAGATTCCAATAACTCATCTTTGGTTCACAAATGACACATTGATATAATTGAATGTTTCAAAAAGAAAGCTCTCATAATTTTCTTTAAGTTCCTTAATGCTTATGAAGCTTCTTCAGGGCAACGTATCAATAAAGGCAAAAGTGCCCAACATCTATACAAGAAGATCTCATATGCAACCCCAAAAAACAACCTAGGTTACACGGACTCGGATACGGGTATCAGGTACGGGTGCGTATCTAAGGGTCGGACACTTCAAAATTAAAAATGAAGGATACATGAATATGTATTCAAATTTGGATACGGGTACGGAGATACGTTAAATAACTTTGTTTAAAAAAAAATATTTATTATATGAAGGTGAGTTATATTATATAAATAACAAATAAAAATTATAAAAATTATTTTAGATATAAAATAAATTATATTATTTATAATATATTATATTATATAATTTTTTTTTGGATGAATAATATTATATATTGTTATATTAATATAATTTATACTATATGTT
Organism: Camellia lanceoleosa; assembly: GCA_025200525.1. Classification (NCBI taxonomy): domain Eukaryota; kingdom Viridiplantae; phylum Streptophyta; class Magnoliopsida; order Ericales; family Theaceae; genus Camellia; species Camellia lanceoleosa. The sequence continues at coordinate 172,395,187 of CM045766.1, forward strand.
TATGTAAATGTAATATGAATAATGGATGAATAATATTATATATTATTATATTAATGAAATTTATATTATATACTAATATAATATATATTATTATATTAATGAAATTTGTATTATATACTAATATAATAAAAAGAAAAAGAGAAGCAAATAGACAGAGAGAGCAGAGAAGAAAATAGAGGGAGATCGAGAGAAGAGAAAAGAGAAGAAAGAAGTCGGCGACCGAGAGAGAGAGTAGAGGGAGATCGAGATCGAGAGACGAAAGGAGAAGAACAGAGATCGACAGATCGAGAGAAGACAGAGAAGGAGATCGCGAGAAGACAGAGCAGGAAATGGAGATCGAGCATCGAGCATGTCAAAGCAGTCGAAGCAACGACCGATGTCTTCGTCATTTCGACAGGCAACTAGGTTCTCTCTTTCTCTCCCTCTTTCATTTCTTTTGCTTTCTATAAAGAGCCATGTCCGAGAGAGAACACGCGAATCCGACACAGATCCCATACCCGCACTCGTGTCATGTCGTGTCAACACGGGTACGTCGTCCCAAAGTGCCAAGTCCATGTAACACAGCCCACAACACACACACACACACACACACAAAAAGAAAAAAAGAAAAAAGAAAACCATTAAAATATTTTGCGTACTCATGAGTGACCAGAAACAAACTTGGTAACTAATACTCTAATAATTAAATAAATGTAGGTCACAAACTGCAAGTATAGCACGTGTCCTACAACAAAATTCATTACAAAAGAGCACAAAAGAAAGATGTGGCTGATGGTCTGAAACTTGGCACACCTCAACCACGTGACCGTGAGCGCATGAATTCTTCCAATCGGTCCCACACCTCAAGCGCTGCAGCTCTATCCTGGTGCCGCTTGTTCTTGCTAATCTACACATGGAGTTGGACTTGCATCAATAATAAACAGAATAAATGACAGAAATAATCAAGAAAGAAAGCATTATTAACCTACTGGCTCTATTGGACAACAGAGCCAAATGCCTCCAAGGAAAAATATGCTCACCGATATAATTTTCACATTCCATTGCTTGACATTCTTTGCTGACTCCACGCTATCATCCTCAAAACGCATGAAAAAACCGAGAACTGGAACAAAATTCAGAAGCACAATATCTCATGAATTATATTTCTCTTTCTATTACATTCGAATGATGAAATAAAGTAAAAATTGCAATCAAATTCTATAAATGTTGTTTAGGATTTTACACTGCTAAGCATGAACAGATCCATATGTCAGAGCCTATATTCCTAGGACAATTATAAGAATTTACAAGTTCCTCAATAAATTGATACAACTATGTAACCAAAGCAATCAAATTTGTATTTGCAAAGTCCAACCCACCACATAAATTCAATGCCAAATGAATTTTAAGGGGAAAAAATACTTACTTTTGTTGAAAATTTCAACATGGTCCTTGAAAGGCCAGTCCTTGAACTGCCACTCCTTCCCCAAAACAAAAACGGCCACCACGCGATCCCAATCCTCAGCCTTCAAGACCGATGGCTTATCTCTCACCTCGTAAGCAGTCACCAGCCGATCCCTACTGAACTTCTTCTGCACCGTAACACATTCCGGCTTCGGCCCCTTCATCTGCTTAACCTTCACATCAGTCGGTATAAACACTCCATCCTCCAAAAATTCCTTCACATTGTATATCGTAATCAGAGTCTGAAACGCACTAGGCACCAAAATAATCGGCACACCCTCCCCAATTTTGCTTCCCTTCATGAGCATTTTAGGTTTCGGAGTCGAATCATACCCCATTTCATCCCCAAACCCTCTCTCATCACCCCGCATCAACCTATTCTTCGCAACCAACCCGTCCTTCCTCTGCTGCGACTCTAATCGCTGCCTCTCCTCATCGCGCTTCGTCGCCGCAGTTAGAACCACATAAAAGTTCCGATTTCGACACTCAAGCATGGTCTCGCGATCCTTCAAAGGCCTCTCCATAGCTCGAATCATGGCCATGTAATTATCCGAAACCCTAGCTCCGATTTCGTCATTGACATCGAAATCGTTGTCGTCATTGGGGGTGATTTGGATCAAGCTAGGGTCTTCGGGGCGGTACTCGTCGGAGGTGAATTTAGGGTTTTGGGGGGCGAGGAATTGGATGGAGTCGGAAGAGGAGACTTTGCCTTGGAGATAGTCGAGTAAGGGTTTGCGATCGATGAAGGTGACGGCGGGGAGGTTGTGAGAGCGAGCATTGTGCATATAATCGGTGTGCTTGAGGTGGTGGTTCTTGACGAAGTAGATTAGGGTTTCGAGGGAGTAGAGGCTGCCCTGTTTGGAGCGGTAGGCTGTGGCGACGCCGCATGGGAAGGAGTAGTCGCCGCCGAAGCGGAACTCGTCGCCGATTCGGACGATCTTGTCGAGGTCGTTTCGAATTGTGAAGTCCCGCAGAGCTGAGAGTGGATCCATACAGACAGAGAGAGATTAGGAAGACAATGAGATATTTGATGAGTCGAATTTGGGAGTGATTTTACAGAGATTTGACAAAGAGGAGGGCCTCGTTTTGAAATAGAATATTTTAATAATTTTTAATTTTTTTTTTATAAAAAAATAAAAATAATAATATAATAATTTTTTAATTTTAGATTAAAATATTCTTTAATTTTTTAATTTTAGATTAAAATATTCTTTTTCCAAACGATACCTAAAGAGAGATCGGGTATGTTTGGTTTGTGTTTGAGAGATGTGTTTTAGAGATAAAAAGTACGAAAACATATTTGGTTTGGTTTTTTTCAAAAGATGTTTTGGAAAATAATTTTGAGAGAGAGTTTTGGAAAAAGTGATTGATTTGATATGTGTGAGAGAGAGATTTGTTTGAAAAACTTGTTTGGTTTATAAGTTTTGAGAAATTTTTTTGGAAAAATTTGTTTGGTTTGATTACTTTTGAAAACTTATTTGTAAAGAAAATTTCCGAAATTTTTTTCAGAAAATCAAACCAAACGAACCCATCGTGTTTAAGATTTTGAAGATGTTTTTGTTGGGATTTTTCAACCAGAAAAAAAAAATTATAAATATATTATTTAAAATATGAATTATTTTATTTTATTTTAAAAATTACATTTCAACTATTGAGATTTTTAATTTTATATTTATTAATAAATCATTAACTTAATTAACAATTTTTAATTATATTAGAAATATATTTTAATTAATAATTTATGTAATTTTATTATTGTATAGAAAAGTATTTATAAATTTTATTTTTTTAATTAATTCTGTTAAATAATTTTTTTGACAAAGAAATATTTAAAATTTTTTAAATTATAAGAAACAATTCATATTTTAATCAAAATTTTAAAAAATATATATTTGTAACTTATTAAAAAAAATTAAGATGGTGGTTATGGGGGTGGGTAGGGCTAACAAATGGACAAAAAAATTTAAGCTTGTATTATTAAACCAATCAAAGTTAGAATAAATTTGGCTCGTAAAATTTATTTATTTGCATAATATAAAATGTGTTATATATTTATATTTATTATAAAATAATATTTAACGAGTCAATAGGATTATTGAATCAAATTTTTTTATCTTTTTATTATTAATAAGTTGAGCTCATGATTAGTAATTTAGTATAAATAAATAAAGTCGGACTTGGGCTTGAATCTTACAATACAACATAGTTTAAGTTCTATTTTTTTGGGAATTTGGGGAGAGAATTTTAGTTTTATAAAGTTATTTCATATTGCAAACTACTCCAGCAAAAATTGATTAACAAAATCAAAGTATCAGCAGATTTGTTTTTCTCCCCATTTTATGTAACAAGAGTAAATGATAAGATATTATTCATCTTTATTATTTCTTTAATAATTACATATTTCCAACACAAAGAACCAATTATGAATATTCACAAAGGTGATACAAAATAGTAAAAAAATTTAAAAACTAGTCTTAAACCCTAAATTAGTAATATAACACATTTTTCGTAAGCATAATTGAAATTAATGCAATAATACTAGTTGCACAGAATATACATAGAAAATACATTGTGTTGCTAAAATTTATATTGCGCAAGACATGGGCCAATAAATATCAACCACACAACATATTTTTTTTGTACCTATCATTATTGAAATTAATCAACTAATGAGATCCGAGGAGAGAAGACTGAAGATCACCAGATCTCTAGACTTCCCCTTAACAGTGACATATTTCCTTAGCACACCCTCCTTTTGAAACCCAGCCTTCTCAAGCACCTTTTGGGACCCCAAGTTCTCAACATAAACCAAACCTTCAAGTCTCTCCAAATGTGGCCACTCACTAAACACACTTGAAACCACCATTTTCACTGCCCTTGTCATAATTCCTCTGCCCCAATACTCTGATGCCAAAGCATACCCAATCTCACCTCTGCTTGCCCCAATTCCTGAGCTCGGCATCACCGAAACAGACCCAATTGCCCTGTTTTTAAGGCATATAGCTCTCAACCATGGATGTGGAATTGCTATGTTTTCTATGAAGTCTATGGCTTGTTCTCTGGATGTGTAGGTGTTCCAAGTGCAAAACTGACTCACTTTGTTGTCTGTGGCCCAGACCATGATATCATCTGTGTCGGATAGATCGAACGGCCTGAGGGTGATCTCAGAGAATTCATCGTGATCATCATCATCTGGTTTGGAGGATACTCTCTCCATGGAAAGAAAAGATGAGAAAGGAGGTCTATGAGGTACCAAGCAATTATTAGTATAATTAGTTTGCATTCATATATAAACAAAATGGGTCCAAGAAACTGCTTGGAACTTTCACCAAGAAAATGGTAGGGAACAAGATTTTAAGAAACAAAAATGCTAGAGATCTTAAAAATTTTATCAAAAATTTTATCAAATATTTTACATGAGTATAGGATTTACATAAGACCCACATTGTGTGGGTCGCACACTTATATGAGACATTTGATAAAATTTTTAAAATTTCTGTCATTACTCTTTAAAAAATCAAATTTGATAATGAGGCCTCGTTTGGGAACATGCTAATTTAGTAACTTTTTAGCTATTTAACTAAAATATGAGCTAAAAAAATATGTTTGGGGATGATTTTTTGACTTTTTACAAAAAGATGTACAAAAAATAGAGAGAAAAGAGAATCTTTAATTTTTTCATATGAATTGTTAACTTGTTAATTAATTTAATAATTTTTTAACTTTTTAATTAAAAAAGAGAGTTGCCAAATGAGACCTGAATTACTCGAAGCGGTGACCAAGGAAGGCAGACGTGTGGTATGCTTTGTTGACTTAAGAAGACATATGAAAATGATATAGTACTTGGAAACTTCAAGGAGCTCTCTCTTCAATGGAAATCTTCAATTCAATAAATAAAGGTATTGTACAGTCAAGTCTCGTTTTAAGAATTAATGGGAGTTTAGATCTTACTCACAAAATTTTAAACTTATAAATCTTATGTTAATTTTATATGATCAATCTACCCTTACAAATTAAAAAACACAAAAATATTTAGTTCTTCACTCTCTCTCTCTCTCTCTCTCATGTCCTCTCCAGCCACCATCACTGAACTATCAGCGGCGACCCCGATGCTAAACCCCATCAATGATTTCTTCAACAGCGACCTCCCTCAACCGCCCCTCTCTACCGTCTCTTCTCTCTCTTACACTCCATCCCTTGTTACATCGCGACCATGTCGTCGCCTATCGCTTCTTGCCGTCACAGTCGCCTCTGCTCGTCGTCGCCGTCATTGCCCATCATTTTCGCCACCGCTATTGCCACCTCTCATCGTCTCCATCATTGCCTCTCACCATTATGATCCAGTCATATTCATCTAGAACTAAATTAGGAGATTTCTAAATTTGGAAAGTGTAGAAAGAGGAAGAAAAGGTAAATGTAAGAGAGAGAGAGAGAGAGTAGATTGATAATATTCTCAATTTTAATCATGAAAAAAATTGAGAAATTTCTCAAAACTGATAATATTTTCAATTAATACTAGAAAAAAATTGAGAAATTTCTTAGTTTTGATAATTATAAACTGAAATCATTCTCAGTTTTGAAATTGAGAACATTCTCAGTTTATAATATTCTCAATTTTAATCATGAAAAAAATTAAGAAATTTCTCAAAATTGATAATATTCTCAGTTAATATTAGAAAAAAAATTAAAAAATTTCTTAATTTTGATAATTATAAACTAAAATCATTCTCTATTTTGAAATTAAGAACTTTTTCAGTTTCAGCGTTGACCCAGTTTTCATCGGTGTCGGATAGATCGAACGGCCTCAGGGTGATCTCAGAGAATTCATCGTGATCATCATCATCTGGTTTGGAGGATAATCTCTCCATGGAAAGAAAAGATGAGAAAGGAGGTCTGTGAGGTACCAAGCAATTATTAGTGGATAAAGCTTGGGAGCTCGAAACCGAGCTCCCCCGAATCCCCCGAAATCCGTGAAACGACGTCGTTTCACGTTTTTTTTTCTTTTCTTCTTCTTCGCGACTAAACTGAAGCGGTGAGAGAGGAGAGAGGAGAGAGAGAGGAGAGAGAGGGAGACACACACACACAGAGGGCCGTGCATTCCGGCGAAGCCCGATCGTCGAGTTCGTCCGATCGTCGAGCCTCGCCGATCGCCGAGCTCCGCCGATCTCCGTCGAGTCTGCCTCGATCGTCGAGCGCTTATCGTCGAGCTCCGCCGATCTCCGCCTTCTCTTCTTCTTTCTTTCTTCTTCTTTTCTTCTCTTCCTCCTCTGCTTTCGTCTTCCTTCTAATTCTCAAAAAAAAAAAAAAAAAAAACGGCATCGTTTTTATCGGAGGAATTGGGGCTCTTTCGAGCTCTCTAGCACTACTCATTATTAGTATAGTTTGCATTCATATATAAACAAAGGAAATTGATTTGGAGTCCTAAAACTGCCCCTAATCCCCCTAATTTTCATTTTAGGCAACTGTTTCTTTGTTTGTTTTTTTTTTTTTACTTGATATGGAAATTAGGAGGATTAGGGGGGTTTTTTTTTAGGGGGATGTAGGGTTCAAGAAACTGCTTGGAACTTTCACCAAGAAAGTGGTAGGGAACAAGATTTTAAGAAACCAAAATGTTAGAGATCTTAAAAATTTTATCAAAAATTTTATTAAATATTTTACATGAGTATAAGATTTACATAAGACCCACATTGTGTGGGTCGCACACTTATATGAGACATTTGATAAAATTTTTAAAATCTCTGTCATTACTCTTTAAGAAATCAAATTTGATAATGAGGTCCCGTTTGGGAATATGCTAATTTAGAAATTTTTTAGCTATTTGACTAAAATATGAGTTAAAAAAATATGTTTGGGATGATTTTTTGGCTTTTTATAAAAAGCTGTGCAAAAAATAGAAAGAAAAAAGAATTTTTAATTTTTTGATATGAATTATTGACTTTTTAGTTAATTTAATAATTTTTTTGACTTTTTAACTAAAAAAAAAAATTTCAAACGAAGCCTGAATTACTTGAAGTGCTGACCAAGGAAGGATTAGCATTGGCAGACGTGTGGTATGCTTTGTTGACTTAAGAAGACGTATGAAAATGATATAGTACTTGGAAACTTCAAGGAACTCTCTCTTCAATGGAAATCTTCAATTCAATAAATAAAGGTATTGTACAGTCAAGTCTCGTTTTAAGAATTAATGGTAGTTTAGGTCCTACTCACAAAATTTTAAATTCATAAATTTTATGTTAATTTTATATAATCAATCTACCCTTACAAATTAAAAAACACAAAAATATTTGGTTCTTCACTCTCTCTCTCTCTCTCTCATGTCCTCTCCAGCCACCATCACTAAACTATCAACGGCGACCCCGACACTAAACCCCATCAACTATTTCCTTCTTTCAACAGCGACCTCCCTCAGTCGCCCCTCTTCGCCGTCTCTTCCCTCTCTTGTACTCCATTCTTTGTTACATCGCGACCATGTCGTCGCCCATCGCTTCTTGTTGTCACAGTCGCCTCTGCCCGTCGTCGCCGTCATTGCCCATCATTTTCGCCACCGCTATTGCTGCCTCTCATCGTCTCCATCATTGCCTCTCACCATTATGATCCAGTCATATTCATCTCGAACCAGATATGAAAAGGTAAATGTAAGAGAGAGAGAGAGAGAGAGAGAGAGAGTAGATTGATAATACTCTCAATTTTAATCATGAAAAAAATTGAGAAATTTCTCAAAACTGATAATATTTTTAGTTAATACTAGAAAAAAATTGAAAAATTTCTTAGTTTTGATAATTATAAACTGAAATCATTCTCAGTTTTGAAATTGAGAATATTCTCAATTTATAATATTCTCAATTTTAATCATGAAAAAAATTGAGAAATTTCTCAAAATTGATAATATTCTCAGTTAATACTAGAAAAAAAAATTTTGAGAAATTTCTTAGTTTTGATAATTATAAACTGAAATCATTCTCTATTTTGAAATTGAGAACATTTTCAGTTTTGGCATTGACCCAGTTTTCAACGATGGATGACAGATGATGAATGAAAACAAAAAGCAAGAACCTACACAATTTCGATAAGGCGGCACTATCATGGCTGTTGGAGGAGGCATAACAGAGCTTTCTTCTAGATTGCAAAGATCAAAAGAAGAGGTTGCAGACATTCGCGACAACAATTGCCTCATAAATAGAATTCAGGACTTTTCGGATAAAAATCTTAGAGCAGTACTTGAAGTACTATATGTCTTGTAAACAGAACTTTTTGATAATTAACTCATAAATAAATAAATAAAGGAAGGGGGTTAAAAAGACCAAGTCAATATAAGAAAGTCCATATCTTGACTAGCATGGGTTAGTGCAAATATGTCTATCTAAACAACTGTTCCATTCGGTTCATATCAATCACCTGTTGGCCTGGTGACAATCGGTGCAAGATGGAGGTGGGATATGCTTTGGCGGCCAAGTATTGAGCTGAGGGGTGGTTGTTGAGGCTTTGAAAATTGCAATTGCTGAAGCACTTCCAAGAGTTGGTGAGGCTAAGATTTTAAAAATCGGACTGGACTGGCTAGTTAGTCCAATTAAACCGTCGATCGGTTGAGGTTCTAGTCCGGATATACCCACTAAACCGTTCAAAGTGAAAAACCAGCTTATTTTGAGAGAATCGGGAAAATTAGCAGTTGAACCACCGAATCGGTTGACCTGATGATGGTTCACAGGGTCAATAAAATCAATTTTTTGTTTTTTTTTATTCTTTCTTATTATATATATATAGATATATAAGAAAATTTTAATTTGAAACTCTCTTTCAAGTGTCTTCTCTTGTGAAGAATCCTATTGAGAGTTTGAAATTATTGTGAAAACCTCTACTTATGGCGCGAGTCGGTTGCGGCCACGGAACCTCCAATCCGCCATCCGTCCACCAATCCGGCGGATGTGGATTGAACGAATTGGCGGTTTGGCGGATGGATGCGAATCGGTTTGGCGGTTTGAAATTTTATAAATTTTCAACATAGTTCAACTTGTGCACTTCCTTTAAAAAAAAAAAAAAAAGAAAGTATTACCGTCAATGACTAAAAAAGTATTACAATTACTACATGTCTTATCCAAAAAAGAAAGTTTGAAACTTTAGAATATCACAATCACTGCATGCCTCATCTACATATTACAATCACAGTATGCCTCATTCACATAAAATATTAGAATATGTGGTTCTTACAATATAAAAACAATTCAAATCAGCAAAACCATGAACATAACAATAGTAGAGATTGTATGTCTCTGTATTGTTATATTTATGTATGTTTTTGAAAACAAAAACCAACCAGTATATATCATATTTTCTATTTATTACTTTTAGAGTTAGACTTAAAAACCAAAAAATATAGATAAATAATACGTTTATTTTTTTCAATTCAAAAAATATATTCAAGTTGAAAACTTTTTTTCAACCGAATATTTGAACTTTTTTTCAATTGAAAATACAAATAAAATATTTAAATAAATTGAAAATACAAAGTCTTATAAATTACTAAGGGTGCTCGCGGTTCGGCGGTTCGGTTGCCGTCAAAGGAACCTCAAATCCGCCATCCGTCCGCCAAATTGGCGGATTGGAGAAAATCAATCTGCAACCATCCACTAGTCATCATGCATCTGTCCAAAATGCGGCGGATCAATTCGGTTCTGTCGGTTTTGGCGGATCGGTATATCCGTTGCTCACCCCTTATTTATAAGAAAAAAATTATTCCAAAAAAACTCAAGAAATCTATGTGAGATTCAATTAAATTTATTGGAGGGAAACTTAAAATTTTGATATCCTTCCAAAATTTTTGCTTTTCTTTCAATCAAATTATTTGAATTAAAATCATATGGAGGAAATATTGAATATTTGATTTATTCTTCAAAAATTAAAATTAATAATATTTTTATATTTTTTTAGTAAAAAAAGTATTAGGAGAAATATTTAAGATTATTTAATTATTTAATTTATAATTTTATAATTTATATTTTTATTTAAATATAATTTTAATATATTTATGACGTTACGGTTCGATTCCAGTTCAACCCGATGGTTAAACCGTGACGACCTACCTCTGCCTTTTTTCCGGTTCACTCACCGGACTGGTTTTTTAATCATTGGGTGAGGCTTCAGGCTTTGGTGAGACTGAGAACATGGCTTCTCAAAGAGTGTTGGAGAAAGTTTTTCCGATCTTCCTATCTATTTTTAATTTTTTTTTTTTAATGGTTTTTTTTAAAACTATGTCAAATTTTTTTAATTTTCAAAAAAAAATCCAAAATAAGTTAAAAAAGGTCCACTATTTTTGACTTATTTTTGTCTTTTCTAGAATTTTTTTTCAATTTTTTAAAAAAAAAATCAGTCTGTCTCGTCCGGTACAATCAGAAGCCTAAAGATTTTTTTTTTTTTTAAAATTACTAAAAACAAAAATAAGCCAACAAAAAAAATTCCCAAACACTTGCATGTTGTTTTTTTTTTTTTTTTTTTTTTTTTGAGACGATTGGAGTGAACCATTTTGAGCCTAAAACCCATCCATCATTTAAAGCCTTCATTCAGCCCTATCCCAAGTAATGGCAGCCCAGTATGTTTCTTTTGGGCTTTAAATTTGGGCCGAATGAATGATATATATGCCAGAGATTCATTAAAATTCTAAGGATGTGTTTGGATTCGCTTCATGTATTTATGTTTTTAAATATATACATATAAATAACCATTATTTTTATATCATTTTTTAATGCAAAAAACAGTTTTCAAAAATTCAAAGAATAATTTGCAAGTGTTTTCCAAAACAAGAAAATTTAGAAAATAATTCAGTTTCTGTTTTTTCTATTTTTAAAAACATAAAATAAAAAAACACAAAAAAAAAAAAAAAGATGCCAAACGCATCCGAAGGAAAGGACTCCCATGTACTTTCTTCAACTAAGTTCATAATTCTGTCTGACTTAAACAAGCATATGATTCATAAAGTTGATTTTTAAGTACAGAAAGAGATGGTAAAAATTGACCAACGAATCATACCAATAACTTGGGGTCCCCATTACAATGAAAGACTTGGGTTACACTTTCTTTATAAAAAAAGGCTAGTTCTTCACTGTTAAGCTAGCTTCTTTTTCACCCAATAATGCAACTTTGGGGTCCCCAACCCATCAAGTGGTTCAGATTTGTCACAATCTTTGGATCAACTCCATTTGGTAAAAAAAACCCATGTCACTTTTAATCTAGGCCATTCAAGCCACTAATCAAACAACAAAACAAATCATTCTAATGGTTCATTTCGAGCACAAATGTAAATGAACTAAGCTGAATCAAGAAGTACAATATTCGAATTTTTGAGTTAAAACTAAGCTGAATCAAGAAGTACAACATTCGAATTCTTAAGTTTAACTCAAATACGTAGTTGAACGAATTCAAGCTTAACTCAGAATTCAAATCGGAAGTAATACATTTTTATATGTATATATAATATATTTTATATTTAATCGAGCCAAACTTATTTTAATTTAAAATTGACTTGTTTAATTATTTAAGACAGAATTGAACAAGTCCAAACAAATTACAAAGAAGTCAAACTCAAATTGTTTATAATAAATAACTCATAAGTAGGGGCAATATTTTGATTACATGCCTAATTAATGATTTGTACAAGGGGATGTTCATTGGACTGAGAAAAAATTTTGGCCCTAGAAAAGGACCCACCTTGTGCATGTGCATCCCGATGTATCGTGTATGTGTTGCTAATTTTTGCAGGGACTTTTAGTGCAATTATTAGTTTAGTGCATGTCACCCACAATCCCAGCCCATAAACATCCTTCTAATCCAAGATACTAGTAGCAAAGACAAATTAAGATCACTTGAGGAAAGTACCCACCTCCCAAAGGCCATGTAACCCACATAAAATCTAAGAGGAATGATAATAATTGTATTCAGTGGCGGAGCCAAAAAAATAAATTAGAGGGGACATTTCTTAATTACAATATTAAAAATATTCACAAAAATATTTCACATAAATTTTTACGATTGACTTCAAAAAAGATTAAAAAAAAATAGTGTGTTTAGTTTGAGTTTTTTGAATTAAGTTTTTTGAAAATTAAATTTTTTTATTTTTTATTTTATTTTGTTTATTTTGTTTTTTTTTTTTGTTTTTAGTGAATGTTTTTAAAATTTTAAGTATTTTTTTTTTTTACTTTTTTAGATACATGATGTATCTAAAAAAAATAAAATATTTGTAAAAAAATATTTTATAAAATTAATAAATACATAAAAATACGAAAAATGTATTGATTTTTTGTATTTTTTTTGGGCAAATTACATATACCCCTCTTGAGGTTTAGCTAAATTACAGATACCCCTTGAGGTTTGAGAAATTATAGATACCCCCCTGAAGATACTATTTGCATAACAAATTAGGGAGCAAATTGTTATAAAAATATAAACCTCAGGGGGTAATTTGTTATGAAAATATAAACCTCACGAGGGTATCTGTAATTTCTAAAACCTCAGGGGTATCTGTAATTTAGCTAAACCTCGAGGGAGGTATAAGTAATTTGCCCCCTTTTTTTAATATTTTTAGTATTTAGTGAATTTTTTAAAGATTTTTTCGCAAAAATTATACATTTTAAGCATATTTATATTAAGTGTGTCTAAAAATTAAAAAAATTACTTAAAATATTAAAAAAATTCAATAAAAATAAAAAAATACGAAAAACAAAAATGTAGAATTTTTTGGAAAGGGTTTTTAGAAAACTCAAACCAAACAAAGTGAATATGTTATTTGTAATTAGTGTATCATGAACAACATTAAAAAAAGTCATGTATATAAAGTTTTAAAATAAATTATATAATGATAAAGTAATTTTTTTATACAAAATATGCGTAAAAATTCAATATAATAGTCATACCACGCAATCATTGACATGTGATATTACCAACCAATAAAAAAGAAACACATGGAGGGTGAACCCTGCATATTAAATGTAACTTAACAATTCAATAAATTCTATATTTTTATTGAAATAAATTGTGTTTGCATATCAATAATGATAGAGATCACCATTATATTGAAATTTTCATAGATAATAATATCGTAATCTCTTTATTTTCAATCAAAACAATAATTATTGTTTTTATAATTTTAAAAATATCATTGACATTTCACTATAAATAATATTTTTATAATTTATTTTTATATAAAATATTTTTTTTATGTTTGTAAAAAAAAAAAAAAAATCTAAAACTCAGGGGGGGCATGTGACCCCCTAAGCCCTCCTTCCCTCCTCCCCTGATTGTATTAATATCAATTATAACTCACAACTCTTAGTTGTTGTTATATATTGAAATTAAGTAAAGACAATGAATGAAACATTGGCCCTGTTTGGTAGAGTTATGAGAAAGTGCTTTTAGCTTATGCCTAAACAGCTTATAACTTATAACTATGAACATAAGCTGATTTATGACTTATAAATTAAGCATCTCCTGCCTCACTCAAAGAATAAGCTGATTTCTGACTTCCAAAAAATTATAAGCTATAAGCTAAATCAAACACATCAAAATAGCTTAAATTAAGTTGAAAGCTGAAATAAGCAGCTTTTAAACTACACCAAACAGGACTATTGTTCTTGCCAACTCAGTCATTTTTTGTTTTTTTTTGGTAATAAAAGGATATTATAAAGGTAAGATAAGTCAAGTACAAATTTGGGATAAGAAGTTCCATGACATCCATACAAACATGTTCAATAATAAAACTAGGCATTGTAAGATAATTGTAGCGATTCTAATTTTCTTAAGTCATTATTTATTATTATTATGGTTATTATTATCTTATTTTATTTTTAGCTTTATTAATTGTGTGGGTCACATGAGAATTTAATGTGATATTTGTGCTGTGTTTGGTTGAGGGATTTGGAAAGAAAAATGGAAAAGGTAGGTGAAATGTGAAAAAAAATATATCTACATTTCACATACACCTTTTCCCTTTTCCTTTCCAAATTCGTCCCCAAATCTCCCAACTAAATACAGCATTAATGAATTTAATGTGGTAATTAATTAATTTAATGTGTTATTTAATTATATATAATTAATCTAAATATTTGAATATTTATATTTGTTATATTAAAAAAAAGAAGAAGTGTTATATATATATATATATTTATATTTATATATATTATAATTATTTTGTATTATATAACATAATATATTAGAGCATCTCCAATGGTGTATTTGATTTTTCATCAAATCTGAGTCCAAAATGAGTTATTTCACCAAATCTCAAATCACCCACTCTAACGCTGCATCAAATTTGCATCAAATTTAGTGGCGCTGACAGGTTGGTCAACCAGGGTATTGGCCGATTTGCCAAAATTTTAAATTTTTTTAAATTTTTTTTTTTTGAACTTTGAACTTTTTGGAGATCGGCGGTCGACGGCCGATTGACCGTTAGGCAAAATTTTTTTTTTTTTAACGGTTTGAACTTTTTTGTCACTGTTTGAATCTTTTCTTGGTTGATTTGGTTGGTCAACCGGGCAACCTTGGTTGTCGCAGATCCTCCTCTCCAACGGTCCGCAACAGTGTTTTGGTGAATTCATTACTTCGTCCTTAATCTGATGAAATTTTTGATGAAATCTCAATTTGATATCACGTTTGGTGAACGGTTGAAACTATAAATAGTACTATTTTTATCAAAATTTAAATTTAATATTAAATTTGTTAAACCATTAGAGATGGTCTTACAATAGCTTATTAGGTTATCCAGCAAAACATGAAAGAAAAGAGAAGTGCAAGTACAAGAATCGAGTGAGAGGAGAGAGAGAGAGTGTAATCAAAGAAAGAAAAAGAGCGGGTCTGCAGCCGTGTGTGTGGGAAAGAGGAAAGGAGAGGAAAATTCAGGTTAGGATTTTATTTTATTGACTCTATTTATTTGCTTGTTTTCACTTTTAAAAAAATATTTTAAAAAAAAAATTATTTTTTTATTTTTTGTGTTTTTTTATTTTTAAGTAATTTTTTTACTTTTTAAATATACCTAACATAAATAAACTTAAAAAGTAAAAAAATTATAGAAAAAAATCTTTTAAAAATTCACTAAATATCAAAAATATAAAAAAATACAAGAATTTAGTATTTTTTTATATTTTTATGTATTTATTAATTTTTTAAAATATTTTTTCATAATTTTTTTACTTTTTAGATACATTTAAGTAAGGTGCATCTAATAAAGTAAAAAAAAATGTTTAAAATTTTAAAAATATTCACTAAAAACAAAAAAAAAAAACACGAAAGCTAAAAAAGTCAATTTTCAAAAAACTTAATCTAGAAAACTCAAAACAAACACACTGATTAGTTTTTCAAATAATTTTTTAATTTTTAAAAAAATATTTTGAGTACAAAACTCACTTTTCTTGATTGATGTTTAATTCGTTGTTTTTATTTATTTATTTTTATTTATTTGATGTTAGTCTGATTTTGTATTTACCTAAAAATGATAAATTAATTTTAATTATTTTGATTAGTGATGTATGTAAAGTTTAGGGTTTTTAGATGATTGATTGATTTTAATTATTTAGACTAGTTGCGTATGTAAAGTTTAGGGTTTTTAGATAATTGATTGATTTTAATTATTTTGATTAGTTGTGTATGTAAGGTTTAGGGTTTTTAGTTGATTGATTGATTTTAATTATTTTGATTAGTTGTGTATGCTAGGTTTAGGGTTTTTATATGGATTTATTTTATGATTGTAATCACACTTATGGTTATATGAAATTAAAATTAATTAGGAACCCATAGATAAATTCCTTACACTCCACCATGACTCTATGGATTGTTGTTTTATTTGAGTGATGGTGAGAAAGAGTGTATAGAAAAAAATGTGAGTATTATGAGATTTATTTGAATACCTTAAGCTTGGCATTATTATGTTGTTCTCATGAGTGAGATGTTTTGTATATGTATATTGTTACCTCGTTTTCATGAGTAGACGAGTGCTTTAATTTACGCGCGTACGTATATGCTAACCATCCGGAGAGTGTGAGTCAAACTCGGGATGATATCCCTGTGCAAGTTTGGCTTCGGAGCGGTGTTAGGTATACGGGAGGCACATGGGATATATCTGTAGGCCGAAAGTGGAAGGCTGAAGTGGTGGAATTAAGGTACAAAAAATTTAATTATGAGATGATTGTTGTAGTGTGTATTGTATTGATTTGTACAGGTTGAAAAATAGTAAATGATCTCGATAAATTATGAAATTTGAGCAGAGGCATGTATACGTGATTCTAGACAACTTTTGTGTTTTAACTTTTTATTAAAAAGATCGATTAGAACTTATTATCGGATGATCTTGGTTATTGTCGGTTTGATTCATTTTAGCAATGTAGATTTTAGAGGCTCTTTTAACCCACGAAACGAGCACATTTTTATTGGTTTCGCTTAAATTATAATAAAACATTATTCTGCACACTTTTCATGTTTTAAACTTTTTCGAAAAAAATCATCTTAGGGCAGTTTTTATTCGTTTTCAGCTTCAGATTTTTCGATTGAATTACGTCTAGATTTTTCTATCAATTTTTTCTCTCAACCTGTTCAGTTTTGTTAAATTCATTCGCAATGACTTTTAGAAAATTTGATTATGTACAACTTTCGTTCTTTGAGTTTTGGTTAATTCGAATTATTTAAACATGAAACGATGCACTTTTATACTTCTTTAGCAAGTTACTTATGATTAAATTATATTAATTTTATTTTTTTTTGCAGGATGATGGGTCTTACTAACCTTTTTATGCAGGACTGACCCACCATATTTTTATTTCTATTTTATTTATTTTATAATCAATTTATATTGTGTTGTGTGCGGGCAAGAAACTAAATGCCACCGTATCTCGCGAAACTACCCATTCGTCTCGGTGCGGTTGGAACTACTTGTCTTGTCCCGTAACAAGAATTAAATGTATTTTTTGTTTGTGTTTGGTGGACACATGAGTGTTAAATCTTATACTCATACCAGTATACTTGTATACTGACCCGTTTTGTCTCTTGGCAACTCGGGTGCGTTTTGTTTGAGCGCAACCGAACTTCCTTTGCAGGATTAGTTGGGGCTACGGTGGTGATGTGGAATTACTATAGTTGTTGGACTTGTCGTTTGGATTTCTTTTGTTTTCTTGAGCTTAGGGTTGATAATTATTATTTTTTTGTTTTTATCATTTTAGTATTGGAATAATTTGGCATGGTTTGTAACTGTACATTATTTAAATTATTTTGACTATTTATTGTTACTTTAATATTAACGGTATTGGTTAGTTATGAAATTATGGTGGATGGTTTGATTGGCATTTAGTTTTTTTTGTTTCACCCCTAGGATTTGGATGATGGAATATTAATCGGGATTTAGTTCTAATTTAATATTTAATTGTCCAAATTTTGGGGCGTGACAATAAATATGAAGGCCTTCAGTCTGCTTGTGTCCTTCTTTGGCTAGAAGGTCACACAAGTGTTTGCTTCACAGAAAATGTGATGAATTTTCTGTACTCCGAGATGGTCGGGGAGCCACTTGCAATCAAAAATTAGATTACTAAACGGATAATGTATTGGAGGCCGATTGTTGAACTAATGTTACACGGTGGTTGTATCTGTCTCTACTTCAATATTAGGCATGTTGAGGTCTCTTGCCAATTGTAACCCGTCACGAAGTTCCCACAATTTTGCTACTACACTAGTTGTGTATCCAATGTTGCGACTGAATCCACTAATCCAAGTACCATTTGAATCTCTGATGATACCCCCTACTGAGGTAGCCCTGGGATTGCCACGTGCTGCTTTATCAATGTTGAGTTTGAATCGGGAATGGTCGGGAGGTTTCCAATTCACAAAGGATAAAAACTTGGTCTTTGGCGGGTGAGGAAAAATTGAGATGAATTGCCAATGAACAGCATTAACAGTGATGGCGGCAGGGTTGGTGTCACGACCCAAACCCGGCCCTATGGGTTTAGCATCAGAATCGCCAAGAATCCGAGATTACCAAGGCCTCACGAACAAGAAACAACCAAACAGTAGTACTGGCGGAAGCCAAAACAGTAAATAACTAGTGTCCATTGAGTGTGAAAATCAGATGCAAAAACATTTTTCATGCATTCAAACAGTTCAAAACAGTACAATCTATACAATCATTTACAAACAGTCAGTTCGGGAACCTAATCCCTCGATAACGGTACAGTAAAACAGTAGACAGTCTATACAAAAGTACAAAACAGTAAGGAGACCGATAGGGGACACAAAAACACCCCAAGCCATAGCATGGCAACTCGGAACCTCACAGTGAGGCACATAGGCTGGCTTGACAAAACTGGGGACCAACCCACACTTCTAGCTCCAGTCTGGCTGCTGAGAACCTACATATATATATAAACAGTGAGCTAAAGCCCAGTGAATAACATAAAGCGTAAAGAGGTTATGAATGAATGTCCTTACAGTAATGAAATCAGTTCATTAAACAGTATTTCAGTATTTCAGTCAATCAGTCATATGTGGTACACCCATTAGCCTATAAACAGTAGGTCCAAAAGGACCGGGTCCTAACAGACCCAACAGTAATGATGGCCATCAGTCAATAAACAGTATGGTTCCACAAGGAAACCGACAGAGCTCTGTAACAGTAACAGTCAATGCTAAGGATGCCACAATACAGTTCAGAATACAGGACATACATTCATTCAGTAAACAATATCAGTTCAATAAACAGTTCAGTTCAGTATTCAAAAGATAAACATTTTGAACATATCTTTACACAATTGTTACTCACAGAGATTGGGCTAATAGCAGCTAGAGCGCGTCCCCGAGAGCCAACCCTAAACAGTTAACAAATAGAACACACACTAAGTTCACAGTCGAAAGGATGATAATTAAATCCCTAAATTTCCTCGGTGTGGTTCTATGTCTAAATCCTCATTAAGATGTCTTAAACTAGGCCTAAGGATGCCTAGGATGGAATGAGGATGCGAAAATACACTTAGAAAACAATTCCAGAATTTTCAGTAACACAAGGCCTCCGCTCGAGCGCAGGTTTCCCCGCTCGAGCGGACAAGCAAACAAAGGTCCCCGCTCGAGCGTCAACATCCCCGCCGAAAGGACACTAATCCTCCGCTGAAGACATTACTCCGCCGAGCGGCATCGATGAACAATGCAAGACGCTTTGGATGCTCGATTTCTCCGCTCGAGCGTGAAACACTCCGCTCGAGCGGCCTGGAAAACAAGTCGAAGAAAATGCTGGGAGCATGATTTCCGCCGAGCGGCACTTCGCCGAGTGACATCAAAAATCTGGAAAATCCAGGTTTGTGTTGCAAGTTCAAAACTCAAGTTTGATGCCCCCAATTCGATCCTCTTGGGCCCATTTTCTGGAAAACTCTTTCAAACACATAGAATAACACGTTTTAAAGCTCAATTTAAGAAATCAAGGCCCAAGGGTGTTTCAATTAAACTCAATTTCAAACTAATTTTCAAGAACAACATGTAAATATGACATGCATGAGTTTTTAACCAAATTCAAGTTTCAATCTTGCTCTAATGAGCTCAATACTTTGAAAACAAGATGAAAACATGGACTTAAACATGATTATGAACATGCATGTGGCATTTGACCATGAAACCAACTCCAAACTCACTAAATTCACCATGCATGCAACAACTAGGCTTCAATTCAACATATATGAACAATTCCATAACTTAGCTCTACAATGATGCATGAAACATGCAAGATCTAGCTCAATGATACAATTAGGGAGATGAATGATCTACCTTAGTCTTGTAGTTTAAGCCTAGAAGCTCAATTAGACAATCAACACTTCAATTCTTCAAGATTCAAGCAAAAATTCACAAGATGAACCACTCTCTCAATTCCTCTCTCTCTTACTCTCTTCTTTGGTCGGTTATGGGGGAAGGAAATGGCTGATCAAAATGTATCTCTAAGTGTATAAGGCACAATAGAATTGGATAAACAAAGGCCCACTCATAATGGCATGATGGTAATTAAGCTAACTCTTGGGATTGGTTCATTTTAATCTAATTTAATCATTCCTAATCAGTTTTCAATTAAATACACCATAAAATCACATAAATTCCCCTGATTCCAAAACTCTAAACAGTTTCTAATTCGGCCGCCGATAA
This sequence comes from Camellia lanceoleosa, assembly GCA_025200525.1. Lineage (NCBI taxonomy): Eukaryota > Viridiplantae > Streptophyta > Magnoliopsida > Ericales > Theaceae > Camellia > Camellia lanceoleosa. Next base: position 172,415,773 of record CM045766.1, read on the forward strand.
GGCCTTCAATTAGCAGCTTAAACACATACACTCAAACAGATAATCAATCAATCAAACAGATGCAATATGCAATTCAAGAGATAACTTATTCAATTTCAGTTTCGATTTCAATCAGTTCATTCAATACTTCAGTTAATTCAATTATCAGTCATTATCAGTTCAGTTTAACAGTAATCAGTACGTAATTCAGTAGGTTATCGATAATCAGTACGAGGGTTGTTACAGTTGGAAAAGGGGGGTGGATTGGTATCAAAACAGAAGGCGTTGCGGTGTTTCCAAATGGTCCAACAGGTGAGGGAGAAAAGGACAGCCCAAAGACACGATCGATGGTGAACATTCGATTCACAATTAACGCGAAGCCAGTGGGGAGTGTCTGAAGAGAAAGAAGGGGTGAGGGATTCGGGAATGTCTAGGAGGGTCCATAGGGCCCAGGAAGAGGGACAGTCACGCAAAGCATGGGTGATGGTTTCAAGATGGGATTGGCAGCGGAGACAAAGGTTGTCTTGAGTAAGAGGGTCATGGCTTTCCAGCCAGAAAGCTTTTTTTGAATTTTTTCAATGATGAATCTGAAGGTGGCCTGGTTAGGTCTCTCTTGGAGGATGGGACAACCCAAATATTTGCCAATGGTTTGGGAGATAGGAAATTGTAGTATGTTAGCCAAGTGATTGCGTTGGGATTGGTCAACATTATTGGAGAAGAAAATTTTTGATTTGGTGGTACTACTTTTTTGGCCCAAAATGGCGCAGAAATCATCCAAAATGGTTTTCATCGTGATGCAGTTATTTTCGGTCGCTTCACCAAACAAAATGATGTCATCCACAAAGAAGAGGTGGAAGAGGTAGGGGCAATTTCTTGCAATTTTGATAGGTTTCCAAGATTTGTCCGTGCAAGCTTAAGAAATAGAGGAAGCTAGATATTCCAAGCAACGAATAAAAATATATTGAGAAAGAGGGTCCCCTTGACGGATGCCCTAAATGGAGTGAAAGTTTCAGTGAGATCACCATTGAAAATGATGGCAAATTCCGTGGAGGAAATACATGAAAGAATAAGTTTGATCCAATGAGTAGGGAAGTTGAATTTGAGGAGCATTTGTCTAATGAAGCTTCACTCAAGGAGATCATAAGCTTTGTCAAGGTCTAATTTGATAAGAAGACTGCTTTTATGACCTTTTTTGTGTTTGAAGTTATTAATCACTTCTTAGAGGATGATGACATTGTCCGCACTCTTGCGGCCCGGGAGAAAACTAGATTGGAACGGGCTAATGAGATCATTCAGAAAAGGTTTTCATCTATTCACCAGGATTTTTGAAATGATTTTGTAAATGGTGTTACATAGACCAATGGGATGAAAATGGGTCACCATCTCAGGTTTTTCCATTTTAGGAATCAAGCATATAAGGGTTCTGTTGAAGGAGGGATCAAGTTTGCTAGTGGAGAAAAATTCAGCAATAGAATTATAGACCAAATCTTTGATAGTCTCCCAGCATTTCTGAAAGAAGATGGGGTGAAGTCCATCCGGGCTTGGGGCCTTGAGAGGTTTCAAAGTCCAGAGGGCTTGTTTGACTTCTAGCATAGAAGGAATTACCGAGAGGCGATGGTGGTTGTCGGACTGAAAGATTAAGAGGGTTAAGTCGAGGGACAAAGACAAGGGTGCAGAGCAGAGGCGAGAGTGAAATAGGTTAGTAAAGTGGTCAACGAAGATTTTCTTGATGAAAGCTAAATCAAAAGTCCAGTGATCATTCAGGTCCTTGATGGTGAGGATTTTATTGTGGCGGCGACGAGATAAGGTAGTGAGACAGAAGAATCTAGTGTTGCGGTCGCCATCAAGAGTGTAATTGACGCGGGACTTGAGGGCCCAAAAATCTTCTTCTAATTTGAGGAGGAAAGGAGATGGGTGGGATTTAAGAGCCCGTTGAGTACCAAGAAGGCGGGCAGCAAACTTCTTTTCCCAAAAAATTGGTTGCCAAACACCTCTTTATTCTAAATTTTAATTTCGTTGATGAAAAGGTCAGCACAATACTTGAAGGAGGTTTCACGAGGTTGCCAGCAACTATCTACAACACTGAAGAAGAAAGGATTCGAGAGCCAAATTGTTTTGAAATGGAAAAGGCGGGATGTGTTTAAGGTGGGATACGTTTTAGCATCAAGAAGGACATAATAGTGGTTAGAGTGGAGTCGAGAGAAGTGTAGAACATGGGTATTGGGAAATAGGGTGTGCCAACTATTGTTGCTCTAACATCTGTCAAGACATTCCCGTATGAGACTACCCACAACTCTAAGATTTGACTATGTGAATCTTGGTCCAGAAAAGCCCAAGTCGATGAAGCCACAATAGTTAATGCAGTCTTGAAAATGGAGGGCTCGATAAGTGTTGATGGGTCTACCGCCCGCCTTGTCTGAACTTGTTAGAATTTCATTGAAGTCTCCCATCATAAGCTAAGGGAATTGGTGAGAATCCGCAAAACTTTTGAGCTTTGACCATAGAATTTTCCTATTACTATACAAGGGACTAGCATAAATAGAAGAAAAGATCCAAGGAGCGGAGTTAAGAGATACCTGGACACAAGCATGGATTTCTTGGGTAGAGATAGACAGTATTTCACAGTGATTTCAAGCTCATTCCACAACAACCAAATACCACCCGTATATCTAGCTGGTTTGACGACAAATTATTGGTGAAGCCTAGGTTCTCCACAATAGATTTGCCTCTTTCTCTCCCTATCCGAGTTTTAGTGATAACCAGCATTTGGGGCTTATACATAGTGAGTAGATCAAACAGATGCCGACAGAAGTGAGGGTTCGCCGTACCCCTACAATTCCAAAGGAGAATCTTCATTGGAGGTTTGAATAATAGGGGTGAAGGACGAGAAATTGCCCTCCAATAAGGTTTCCTCCTTTGAGGTTAGCCGCCCGGGGTTCAAGTGTAGCGGTGAGTTGGTCTAAAGAGCCGAGATTAGAGTAATCAAGTGTTCAAGGCTGGAACTTGCGAGCCTCAGACAGGACTTCACGATAACGCGAAGTTTGTAGAGGTTTGATTCCGCCACTATGTGTTCGGCGCTGTAGGATGCTCTATCCATTAGGAATTCTCGTGGACTTGCTACCAGGCAATGAGAGTCCCTTTGGGGTGGTGGAGGGGGTGGGAGAAACGTTTCCACAAGTATGTTTTGGAGGACCTGTTGTAGATTCAGGAGGAGGTTGTGAGAAGGAATGGACACTTGGTTGTATTGAATCGTTTGACGGGGAGCATCCTCTGTATGAATGTAAAGTGTTGAGAGGAAATGCACTACCACTGTCTATCTGGATAAGGACAGGTTTGGAGGAGAGTAGTAGGGGGTTAAGGACATCCACATGTTAAGAATATCAAGGTCGTACCAACCAAGTAGGTGAGATAGGTCCCTTTGGATCATAGAGATCAGTTGGTCGTCCACTCGGTTTAGAGAGTTGGTGCCCATGTACCAACCTTGTCTTGCTTGTTGGAGAAGATTTTGTGGATGAAAAGGGAAGCAAGGTTCTGTGTTGGCTAGAGAGAGTAGGGTTGGGTGACTAGAGGAGAATAGAGAGGATGTGAGTAAGGAATGGGGGCGTGGCTGATGTGGAGGGCGGTGGCGGCGAGGCATTATTTGTAAATGAAGGAGAAGATAGAGGGGAATAAGAGACGGAAGGTTTGAGAAGTTTAAAGTTTGAGGATGGTGATGGGGTTTTAAAGTGGGGAGAGAAAGTTGAGGGTAACAGGACAGTAGGGAGGTTCAAAATGTTGCTAGCGTTGGACAGTTGAGGTAAAGAGGGACGAGGTATCAAAAAGGGGTCTATATCTGTATGGGCTGAAGCGTGGCAGTAGTTTAGGACAGCAAAAGAGTTGGAAACAGGGGTAGGTGTCATGCACGCACGGCTTGAGGATATGATGGACTGAACAGAGGGGTTTGACTTGGGGGTGTAGGTTGGTGGGGTAGGGACAGAGGGATCAAAGAGGTCAGTAGGGTCAGAGAGGTCAGCTGGGTCAAGGGGGTAAGTGGGACAGTTGTCTTCTTCCTTCAGACCTTAGAGGTGGTCGCCAGAGGAGGTCTTGACGCCGGTAAAGTAGAAGACGATTTTTGAGGTCGAGATGGTTTTCATCATGCCACTAACATCCAATAACCAAACACAGGTTCAAAAGTGGCTTGGGTTGACAGCAACTTGTCACCAACAGTGGGTACAGAGACTGAATCTTCCATTAACAGTGAGTGGACTTTGGATGGGCATTTGTCTTTTGTGTGGCCCACCAAGCCACAATGGAAGCAGATATTAAGGAGTCCTCGTAAGAAACTCTTTGGAGAATGTTGCCGATTCTGATAGTGGGCGTTAGGGGTTTGTTGAGGTCCACTTGAATACAAATTCTAGCGAATCTGCCTCTATCGCCGGTTACAGTATGGATGTCAACCTTGATGAGTTTGCCGAGTTTGTGGCTTATTCGTTCCAACACAGTGCGGTCATAGAACTTAATAGGTAGGGAGACCAGGCGAGCCCATACTACTACAAAAGAGATGGCAGCGGTTTGTGGTTGAAATTCGGGCTCCCATCTTCAAACTGAGAGGAAATTGTTACCAATAAACCAAGGGCCATTAGAGAGGACCTTGGTGAGGTCAGCTTCCTCCTGAAATTTGATTAGAAAGAAGTGGTTGCCCAGATCTAAACCGTGGCAAGTACCGGCAGGCTTCCACAGTGTCTTCACCTTGGACATGAGATAGTTGTACCCTAGAGTTCTGCCAAGAAGTTTGATGATAATAAAATGTTTCCAAGGGTTTCTGATACGGGTGAGTTCATCAGGGGAGAGTGAGATACTTGGATAAACTTCATCCACAACAGCATCATCTCTTGGGTTGACGAATAATTTTATAGATACACTACAAGAGCCAAAAGTCAATTTTTAATCGTCAAAAGTCGGTTTTTAAGTTTCCCCGACTAAATTTTTTAGTTGCCGGTTTGGTTGCTGGAAAACGGTTGGGAAAGGTATTGGCGACAAAAAAACTTTCAGTCGCCAAAAAGCAAGTCTGTAGCGACTAAAACTTTGGTCGCCAATAATCAATTATACTTTTTTAAATTATACATTTACCGACAAATGTTTTAGTCGCCAATGCTCAAGGAATCGGCGACCAAACAGATTTAGTTGCCAAAAGCTTATTCCGAAAAAAAAAAAAATTTACACCTTGCTCTTGTAGAGATTCGAACCTTCAACCTTCTACACCCTAAACCTTATATAACACACTCTTTCCATTACACCTCTATAACATCATATGATTATATATACAACATATATTATTTATATAGTACTTAGACCCGTATTAATATAAAAGTATATATATAAACATAATTATTTTTTATTGAACATAATTTATTTAAAAATAAATTATTTAGTAGAAAAAAAAGGACACTACTTTTGGCGACTAAACTTTTTTTTAGTCGCCAAAAAGCCTCACTTTTGGCTACTAAACATGTTTTTAGTCGCTGAATGCTTCATGTTTGGCTACTAATTTTTTTTTAGTTGCCAAAGGACCTTACTTTTGGCTACTAAAATTTTTTAGTCGCTAAAAGCCTCACTTTTGCCGACCAAACAGATTTTTAGTCGGCGAATGCCTCACTCTTGGCTACTAAATTTTTTTTAGTCCCCAAAAGGCCTTACTTTTGACTACTAAAATTTTTTTAGTCGCTAAAAGCCATATATTGACGACCAAACAGATTTTTAGTCGCCAAAACCTATACTTTTGGCTACTAAATTTTTTTAGTCGCCAAAAATCTTTACTTTTGGCTACTAATGCATATTTAGTTGCCAAATACTACACTTTCAGCGACGAAATGTTAATTTTTAGTCGCCAATAATGTTTTTTCTTATAGTGATACATAACTAATCATAAAACTCATTACAAAAAATTATGATAATCATACAAATTAGACAATTAGATCGACACTGAAATATAAAGAGACTAATCCTTCATGTTACATTACTTACATTTTTTTGTGAAGAACATTGTAATTGAGTATAATACCATATTACCCTTCCTTAAATTCCTTTCCTTTTTCTATCATCTTTTTCCATGATGTAGTAGTGGGTGCTAACTTATTTCTTGGGGTTAATATCACCTATACCTCAAGATGGAGGAAGGTGGGGTTTAGGGTCACCTTTGGTCCCCATCATCCTTTCCTTTCAATGAATTTTTTTCTATTTTCCTTTGAAATATAGAATATGTTCTCCCCATTCTACTTGCTTTTCCTCTAGAAGTTTGTGGTTTTATCTAAAGGTCAAAGAACGTTGTTAGGTTTTTATTGTTGGCAACCCCGTTTGACAAAACTCCTTTGAGTTGTAATTTTGTTCGCATTTTTATTTCAGTGAGGCTATGAGTTTTTTAGATGCGAATCCAACCCGAATCGAGCCATGCAGAGAAGTTTGTGATGTTAATGCTTTCAAGATTGCCACTCGATTATTACGGGTCGTCACTACCGCCCATCAAGCAAAATTCAAATTTGCATTCAAAATTGCATGTCGTGAGTTGCTTTCGAGCCGAGTGCTTTCGCCGAGCTAAGACTTTCGCTTCGAGCCAAGGATTGCGTCCATACAAAACACGAAGAAAGTGATTGGTCGCTCGAGCCAGGGATCCGCCGCTCGAGCGAAGGCACTAGTAGAAATCATGAAAATTACTCTCCTCGCTCGAGCCAGGAAAGATTCGCTCGAGCGAGCCTCAGAATCCGGATTTTTCAAGAAGTTGGATTTCTCAAGGAGTTTGTTTTCTTCCCAATCTTGGATTACTTTTGGTTCTCTATAAATACTTGGTTTTCTCCCAAAACTAAGTAGTTGATTGAAGTCTTCCAGATCTTCTTTTTGGTTCTTAAAGGTTTATATCTGGAGATATTTTATTTTTTCTTTGATGTCTTATTGAGTATTCAACTCATGATCTAAAAGACTACATCAAGGTTTGTGTTTGTTTCACAAAAGAGAGAGGAAATTCTTGCCAGGATTCTCAAGAATTGATCAAGCCGGTGGTGGAATCCGAGTGGCTCATCGAAAGACAATTCCGTGGTGAAGATGGGGTTGGAAGAGGCACATAGAGGTTGGTTCAATTAGGCGTTGTGGATTCGCTAGATAATTGAGAGTGATACCTGTGTAATTCCTTTATATCTTCTTAGTGGATTGTTCGGTGGGTAGTGGCGTTTATCACAATTGGAAGGTGTCCAATTGTGGTTTTTCCACGTAAAATCTTTGTGTCTCTTTCTCTTGATTGTTTGATTGGGATTTTTATATTCTGCTTAAAATTGATACATAATCACAAATCAACATCTAGGAGGTTTCTAGATTTTTCAAACGTAATTAAAAAAGGATTGATATTGAAAGCAAAAATCTTGGCCCATTTTTTTCCTTGCATTAGTCACATATCTAAGATGGTTATTCTTAGGTAACATCAGTATGGTAAGGACAAAACAGTGGCCATTGATATTTGAATTTATTGCAAAGCCTTTTTTATTTTTATTTTTTTCATATGGTATGAAATATAAGTGGACCAAATGAAAGGAACATTGGACTTGCCTTGTCTCATTTACTTCAATTAATAGGCCTATATTGTCCAAAGTGGTCCCTTATGTTGCTATTCATGATTAAACTCCATTCCAACTCTCTCACTAGTGAAATTAAGACTTGCAAGGATGTCTGCGTGGCTAAATAGTCAAATTGACTATATCAACACAAATTGCAATTCAGTCAATAATTGTTACAGAATAAATTATTCACACATAATAACAGTTAGAAGAAACTTTCACAAATTAAAAATATATATATTATATATAATTTGATAAAATTACTTAAATTCACCACTCACACTAATTACACTGTACTAAAAGAAAAGAATAATTACAAAATATTAACAAATTACCATAGTATCATTAGGTACAAATTAACATAAGAACACAAATAAAATAATTTCAGAAGTCTTACAATAATTTGACAATCAAATAAGAAAACTGTTGGACCCATGAAAACAACCACAAAGTTAATGGGATATGTGGGGCCATATATATACATTTCACCAATGAAATGGGACATCTGAGGTGGTCCCCAAAAAACTGTCCTACACCATTGTTTTTGACAAGTGGCATTAAGAACAAATCGAAACTATGCCACCTACTTCTTTTTACTTATTCCATCTAGGTGAAAGGTATGTATATATTATGCATATAAAGTGACAAGAATAAAAATAGATAAGGATTAATAATTTCTACTGGAGGGACTACTCCATCATTGGACCAATCTAATGTATAGAGTGAGAGATTATTGAACAGATGAAGGTTTGAGAGAGGTAGAGAGTTGTAAATAAGGGTCATGGTAATAAAAGTTTAATAAGTTGTCAATAAATTGTCAAAAAAATTAAAATTAAAATTATTTTTTAAACATTTCAAATAATTTATATATATTTCTATATAATTCATTATGAGTGTTGCTATTAATACCCCATCAATTATTTTGGATTCTCATTTTTTAGTTTATTTTTTAATTACAATAATAATCTCAAATAAAATTATTAAAAAAGATATCAATAATTTTGGGACACCCCATCTCATAATTAAGTCTGCACACCTATTACATTATGAATTAGGGTTTATGAGAACACCCACCTCCATCACCACTTATCCATCTTTCCCAAATCTTACCTTCAAAACCTACCCATCATCAAAACCTTAAAAATCCTTTAAGGACAATATTTCAACAGTAACGGTTTCAACCATTTGATTATCTATACTTATCTGACAATGACAATGAGTGAAAGTTTTTTCAGAAATCACAACTCCGTAAGAGGAGAGGAGGACAACACTAAAAGCGCAGAGAAGGTTCATAATTTTGATGGTATTCTTAGCTCAAAGGAGTTTGGCATTGTAAGGGTAAATTTCTTGAAAAAATGACAAAAATAATAAAAATTGTTAGTCATTTTTTCGGGATTGAACTCCTGAACATATGACCGAAATTCGGAAATACAAAACCGAACATTGTTTATTTGTTTGGAAACAAATAACCGAAGAAAAGGATGAGGCGGCAGATATAACAATCCAAGCTAGTCTTGTCAGGACAATTGACTTTGATAGTAATCACACTTTGGCTCTTCTTCTTCTTTCTCAAGCATAAAAACCCAACCCAATTTCTTGCTGAGATATTTTAAGGATTGAAGATTAAAAATTTTACATTTATTTTCTCATTGTAAGGTCATGAACAAATATATAGAGATGGAATCGTTAGGGTTTTTGAGAGAGAGATTTTTTGGGTGTGGGGTGTGGGGGATGTGCATTCAATTGAATGGGTGAAATATTTTTACAATGATAATTTTAGTATTATTTGAAAAGAGAAAAAAAAAAATTAAGAATTTTAAAATTTATAAGTAAAGATCTAAAAAAAATGATAAGTTCAAAATAATAACTGAAATGCTAATAACAGCCCTCTTCATTATATATCTTGCACACCCATCAAGACTACTGATAATTAGTATTTTCTTATTTATAAATTAAAAATATTTCTTTCATTTTTACAACTTTATGGTTATGTCGATTTGCATTATGGTCACAATCCTTGTGCATTCTCCACTAGCAGGAGATTTTATGAAACGTTTTCGTGGGTGGTGTCTAGTCTTTGGTTTTATTATCATTCATGGACCCCACTTCGCATGTCCATGGGTCCATTGATCCTAACCAATGATGATGTATACAAGTGAAATAATTCAATGAGCTGGGTCCCAAATGTTGGTACACTTTTTAAGTGATAGAAAAATAACAAAACAGTTCATGGTTGATTTTTTTTTTTAAATTAATAATAAAATTTATAAATTTTAATTATTAAAGTCATCAAAATTTTCCTATGTATTTAATTATTTTTAAAAAAGACACCTGATTTATTGCCATTGGAAACTTGTATGGTTGTTAATAGTTAATTGAGTCTGGAATGAATTGTAAATATAGATATCTTAAGTGTGAATTATGACAAAGTTTGAATTTAATTGATACATATATGTATATATGAATTATTAGTAATTGTTTATATACTGAGAGAGGTCTTATTTTTAAAATTCAAATAACGCTTAACACATACGATTTGTTATAATTTAAATAAATAAAAATAAAATAAAATATTTATTTTTTGTTGTGTACCACTCAAGTAGTAAGAGTGTTTTTCAGCAAATCCAAAATTTGAGTCCCACTCCTCCTACCAAATTCAACATTCACTTAATATAATAACTAATAGTTGACCCGTGTAATGAACGTACTATGTTTAAAAAATATATATATATATATATATTTAATGGTACAATTTATGTTATAAAAGAATAATTTTAATTTTAATTTAAAATTAAAATTAAAATTAAATTATGATTTTAATTATTTATGTTGATAATATTGACACTATCATTCTATAAAATTATTACTTGAATAGTTATATAAATTAATTTTAGTTAAATTATTTGTGTATTTTGATAATTTTAGTTCTATCGTATTATAAAAGTGTAATTGTCATATAATATGATATATATTAGATTACAAAATAATAAAATAAATATTCATTTTGATATTAAAAATAATAGTTAAATTAGAAGAAGAATTGCTAACATAAAATTAAAAATAATTTTAACTATTTAATTTTCTTTTATATTCATTTGGAAAATAAAAATGTGTAGAAAATAAATTATATAAAATTTATTAAAAAATTAAATATAAATATGTTGTAATTGGATTATCATATAATGATTTAATATGATATATATATATATATATTAAATTATAAGATTGTAAAATAAACACTCTTAATTAAATTAAAATATCAACTATATAAAAGAAATTCAACAACGACTAACCAAAAAAAAAAAAAAATCACATAACAACATCTAAACCCAAAAAGAAAAAAAATAATGAAAACATCCAAACAATAGATACAACTCAAGGTGAAGTGATTAATCATCTCGTAATATGATATCAAAACATAAAAAAAAAACTTAATATTCAACAATTAAAAAATAACTCGTAGTAAATCCAAACTTTAAAAATTCTCGATAGTATTATTGTTATGCAAGTTTTTCCTTGTGTGAGTTGTGATTGTATAAAATAATATAGGAAATAAACTATAATCTCATATATAAAATCATTACAAAATTTAAACGACAAATCCATAATATAGAATAATATAGGATTGGTATTGAGTATAGAATAATGCACAAGAAAAAAAAAGGCAATTTAGCATTAAAAAAAAATCGTAATACCCTTGAAAGAATTAAGAAGAAAAAGGTAAAATGCAAAATTGGTATTGAATTTATAGATTATCTCAATTTATCATGAAAAATATATGAAAAATAAATATTTGTCAAATAGAATTCATATAAAATAGGTAAAGTTAGTATAATTTAAATTAAGTTTGAGTTTGTATAGAAGTCTATGTAATTAAGAAAATACATGCTGACGTAACTCTCTTAGAAAAAAGTAAACCTTTATAATATGTCACCTAAGTTTAAAAAAAAAAACACTACTTTTAATAATATATACTGGCAGTTGACCTATGCAATGTACATGTTATTTTTTTTATCAAAATATATTTGATGGTACAATTTGTGTATTATAAAAGAATATTTTTCAATTTAATTTAAAATTAAAATTAAAGTATGATTTTAATTATTTATTTTGGTAATATTAGTGCTATCGTTCTATAAAAAGTGAATACTTATATATATATATATATATATTAATTTTAGTTAAATTATTTGTGTATTTTGATCATTTTAGTTCTATCATATTATAGAATTGTAATTATCAGTTTATAATTTTGTATGATATATATTAAATTATAAAATAGTAAAATAAATATTCACTTTGATATTAAAAATAATAGTTAAATTAAAAAAATAATGAGTAACATAAAATTAAAAGTAATTCCAAACATTTAATTTTCTTTATATTCATTTGAAAAATAAAAATATGTAGAAATGAAAATTATATAAAATTTATTTAAAAAATTAAATATAAATATTTTGTAGTTTGATTATCATATAATGATTTTATATGATATATATATATATATTAAATTATAAAATTATAAAATAAACATTCTTAATTAAATTAAAATATCAACTATATAAAAAAAATTCAACAACGATCAAATAAGAAAGAATCATATAACAATATCTAAACCTAAAAAGAAAAAATAATGAAAATATCCAAACGATAAATGCATCTTAGTGTGCGAAGTAATTAATCATCTGTAATATGATATCACAATATAACAAAACTTACTGTTTAACAATTAAAAAAGTAACTCAAACAGTAAATCTAAACTTTATAAGCTCCTCGAAAATATCATTGTTGTGCAGGTTTTTCCTCTTGTGAGTTATGATCACATAAAATAATGTAGGAAATGAAATATAATTGCATATATTGAATTACTATAAAATTTAAACGACAAATCCATAATATAAAATTGATATTGGGTATAGAATAATTCACAAGAAAATAAGAAGAAGAAAAAAAAGCAATTTAGCATTAAAAAAATCCTAATATCATTGAAATAATTAAGAAGAAAAATGTGAAACGCAAAATTAGTATTGGTTTGTGAATTATCTCAATTTAACATGAAAAATATATAAAAAAGAAATATTTGTCAAATAGAGTCCATATAAAATAGGTAAAGTTAATATAATTTAAATTAGATTTAAATTTTTGTAAAACTCTATATATAATTAAAAATATATATACTGAAGTGCAGGGATGGACTTGTGGAGAGATCATGAGAGGCCATGGCCCCTGCCTGTCTGGAGAGTGCCACTGCTATGATTAGTTCTTTAAAAGTTGTATACAATTTTTATTAAATGTGGCCCCTTTGCTTTGATTGAAAACAATTGTGTATTTGAAATTAATAAGGAAACAATTGTGTATTTGAAATTTTTATTTATTTGTTTCTTACAAGATTCATAATAAAATTTCCACTGAGCATATTTTTATATTGTATTTAGTTTATAAATTTAAAAAGGAAAGGAGAAAATGTGTATACAATATAAGTAAAATATAATTATATTTCATTTATTTTTTATCTTCTTTTTTTTTACTTCTCTTTCCAAATTTATTTCCAAATCTATGAACCAAACATAAGGATATAAAAAGAGAAATATTATTCCACACTATGTGGATGCACGTATAAATTATTACGTGAAAAATTAGATAACTCACATTACACATATGAAAAAGAGAAACTCTTAAACAAGTGAATATTGTGCATTACGATTTGGAATAACCAAAATGAAGATTACTAACCTCATTTAAATGACAATTCATTCAATGGCTTGACATCTCACAAGTAAATTTGAGTCATTCTTTCCATGGCAGTGAATATTATTGTTATACGAAAATGTTGCGCAAATTTTATTAGAATAAAAAAAAGACTAAATAAAAAATTTAAAGTAAAAGAGAGTTGATTGCAGACAAGTTTTATCTTCAAAACTTCACGGATCATAAAGTGATTACAAAAAATTTGCGTCAGTGGTTGAGAATGACTAAAAAATGAAACAATCTATCCACTTGTTTGTGAAGTAATTGCATTTGTGTTTACTCTTTCAGTTACTACTATAATTATGAAGACAACTGTTAAAATTACGTGTTGTAACAAAATGGATGATGATTTTTTAACAAATTGTATTCTTTTGTTCAAATAGAAACTTAATTTATTTTTTACGTATTAATTTAGTTTAAATATTAATTTATTTTTCATTCTTTAATTGATAAAGAATTGTTTATATCAATTCATATAAAATTTAAATATAAAAAAATTATTTTGGCTGTCCCAAAAAAGAAATCCTAGTTTTGTCTCTGTTGAAGTGGCTCTCTTAAAAAAATAATAAGTCCTTATAATGTGTTACTTAAGTATGAAAAAATATTACTTTTAATTATATATATATATATATATGAGGATATAATATATTTTAAATATAAAAAAATTCAAATCAATAGAAAATAATAAATTTGTTGTAAGAATATGAAACTTTATTTCTTTTAATATTTATAATTTTTTCAAAAATACAAAATATGTGGTGCTTTGATCAATCAATCCCAAGTCTATAAAAGGGCACACATGGAGCCAATCAACACAGTTAGGAACCATTAGAGAAGGGCACCCTATCAAGAGGAGGCCCCACCATCCAATAACACAACACAATGAAAGAGGGGGTCTCCATCAACTTTACCTTTATTCATGTTTCACAAACATAAAAAAGTTCTCAAGGTATATGATTGCTGCCTCAAACTAAGGTTACATCATGAAGAAAAGTTAAAAAGTAAATCCACTAACTCCAACTAGAGTTCAGGTTTAGGTGACATGATCTACCCATTATTTTTTGTTTTTGCAATTTTTTAACCACAAGTATGGTCAAAATCATAAACTATGGTTAATCTCATTTTCATTTTTAATATTAAATACAAATTTTGGGCATTGTGACCAACGGTTTTAGATAGTTGTTTCATTATTATATTATTTCTTCTATTATATTTCATTTTGTCATGACATGTACTAAACATGTGAAAGATTAAGCCTCTGTTTGGTTTGGGAAGATGAATTAAGTTGGGTTTAAAGTTATTTTAGTTATAAAAAGATAAAATAACCCAAGGGGTTGTGGCATTGTGGTAAAGCCTTGGGGTTTAAGCGCTAATCTCACAAGGAAGAGTGAGAGGATTTCCCTGTAACAAAAAAAAAAAAAAAAAAAAAAAAAAAGATAAAATATTTTTTTAATTTAATAAGACAAAATATCATATCTAATATATAATTATTATATTCTTTTTTTTCACAAAAAGTTAAAAAAGTTAAAAAATCTTTTCCAAAAGATATTTTTTTAGCCTCAGACTAAAATAATTAAAAAGTTAAAAAACCAACTCACTTTCCAAGCAAATCCTAAAGAGCAAAATGCATAGTCAAGTGATCTAGCATCTTAGGCATGTTTGATAGAGCTTATAAACTGTTTATTTCAGTTTTTAACTTAATTTAAGCTAAAATATTGTGTTTGGTACAGCTTAAGTTAACCAGTTTATGGTGTTTGTTTCAGCTTTTTAGAGCCAACTTATGGCTTTTAGCTTTGAAAAAGTTATTTTGGACTGTTTGGTTAAACTTATTTCAAACAAATTTCCGATTCTAACAATTATTTTAACTCAAAAAGTTGATTCGAAAAGTTGCCACCCTTGCTTCGATTATCACTTTGTGGACATGTTAATTTATGGTTATATTCTTAATTTGTTTTATTTTTTATTTTTTTTAAAATAGAAAAAGACTCAAATGGACTATAGATTATTTTTTTTTTTTTTATGAGAAATGTAGACAAATAAAAAATAAAAATTAATTGCAAAAGCTATTTCACAGCTTATTTAACAAACACTACTCAGCAACTTAAATCTATAATCCAACAGCTACACCAAACAAATTAACAACTTCTGATTAAAGTCATAATCTATAATCTGTTAAGCTATAATCTATAAATTGTTTTAACAGTTACACCAAACGGGGCCCTTAAATCAAGCTATTTCTCAGCTTATCTCAAAAGCTTGTCATGGGGTGCTTAAATTTTTGACTTAAGCGCAGAGCTGGTATAGAGGGCTAAAATTACTTAAATGCTCTCGTCAATACCCAAATATTAATATTAATTAAAAAATAAAAAATTGTATATTTATGAAGAAAAAGAAAAAAATCAATATTAATTGAAAAATAAATATTAATTGGTATTAATTATTAATAAATTCATATTGTATATTTTTATATTAATTAAAAAAATAAAAAATTGTATATTTCAAGAAAAGAAAAAATCAATATTAATTAAAAAAATCAATATTAATAGTATTAATTATTAATAAATTAATATTGTATACTTTTGTAATGAATTAATTATTAATTGATACTAATTAATAACAATTGTTGATTATTAATATTAATTGATACTAATAAAAATTAAATATTAATATTAATTTATACTAATTAATAATTTTAATATTAATTGAGACTAATTAACCCATTAATTGATACTAATTAATAATTTTAGTATTAATTGATACTAATTAATTTATAATGGAAAATAATTATGATAATAATACTTCCATTAGATTTTTAGCAAATGTATCCATTTTTATATTAATTGTGATAATTATATTAACTTTTATTAATGAAATATTTTTTAAAAAAATTAAAATTGAAAAAAATGACAAAACAATCATTTTTATATCATATAGAGACAGAAAGGACAATTATACAGCAAAAAGCTATCTTACAGCTTATTAACCAAACACTACTCTGCTGCTTAAATCTATAATCCCACAGCTGCACCAAATAGGTTAACAACTTATGTTCATAGTTATAAGTTATAATCTGTTATGTTATAATTTATAATCACTTTTCCACAGCTCTACCAAACAGGGTGCGTTACTCTACTCACTAAGTTACGACTTTAATACCAGACTTTTTTTTTTACTGTCCAATAAATGTAACACTAATATTCTTCTGATGGTAGAAAAATATGGTAGATTATGTTTATCTCTTTTGAAGTTTGAAAATTGAAAAAAATATATATATAATAAATATTATAATTTTAACATAAATTACGTTAGATCATTAAAATTTTAATTCATAAAGCACTTTAGTCCCATTTTACTCAACAATTTGTTATTTTATTAAGGTCTCATTTACTAAGGGCTAGTTTGGCATAATCTAAATAAGTCAAAAAGTCACTATCTTATTTAAGTCACATCATCTTATTTAAATCACATCACCTCTCTAACACATCACATCAAACCCAACCTAAACCCAACCCAAACCCACTAATAAGTCAAAAAGTGTACTTTTTTAGAACATCCCAAACAAACCCAGTTTAAAAGTCAAAAAGTTATTAAAAAAATCAAAAAAATCTATTTGCATATATTTTCGTAAAAAAACCAAATAAATCATTCCAAACATATAAATTATTTTTATCTCATATTTTAATCAAAAATTAAAAATTATTAAAATAATCTATTCTTAAAAGAGACCTAAAAATAATTATTATCAACAAGAGTCATATTAATGACAACTTTACAATTGCCACTAAGAAAAAAAAAAAAAAAAAATCAATACAACATTTATATATTTCAAAATAATATCAAAAAGCAGGCATTAGCATTTTACTATTTGTTAACAAACACGTGGCCAACCCCTTACTGGAAAAAGTTCAAGCTATCACTGCAATTTTGATTTCAATCCCACTAATTATTAACAAAAAGATATTGATAAGTAATGATTATTTTGACTAAATGCTGTCATCACCTTAGAATTTTCAAAGATTTTTTTGAAATTATAGCACCTGAAATTCCACTTCGTAAAGGCCGTTTGGCAATAATTTTTTTAGTTAATTTTTTAATTTTTAAAATTTTTTTAATCTAAATTTTTTTTGTTTGTTTAGTTTTTTTATTTATTTTTTTGGCTTTTTACCTTTGGAATGAATTTTTTTTTTATTCTTTTGTGATTTTTGATTTTATAAATTTTTTGACTTTTTTTTATCCTTTTATAATTTTTTAGCCTGAGATGAAAACCAAACAGGGCTTAGAGGTGTAATTGGACAGTGAATGAATAACTTCTTGTTGCATACAAGTTTGTAACATTCCTCAATAAAACCATCATCCAATGAAGGTAATATAACATCACCCAAAAATAAAATAAAATTATTCATTCAGGAAACAAGAAATCTTTCCTATTCTCACAAACACACACAAAAATGAATGAGAGATCTCTCCTTCATTTTCCTCTAGAGGATGAAAATGAGCATTTTTTAATTTTAAATTGAAATAAAATTTGAAAAACAACACAATATATTCCCAGTTAATTGATGAAACCAAGTTTCATATTTTAACATTTTTGAAACATTCTATTATTCACACCTAAAAAAGTATAGTATATGCAATTGCAGAAAAGATAGAAAACAAAAAAAATCAAAAAAATTATCTCCAATTGTAATATGTGATCCAAATTTAATTATTGTATCACGCTTAAAATGAGTCTCAACTATAAAATGCTTATTTTAAAATTTTCGAATTCCCAACCTTGCTAATGTAATTACATTTATGAACATTTTGTAGTCATATACCTTTATAATCATGCAAACAAACCTATTTCTTCACAGTTCATAAATATATATTTATATGTATAATATATTGTTATTCATTTCAATAATTTTTTTACATGTTTATCAAAAGGCTCAGCCTTCTCTCCAATCCTGAATCGGATGGAGTGTAATGTTAGATTTTATGGGTACATATTAATAAACTGAATCATTCAATATTTAGATTTATTAAATACTTCATATCTGCAATAAATCACGTTGATTGGATGTTGATTGTCACTTGATCAGATTAAATTTGTATCAACAACAACTGTGATATTGAAAATAAATTATTGACACAAATGTGATATGATCAAGTGATTATTGATATCAGATTAACGTAATTTTTTATAAAAATAAATTACTCGATAACATCTACACATTAAATAATTTAAATTATAAATATAAACTCTGTGATGGATCTACGAAAAACCAACACGACACTCTAGTTCTCAACCGAAGAAAAACTGATTTCTTATCAAAATTTCTGTCATAAATTAAATAAGTACACTTAGTTAAATAAGTGTATTTATTTTGGTCATATTATTTATTTATTTATTTCTACATCTTTTTATAAAAATTCAAAAAATTTATTTAAATCATCCCAAACAACTCATTAATATATGTATGTATAATCTAAGAAAAATGTTAGAAATATCAATCGGTGTGTTTGGTGTCAATTTTCTGAATTCAATTTTCTGAAAATTGATTTTTACTTTTGTAGATACACTGTCACGCCCTCAAAATAAACCCATAATATATATATAACATTAACATGCATTAATAAAATAAAACGAATCATTAAATCATCCATCAGAGTACTTTTATTGAAAGACATCACATGTAACATCAGAACAAAATGCCCTAAGGGCTTACATCTTTCCAAGCTAACACTTGGACACAAAAGAATGAGTACTAACTCCATTACAAATTAAGCCCTTGGCTTGAATGTTTACATGTAATCTCAAATAAAAACAAATAACTAAAGACAAGTCTTCAAAGTCCTAATCCTTCCAAGCTAAGTCCTTGGAGGTAGCACATCTCCTGGACCTGAAAATGATATTCCCTTATAGGGTGAGCCACAGCCCAGTAGAAATATACTAAACCAAATATAAGCATTGAATAAAGCAATAGCATTCAATAGATGGTTAACACAAATATCAGTTTCACTTTCCATTATTTATTCAACTTTCCATTTTTACCAACATGGCTCAGACCCTGGCCAGACTATAACAGTGAACTACATATCACATTAACATTTCTTCCATTTATCAACAAAACAAATGAGACTAAGGCTCATATCAAAATACTTCCATACTTCCCGATTGATACACTTTTTAGTATCAGACAAGAACATGTAAATACACTTCAAATCAATAAGCACACATATAGTGATGCTAATGGAGTCCATCCCCTATCTCCTCCCAAACAAAATCCGGTTTAGAGGTCCATCCCCTATCTTCCCCTAAACCGTGGAGTACATCCCCTATCTCATCCCACACAATACAATATATATACAATGTAATAAACACTTGCCATATACAACACACAATCCATACATGTAATTTCTGTATTAATTCAACAGTCTAAATCAATGACTTAACCAATGTGATTAGTTTCAGTTTTCCCTAATCCACATGCAATGTCTACAACAATCACGACTATCCTCCACCGATAGCCCAAAACAGTTATTTCTAAACATGAAATAAATCTATCAACTAATATAATTCCAACATTTTCATAGATGAATGATTAAACTAACCAACTACACCATTTAATCAATAAATTCCTCAATTCCATGAATTGGACTAAATTCCCCCAATTTTCCCTAAATTAATTATATAAATTAATTTATTACAACAACTAAGGTTTTTCCCAAAATTACTAAACAACCCCCAACATATCAAAATACCAAAACTTAGAACAAAGTCTATAATATGGAGTAGGAAATCTCTACCTCAAATTTAGAAGGGGAAGAATGAAGAAAAACCCAAAAGTCGACGGAAGAGAAACCAAGCTTTGCTCTGATCAAAATGAAGCCCTCGACAAGCTCTACACTTTATCTCAAAGGAATAAGGTGAGTAGAGGTCTTCAAACAAGTAGATCCAAGGATCTTTGAGTACAAAAGTGCCTTTTGAGAGAGAGAGAAGGTGTTTCACGGTTTTGAGAGAGGAAATGGAAGAAAAAGTGAGAGAAAAGGTCAAGTGAGGGCCTTTATATAGTACTAGGTCAAAAATAGATATAAGCCCCAAAGTCAACTCAAAATATTTAGTCAAAATATTCCCAAAAAGTAAGTCCAAACTGTGAGAAAAATCTGAGAAAAAGTCGCAGGTGTCGACCCTTCACAACACAGGTATTGACACCTAAGAAGAAATCTAGAACACTAAGTGTGACTGCACTGCAGGTGTCGACCCTTCCCTAGGCTGGTGTTGACACCATAATGCAGTGGGCAATTTCAGAACAAGGGTCGACCCTTCCACAGATTGATGTCGACCCTTGCGGCCAACCAAAAAGAGAAGGTGTCGACACCACCAAGTCTGGTGTCAACACCAAAATGCAATGAACAAATTCAGAACAAGGGTCGACCCTTCCCGACTTTGGTGTCGACCCTTATGACAAACATAAGAGAAGGTGTCGACACCACTAAGACCGATGTCGACACCAGAACATGATTTTTAAGTTTCCAAACAACTTTTCAACGCGAACGAGTGTGAACGAGCAATCCCAACAAGTTTAAATCAATTTGTACACCTCCAAAACTGAGGTACAACAATACCAAAGATTCCCAAAATAAAATAAAGGGTTCAAATACATTTACCAAAAGCTTTAAAGGGCTCAAGTGCTACATACACCTTACTTAGATGTATCTAAAAAGTAAAATATTTATGAAAAAATATTTTAAAAAATTAATAAATATATAAAAATATGAAAAATATACTGAACTTTCGTATTTTTTTTTTATATTTTTGGTATTTAGTAAAATTTTTAAAGATTTTTTTTCACAAAAATTATATTTTTTAAGTGTATTTATGTTAAGTGTGTCTAAAAATAAAAATAAAAAATTACTTAAAATAATTTTTAAAAAAATGAAGTGAAAACAAAAAAATATATATATGAAAAATAAAAAAATGAAATTTTCTAAAAAGCAAAACCAAGTAAAGTGAATTTTTAGTAAATATTTTATATAAGCATAGAGAATCACACTTGGATCACACCTACCTAACACATTTAGACTGCGTTTGTTTTGAGAGATTATTTCATGGGATTGGACTATTAGTCTATCCGAACTAATAATCCATTATTTAGTTCAATTTTTTTGCTCCGAATTAATAGTCTTTCTGGATTATTAGTTCCTCATATAAGGGATTATTGTATCCTAGGGGAGGAATGAGATTATTTTCATAGGATTGGTATCCTATGGAACTAATGTATGAAATGTCTATTTTACCCTCATACTATTACTTAATAAACAATTGAAAAAGGGCTAAAAATAGTTCAATCCAGACATCTAATTCCATGAATAAAAAAATATAGGATACAAATCTAGTCTAACCAAATAATCCGAAGACAATATATCCCAGAACTAACAGTATGATTGATTACAATCTCCCCTTATCCGTTTGTTTGGACGAACTGGATATGTGGGGATTGTAATCTATCGGACTGTTAGTTCTAGGATACATTGTTCTCGGACTATTCAGTTGGACTGGATTTGTATCATATGTTTGTTTAGTCATGGGATTAGATGTCTGGATTAGACTATTTTTAGTAAAGCTAATGTTTGGTTAAACAGACTGGATAAGAATAAATATTCAAAAGACTATTTTACTCTTGTAATTTATAATTTTTATTTAATATATAATTTTAAATTTGTAATCTGTAATTTTAATTTATAATTTAACAACACTAAATTTTTTTAATTTATAAGGCCATAATTTTTAATTTATTATTTTCAATTAAATTAAATTTATAATTTATATTTTTTATTTAATATTTAATTTTAAATTAACAACACTAAAAAAATAATTTTATTTAATATATAAATTTAATTTTTTTAACAACACTAAAAAAATTATAAGGCCATAATTTTAAATTAACAACACTAAAAAAACAATTTATAAATGTTCAAAAAATTATTTTATCATTTTTCAATTGTTTATTAAGTAATAGCATGAAGGTAAAATGGACATTTCACACATTAGTCCCATGGGATTATCCCATGTAAATAATCTCACCCCTTCCCCTAGGATAGAATAATCCCTCATATGAGGAACTAATAGTCCGAAGCAAAAAGTTTGAACCAAATGGACTAATAATCTAATCCCCTAAAATAATCTTTCAAAACAAACACACTCTTAGGGTTCGTTTGGAATGTGAGTTGATTTTTTAGTTTTTTGTCTATTTTAATCTGAGCCTAAAGAGTCTCGTTTAGGATAAATTGCTTGACTTTTTTAACTTTTATAAGAGAAAAAATAAAATTATTATGGTTTAGATGTGATATTTTATCTTATTAAACTGAAAAGTTTATTTATTTATTTTTTTTAAACTATTTAAACTCTAATCCACCCCAATCCATTATGTCAAATCAGTGCTTAGGCCTCGTTTGAGAACAGGTTAATTTAGTAACTTTTTGGCTATTTGGCTAAAATATGAACTAAAAAAAACTAGTATGTTTGGGATGACTTTTTGACTTTTTACGAAAAGATGTGCAAAAAGTAGAGAGAAAAGAAAATCTTTGACTTTTTTGTATGGGTTGTTGGCTTTTTGACTAAAATAGAGGGTTCCCAAACAAGGCCTTAGGAAAAATGTTAATAATTTTCTCTATCATTTTGGGAGGAAAGTTAGGTTAAAATAATTCATTAAAAAATAAAGTATGCTAAAATAATTATAAGATAAAATGTTACATTTATATGAAAACCCACATTTAATTATTCTTAAAAGTAAATAAATAAATAAATTATTTAATTAATTTTATTCAAAGTCTACTTAAAATATATAATAGTGTAAAAGTTAGTTTTAAATTAACCCAATTCAATCACTAATAAAGACATTATTAAGAATAATAATTTTGTGGGTATTCAATATTTATTGTTTATAAATTATTTTAATTAGGATTCAACATGATAATTATTCTTACTAAATACCTTAGTTAAAAATTTTAGTGTATCAATTTTAAGCAACTCACACAAATACAAATTCCAAAATAAAAAAAAATCCATAATATAAAAATTTATTATGGAATTAATTTAAGAAAATGTGATAAATCTGTGTCATAAACTTTCTTGAAAATTTTAAGAATTATTTGTAATTTATTTTTGGAAAATGCTTTCTGAAAAATGACCATAACATGTTTATTGAGTATTTTGTAGATTTATATGAATTTTAGAGTTGTATAAGTAATTTATTTATAATTTTATTTGCAAGATATATATTTTGAAAATTTTGGCAGATTCAAGAGGAATCAAAAAAATTATCTCTTCAATTCTTTATTTAGACTAAAATAAGATGATTTCTTCTACAAAATTGTTTAGAATGATGTCTACTTCATCCATACATTTTTGCAACAATTATGGAGTTTTGTACGAATTTATACAGATTTTAAACCAAATTTGGAGATGTAGGCAGATTTTACCCGTGTTTGAAAAATCATTAAAAATTTTATATTAAACTAAATCTGGTAATTTCTAAGCAAAAAATGAAATTTGAGAAGTCTAGTTTCATAATAAATTTTTACAATGTGGAATTGATTTATAAATTTAAGTATGGAATTAATTTAAGAAAATGTGATAAATCTGTGTCATAAACTTTCTTAGAATTTTTAAGAATTATTTATAAATTATTTTTGGAAAATACTTTTTGAAAAATTACCATAACATATTTATTGAGTATTCTGTAGATTTATATGAATTTTAGATTTGCATAAGTAATTTATTTATAATTTTATTTGCAAGATATACATTCTGAAAATTTTGACAGATTAAGGAGAAAGCAAAAATTACCTCTTCAATTGTTTATTTGGACTAAAAATTTAATATTGTGCAATCCATGCATGTGTGTAATTATGATTTATTGGTATCTAAATTATTATTTCATATCATGGTTTAAATAAATTGTTTATTTAAATTTTGTACAATTATTTATTATTTTGTGACATGTGTAATCTTTTATATTGAAAATTTTAATGAGTTGGTATAACATTATTTGTGATTAAAAATTGGAATTATTTGTGATTAGTATCAAAACTAACTGAAATGATTAACGACATATACAAAGTTAACAATTGACGATTAATACAAGTTATTCAAAGTGAGTCTTGTATTTAAAGAGTGTACAAAATTAAAGGTTGACGATTAATACTACTTGTTCAGGATAAGCCCTGGTTTTGAGAATTCTCACGTAAATTGTGTCGCGAAACCCTAAGATGGCACGAGACTTATTTGAACCCTTTTCGATATTCAGTTTTGGAATAAGAGTAGATGTGTAGGTGGCACACAGGGAGCTTATGTATCCTTGGCAGACCGTTTCCTTGGGGCAGACCACAGATGCCACTACTTGGGTATATAACTCCGGACGTGGGCATCCCTGATAGTTACGGTTGGTAACACTTGAATATTTGACCAAATGAGGGTTTCAAATTAACCGTTGCCATGCTTAGTGGTTGGCAAGTTAAGTCTCTTTGGTGAGATTTCGTGTGTCACCTAATTTTTTAAAATTATTGAAATTATTTTAATGGTTATAATTTATGTTTATAATTATATTGTTATCTCATATTTATAATTTCATTTTTTTTTTCTTAAAAAGAATGGTGGGTTGGTTATATTTTCATATTCTGTTGCAAAACTTATGGCATATATTTTTGTTGCCCTGGCATTTTATCCTAAGTTTTGGCGAGAAAATAATTGAGGCTGAAATGGAGTTGACGCTAACATAGAGTCTTGGCTGACTTGAAACCATGACTAGAGTCAAATAATTTTTATTATCTTATGTATTAGATATTAAGAACTTTATAATTTCATTTGATATTGTATTTGGATAATTTTAAGTTTCTATTTATTATTATTTGAGCCTTTGGTTATGTACGAGAGTTAGAATGTCCTATTAAGATGTTAACTTTTTAATTTTATTTATTTAATTTCTCTTAATGTTAACTTGGCTGACTTGAAACCATGACTAGAGTCAAATAATTTTTATTATCTTATGTATTAGATATTAAGAACTTTATAATTTCATTTGATATTGTATTTGGATAATTTTAAGTTTCTATTTATTATTATTTGAGCCTTTGATTATGTACAAGAGTTAGAATGTCCTATTAAGATGTTAACTTTTTAATTTTATTTATTTAATTTCTCGTAATGTTCCTAGAAAAAATTTGAGGCATCATAATTAATTCATAATTATTTTATTTTTTCCTCATAACCAACAAATTAGTTTAAAAAAAAAAAGGTCAGCAATTTTCTAAATATAATTATTTTAACCAAATTAAAATAACAAAAAAATAAACAACCATTTGAAATAGTCTAACTCCCCCAAGAAGATGAATATAATCCAACTAATTAAGCCTCCGGTTGGGAAATGGATTGACTTTTTAGCTTTTTTGACTATTTTAGTCTGGGCTTAAAAGCTTAGTTTGGGAAGAGCTTTTTGAATTTTTTAAATTTTTTTGTGAGAGAAAAATGTAATGATTATGGATTAGATGTGATGTTTTATTTGTTATGGCTAAAATAACCTATTTTGTTTTTTGTGGCTAAAATAGCCAAAAAAGCCTCCAAACCCACTTGCCAAACACAGCCTAAGATGGTGACACCGCACACATACGTGGGCCCACTCTCAAGACGGGGTGGGACCCGCTTCCTTCTCCGGCGCTAACTGCAGTATGATGAGTGGGTCCTATTCATTCAGTAGAAAGAAAGGAGTCTGAGGAGTGTACGTTACACTAACTCCACTGGATTATCTCAACCCCTCCGATTTCTCTGACATCCGGTTTGTAAAGTTATCGTCTTCGAGAGTTATATTATATGTTCGGGCCCATTTGTAGCCAATTGTCGGCTTGGCTTGATTGAAGTTGGCGCTGCTTTTAAAACTTTTATACATATATATATTAGTGGCAAGCCCGTGCCACGCACGGGGCAAATTTAATAACGTGTAAATTTTTTAATAATGCATTAAGTTTTAATTTAAATCATAAAATTATAATCATAATGTATATAGATTATCTTTTCAAATTTCATAAGTAAAGACAATAATACTCTAAAACAAATATTCACAAAATGCTATAATCATTCAACTGATATATTTTTCTTGAAATAATAAACTTGATTTCTAATTAATGAAATTAATAATAAATAAAATGTTTCTCAATGAACCTAATATTTAAATATATATTCTAAAAAAACTAATAATAAACTGAATGTCATAAATCAAATTTATCTATATTTGATAAATTAAAACTCAATAAATGTTGCTCATCATGTCCAAATGCCCCAAAAAGTACCTATTAAGAAGAAAAAAAAAAAAAAAGAAGAAGAAGAAGAAAAAAAAAATGTTATCATTTTTTACATACAAATAAACTTTTTTTAAAAAATAGATATATTATCTTATGAGGAGTGTTGATTTAATTATTCTCATTTTTGTGTTGTTGCTCCACTTTATTCTCTTCACAACTATTGTTTTGTTATTGCTATTGTTGTTCCACTCTATTATTTTCATTACAAATGAGTTGCTCCACTTCATCCAATGCTTGTAAACAAATCAAATAATTTTTAATTTCCTCCAACGTAACTATCAATGTTCTCATGTCTAGAAAGTCTTTTTTAATTTTAATTTTTATTTTATGAATATCTTGTATAGGCCATGAGATTGGAAATGTATTAACTGTAACATAAACTAATATTGTAATGTGAAGCTAACAACCTTTTTTCATAAGCTTATAAAACACTTGCTTTTTACATAACATATGCTTTTGCACTGTTAAATTTAGAGTCATCCGCTCTTACTCAAGTTCAATCTATAGAGGATAGATTTCACACTCGTCCTCCATTAAGCATCCATTAAGTCTGAGGCATCTTTGATTTCATGCTTTTGAAAAATTGTTCCTTTTACTTTATTTTAGCTTGATGGTAGAAGGTCTGATATTGTTTCCATCAAATTTTTTTCACTTATTTTTTTTTCCTAATTTTTGCATTGCCCGACAGATTTTGATTTTCCAATCAACAATATTTTCTACTAATAAACCCTCTTTATGCGATATAATTTGAAATTCATTTATGGCATTTTACATGGCCAAATGATGGCTACAAAGCAAATTTAGAGGAGGTCGTATATTTATCTGCATAATGAATTTAACACATTTGACATACAATTACATAAAGAATAAGATAAGCAAGCTCGATGGTACCTGGAATACAAAAGATAAACAATAAAAATTCTCAATAAGTATCTTTTTTTATTGTAGATATATAAAATTAAAAAAAAAAAAATCTACCACACAACATCCATCTATTGAGGAGCTAATATAACTTTTGTAAAGAAAATTATAACACAATAATTTTAAAATAAGAAAAAGATAATGTAACCAAATTATTGTTGTACATGTAAAAAAAAAAGAAAAAAAGAAAAAAAAAAGCACACACAAAGGAAAAAGATGATTCTATTTTGATTTATTATTAGATTTATTTTAAGATTATTTTAAATTACAAAAAACACAAAACGGTGTCTTTTGTGGATTTGTATTAGATTTTACGTGATAAACATCTGATTGAATGAATTGTGGATGATAGATATGCATAAGTAAATTGTATAAATAAGACTTGTGGTTTGTTTGTTTTTTTTATTTAAAAAAACATGATAGACATTGGATATTTATAAGTTGTATATATATTTTTAATTTATTTAATTTATAGATATTTGAGAGGTTTTTTTTTTTTATAAATAATATGATAGACATTGGATATTTGTAATTTATATATAGATATATATTTTGTGGGTTTATATTTTTATTATTAATTTATTTAAGTCTTTATGTGATATTTAAGTTATAGATAGTTGTGATTTTTTTTTTTTTTAAATTTTTAATATCATGATAGACATTGGATAGATATTTGTAGGTTTATATTTTTTTTTTATGAATTTATTTAATTGAGAGTGAGATTTATTTTAATTTATTTAAGTTATGTGATAGACATCTGATTTTCTTGAATTTTAGGTGAACTATGTTTGATATGAAAAAGGAGAGGCTTTATAAAAATCAAAGAAGATATCAACACTGTTATATGATAAGAAAAAAAAATCAAATATGATTAAATTGAAGAACAAATGCAAACCACAAATTAAAAAACAAATAAGCCTAAGCCATGCAAAATATAAATAGAGAAGATGAAAAGATTTATAGATGAACTAAAAAATATTGAGAAAAAGAAATATAGACAAACAAAAGTAATAAACATTAGAAAAATGCATATAAAGTAAGAAATAATATGAGGAGTATAAAAATGGAAAAGATGAAAAGATGTGTAGATGAACTGAAAAAGAAAACAAATTGAATCTGATTAAAATGTGTAAATTAATTGAAAAATATTGAGAAAAAGAAATATGTACACACAAATAATAAACATTGAAAAAAATGCATATAAAATAAGAAATAATATTAGGAGCATAAAAATGGAGAAGATGAAAAGATGTGTAGATGAATGGAAAAATATTGGGAAAAAGAAATATATATATATATACAGATATAAAGTAAGAAATAATATTACACCGACCATGTAATGATTTTCGTAGATCATCAAACTTAGAAAAATGTAACAATAGAGAAGATAATATGATTTTCAGAGATCATTAAACTTGCAAAATGTAATAATGACTAAGATGAGTTATTCTGAGAAAAGATGGGTAGATGAAAGAAAAAAAGATGAGTAGATGGAAGAGAATGATTGAATTTGATTGGAATATGAAATAAACTGAATACAAGAACGTATGTGTAGGAGTTGTAGGTGATGGATATGGATGAATATAGATGTGGGAGTTGTGGGTGATGGATATAGATGAATATGGATATAAATGAATATTTTATTTTTTTATTTTTATTTTTTATTTTATATTTTATTATATCGGGAGAGGTATTGAAAAGGCCTGAATAGTAGGAAGGGAAGTGAAGGGAGGTGCCACATATTTTTTATTTTTTATTTTCTAAAATGATGAGAATTTAAGAATAGATTTTTGGAGCCTTTTAAGAAAACATTACATTTGGTTATATTTATAGTATATGTATGTATGTATAGTATAGATATTAGTGGTAATCCGTACTATGTACGGAAAAATAGACTATATACATTTTGTGTGATAAATAAATTATTCTAATTTTAAATTATGTTTTAATAACGACAAGTCATGATATTAGGTCTTCCTAGTAGATGTTAACCATAATTAATTCATAAAATTTCACAATAAAATTTGATATGCATAAAAAATTATTAATTATAAAGATTGTTGGGGATAATAGTATCACAATCACTTGATAACATAAATAACTTGTATCAAACTATAGTATCATGCAGAAAACAAAAAAACAAAAAACAAAAACAAAAAATTAAAAGAGAAAAATTCTATAAACTTAGAAAAGTTATCATAAATTTACTTAAACTTTTAAATCATTGGTTTATATTATTATTGTGGGGCCAAATTATGAATAAATCTTAATTTTTAATTATAATTTCTAAGTAGTTTTTTAAAAAATTTAATCCAAGTTTGTTACCCTACTCATAAAAAATTTTTCTTAAATAAATCATTGATTGATCCTATTAAAAAAACAAAAAGCAAAAACAAAGTATTAAAAGAGATAAATTCTATAAACTCAAAAAAGTTATCATATATTTACTTAGACTTCTAAATCAATGGTTTATATTATCATTGTGGGACCAAATTATGAATAAATATTATTTTTTAATTATAATTTCTAAGCAGTTTTTAAAAAAATTTAATCTAAGTTTGTTATCCTACTCATGAAAAAAAACTTATCAAATAAATCATTAATTGATCATGTTAGCAACTATCTATCTTTGATTTCCTCTATCAATGCCACGTGCATATAAATCCTTCTCCATAATCATTTTCTCCATAGCTTGAATAATACTTGCATAGTTCCTACAATATTTAAAAAGTTTAAATCAATATAAGAATTTCATAAGATAATAAAAAGTTATATAAGAAAATACCATTTTATTTATTAAAAAAATGATGACAAATTATTTGAATTGTTCTTGAAGAAATATAATAAATGATAGCTTTAATCATTATATATATGTTACTCAATGAAAAAATGATCGAATGCAACTAAAGTCATGGACATTGAATGGAGGCTAAATTGATAATATAATCTAGCAAATCAACTAGTAATAGCAGAGGGATATTGACAAATATGTAGTACTTCCCTACTATTTTTGTATTATATTTATTAATTTCATATATCATATGAAAGTTTTACTCGTCTTGATCTTTCAATAAAATAAGTACTCAGAAAACAAATTTGATAAGAAATTGGTTCTGAAATTTTATTATTAGAAAAACAAAAATTTCAAAGAGAGAATTTAGAGATGGGATTGAAGAAATACTATAACAAATGACAGCCTTATAAAAAAAAAAAAAAAAAAATATAGCAATGATCCAATACAAATTATTTTACAACTAAAATAAAGAACATCAAATTATTACTTTTGATAAATATAGTGACGAAAATTAATTTTGTGAGATTTTTGTGCTGCGTCCTCCCATGCAATCTTCATTATTTTATTATTAATACTCTTTGCATTCAGAGCCAACTATTTTTTTATTTTATATCTTTATCACTTGGTAGATAATAATGAATAATAAAAATTATGAAGAGAATGTTAAGAATTTAATAGGAGATAAAAGTTATAGATAAGGATATTTCATAAGATAAAAAATTAAAAATAAAAAAGGATAATATGTGATAGAAGAAGAAAAAAATATAGGTAAATCAAAATAAAGATTTAGATAGATATCTTTTTGATACATATAGATTAACAAATCATATCTTTATTTAAATTTTATTGTTTTAATTTTTATAAATCAATTATTTAATCTTTATCTCTATCTATAGACCACAAAATTAATTTTATGAATTATTTATCAATTGTTATATGTTTATTTATCTATAAGTTATGAAATCAATTTTTTAAAATAATTCTTTTAATTTTTATCTTTATTTATAGGTTATGAAATAATTTTTCATAAATTATTTAAGAATTTTTATATGTTTATCTATAATTAAATTAAGTAAAATACAAAATGAAGGGCAAAAAAAGGAGTAATTTCATTTTTTTAAATCAATTTTTAACCTTTATCTTTATCTCAGAGGTCATGAAATTATTTTTATAAGTTATTTATCAATTTTTATAAGTTCATTTATGTGAAGAAATTTTAAATTATTTATAAGTTTTGAAATTAATTTTTTGTAATTAATTATTTAATTCTTATCTTTATCTGTAGACCATGAAATTAATTTTCATAAATTATTTATCAGCTTTTATATGTTTATCTATATGGAGGAATTTTGCAATTCAAATCTTTATCCATAAATCATGAAATTAATTTTCAGTTTAATTAATCAGACAAATAGAAAATGGAGGAAAATAGAAAACATAAAAGACAATCAAAGAGGGTTGCCACGTAAAAAAGAAA
The DNA here is from genome assembly GCA_025200525.1 of Camellia lanceoleosa. Classification (NCBI taxonomy): domain Eukaryota; kingdom Viridiplantae; phylum Streptophyta; class Magnoliopsida; order Ericales; family Theaceae; genus Camellia; species Camellia lanceoleosa. The sequence goes on from CM045766.1 coordinate 172,447,610, forward strand.
GAATTTTAAATTTATGAAAATTTAGAAATGAATATTTGGAGACCTTTGCCAATACAAGCACATTTGGTTATATATATACTAGCGGTAACCCGTGCGATGCACGAAAAAATAGATTATATATATTTTGTGTGATAAATAAATCATCTTAATCTTGAATTATGTATTAATAGTGGCAAGCCATGATGTTAGGCCATCTGGGTAGACATTGACAATAATTAACCCATAAAATTTCACAATAAAATTTGATATGCATAATAAAAAATTGTTAATTATAAAGATTGTTAGGAATAATAGTGTCACAATCACTTGATAATATAAATAACTTATATCAAACTATAGTATCAGGCAGAAAAAAGAAGAAGAAAAAAAAAAGAAAATCATTAAAAGAGAGAAATTCTATAAACTCAGAAAAAGTTATTATAAATTTACTTAGACTTTTAAATTAGTGGTGTATATTATTATTGTGGAACCAGATTATGAGTAAATCTCAACTTTTAATTATAATTTATAAGAAAATTTTAAATTTTTTTAATCTAAATTTGTTACCTTGCTTATAAAAAGTACTTCTTAAATAAATCATTAATTAATTCTATTAGCAACTCTCTATCTTTGATTTCCTCTATCAATGATATATGCATATCAAAAAATAAATCTTTCTCCATAATCATTTTCTCCATAGTTTGAATAATACTTGCATAGTTTCTACAGTATTTTAAAAAAATAAAAATAATCAAGATAAGAACTTTGTAGGATTATAAAAATTATATAAGAAAATAGTTTTAATCCATTTTATTTACCAAAAAAAAAAAATGATGAAAAATTATTTGAATTGTATTTGAAGAAATATAACAAATGATAGCTTTAATCATCATATACCAACAAAAAAAAATTAGGATAAATTACACTAACACCCCTTGACGTTTTTATTTAATATAGATCTCCTTCACATTTGAAAAATTACACTTACCCCCATATCAAATTATAATGACATATTTGCCTATTAGCTTTTATGCATATAAAATAATAAAATAATACAGATATTTTGTTCATGTTATTTCAAGGGAAATAAAAATCATCTTTTTTGGTTTAACTCACACAAAAAATTGGAATTTTTTTTTATTTTTCATGTTTTTTTTATTGAATTTTTTAAATATTTAAAGCAATTTTTTTATTATATTTTTTAGACACACCTAATCTAGATATACTTAACAAATATAATATTTTATGATTTTTTTTAAATTAACCAAATATAAAAATACAAAAATTCAATACATAATCTTATTTTGTTGTATTTAATGGATTTTTTTAATAATGAAAAGTTGTAGAATGTAATCATGATGATAGGAAGAAGAAATGGTAGGAAAAAGGACATGATGGTCATTTAGAAAATTTTAGGGCATAACATCAGCAATCCAAGGGCAGTTTGTATTGAGATTACAAACCTTAGGGAGAGGAATGTAATTTTTCAAATATGAGGGAGAGATCTCATTAAAATGTAAACCTTAGGGGTGTTAGTGTAATTTATCCAAAAAATTATATAGGTTACTCAATGAAAAAATGGTCGAATGCAACTAAAGTCATAGACATTGAATTAAATCATATGGGCTCTAAATTGATAATATAATATAGCAAATCAACTAATAATAATAGAGAGATATCGAAAAATATATAGTATTTTTCCACCATCTTTGTATTATATTCATTAATTTCATATATCATAGGAAAGTTTTGCTCGTCTCGATCTTTTAATTAAATATGCACCAAGAAAACAAATTTGATAAGAAATTAGTTTTAAACTTTACTATTGAAAAAACAAAAATTTCAAGAGAGAATTTAGAGATGGGATTGAAGAAATGTTATTACAAATGACAACCTCATAAAAAAGAAAAAGAAAAAATATATAGCAATGATCTAATGCAAACTATTTTTAACAACTAAAAGAAATAATATCAAATTATTACCTTGGATAAAATAATGACGAAAATTAATTTTGTAAGATTTTTATGTTGCCTCCTCCCATGTAGCTTTCATTATTTAATTATTAATACACTTCTTATTTAGAGCCAACAAAATTTTATTTATTTATTTATTTATTTTTATCTTTATCATTTAGTAGATAATAACGAATAATAAAAATTATTAAGAGAATGTTAAGAATTTAAGAAAAGATAAGAAATTATAGATAAGGACATTTCATAAGATAAAAAATTCAAAATAAAAAAGGATAATATGTGATAGATGGGAAAAAAAATATGAGTAAATCAAAATAAAGATTTAGATATATATATTTTTGATAGATATATAGATTAACAAATCATATCTTTATTTAAATTTTTTATAAATGAATTATTTAATCTTTATCTTTATCTATAAGTTATGAAATTAATTTTTTTAAATTAATTATTTAATTTTTATCTTTATCTGTAGAATATAAAATTAATTTTCATAAATTATTTATCAATTTTTATATGTTTATCTATATAGATGAATTTTGAAATTCAAATATTTATTCATAAACAATGAAAATAATTTTCATTTTAATTAATCAAACAAATAGAAAATGGAGGAAAATAGAAAACATGAAGACAATAAAAGAGGGTTGTCAAGTAAGAAAGAGAGAGTTTTAAAATTATGAGAATTTAGAAATAAATATTTAGAGACTTTTGACAAAACAACTACATTTGGAAAATTATAGATAAAGACATTTCATATGATAAAAAATTCAAAATAAAAAAGGCTAATATGTGATAGAAGGAAAAAAAAAAGTGTAAATCAAAATAAAGATTTAGATATATATGTTTTTGATAGATATATAGATCAGCAAATCATATCTTTATCTAAATTTTGTTATTTTAATTTTTTATTAATCAATTATTTAATCTTTATCTTTATCTATAAGTTATGAAATTAACTTTTTTAAATTAATTATTTAATTTTTATCTTTATCTATAGAATACAAAATTAATTTTCATAAATTATTTATCAATTTTTATATGTTTATCTATATAGATGAATTTTGAAATTCAAATCTTTATCTATAAGCAATGAAAATAATTTTCATTTTAATTAATCAAACAAATATCATAAATTATTTATCAATTTTTATATGTTTATCTATATAGATGAATTTTGAAATTCAAATCTTTATCCATAGGCAATGAAAATAATTTTCATTTTAATTAATCAAACAAATAGAAAATAGAGGAAAATAGAAAATATGAAAGACAATCAAAGAGGGTTGCCACGTAGGAAAGAGAGAGTTTTAAAATTATGATAATTTAGAAATAAATATTTAGAGACTTTTGACAAAACAACTACATTTGGTTATATAGATAGTATAGATATATAAATAATAGTCAGAACCCATGCTATGCACGGGCAAGTAACAATAAATGGTAAATAATGTTGAACATGCTAAAAATTAACAATTAAATACTATGATATTAATTTAGATGGGTATTGAAATAATATATTTGAGTGATCTTACTATATTTAATTAAATAAATTTTTTTAAAAAAAAGTTCAACTGAAAATCAAGAGTAAGAGTGGATTCTATAAATATAAGATAAAGATAAAAACAGATTAAGTTTAAATTCGAAGATAAACTATATATATATATATATAAATTAGATAAATCCTAGAAAATGAGGTAGAGAGCAATTCAGTAATTGAAAAAAAAAAAAACAAAGTTGAAATTTAAAAATTCAAAAATAAGATAAGATAAACTTGAAAAGAAATATAAAATATAATCTAACTTTAATAACAGAAGAACCGGAGAGGGTAATAGTTAAAAAATTGGATAAGAGTGAATGCCACTTATAATTTTTTAAAATTTGTAAAAAGAACTATAAAAAAAAAAAATTGAGGTAGTATGTTAAAAAATTAGATAAGATTTAAGTGCCACTTATAATTTTTTAAAATTTAAATTTTGTATAGTTAAAAAATAAGCAATTATGTTATCTTATTATACAAATTTTAACTCTATTTTGTGTCTACTACCTATAATTTTAAACAAGAAATTGTATTCTAAAGCTACTTAACTAAAATACGAAAGAATAAAAAACTATAAGGATATAGAAAGTGAAAATCAGATAAAAAAATAATAAAATTAATTAAAAATCAAGAGCAAGAATAGATCCGGTAAATATAAGATAAAGATTAAAAAAAAAATAAATGTCAATTTGAAGATAACTTATCAGAATATAGAAAGAGAAACTTAGATAAATTGTAAAAGTAAAAGTGAGCAAAAAAACACTATATGAGATTTAAAGCATGTGCTTATTTTCATATAAGATGCCAAAAATTTTGCATAATTAGTTAAATTGCCCGTTTAATTTCTCTACAACGTTATTTCTGTTCTCCAATCTTTTTTCCTAATTTTATATTGTCATAGAAGTTAGGTTTTGAGATTATAAATTTATTTATTTATTTATTTTGAAATATCCTCGGGTAAGACATAAATTGATGAAGAAATTTGAATTAGAGGCAAACTCATTTTTATCTCTAAATATTTTGAAAATCTTTTATCTTTATGTATTTTGAAAATCTCTTATATCTATGCCATAAGTAATTAAAAAGTGAAATAAAAAAATATAAAAAAGATAAGAAAAATAGGAAAATAAGAAAATAGAATGAGAGAAGAATGGGTGCGCCATGTAAGAAAGAGTTTCATAAGATGTTAGGATTGAGAGTTTGAAATTTTTTAAGAGATCACTATATTTACTTATATAGATAGATAGATAGATAGATAGATAGATAGATAGCATAGACATATATATTTTTCAACTTTGAATTTTATTTTATTTTATTTTATTTATTTATTATTATTTTTTAACTTCATAAGTCCGTTTAGAGTATAGGATCTTAAAATTAAAAAAATTATATATTTTAAAATTTTTTTGTCTTTAATAAAACTTTTGACTTTAAGTCTTAGCTCTCCTTTGAAAAGATAGTTAAAAATCAAAAGCTAAACTTTTAATTTATTTAAGGTCACATTATCATTTAAGAAATTCCGAAAAATATAATATTACTGAACCCAACTTCATTTAAGAAAGGAAAAAAATATAATTTAGTGTGATTATTTAAAATTAATTATAAATTAATGATAAACTTTATAAATTTAATAATAATTATTATAAACATGTATATGAATTTTTTTTGTGAAAAATTCACTAGACTGTAATTCCCTTTTAAGAAATGAGTAGTGTTATTTTAACTTAAAAATTAGATTTATTTTTCAAATCAAATGATATAGTAAGACCATTCTTTTTTTTCATATCTTCTTTAATCATCGGTAGATTTTTTTTTCACACATCACTCAATTGATTTTGAAAAGTAAACTTACAAATTATTTTCGTTAAAAAATATAAATGCGCCGAGCTGAGCCAGGTGAGATTGAGCTAGGAAGTTTGGAAGGAAGTTCGTGAAAAACGAAATAAATATGGTGTCGTCAGCTTACGAACCAGTTTGTCCTTTATATTCGCTCCTTTCCACTGACGGGTGTGACACTGATTTAGAGAGAGAGAGAGAGAGAGAGAGAGAGAGAGCAAGCAAAGTTTCAGAGATTTTAGACCCCGTTGTTACCAGTAGAGAGAGAAAGAGAGAATAGCCTCTAGTTTTTTTTTTTTGCCGAAAACCGCCATAACCAAACTTCCCATTTCAGGGCAGGTGAGAGACGGTGGTGGTTTTTTTTATCAAACTCACTGATTCCCATGCACTCACGTCTTTAAAATCACCCCCCACCACAGCCCCAAACTCTCACACCACTCTCTCTCTCTCTCTCTCTCTACCTCACTCCGTTTCTCTCTCTCCCTATCTCTCTATACATATGCAATAATAATCATCCATGACGATCTTTTAGGAAGAGGAGAGAGGGAGTGAGTGAGAAACAGTGGGTCTTTTTGTTTACATGTTGGGTTGCTCTGTTTTCAGGTACATTTTGTTAATGGGTCTTGTCTTCATCTAATGGCAATGAATATTATGATAAAAGAAACCTATTTTGGTTGATATAATGCTATCTCTCTCTCTCTACTCAAGGACACCAACAAAAGCATCTTAAAGCATACTCAAAAAAAGGCAGTGATAAAAATACGACTAGCTTTTTGTAAATTTTTGTTTTTTGTTTTGTTTTTGGGTTCATATGTGTTTATGTGTGGTGTTTGATCACGAGTCAGTGAGGCTTCGTTATGAAAACCGAGGGATTCTTTCTCTGAAAATAGAGAGAGAAAGTGCGAGAAAATCGTGGAAAAAGTGAGTCCTTTGTTTCTCTGAATCGTGTTTTGATCATGGAGGTCATAGAAGTATATAATGAGAGATAGAGCTCATTGATTCTGCTCTGGGTTTTCTGGTTTCTGGGTTTTTCAAGAAAGGTGTTTTTAGCTACCATCCCATATCATCTCAGGTGCTCTCTCTCTCTATCTCTCTCTGTCTCTCTCTCTCTATATATATGGGTTTTGATTTTTTATGGCATGAACTGCGTGTTTGTTTTTGAACAGAGAAACCATTAAAGCGAGCTCTAATGGCGGATTGTGGTGGCTCTTTACCATCACCAACAGACAAATACAGAAGACCTACTTCATCAATTTTCAGTTCTCCAAGACTGTTCACTGGTTTTGCTTCAAATGAATCTCTGCGCAGCCCAACTTCAATCCTCGATACCAAACCCTTCTCTGCTCTAAGAACCCCAATTTGGTCCGACACACACCTCACAAAATCCCCAAAACTCGAAAATCGAACCCACTTTATTAAACTAGATTCAAGAGGGGTTGGTCTCGGCATTGTCGATGCTCTTAGTGATGAAATGTCTGACTCAAAACAATCCAAACCCGATAGCCGAATGGTTCTGTTTGGATCACAATTGAAGATTCAAATCCCTCCTCTGCCTCCCTCTGTTCTTATCTCCCCTTCCGAGTCTCCGAAATCGCCAGCCGATTTCGGAATCAAGACTCGGAATTCTCAATTGGGTTCCTTTTCCCTTTCCCCCGGGCTATCGCCGGCAAAGAAATCGCCATTTGGGTCGGAGAATTCTTGCCTAGAAAACCCGAACTCGCCTCAGGTTTTCGCTGGGTGTCTCTCTGCTAGTGAAATGGAGCTTTCGGAGGATTATACTTGTGTGATTTCGTATGGTCCGAATCCGAGGACGACGCATATATTTGATAATTGCATTGTTGAGAGTTGCTGTGGTGTTGTGGGTTTCTCTGCTGCTAGAAAGGAAAATGGGTTTTGTGGTAATCAAGTGATGAGCTATCCATCTGAGGATTTTCTCAGCTTCTGTTACACTTGCAAGAAGAATCTTGGGCAAGGAAAGGACATTTACATGTACAGGTTAGCTCAATTTAGTCCTAGTTTGCTTGCTTTTGAAAGTGCTTTGCTTATTTTGAAATTCTCAATGTAAAAGTTGTGAACCTGATTGAATTAGACAGAATTAAGAAAATTGGAGTTGGGTAATCCTCACTCAAGTTTGATGCTTTCTAAACTGTTATTAATTCATTGAAGTTGAAACAACCTTTAATTAGTTAGGCAGATAATGGCATGAATCCCCCACTCCCACAATCACTTTCCCGTCCCCAATACACTCCGAGCCGCTTGATCATGCTTTGAGATCTTTATGTTTTGAAATTCGCACGACATATGATATGTATTGGTGTTTTTGGCTTTATGATACCGTTACACTTCAGTACACCAGTACGAACGAGAATAAAAATTGTGTTGGTCCATTCACGATGTGTTAGTTATTCACGATCAGATTCACAGTCGATACAGCCAGTTCAACTGCTATAAAATTCCTCTTTTGTGTTGATGATTTTAAAAAATTTATGATGGCTCCACCTGACCAATACATGTCGCTCAATACTCTTGATACTGCTAGTAATATCGATTCGTCTCCTGATATTACTATTTGGAAGCTAGGGAAAAGGATCCGGCATAACTATACCTAAAGCTTCTTTTTTCTAACAAGGCAAATCTTTATATTGGATGTGATGTGTTCAAATCAGCTTGGTTTTGGACTTTGCATGGCCATAACTTTCTGTGTATATAGATGAACCTATTTTTTGGTTTTTACGAAATTCATTCACTAGTTTAGTTTGATCATACCCTTCTGTTATTCTTTCCCACAATTTTCACATAACCGATCTTCTGTACTCGCAGAGGCGAGAAAGCTTTCTGCAGCAACGAATGCCGGTACAAGGAGATGATGTTGGAGGAAGAAATGACAAAATTGGAGCCTGATGATGATCTTTATGGGGCTTGCTTCTAATAATTCTCTCCATTTCATTCTTGCTTCAAAGTGCTATAAAAGTAAATCCACCAGCTTCATTAGGTTCACATCAACATCAACATCAACAAATTTCAACATATGGGTAATCAATAATTCAACAAGTATTGAGTTTAGACGGAACTCTCTGTGCAAACTTTTATGTTGATGCATCTGAACTTACCCGATTCACTGATATAGGTGATTGGTGAGTGATTGCATTTATTCGAGATTCACTCTACAAGGGTGAGCTCCTTTTTATTAAAAAAAATAAATAGAGTACCGAGTTTAGACTAGATATCTAAGTGTTGGATAAATTGGATCGGGTTTAGGCGTTTAATCTCCATTTTCATCTTGTTTTTTCGCTGTCTAATGCTCTGTTTTAGGACTGAAAGGCTCTCAACATATATATTGTAGAGTTTGGTTTTGTTTATAGTAATTTGGGTGATTGCTTTTGGGTTTTGTCTAAAGCTTTTAGCATTCAAAGTTGGTGATGATGTATAATTGAAGTTTGCATTATCTTTGTCTAATATATATACTAATAATTAACACAAATCAATATGGCCAATCACCTCACCTAGGTAGATTCCTTTTCTTTTATCTTATTATTATTATGTCCTCTTCTATATGTCGTCATGGCCCATTTTTTTGTCTTCTTCTAAATTGATCACGAAAATCTATTAGTTTATTATGGCAGAGTCTGATGTAAGCTGTTTCTAGAGAATATTTTCTGTTTGATATGAAGTTTTTGGATGAATAAAAAATAACAAAAAGTTACGGGTTATGAAATTTTTTTTATAAAAATATTATGAAAAAGTTATGATTCTTAAATTACCTTAATTAGTGTGTGGTGTTTTATTTAAAGTGTAATTCAAGGATCATAAAGTTTTTATGATTATTTTCATGAAAAATTTTTTATGATACCTAATATTGTTGTAAAAAATAATTAATGGGAAGTTTACGTCTGTCTGAAATTGGCACAGTGGAAAAAACGCAAGTAGAGGTTAAGTTTTGTTTGTTTCCCAGGAAAATGAGGTATTGAATACAGAGAATTCATCGTCTTGCATGAAGCAGATAGTATATATGGGATTAAAATAAGCGGATGGGTGATTTTCTCCCTGGTAATCTGTCATAAATACTCATTGATTTTAAGTTTGGTCTTATATTATTTTACACTTTTATCTATAAATTCGTATATTGATTTTCTCAATTAATAAAGCAGAACAAATGTTCCTTTACAGTGGAGTGAAAGTAATGCTTACTTCTTGAGTTATAAATTATTGTAATTTTACAAAAAATTTATAAAATATGTACTATAAAAGAAAAATGTTAGAAATTTAAAATTTTTTATCAAATACCACAAATGTGTGAGTTTCATACTTATGTGAAACATTACGTGTGTTTGGTTTGTGTTTGTAGAGTAATTTTTGAGATAAAAAGTACGAAAATTTATTTGGTTTGCTTTTTTTCAGATATAGTTTTGGAAAATTGTTTTGGGAAGAGAGTTTCAAAAAAAGTGATTGATTTGATGTGTATAAGAGTGAGTGATTTTGAAAAGTAGGTAACCAAATAAAATTTTGAGATTTTTTTTGAAAATATTTGTTTGGTTTGATTACTTTTGAATATTTGTTTGTAGATAATTTTTCCTAAAATTTTTTGAGAAAATTATTTATAAGTCCTATTAGGGAGACTTATGCTACATATGGTCCTACAAAAAAAATTAATGTTCCCATAAGTCCTGTGGGAAGTTTATTGACACATTTACCATCAATATTAGTTGTTAATATAATAAATAATAGTAAAATTATATATAGGAAATTGAATGTTACCATAGATCATATCTATATAAACGTAACGTAACGTGACATCTATATAAACGTAACGTGACACCTGTACATAACGTGACACTTACATAAACGTAACGTGACACCTATGATTTATGGTAACATTCAATTTCCTATATAGGAAATTGAATGTTACCATAGATCAAATCTACATAAACGTAACCACTACTACAAATATAGATAAAGATCACACTTTTTTGGTGTGATGTATGTTTTTTAATCACACCTTTTAAATTTTATTAAAGTGTGGTCTTTAGGAGTGCGATTAAAAATGGTCATTTTTAATCACACCTTTTAAGTGTGATTAAAAACTTTTAGATCACACCTTTTAAGTGTGGTTAAAAACTTCAGATCGCACTTTTTAAGTGTGACTAAAAACTTTACATCACACCTTTTAAGTGTGATTAAAAACTTTTAAATCACACCTTTTAAGTGTGATTAAAAACTTTTAGATCACACCTTTTAAATGTGGTTAAAAACTTTTGATCACACCTTTTAAGTGTGATTAAAAACTTTTGATCACACCTTTTAAGTGTGGTTAAAAACTTTTAGATCACACCTTTTAAGTGTGGTTAAAAACTTTTGATCACACCTTTTAAGTGTGATTAATAACTAATAAAACCTGTGATAAAAAAAAAATTGATATATTTAAAGAATAATCAATATTATTTTTGTACGCGCATTTGAAGAATGTAATACACACTACATAATATATTTTGAATCACAACCATATATTGAATGAAATAACGTCATATATTTCATACATGAAAGTTAAATGTTTAAAAGTATATACAAAGAAATTAATAAAAAAAATTTAACTGTGTTTACATATATTAAAAAATAAAAAAAAAACTTGAAAAAACGAAATTCTTGAATTCTTTGACCATATTTTGCATCTCTCCAAGAAATTTCTGACCTGAAAATAAAACAACAAATTAATTTAAAAACCGCTAGAAACATAGGAATACATTTACTAATTAATTTATAAACTTACATTTAGATCACACCAAAAATAATGTAATTTATCCAGTTGTTAAACTGCTCCCAATCCTTTCCCCACAGCCACCAAAAATGACATAATTATTTTGATTCTCCACACAAATATCAGTAAAACAACACCACAAAAGAAGACAATATGCAACAATGCAGTAAGGATCACATAAATGATAAAATGGAGTATTATATGGACAATCAAAATCACATGATATCAACATATAACCCATTAAAAACTATAAAACAAATAAGGATCAATAAAGTTTATTGGTCTTAAAAGCAGAAACCACATAATCTGAATAATTACAAATTGGTATAGGAGCAATCCAAGTAGAGGAAATAATAAGAGCCCAGCACACTAAATTAAAAAGAAACAACTTGCATACAACCCCCTTATCTAAACCTTCAGCTCCCTAATTTAATAACTTGAGATGAAGCACATCTTTATAGGAATAGGATCAGCCACAGATAGATACTTTAAAGATTATAATTGTCAAAAATACGAGAATTATATGATTTTCAACCATGACAAAATACTCTATTGAAATAGCAAATTCTCCACAATTAAAGTCTGTCCATGTAAGTGACAAACAATAACAGGTCCTCACTATCCAACACTTCTCTCTGTGCATGTCAATGAAATCTATCACATACAACATATAAAAGCAATTCGCAAAAATTGAAGTAGGAAACTTGTAATTATCAATTCATTCAATTAGTATATCTTAACTCTTATATGAACCCAATTTTCTGTTGGACCATGACATTATTTGCTGAAATCATATTTTTTTAGGCAGAAAAAGTAGCTCATAAGGATCTCATCAACGATATCATATCTTAGATTCTGCACCATGCACCTCAAATACAACTTAGGCCCATTTGTGAAACCAACTTTGGAAGTATACCAATGTCAAGAATTAACAATTATCTTGCTATGTTTTAATAGTCTTAGACCCTGCAACCTTGCCCTTCAAGCGAGGATGCACCTTAAGCTACAATCGTGGTAAAGGGTAATACATAAATCTAGTACATCACAAAAGTGACCAAAATGGCAATTGGGCTTCATTGTTCAAGGCCTACACAAAATGCATTTACACCCAAAAGGTTGAAATAATAAACTAGCATAAATGACCTTACCTTTTTCTCACCGAAGGCCAAGAAGATCTCCAAAGAATGCATCTACACCGATAGTTGCTTGTCTTGACCGAAAAAGCGTAAAGAAGACTTGTTTTAGTATGCTTAAAATATAAATTCAAGTTCACATCCGAGTAAAATGAATAAAACAACAAACTTTCACACACTCGCTAATGATCCCATATGTCGCACAAATTGACATTTTAACCCAAAATAAGTTTACCAACCTATGAAGTTAATAAGGCCATGAATTGATGGTGAATCATTAAGTTATTCTCAATACATCTAGAATTCTAGCCTCGACCTGCCTCGACTCTATTGGGTATGAGTTGCGTTAATCGAGGTTGGGGATTAATAAAACTAATCGGTCAAGGTCGGAAATAGGCATCCTCCCCGAACCCCAGATTTTTTATATATTGATTGTCAACATACCCCCTTAATATATGTTTATTATGTTCACTACGTATTAGTTATTTGACTAAGCAAGTAACCTCATGGACTTCATTTCATCCAAGGGCAGCAAGGATGTCCATCTCTCTTACTTGATCCGATTAATTCTCAAATAAACAACTTATAGATATAAGTTCTACTTTCCTCACAATGAACTTCATTTTGACCCAAAAATCATTTGTCACCAAATTCATGTCTCCCTATCTCAAAACACTCTACTTGGGGCAGATTCTCTGTTTTCACGCTGTCCAAAAAACAAACAAACAAACTCACAAGCTCAAATAACTTGTCTACTAGCCACTGCTTCTGACTACATGTTCACAATCTCACATAACCATTTCATCAAACAACTGATAAACATATTATCAAACCCCTCCTATCCAAACAAGAAGCTAGTTACAGAAATATGACTCTAAAATGCCCATAATAATGCAAGATTAAAAGCCTTAGCATAACAAGAAGTTTTAGGAAAATGTGTGATTCACAAGTGTAAAAGACTATATACTATATACAGTTGAAGTTTACCTATATAGAAATTTGTCAAGAAATAGTACAACAAATGACTGACACAGAATTGTATTAATTTGAATTCTTCACAAAAATACAGTAGCCCATGTTGCAAAAAAATCGGCACTAGCAAGGTCGTCAATGTTGGAAAATCATTGTTGGTGCTTGAAAGTTGAAACTTCTTACCAACTTCTGAGTTATTGGAGCAATCTTTAGTGTAGATGTTAAAATTGTTGTTTGAAGTGTACATCTAAGTGTAAGTGACATGAGAGAGGGCTTTTAAAACTGAATAATTATAGCACGTTACTAGAGGGAGACTTTAAACAACTAATTCCCAGGAACTTTCAAAATAAGGCATAACCTACCAAATAAGCAACACAGCAAATCCAAAATTCAAGACACATCTATAAATCCAAATCCATATCCATGTCAACCAAAATAAAATGCATATATATATTAGTAAATAAAAGAACAAAGAGAAACAAATATGGAGAGTAAATAAGAGAGCAAAGAGAAAGAGAAACTTATCAGTTACCAAAAATAAAAAGAAAAAGAAAAAATCAGTAAGAATAACCCAATCATGTAGAATAACCCAACCATCAACAAAATATTTACCCAATCATGTACTTTTGTAAGAAAACCTAGAAGAATTGCATGAGATGCACGATAACGCTTTGAATGTGAATGCAATAGTTCCAAAGAAGTCACAGAAAGCCACACAAAATGTCTGAGCTACTTACCAATTCATGAGAGAGGGGATCAATGATTTGAAGGTGTAAATATATATATATATATATATATTCATTTGATGTCTTGCTCATGCTGCTTTCTTTGCAACTTGCTGAAGGTTTTTTGCTATGTAGTTACATCATTTTATAGTTTTGGCTAGGTTGTTGTACATGTAGCAATTTTGGTTTTGTTAGTTATAAGATACGTGATTGGTTTTTGCCGCATTTCATTTTCTACAGTAACTAGTGGAATTTATCGAAGTTACAATGTGAAATCAATAAGAATCAAGAACTATAGAGTACATTATCTAGAATACAGTTTCTGAAAGAATTCAACTCTATGACATATAAACTTATTTTCAGCTTAATTTGCATAAGTACAAACCTTTAGCTTCTGCAATTGATTTAATATGTCAACAGATGAAACCCCAATGATATTTGCCACAGTGGGAATGTCAAACACATATTGCCCATGCTTAATATCAGACCTGAAAATGTTAAGCATTCTAAGAGTTACATGAAGGAGAAAGCATTTAATTTCTTCATGTAATCAGAGCTTAAGACAGCAGTCACTTCTTCAGAATTGCTGCAATCACAACCATGAAATGGTCATTATTGATTTTAACATCCTAACACCACCATGAACAACAAATCGTTAAAAAAACATTATAGCACATGATGTATATTATACATTGAGTTATATTCAACAAATCATTAAAAATAAAAAATAATGGCACATGAATCTGTGTGTATACATTGAGTTATATTTAACTATTGAGTTATATTCAACAAATCATTAAAAAAAAATAATGGCACATGAATCTGTGTGTATACATTGAGTTATATTCAACTATCGAGTTATATTCAACAAATCATTAAAAAAAAAAATAATGGCACTTGAATCTGTGTGTATACATTGAGTTACATTCAACTATTGAGTTATATTCAACAAATCATTAAAAAAAATAATAATAATGGCACATGATGTATATTATATATACATTGAGTTATATTCAACTATTGAGTTATATTCAACAGATCATTATATTCAACAAATCATTATATGGACTATATCAATGCTAAGTTTAATATTGAAAATGCAAGATTTTTTGGGCAAAGAAAAGAAAAAAGAGGTGCATTATATGGACTACATTTTAAATTTTTTTCCAGACAACTTGGTTCGGGGATAGGATTAGGAGGAATAGGAAAATAAGTAATACCGCTGGCTTCACTTTTTTTTTAAAAGTATCATGGAAATGTCTACATATATATATACTACCTAGTTATCTATGTATTTCAAAACATGAAAACACGGAACAATAGATAAAAAATTGCAATACCATATAAAATTTTACTAATTCTTATTTAGAATCAAATTAATTAAGGATACGAAGAACAAAGATCACCATCACAATAATTGTCATCAAATTATAGCAATCAGCATTTTATATAATCTTCTTGGTTGGTTCAATTATTTTTAATATATAAAATTTAAAATAAAGAACAGCACAGATCTCACAAGATCATTATATAATAATTGTCCCAAGCAAGAACATTATAAAATTTGGCCGTTCTTTTGTTCTTGTGAGATCACCATATAAAATTTTATAGAACAGACAGATCTCACAAGAACATTATAGCACATTATATGGTGATCTCACCATCACTGATTATAAAACAATAATCTGTGATGGTTTGATATAATAACTGTGATGGTTCAATTTTTATAAAATGATATTGTAATAACTGTGATGGTTCAATTTTTATAGAACATTATAGCAATCAGCATTTTATATCATTATATAATAATCTGTGCTGTTCTTTGTTCTTGTGAGATCACCATATAAAATTTTTCATATTATTGTTCTTGTGAAAGATCACCATCACAAGAACAAAGAACAGGACAGATCTCACAAGATCACAAATTTTTAATTGAAACATATACTATACAATGATTATCATGAAAAATCATAACCAATTTGTATTCTACAGTCACGTTGAAAACAGAGAAATCGAGTGGATGTAGTTGCGACATTCAAAATCTAGGGTTTTTATGAAACTAGGATAAAATCAGTGAAAAGCTAGGGTTTAACGCACCATATGAATCAAACTCGAAAGAGAGAGAATTAAGGTATTAGATGGATCAAAAGATAGAAAACGAAACGAGAGAGACAAAGGAGACTCACCAAAACCGTGAGCAGAGACCGAAGGGAGTGAGAGAGCCGCCGTCAGTGAGCTGAGCAACTGAGAGGAGAGAAAATGAGAGTGAATAGGAAGAGAAACCCTACATAATAAGCTCATTTATATATATAGGTGCATAATAATATTTTAATCAAATATTTTTATTTAGAAGTTAATTTCTAAAATAAATAATTTTAGGATAAATTATAAATACATCTTTTGAGATTTGCTTAAAATATAAATTACCCCTATGGTTTGAAAAATTACATATATATTTATGTTAAAATTTTTTATTTAACAGAATTAAATAAAAAAGTAAAATTTCTAACTATTCACTTATACAATAATAACATTATCTAAATTATTAATTGAAATAAAATTTTAATATTATTAAAAATTGTTAATTAATTTGATGATTTATTAATAAATGACCTATTTGTTATGAAATTAAAAAACTTAGGGGACATAATATAATTTCTAGAACCAAATAATCTTAAAATATTTAAAAGCAAGTTTTTTTTTTTTTTTGGGTTCAATTTTATATCTATGGTTCAATTATATATGGGTGAAAAAGTGACAGAGAGAGATATCTATGGTTCAATTTTATTTTTTTATTGATTTTAAGCATTTGGTGACAAAATTTGGTTTTCCTCTCTAAAAATAAGCATTTGGAGACGAAATTATTTCCTCTTTAAAATTTTTTACAATGGTGACGAAAAATTTTGTCTCCAAAATGGCACCAAATCTTTCGCCAAATTTTTCAAGGGTGGGAAATTGTTTTGTGACGAAAAATAAAATTTAGAGACGAATAAAATTTTCGTCACCTATTATTTTATTTGATTTTAAGCATTTGGTGACGAAATTTGGTTTTCGTCTCTAAAAATAGTACTATTGGAAACGAAATCTTATTTTCATTACTAAAACATGCATATTCGGAGACGAAATATTTTTTCGTCACGTGTTTTCGTCACCATAGAGTTTTTTTGTTATAACCAAGTGGGCAATTGGTAATATTACTTTAAACCTTAGGGGGTGAAATGTAATTTCCAAAAGGTAAGGGGGAACTGTAATAAACATAAACCTTAGGGGGGATTAGTGTAATTTACCCAAAAAAAATTATTTGAAAAAAAATTAATTAAAAAAAATTTGCTAGTAAAATTTTTAAATTTCTATTTAAAAACCAACGTAAACTTATTTTTTGAATTTATATTTTTTTCTCAAATTTACAAACTGAGACAATCATTTGTAAACCAAAAAATTATCAAACAAGTTTTAATGACAGTTTTTAAAATTTTTGTAAATATAAATTGGAAATTGAAAATAAAATGGTTACGGTCTGTTTGGTAACGTTTACGTTTTCAGTTTATATTTACAAAAATTTTATAAACTGATTTTTGTTTATTTTTAAAAAAATATAAACTATAAACGCGTTTGGTAATTGACAAAATGTTTTAAAAAATTTAAAAATATAAAAAAGAGTGAGAAAATTGAAGTGGTGGCAAGTAGTAGTGGGTGGTGGTGGTGGGTGGGTGGGTGATGGTGGTGGTGGGTGGTGGTGCATAGTGGTGGTGGTGGTGGTGGTGGTGGTGGGTGGGTGGGTGTGGTGGCGGTGGTGGTGGTGGTGGTGGTGGTGGTGGGTGGGTGGATGGCATGTGGTGGGTGGTGGTGGTGGTGGTGGGTGGTGGTGGTGGATAGTGAGTGGCGGTGGTGGCGGTGGTGGTGTGACGGTGGTGGGTGCGATGGTGGTGGTGGTGGGTGAGTGGTGGCAAGATGGTGGTAGTGAGTGGTGGTGGTGGTGGTGGGTGCGGTAGTGGTGGTGGTGAGTGGGTGTGAGGTGGTAATGAAATGGGTGGTAATGGTGGTGGTAGGTGGGTGGTAGATGGGTGGTGGTAGTGGTGGGTGGTGGGTGGTGGTGGTGGTGGTGGTGGTAGATGGGTCTTGAGTGGTGGTAGCGGATAGGTGGGCGGTGGATGGTAGTGGTGGTGAAAGTGGTTGTGGTGGTGGTGGTAGTGGCGGTGGGTGGTAGGTGGTGGTGGTGGTGGTGATGGTGGTGGGTGGTGGTGGTGGTGGTGGCAAGTGGGTGGTGGTGGTGGGTGGTGGGTGGTAGTTTTTAAACAGAAATTTAAAAATTTTACTAACAATTTTTTTTTTCAATTAATTTTTTTTCAAATAATTTGTTTTCCAATTAATTTTTTTTCAATGAATTTTTTTTTCCAATTAATACGAACCGAGGGGACAATTGATAATGCTACTTTAAACCTTAGGGAGGGGATTGTAATTTCTAAAATGTAAGGGGTGTCAATGTAATTTACCCAGTAAGGGCAAAATTAGTATTTAAAAAAATTAAATTGCTAAGGGGGGAATTTGTAATGAAACTTTAAACCTCAGGGAGGGAGATGTAATTTTCAAAATGTGAAGGGGGAACTGTAATAAACATAAACCTTATGGGGTATCAGTGTAATTTACCCTATATATATATAATCACACTTAATTAGAAAGTGACATAAAAAATAAATATTATCACACTCAATCAGATTAAGTGTGATTAAAAATTTAGAAATTGTATATTTTATATAAAAACCAATTTGAAATATTTTATACAATCACACCTATTTAGGAAGTGTGATTAAATATATATATACATATATATAAAGTAGTAATGTATATATAATCATATTTTAATTACATTGTGTGATTAAAAAATATATAAATAATCACACTTTAATTAGAATGTGTGATTAAAAAATATATAAATAATCACACTTATTTAAAAAGTGTGATTAAAAAGTAATAGTGTATATATAATCACACTTTAATTAGAATGTGTGATTAAAATATATATATATATATATATAATCACACTTATTTAAAAAGTGTGATTAAAAAGTAGTAATGTATATATAATCACACTTTAATTAGAAGGTGTGATTAAAAAATATATAAATAATCACACTTTAATTAAAATGTGTGATTAAAAAATATATATATAATCACACTTGTTTAAAAAGTGTGATTAAAAAGTAGTAGTGTATATATAATCACACTTTAATTAGAAAGTGTGATTAAAAAATATATAAATAATCACACTTTAATTAGAATGTGTGATTAAAAAATATATATATAATCACACTTGTTTAAAAAGTGTGATTAAAAAGTAGTAGTGTATATATAATCACACTTTAATTAGAAGGTGTGATTAAATATATATATATATAATCACACTTAATTGAAAAGTGACATAAAAAATAAATATTATCACACTAAATCAAATAAAGTGTGATTAAAATATCAATCTAATTTTTTTTATCACACTTCCAATAAAAGTGTGATCTTTTTTTTTTGTCAAAGTGTGATCTTTAACTATTTTTGTAGTAGTGAACGTAACGTGACATCTACATAAACGTAACGTGACACCTATGATCTATGGCAACATTCAATTTCCTATATAGAAAATTGAATGTTACCATGGATCATATTTATATGAAACGTAACGTGACACCAACATAAACTAATAACATTTTCACATTCAATTTAAAAAAATAAAAACTCATTAAGTTTGCGAAACGTAACGTGACACGATACGTTACGTTTATGTAGGTGTCATGTTACGTTTATGTAAGTGTCACGTTACGTTACGTTTATGTATGTGTCACGTCATGTTACGTTTATGTAAGTATTACGTCATGTTACGTTTATGTAGGATCTTGTGAAATACATTTCTTTCCAAATAGGATTTGAGATTCTATAAGAAATTACACAGAATTTAACCTAGCATAAGTGTTTGAAAAAAAACTTATAAATAAATCTCTCAAAATTTTTTTGAAAAACAAACCAAACAAAGCCCAAGGTATCTCTAGAATTATTCACTATAAAAATGTTTAATAAGATGCATATGATACACATTTTTAAGTATATCTATTGTAGGTATTTTTTGATAGAAAATGAGAGATGGAAAAAAATTCAACAAAAATTTCAAGTTTCACTGGACATGAACTTGAACATGAATTAACAAAACGTAAGATTACAATCACATATTTTTTACAATATTTTTTTTTTATCTTTTACTTATAATAAAAGTAGATTTTGCGATGATGTAGGGTGTACTCTTATTATAAGTAGATAATCGAAAAAAAAAAAAAAATGTAAGAATCTTATCAAAATAATCATATCACATATGTAAAATTAAGATTCTCTTCATTATGTAATTGTAATGATTTTTTTTAGGATAAATTACAAACACATTTTCTAAGATTTACTTAAATTATAAATTTTCCTCTGTAGTTCTAGAAATTACATTATGCCCCCTAAGTTTTCTAATTTCATAAGTTCCTTTTATTAATAAATCATTAAGTCAAATTAACAGTTTTTAATGATGTTAAAATTTTATTTCAACAAATAATTTAGATTATTTTATTATTGTATATGTGAACAATTAGAAATTTCACTTTTCAATTAATTTTGTTAAATAAAAAATTCTAACATGAAGATATTTATAATTTTTCAAATTATAAGGGTAATTCATATTTTAAGTAAATCTCAAGGAGCGCATTTATAATTTACCTTTTTTTTTTTACTATATCATTCAATAATTGTGAATTTTTTAAATTTTACAACTATGACTATAATTTTACTGAACCTTACCGAACGGGCCCAAGTTATAATCCTAATCACCACCTTGGCAAGGCTTGTGGGCTTTTGGTCTGATGGGCCCGTATCGATCCATTGTTGTGCTGGCCTTACTTACCCCAGCAATTTAAGTACATCTTTGACAACTTGGCCCATTATGATCAATGTCTTCAATCTCAGCGGCTTAACCGATTAATAACTTGTCATTAGTTCAAAATAATGATACCTCTGTTTAAAAAGTATACCAATACTGACCCTATCTAAAATTGTGAACTCCATTACTTTAACTTATCAAAAATTATTTTAGGTTCCATTTTTTTGGGGTGAGATTTATGTGTTTGAACAGTATTTTTAATTTTTAAAACCAATAATTTTATGAATTCAAAAAAATATCTTGAAATTTTTTTTTAAATTTAAAAATATTTTGAGCGTGACCCACACCAAATTTAAACTAATATCATACATTTAAATTCTTTTTTTTTTTTTTTTTTTCAGACACGAAACACTTTTATTATTGAACAAGTAATTTAAGAGTATTACCAATGGATGTCTTAGAATGGAGTTAGCATTGTATGTTAGAAGAGGGATGTCAATTTAGCGATTGATGGGGAAAAAATTACTCCAATGAAGCTGTTAAATTTTGTATTAAAATTATCAGCTACTAAATTAGCTAAAAATTGTGTTCAGAGGAGACTAATAAGAGAGAGTTAGTAGCGACAACTGATAAACTTTTATATATATATATATATATGTATTATCTTTTATATTTAATATACTCGAGTGAATTTCAACTAACTTCACACATACTTTAACACATCAATAAAAACGTCAATATATTTTTTAAATTTATGAACTTTTAATCAACAAAATTAAAACATAATTTTATATATTTATATAATTCAACAAATAGTAATTTTAACAAATAATTGTATCATCGTTACGTGGCAGCCCTTAAGTGAAGCGAGGGCAAGGCCACATGGTGGTCCTATTATTGCTCCAAAATTTAATGTGTTGTCATGTCTGAATTGCCTGACAAGTCCACACACCATACCCAAAGTATGAACACAGAATGTTTAAACAACTTGTATTTTCTGTTTTAGTTTTTGTTTTGTTATGTAGTCTGTTTCTTCATTCTGTGTCCCATCTTATCATGTAGATATAAATTGATATATCCAATTTCAATTAGCCTATGCACATGTACGGAATAATTATAAATATTTATATTTATTTTAAATATTTTTTAATATATAAATTATATTTTTAAAGATTTTTTTATAGAAATAATTTAATAATTTTATCACTAATCATAATGTATGAAAAAAGTTAAAAAGAATACTGCAGTAACTATACAAGGATTGTATATATAATTATTTATATGAGGAAATTTTAAATGCTGATCAGGAGATTTTAACCACATCAATAAATGTAAGCATGTAAAAATATATATGGATTGAAAAAAATTAATAAATACTGATCAGGAAATTTTGACAAAATTAATAAATGCTGAATTTTTTTTTTAAAATAAAAAATTTAAAAAATTCAAATTGAGATACTAAGGGCTAGTTTGGCATGTACTAAATAAGTCAAAAAGTCACTATCTTGTTTAAGTCACATCATCTTATTTAAATCACATCACCTCTCTAACACATCACATCAAACCCAACCTAAACCCAATCCAAACCCACCAATAAGTCAAAAAGTACAATTTTTTAGTACATTCCAAACCAATCCTAAAACTTTCACGGACCTTAAAAATTAAAAATTCCTTGTTACTTAATATATATATATCTATATAATAAGGCAAGACTGTTTTTGAAAATGTCCCAAATGTATAAGAGACACATTTGCTTTTAATGGTTGAGATCAATTCTAATATCTATTCACGGCTCAGATCAATTCTACACATTTCCCGCCCAACATGGTCAAGCTTTCTCCACTCTTCTCTCAGTATCTAACCTCTGTATCTAACCTCTGTCTTCCCATCACAAATGATTTGCCTCCCCATCTACCCTCTGTCTACCCACCTTCCCTTTCTATTTCTCTGCCTACCCTCTCTATCTCTCTCTTCCTCTCCGTTCTTCTTCTTTATTTTTTTTTGAAAATCTCATTTTTGCCTTCATCAGCCTTCATCGAGTCTTCATCGAGCTTACAGAGCCTTCATCGAGCTTTCACTGCTCCACTCTCACCGTTGTTCACTCATACCGACATCACTTCTTGGGTTAGTTTATCACTTTGGCACCGTTCCACTCTCGGAGCTTACACCGTTTCCTGCTTTCTGTTTTTCACTTCGCTCTCTTTGGGTTAGTTTATCACTTACTTTGTTTTTTTTTTCACTTGGCTCTGTTCTTGATTAATAACTCATGCTAAAATCACAATGGAACACAAAATCACAATGGAATCACAATGGACTTCTTTAACAATTTGACTTCTTTAATTTTGAAATCACAATGGAACACAAAATCAAATTCGAGATCAAATTTCAAATCACAAAATCTGAAATTCAAATTTTGACTTCTGTAGTCATGAAATTCTTTAATTTTCATTTTTACTTCTGTAGTCATCAAGTAAAATAATAACAATTTGAACACAATGGAACACAATCATTGTGTTAAAATCTTAACAATCATAGATTATGTTTAGCATGCTCAAATCTTAACACAATCTTAACAATTATTCTATAACAATTTTGTGTTAAAATCAGTGTTTCAATTGTGTGTTAAAATCTGTGTTTCCATTACAACCAAAAGAAGAGAGAAAGAGAGAGAGAGCTCTTTTTCCATTCTCTGTTATGTTCTGTCATTTTTTTTGGCTCTGAACATGTCGCTTAGTGTCACTTATAGTCCGCCTTAATGTCACTTATATTTGCTAATTATTTTTACAGTGTTGGAGGCTATCTCCTCTCTGACCTTGACTCTCCTCAAGATCTACCTTTCCTCTCTATCTCCTCTCTGTCTCCCTATTGCCGAATTGCGAATTCCTTGCTCTGTTTCAATCTTCTGTGTGTTTTTGTGTTTACTTGCTGGGTTCATGGGTGTGAAGTCATGACTTTAATGAAAACATGACTTTAATGGGTTTATTGAACTGTTGGTTTTTAACGGGTGGGTTTATTGAAGAAAAGTATCTTATTGTGTTGAAATATATTTTGAATTTCAAGTATCTCTTTGTTGGAAAAGTATCAATATGTTGGAAAAGTATCAATATGTTCTTCTTCTAAAATGTTCTCCGAACTGTTGGGTCTTCTTCTTGAATTTTTTTTGCTAATTCAATATGTTCAATAAACCAAAAACCCAGCAGCTCGGTGTGTTGGTCCATGTCAAAAATGTTCTATTGAACTTTGGGTTTTTTGTTCTGCTTTCAACAATGTTCTGCTTTGACATTCAAATGATTTTTGACACAGCAGATTTTTGTTCAATAATTCAATATGATTTTTGTTCTGCTGGGCTTAGTGTCAAAAATGTTCTGTTTCAACACAGCAGATTTTTGAATGGTCCATGAGATTTTGGACATTCAAATGATTTTTGACATGGATCGACTGCATAGTTTTTGACATTCAAATGTTTCATAGTCCTTTCAAATTATTATTATTTTTTTAATTTTGTTTTTTGCCCCACAAAAATAGACCTTGGGGCAATTGCCCCGAAAGCTTTGAAGTTATCCTTATGGCCTAAATATCTTCTTTCTTTTTTTTTTCGTTTTAAGTTTTATAATTGTACTAATTAGATATCAAATAACAAGGGATGGACGCAAGATTTTAACCTTGAAGAGGCGAACATATATACAAGAATTTTTTTTTTTAATGAACATGTGAAATGCAATATCAATTTATATCAACACAATATAAAAAATATTACTAAATTATACTAATAAATATATTTATTTAATATATATAATTATAAAAATATAATCAATAAGATATGCGGCCAAATAATTTGCTATAAAATCGTACTATATATATATATATATCATGTTTTTAACAATACTTGGTACAACATAGAAATTGTTAATAACTATTAAAATTGGGAATGTTGAAGGATATCAATCATATAGTTTTGCAATTAAAATTTTGGGCAAATTATATTTTCGTCCTTCATTATTTTGATACCTATAATTTTAATTGGCTCGATTGTGAGTCTGAATTTATGATTTTATTTTAATTTGGTCCATTTGATTACAATTATTAGTTTTTTTTTAATAGAAAAATACCCACATAAGCAAAGATTGTTATACTTTTATATGTAAAATTGTAAATTTGTTCAATTCAGAAGTTAACATCAACCAACTCAAGAACCATTTTTCTTCAAAAACCCCGATTAGCATTATGAAAATATGTTCAATAATCTCATGTCTCATCGATTGAACTGGGTTTTTTGCTAATTCAATATGTTCTTCTTCTTGAATTTTTATTTTTTTCCTATCTCACTTTTGCCTTCATCGAGCTTACTTATTTGTGGATCACTCGACCACTCTCACCGTTGTTCACTCCGCAAATAAATCGCTTTGGCTTTCTACTGGGTTAGTTTATTGCTTTGCCTTCATCAGAGCTTAGTTTTTGTTCTATTAAGACTGAAGAAGAAGAATCATAAATGTGTTAGTTTTTTTTTTCAAGTTTACTCTATTTTTTATCACCAAAATCAGTTGGCTCTGTTTTTTTTCCTCCTTTCTCTCGGTGTGTTGGGCCCATGCTATAGATTTTTGAATTCCTCTTGTCGGACATGAGATTTTTCAAGGTGTTGGTCCATGTCAAAAATGTTTCATCGATTGCATCCAAACCAAAACACTACAAAATAAAGACATATAGTATGCATTAAAAGTTTTACATTATAAATATTTTTGTGTGTAAAATACTTTACATCCAAAATAATGTGTGGGGTTTTAAATAATGAGCAATCGCTCGCACCACATATCCAAATCTGATTTTTGTTTTGTTTGGGTGCCTCGAGTTTCATTCTAAGGTTTCTTTATTCTGTTCCTTCATTTGCACTTCCCTATGGGAGTTAATAATCTTCGCATAATCCCAAAGCTTGAGAAAATTTCATTGTGCCTATTTGGTTATCTTTTCGTTGAATTGGAATATTTTTGGAGAAGAATTCCCATTAATGCAAGGGATGCCTTTCATGTTTTGCTGATTTGAAGAGAAAACTTAAATTTATGGACGTGTATTGAACTTGATAGTAAATCCTTAGAAGAATGATACATGGTATTGACTCTAAAAGAAAGATAGATATATATATTTGTTCAAAATCTGTTGTGCATTTATAAAATTTTAATGTTTTTTTTTTCAAAATCTGTTTGAAAATCTGTTTTCAAACATGGATACTTCTTACAAGTTAATATAAATTAACAATTGTGTTATGAGTACAAATATAAATTAACAGCTTTCACAAAATTAATATACATTTTGAAGATTTAAAATTAATATACATTTTTTAAAATTATTTTGTTGTTCAAGTATTTTCGCTTTTTGGGCAAAACAAACCAGAGAATTTGTTGTTATCCCTCAAACATGGATGTTTTGATATGTTTTTTTTTTTTTTTTTTCAAAATCTATTGTGCATTTATATATATTTTTTTCTTTCAAAATCTGTTCTTCAAACATAGATGCTTCTTACAATGTAATAATTTTCTTATGAGTACAAAATATAAATTAACAGCTTTTCAAAAATATTAAATTTAATATACAATTTTTGTTAAATTAATTAGTTGTTCAATTTTTTTCCCCACTTTTTGGGCAAAACAACCCAGCCAATATGTTGTTATCCTCAAACTTGGATGCTCTGATATGTTTTTATATTTATTTTATTTTTTAAAATACAGTGCATTTATAAATTTTTCTTTCTTTTTTTTTCCTTCAAAATATGTTCTTCAAGCAAGATGCTTCTAATAATGTTATTCGAGTACATTAAATAAATTACCGCCTTCAAATAAATTTTTTGTTAAATTAAGGGTAAATTACAAGCACACGAGGTTTACTCAAATTATAAATTACTCCCTGTTGTTTTAGAAATTACATTATGCCCTCATTTTATTAATAAATTTTCAAGTTAATTAACAGTTTTTAATAATGTTAAAATTTTATTTCAATTACTAATTCAGATAATTTTATTATGGTATAGATAAACAGTTAGAAATTTCATTTTTTCAATTAATTTTGTTAAATAAAAAATTCTGACAGGAAGATATTTGTAATTTTTTAAACCACAAGTGACAATTCGTATTTTAAACAAATTTAAAGAATGAATATTGATCTCATTCAAATTATATTAACATAATTTAAGTAAAAATTCAAATTTGAAATTTTATTTTAAGAATATAAAATTAATTTGTAAACCAATCATATTGTAACACGTATTGACAAAAAATTAAACAAAATTAAAAAAAAAATGAGAAAAAAGAATTACAACTTTCAACCTTAATGAAATAACAATATTTTGCAATCATTATTTAAAACTTATTATTTAGTGTTGAAAACATGACTTTAGTATTCTTTTGAATTTTTCTTCTTGAGTAATTGTTCTTCTTCTTGAATTTTTTTTTTTTCCTCTCACTTTTGCCTTCATCACTTTGGCTGCTCGACATCCTGCTTGGTTAGTTTATTACTTTGGTTCTTATTGTTTTTCTTTTGTTATTGCTTTGGTAACGTTTGGCTTTTGCTTTGATATTGAGCCAATTCATATATACGGGTGAATTCTGCATATGATTTCGCAAGAATTGCAGATATGAATTCTACGGAATTTTGTGATCAATCCACCATAAATACCAAACATGGTTTCAGTTTTAATTTTGGTTTTGAAATGGGATTAAATGATTTCGGTTTTGATTTTGAAATGGGTTTGTATGATTTCGGTTTTGATTTTGAAATAAGTTTTCGAATCTCTGTATTTTGGTATTTAAACATTGAGGAAACGTAATAGGTATATGAGTCCCCACCATCACCAAACCTACATTCCACTCCACACCATTATCAAACATGGATTCGAAGCTATCCAATCTGGGTAGAGATTTTAGAACATTTTTTTTCTCAGTTTGGGTAGTGTGAAATTATGTCTGCTAATCTTGAATATATTTTTAAACAAGTTCTTTAAGAAAAAAAAAATTTAAATATATTTTTTATAACTGCATTTTAATTTTAAAATTATTTACATCGTGCCTTCTGTCAATTTTGATTAAACATTGAACAGAATTATTGTGAACCAAATTTCTCTCACAACTATTAAACATTGAGGAAATAGTTGGTCTGTCAATTATTGTCAATTATTTGAACTAAATTTCATCAAAGAATTAAAAAAACATTATGTGATCCAAATTTTTGTCAATTTTGATTAAACATTAAGCAGAATTATTGTGAACCAAATTTCTCTCAGAATTATTAAACATTGAGGAAATGTATCTCATTACCATTTTTTTTCCCACCTTTTTAAGGGAGTATAGTATTCTATGTTGTATTTTATTAAATTCTGGTCAATGTATATATGTGTGTATTACTTTAGTTATCTTCATGAAAAAAAAAATGTATTAAACTTACAAGTATTTAACTTAACGCAAGTATTTAACATAATCCGTTTTATTTTGAATCAAATTCACCAAGTAATTAACTTAACCCACAAAAATGTATTTAACATTTTGTTATAAAAAAATGTAGTATATTAAAAATATAGAATATCACAATATATTAAAAATCTATTTAACATTTTGTAACAAAATTTGTACCATTCAAATGTAGTATATTTGTTGTGTGATTCTAAAAAGAAAGGGACTGTTTTATGCATTTTTTCTTCTTTGGATATCTAGAGTTCCTAATTAAAATAAAAATTTGAAAGACTTGGCATATTAATATTTATGTGTAATATGGCAAGAGAGTTTATGTTTTTTTTTTTTTTTTTTTTTTGGGCACCGTTTTAAGGGAGTATAGTATTCTATGTTGTATTTCAGAAAAATTTGATCAATGTATATATGTGTGTATTACTTTAGTTGTGTTCATGAAAAAAAAAAATGTATTAAACTTACAAGTATTTAACTTAACACAAGTACTTAACATAATCTGTTATAGATATCCTACAAGTATTTAACTTCACCAAGTATTTAACATTTTGTTATAAAAAAAAAATAAAAAATTGTACCATTCTAAAAAGAAATGGACTGTTTTTTTTCATTTAATTTTTTTTTTTAAAGACTTGGCATTTTAACATTTATGTGTAATATGGCAAGAGAGTTTATGTTCCCTTTTTTTTCCACCTTTTTAAGGGAGTATAATATTCTATGTTGCATTTCAAAAATTCTGGTCAATGCATATGTGTGTATTACTTTATTGCTTATAAAATGGCTTTCTTATGTGGTGAATTTTTTTTTTTGGCATAAATTTATGTTTGGACTTTCCAAGTCATAAATGGTGAACTTCAAAATATTTATGATTATAATGGGTTTTAATTTTGGTTTTAATTTCATCTCTATAAAATTGAAGTCAATTAAGAAAGATAAAAGTTCAAATTCGGACAATTATTGTGCTCGAGTTTTAATTTATCATTTTAATGTGGTTGTTAAAAAACATCTATTCTAAATGCTGGGTTGACTCAAAAAATGTGAGGTTGATTATGGGTTTCTCAAAGAATGTAGAGAGAGAGAGAGAGAGAGAGAGAGAGAGAGAGGTTATTATGGCAAGGAACTGTTTGTTCGGAGCTATTTAAAAAGAAATTAAGGGTGATTTATTTAGTTGATCTTCATGCAACAAAAAAATTAAACTCACACTCAAAAAAAATTATTTAACATTTTATTTGCTGTGTAATATATTTATTTAATTGTACCATTCAAATGTAATATATTTGTTGTGTGATTTTGGTTTTAATTTCATCTTTATAAAATTAAAGTTAGTTAACAAAGAGAAAAGTTCAAATTTAGACCATTTTATTGTGCTCCAGTTTTAATTTATCATTTTAATGTGACTAAAAAACATCTATTCTAAATGTTGGTTTGACTCAAAAATGTGAGTTTGATTATGGGTTTCGCAAAAGAATGTAGAGAGAGAGAGAGGAGGAGGGGAATGGACTGTTTGTTTGGAGCTATTTAAAAAGAAAATAAGGGTGATTTATTTAGTTGATCTTCTGCAACAAAAAAATTAAACCGACACTGTAAAAATTTATTTAACATTTTATTTGTTGTGTAATATATTTATTTAGTTGTACCAATCAAATATAATATTTATTTGCTGTGTCATTCTAATGTATATATGATAAATATTTTGCATTTAATTTTTTTGGTGAATATCTAGAGTTCCTAATTAAAAGAAAAATTTGAAAGACTTGGCATTTTAACATTTATGTGTTTTTTTTTTTTTGTTTTTTTTTTTTTTTTGCACCTTTTTAAGGGAATATAATTCTGGTCAATCCTTATGTGTGTGCGTATTACTTTAGTTGTCTTCATGAAAAAAAAATGTATTAAACTTACAAGTATTTAACTTAACGCAAGTATTTAACATAAGGTTTTTTTTTTTTGAATCAAATTCACCGAGTACTTAACTTAACCCAAACAAATGTATTTACCATTTTGTTATTAAAAAAAATTTGTACCATTCTAAACAGAGAAGGCACGTGCCTCTGGTATCTGTTGACCTTTTACTTTTTCTAAGAAGTTTATATTTTTATTTATTTCTTTTCCTCTTGATTGTAACCCGTTAAGTATTTTCTATTCATGGCAGTTATTTATTTAAATAAAATTTTGAATTTTATTATTCGATTTGGTAGCAACATATTTGGAAATAACATTTCATTGCTAATGAAATCCATGTTAACTTTTATTATTGCTAATTTTTTGTTTCTTTGTGTCTAAAATTTTTAGGTTGAAGTACAACAGTTATGAACAATATCACTATTTTTGGTCAAGTAAGTTTTTTTTCTTCTTTTTTCTCTTCGTATAAATTTAAGTACCTCTCTTATAAATTTAAGTACAACAGTTATGGACAATATCACTATTCTAATTATTTTTTTTCCTCATACTTTATAGGTGGATGGGGACTTACACCGAACCGTAATATCTCCTCCCTTTACTAATTTTCTTATTTATGTATATAAAGTTTTATTTATCACTCTAAAGTTTTTATATGTATAGGTTCGATTTCTTCAAGAAAGAAATGTTAATGTTGTTATTCGCGATGAACGTGACCTTAATACTATTCGCATTCATGAGGTAAGCCTAAAAGTCATTTGAACATTGGACATGTATTTTCTTATCATTTTAAAAATAATTTATAAATATATTCTACTTATTTTTTTGTGCAAAGGCAAAGGAAAAAGACAAAACAATATGAAAGGAAACAAAAAAGCTATTCCTTATGGCAAAGGAAAGGAAAATGCACATCCCATGGTATGGTTTCTCAACAATTTTTAAAAGTTTCTTTTTCGAATATTATATAGATTTTTTTAGGAATTGAGTAGTGTCATATACTATTTTTTATGTACATTTTTCAAAAGTTTCTTTTCAAAAATTTATTCAATTCTTTTTATTGAATGTGAAATATTTTTCTGAAGCATGTTAAAGTAAGCATTTGTACAACATGCTAATGTATTTGTATGAACATTAATTTGAATTTTTAATATGTTTGTCTATTTGTATGATAAAAATATGTTGCATCTGCATAATATGTTGCATCTACAACATAACATAATAAAAATATAATAGAAGAAAACGAAAAAGTAAAATAAGAAGAAAGAACAAATATGTGATGAAAAGGAAACTACATAATATAATTTTTAAAATTTTATTTTTCTTATAAGAAGTTCTCAAGGAAAGAAGAAAAAGACAAAATGCATTTTAATATAACAGAAACAACAAAACATTACACGCTAATATTCACATTTTACGTACCCAATGATCTAATATTTACCTTTTCAACGTACATTTTGTAAAGAGATGGATAGTGTCTTAAAACCAATAAGTGCGTGCATAGTGAGTTTGCGCTTTGTGTGCTTAATGTGTTTTCAAATTATTTTTCCTTCCTTTTTAAATTTCATAAATACATGCATTGGTTCTTATATGAGTAACAACTTAACCGAGTGAAGAGGAAAAGTTAGTTAAAAGGAAGAAAAAATACATGATGAAAGGGAAGCAAGTTAGTTAATCTTCACATTTTATGCACCTTCTTATATAATATTCTCATTTTAGGCACACAATGATAATGTGTTATCAAAAGTCGATTGGCCCAATGCACGGCGAGAACGTGAAAAAATCAAAAGCCATGTTCTCAGATAATTGGGACAACGCTGCGAGAACGAGAAAGAGAAAGAGAAAGATTGAAGGAATATATTAACCCAAGACAATCTTCTTTAACACCAAATTGGTAAAAAGCAAAAGAATTTTTACCCAAGACAATCTTGAATTTTTACTCTTACTATTACCACTTTATTATATAGATTTTAATTTGTTCACAATCTATTTCAGGCCTCCTCCTACAACTCCATGTAGAAATGTTGGTGTGGTCATCCGTGATGAGCACGACCTTAATGTTATCCATGTTCGTATGTAAGTACAAAATCAAGTCAAACATTGTATGTATTTTATTTATATAAGATTTTTTTAATCTTTTCAATATTTTATTTATATTTGTTAGGCAAAAGATAAAGAAAATGTCAACCCAATGTCTAAAGGAAAAGAAAAGATGGCTCCTTCCGGCAAGAGAATGACAAATGCATGTCAAGTGGTATATATTCTTTTTTTAAAAATATGATGCAAAACTAATCAAAATTTTGAATAGTTAAAATATATTAGTGTATAAAATGAATTTATTGTATTATGTTGTTTTTGTAGAATGTTTGTAATATATTTTCCTGTAACTTGCTATTATTTGTATGTGTTTTTCAAATTTGTTTATTTTTATTTTGCATGGATACATGTGCATTTATAATATACCATCCATAAGTTGCTACTTATATAAAGAAAATATGAAAAAAGAAACGAAGAGAAAGGGAAGAAATAAGATAGGTTTTTAATTCTTATTTAATATATAAAATAGAAAACAAAAAGGGAAAGGGAAAGGGAAGAAATAAGAAGATAGAAAGGGAAGAAATAAGAAAAAATGAAATAAAAATAATACTATTAAAGGTATAAAACAAATAAAATAGAAAACAAAATTAAGAGAAAGGGAAGAAATAAGAAGATAGTTTCATTTTAAGCACAAAATATTTACATCTTTTGCTTCAATGATAAAATATTTTCTTTTAGGCACAAAATGATAATGTAATATCAAAGTCAGATTGGCCCAATCTGCACGGCGAGAGCGTGAAAAATTGAATTTCAACGCTTGCAACGAGAGCAAGAGGAATTAGAAGAATGTGTTCAACTAAGACAACATTCTTTAACACCAATTGTCGCGATCGCACTCACTTGAGTGGGAAACAATAATGAAGATTCTCAACAAGACAAAACGAACAATGGTTACCCAAAGATTCTACATGTTCGCTTTCTATGCCAAGCACATCTTCAACTTCACAAAGGAATCGGTAAACCATCGTGTCTAATATTGAAATACATACTTTTACTCATACCGCTTTTGTTTTACAAAATCTTATTTATACACAAATATTCAGAGGTCTACTTCTATAAATCGATTTCTTCAACAAGATCTATGTAATCGATTATGAATTAGAAGATTTGCCTACGAGTATATCAATTGATGCCCGCACACAAAGATTCTTGCCGCCATTATCTTGGCAAGATGGATGTAGAATGTCCTTATTGTTCAAATTTCACATTGGATGGATGAAAAATTGACAAAATCATCTATAAAGCGTCCCTTATTCGGAACTTGCTGTTTGGAAGGAAAGATTAGGCTACCTTTACTTATTACACCCCCTCCACCACTTCAGGCATTGTATGATGGGAATAATGATCAATCAAAATCCTTTCGAAGTTATACTCGAGTGTACAATGCAGCCAATGCTTTTACGAGTCTTGGTGCTACATTGGACCCTAGAGTACTCAGTGGAAGGGGCCCTACATCATTCACAATTCATGGAGAATTGCGACATCGAACAGGATCACTACAACCACAACCAGGGCAGGATGCGAGTTATGCTCAGCTGTATATCTATGACCCTTATTCAAATTTTTAGAAATTGTGAATCGAGAAATCCTAACTTGAGAAGGATGTTCTCAAAACTATTCAGATAGTTTGTTGCAAGTCAATGCATTTGTAGATAAATATCGCCAGCTCATGCCATTTTACATCAATTAGACTCGGCAGACACAATCTACCGCTCATCTTCATTACTTCAACAACTGATCGACGTCGGTATAACCTACCAACTACAGATGAGATTGCAATTGTAATACCAGGTGATG
Organism: Camellia lanceoleosa; assembly: GCA_025200525.1. Classification (NCBI taxonomy): domain Eukaryota; kingdom Viridiplantae; phylum Streptophyta; class Magnoliopsida; order Ericales; family Theaceae; genus Camellia; species Camellia lanceoleosa. The sequence continues at coordinate 172,481,653 of CM045766.1, forward strand.
GAACAGAGGTAAGTGGAATGAGAGATATTATTTTACATTTCCGAGGAAATAATGAGTTGATGCAAATTAATGAATGTCACCCAGCATACTTGCCATTACATTATGTTCTATTATTTCCATATGGTGAGCTTGGATGGGAACCTGAGTTGAAATTATGGAATGTTCAGTATGATCGACCTTCAACTGATCGACTTACTCAAATGAATTTTTATAGTTATCGTTTTGTTTGAACGACCCACAGAGTATTCAACAATTTTGAGAGGTGGGAAACTATTTCAAGAGTTTTTGGTAGATGCTTGGGCTGCAACTGAGCAAAATCGATTGACATACTACAAGCTTAATCAAGGGAAACTTCGGGCTGAGCTTTACCAAGAGTTGTCAGATATGGATCCAGATTATGTGCGACCTGGACAAATTGGTCAAAGGTTTGTTTTGCCATCTTCATTTACTGGTAGTCCTAGACATATGTTTGAAATCTTTCAAGATTCAATGGCTATCACACGATACAACCAACACCCAGATATTTTTCTTACCATGACTGCAAATCCCAATTGGCCAGAAATTACTTCAGCATTATTACCATATCAAAAACCTATTGATCGTCCTGATTTAATTGCCCGTGTTTTTGAGTTGAAGAGAAAATGTTTGATGAAGGAGATAGAAACAAATAAAGTATTTGGAAATAAAGTTGCACATGTTTTTACAATTGAATTTCAAAAGCGAGGCCTCCCTCATATGCATGCACTTTTATTTCTCAAGGGTCCGCATAAAATTCGACATGTGCTCAAGTAGACAAATTGGTCTGTGCAGAATTTCTCTGCACCCAAAAGATGATCCTATGCTTTTTGAAACTATCAAATGTTGTATGGTACATGGACCATGTGGTGCTCGAACCGCAAGCACCATGTATGGAAAATGGTAGATGCACTAAGAGATACCCTCGAAGCTTTCACGTAAACAACAACTATGGATCAAGATGGATACCCTATCTATCGTCCGCAATAATGGTCAAGTACATACCGTGAGAGGGCAAGAAGTTGATAATGTGGATGTCGCACCATACAATGCATATCTTTCAAAACTTTTCAACTGTCATATAAATGTGGAAGTTTGTGGAATGAGATGTGTCAAGTATATACATAAGTACATTTATAAGGGTTATGATCGCATAACGATGGTGTTAGGAATGATAAATGAGATTCAACAATATCTCGATGCAAGGTATATTGGACCTCCGTGGTCGCCGAATATTTGGTCATCCTTTGCATGCAGAGATGCCAACAGCTTGTACGATTGGCACTTCATTTACTCGAATGCATCGTGTTGTTTTTAACCCGTAAGAGTCATTACAAACGATTCAATCTAGATTTGGCGGGTCGTCAACAAATGTCAACTCTCATCGGCTTCTTTGCATATTGCCGCCGGTGAAGATGAATGTCCATTCACTTATCAAGAATTTCCACAACATTTTGTTTGGCTCAAGTCGAAAAAAGATGGAAATCAAGAGAAAGGGATATGCAATTGGTAGAATGTACTTTGCTAGCCCTAATTGTGGTGAAAGATTTTATCTACGTTGTTACTAACCGCTGTCAAAGGACCAAAGTCGTTTGATCTTTACGACGGTCCGATAATGTTGTGCATGATACATTTAAATTAGCATGTGTTGCAAGGGGCTTTAGAAGATGATGAAGAATGGATACAATGCTTGAAAGAGGTCGCATAAAAAACCGGATATCAATTGAGGAGATTGTTTAGTATTATTCTCACCCGGTGTTCTCCACTAAATCCATGTGCATTATGGAATCAATTTTCAACGCATATATGTGATGATCTTGCACATAAGATTTGTACATTGTTTGTCATTTCTAAACCAACGAGGCTCAAATTGAAGATTATGGTCTCCATCTTTTGAATCAAATGCTTCATGAATCAGGCAAAAGTTTAATTGACTTCCCACCCATGCCACAACCTACTGCAAATTGGAGTGCAGTAGTTGGTAATCGATTGATAGTTGAACATCAACAACTGCAGAGTGAGGCACAACATGCAGATCCACAAATTACTATTGATTGTCTCAATAGTGGACTGAATGCTTATAATACAATCACTTCTTCGCTTTTTCAAAATAAAGGAACTGCTTTTCTTTACGAATGGGGTGCAGAACAGGAAAACATTTCTATACAATACGATTGCATTAAAATGTCGTAGCCTTGGGCATATCGTTATTCGTGGGCTTCGCCTGAATTGCATCATCATTATCGGTAGGAGGTCGATCAAGACATTCAACATTTTCCATTCCGTTAGATGTATTGGAAAATTCACTTTGTGGGTTTAGCAAACAATCATTACAAGTCGAGTTATTTAGAGAAACAAAGACTCATAATTTGGGATGAAGTTCCTATGCAACATAGACATTGTGTTGAGGCGGTTGATCGTATTGAGGGATATTTGTGATAGTGAAAAGCCATTTGGGGGTATTATCGTTGTTCTTGGAGGAGACTTTCGACAAATCTTACCAGCTTATACCCAAAGGAGTTCGTGAGCAAATTGTGAATGCATCATTAAGACACTCGCTTCTATGGAAGCATATATATATCTTGACTTTGGATTTGAATATGCGCTTGAATCATGAAGGCCATGAAAATGCTAATTTTGCAAATTTCTTGATGGAGGTAACAGTACTTTAACCTGTATTATATAAATTATTTAAAATTAATAAGTTGTGTGTACACTTACATTTTTATTGATTTCACTTTTTTTTTGATTGCGACCAGTCCTCATGAAATTGTGTTACTTCCACCTACAGTACACAAATGTCAAGATTTGAATGAATTACTCTCAGCTTTATCCACAATTGAATATGATAGAGACGTCAACCCCAACATTTTTAATCGAACGCACAATTGGCTCATACAGAACGATGATGATGTCAAGGACATTAATACTCTGCGTTGAATAGCTTTCCAGGGAGATTATATACTTATCTTGCAGCAGATAAAATGTCTGACGATAATGAAATTGATCCTACCATTACAAATAGATATCCTAATGAATATTTAAATTCATTGGATCCTCCTGGGTTGCCATCTTTTAAGTTAGAGTTGAAAGTGGGTTGTCCTATAATATTGTTGAGAAACATTGCAATCAAAGATGGACTATGTAATGGTATAAGATTGATGGTTACTAGGTGCGGCACTCGCATAATTGAAGCTCAAATTTTAACTGGAGAAAAGTTTGGCAATTTGGCATTCATACCAAGGATTTCTTTGACACCATCTTCTTCAGAAATGCCTTTCCAAATGACAAGACGTCAATTTCCAGTCCGATTGGCATATGCCTTGACCATTAATAAATCTCAAGGACAATCTGTGAAATTTGTTGGGGTTGATTTATGATATAAGGTGTTTAGCCATGGGCAATTATATGTGGCGTTGTCTAGATGTACATCCTTTGATCGTATAAGTATTCTCCTCCCTAAAGATAATTTGGATTCTACTACAAATATTGTTTATCCTGAAGTATTGCTGTAGTATTCTATGCGGATTAAATGACGTTTTTTTAAAAGGTAACCATGTTGATTTATTTCTGTTGATTATATAACTTTTTTTAAAAAAAATCAATTTAATAATAATTTGAAATTTGAACTTTTGTAGGATTGGACCGAAAAATCTATGGAGCTTAAAAGGAGAAATACGACTACCTTGCTTCGATGGGGATGTAATAAGGTAATTTCAATCTGAAAGTATTTTGACATGTATATTTTTAACAAATGTACTAATCTATATTTTTTTTTTGTTTCCACAAATTACCAGATTGTTGTGCATATTCCTCATTGGGGATACATAAAAGTTGATACAAAGACTTTTTGGAAAGTAATGAGGAGGAAGTTTGGGCAAACGCATATTTGAAGACATGTTATTGACACATCTTTTGTAAAGCATACATCTTTTGTAAAGCTTTAACCCACTTTTTGTAAAGTTTTAACCTACTCTTTTGGTGTATGATAGCCTAACTTTATTTCTGTTTTTTATTTAGTGTTTACACTTTTTTTTACTGCCTTTTATATTTTGATATGCAATATAACTTTAAATCTTATATGTTTGTTTTTTAATTTGCATTAAGATTAGGGAGAGTTGTTATTTTATTTGAGTTTTGTAGAACGTGTAATACAAGCAAAATTGTTATAAGTTCTTTAAGAAGAAAAATATTTCTTTTATATTTTTTCAATATCCTTATCAAAAAATGACACAAACTTTATAAATTTCAACATAATACGTATAAATTATAATTGCATTTTAATCTTAAAATTATTTACACCGTGCCTTTAGGCACGGGCATACGCTAGTATATATATATAGGATAGATGACAAATGCATGTCTCTTTCTCCTCATTATAATTCCATATTCTATTGCGTGTATCCCCAAAATTTGAGTCAACGAAATTAATTACCATTTCACATGGGAGAATTAAGGGGGTTGTAAATTTTACCCATTTGGATGATTTGAATTATTTTTTTAATTATAAAACTCTTAATATATGCTTTGAATCTTTCCTAACTTCATTTCATCATTTTAACTAAGCTCCAACCTCTAATTTTATTACTTGAATCATAGTCATATACCTTTCTCGATTAGTATTAACCAAGCTACAAAGCTTAGTTATATGACTGAGCTAAATTTTGCCCCAACATTTTTCTCCATTAATTTTTGGACTAGTGAGTGAATATTACCAGCATAGATACTCATCAGTTGTTCAGACAACAAAGCTAAAATCCAAGATTGAACTTGTTTGGAAGTTGAAATAGTTGTTTTCATAACATAAGGTCAGAATAGTGGAAATAATATGACAACAAAGTTCCCACTTTCATAAAAAACCAAAAAAAAATAAAAATAAAAAATTGCAATATTAAAACAGTTTGACAACCAATTGTGTCAATCTTTAACAACTTTATAGTTTTATGATTATTATACAATGCTAGAAGTTGATGGTCTCTTCCTCTGAGGATGATCCATCATTATGAATACATGCTAGTGGGAGTAGGCTAGCATATATGATATATGCTATGTTTCTTGTACACAATTTTAAAAAAGAAAATCAACCTTGCTGGGTACACCCAGTGGGGGTTGACCCCCAGTGACGTGGGGCTCTCCCACTGGTCAGCTTTTTTTTTTTTAATTTTTATTTCAGGCCAATCACCCAGTGACACGTGGCACTGGGTGTCACTGGATGTAGTGTTTACTGGGTGTATGAGGCATTTTTGAAAGAAAATATCAAATAAACTAATGACATATATATTTTACTTATGTAGCGTATAATAATAAAATTTTAGAATTTAAAATAGGATTTATTAAAATAGTATGATATGAACAACTTATGTCAGTAATTTTTTATTATTATTTATAAACTCTATATTTTGTATAGCATTGTTATTCCTCAAGTTCCACTCTCCCTGATTGTTATCATTATTATTATTTTTTTGGGGTTTAACAATAGTTGATGATTACTGTATTTAAAGGAAATATTGCATTGCATCTGGTACAAAGCCAAGGGCCGGCTTAGACTCTCAATGTTTGAGGCTCTAGCAACTATATGGGGGTCAAGAGAGAGTTAAAATGCATGTAAATTTACCCTACGAATGAAAAAGTTAATTTCATGGTTCAAACTTATGACGTTTGAGTCAAAAATAACAATCTTAGTAGTGCACCAAAACTCTCGCCCTCTGTACACTACAGGGAATGACAGTTTTGGGAATGATAGTTTTGATAATCAAAATATTGGTCGTTAAAAGTTTCATTTTTAGTCATCAAATGTAATTAGTGACTAAATTTTTTTGTCATCAAGTTCGTCGCCTATACCCTGTCGGCGATAGTATTGGAGACTAAACTATTTTTGGTCGCCGAAAGTTAAACATTTGGCTACTAAACTTTGGTTAGTCGGGAAATGTGATCTTTTGATGACTAAATTATTGGTCGCCGAAATTGAACTTTTGGCTACTAAACTTTGGTTAGTTGGCAAATGTATCTTTTGGCGACTAATATTTAGTCGCCAAAAGTTCTCACAGAAAACTAAATTAAACTATTAGAGACTAAAATTTTAGTCGCTAATAGAATACGTACATTTAGCGACCAAACACTTTAGTCACCAAAGGATGTCATGTTTTTAGTGACTAAAATATTTAGTCGGCAATTAAACTTCCCTCATTCTGATTTGTTTTAGCTACTATGTGGTTTGGTTACAAAAAGCCATTTGGTTATTTTTTGCTACTAAATTATTGGTCGCCAAAACATTTGCTTACATTTTTTGCTACCAACATATTTAGTCACCAAATACTATATTAAATTTTTATTTTTTTTTAATTTCTGAACCACCTGTATCCATTATTAGTGCAACCTGTACCCTGTATAAATAATATAATCCATCAATACTGAATATATTATCAACCATTCAACAACGTGCACACATTTCACTTCCAACCATCCAAAATATTTATTTTCAACATCCAATTCTAAATGTAATACAAATTCCATATGAACCAAGTATAATTCAACCCCAATAATTTAATTCCATACATAATAGAGGATTAACCAAATTTAATACCCAAAAGGAAATCTATACCACACCAAAAATTTATTTTGTACCGCCCCAAAAACTAATTTATACCACGTCCAATGCTAATTTCTATCGGGCCAAATTTTGGATATTTACCATGCCAAAAAACTAATTTGTATGAACCACTATATATACGGACGGAGATATAAAAATAATGCCCTTCCGTACTTGTCAAAAAAAGTCATATCCACATTTGTACGTCAAAAACCATCTGCAAAAAAAATAAAATAATCATTAGTATTGACTAAATATTGGTCAATTTAAAATTATAAAAAAAACATATAAAACTTGAAATTAAGTAATCTTTTTCAAATTAATCATTAGTTTTGCATACTCGAATATATATGAAATAAAATTTTTGATGTTCAATCTAAGTACATACAACATATGAATCTAGTTGCTCTATTTGATGTTGCTAACACTACAACAAAATTAACTATTCACGGCATCATGTTTACGACATGCATTGAATGCATGTCGTAATTAGTACATTCTACGACATTTTTTTTTTTGCAAGCCGTTAATGTTTTTTCAATAACAGCATACATACCATGTAAGTCGTTGATTCATATATTTATAGCATGCAAAAGTATGCCGTAAAAAATGTATGTTTTTACGACTTACAAAAAAATGTCGTAAAATATTTGCACTTAAGACGACATACATTTTATGTTATAAAATATTATAACTTTACACGGCATGCATTAACATGTCGTGAAAATTTTTGCAAAAAAAAATAATTCAATCTGGAATTTTTTTATAGCATGCAAAAGCATGCCGTAAAAAATGTATATTTTCACGATATGCAAAAATATGTTATAAAATATTTGTACTTAAGACGACATACATTTCATGTCGTAAAATATTATAACTTTACACGGCATGCATTAGCATGTCGTGAAAACTTTTATTAAAAAAAAATTTCGATCCGAAATTTTTTTTTTTGGATTTAAAAAAGCTAACAATTTTCAACCAAGCTTCTCACTTTACATTTTCCTAATTGAAGACAACGTAAAAAATAATTTATATGTTATTTTATAATTTAGTGTCTCTTTTAAGGGATAATTGCACCCAGGAGATTTTGAGAAAAAAAATTACATATTTTCACGGCATACAAATATTTCCATTTAAGATGATATACATTTTATGTTGTAAAATATTATACCCTTACACAATATATATTAGCATGTCGAGAAAACTTCTACTAAAAAAAATTTCAATCTGATATTTTTTTTAAATTAAAAAAAAAAACTATAATTTCCAACCCCTGGGTGTCATGTTTTCGTCACTGTATTCAAATCGTATTAAGGACTCGCTAAAACCCAACCCCACTCTTCTTCGCTCCTCCCCTCCTCCTCCTTCAAAACCCTAGAAAACAAACCAGACCTTCAAATCCCCTAATAGATCTTCATACATTCTTTGCATTTGAGATTAAAGTCACACAGATTTTGCATTCATACGTCTCTCTCTCTCTCTCTCTTCATCGGCGTCTCACACAAACGCACGAGCACCACCACCGACCACCACAAGCTTCTGTCACTCTAAACTTGGAGTTCGATTCCGACCTTGGAGTTCAATTCTGATTCTAAGCCCCTTCCACGGATTCGATAAATTCGGTGTTTGCATATCTATTCGATTAATTCGATTCTAAGCCTTGAATTTATGTGTTCCAATTCTCCTCTCTCATCTCTCTTTGATTTTGATTTCTAGGGTTTTCGTGCCCTTATTGAATGTGTTTTGACTTCTGTGATTGCTCGTTTTGGGATTGAACAAAAAGGTCCTCTTCGCGATCGCTTCAATCGAAGTCTACTTCGAAGAACGTTTTCACGGTACCTTCTCTCTCTTAGTTGTCGCTTTTACGGTTCTTACTTGCTGATTTTCGCTTGCATTTCGAGATTCCTATGATTTTGCGGTGGTTTAGTGGAATGAATTGATGTTGAATTTGATATTCCTTGCCGAAGATTGACATTATGATTACGCTTGTGTTGTCGATCTGATGAATTTTGTGTTCATAAAATATATTGAATTTTAGTTAATGATGGTTAGTTTTACATGCTCTGTATGCTGTGTTCATAAAATGAAATATGAAACCATGAAACCAGTAGCAGTTCTATATTTTTCAGTTAATGCTTAAACATTTTTTATTGTTAACTGGTTTCATATCATGTCATTAATCACCCCACTCCCTCCCCCCCCCCCCAATTGTATTGTAGGTTAAGTGTTTTAATTTAATTTAATTTTTTGATGTAGAGTTGTATAGATAGGTCCTAGAGAGTGCTACCCATATGGAGAAAAATTAAAATAGAGTTTGTTTCTCTCTCCTTGTATGATGCTTCCATGTTGTGGTGTAAGATTCTGCTTGGCATTTCATTAGGATGAGTTCATAAATAAAAGTTGTCTATTTGTTTTTCAAGGAGTAGGGATTCTGGGTGATAATAATTTTGAAGTATCGCCTTGTAGAACTAAAAATTGTCTCATAAATACTGTTATGAGCTATTTAAGAATGTCTCATGTCTTAATGAATTTCCTTTGATATACTTGCATATTTGGATCCACAGGACTTGGTATAAAATGATTTTGTGGGCTACTTAATGGATAAAGTACAACATTTAATTATGCTGTCAAAAAATTATAGAAGTTTTATCACAATTTTGTCATTTGTGTCTAGGTCTTGATGGCTGTGGGCCAAGGAGAGACAGTTGTGAAAGCTTTGCAAGATGCCTAATTTATGTGCTTTTCATGTTATTTTTTAGTGTATTAGTGGCTTTGACTTTGCTTTATCTGTTTATTTTTGGCCGTGTTTGTGTATAAATAACATAGTTAGTTGGTGGTTTAACTTCAGGTTTTCTAGTTGGCAAAATTGATGTTCACATTTTACATGGGTTCTCTGTTTTAAGTCCATTCATGACTTTAAATTGTAGTTTTAAGATCAATTGAAATTTAAATCATAAAATAAAAAGTGTTGCCAATTGCCAGAGAAGGCTGATTTTGGCTTTGGTCATACTTCTTAATCTCAAAAGGTGAATTGGAAATTCCTACAAAATTGATCTCAAACTTGCTTGGAGATTATAAAACCTTGCAGATTTCTGGCTTTAATAACCATACAATGTTAGTGAAAATTTTTATTCTCTTTGTTAAAGTAGCATTATTCAGTGTAAAATTGTATGAATTGATATAGAAGTTAAGTGTTCTTTATCCACTATTAAAATTGAGTGTTTAAAATTCATGTTCTATTTTTTCATCAAATCTCTAGTCAAAATGTATAGGTTCATAGATGTGGGAGGTAAGTAAATATTCTCTAGTAGTTGAGATGTCTTGATGTAATTAAACTTAACAGTAATATGAGAAAATGAGATTATGGAATAGCTTTCAGTATGCTATTTAGGGAAATGAAAATGAGACACATGAGTATTTAGGGAAATGAGAATGAGACACATGAGTATATTTCGTATTATGGCATCCATGTGGTTTTTTAAGATATCTTCCAGGGAGATTGTCGGTAACCAGGATTGCGTTTGTGCATATAAACCTTGTCTCATAAATTGTGATGAATTTTCATCATATTGAACCTTGATCTTTCTTCTGTCTTTGCAAAGAATCATTTGGCATCTTTGTTGTTGTTTTGAGTGATTGGGTCCTGAATGTGCTATTTTGCTTTTATGATCTAGTAGTGTAGTTGTGCTTCATTGTTCTGATATATTGCAACCAAAGTTATGTGCTGACATCGGTGCATTTTAAATTATTTTCCATTTGTTGTTAATAAGAAAACATCATTTATTAGATCAGAGAAGAGATCAATACAAGAAGTTAGAGTCTGTATGAGAAGCTTGTAAAACATATAAAAAGGCTGAAATAAGCATTCCCATCCTCAGAAGTCAGCCCTCTAAGTTAGATCTGTCATCTATATTATAGAACATAGATAAGTTAAATTATTTTCCATTTGTTGTTAATAAGAAAACATCAACATCATTTATTAGATCAGAGAAGAGATCAATACAAGAAGTTGAAGTCTGTATGAGAAGCTTGTAAAACATATAAAAAGGCTGAAATAAGCATTCCCATCCTCAGAAGTCAGCCCTCTAAGTTAGATCTGTCCTCCAGGGTTATTGAGAACTGTTTTTTTTTTTTTTGTTTTTCCAAGAGATGTTTTGGTTGTCCAGTTGGTATTTTAGGTTGAGAAGATTAATGAACTGCTTAAGTGGCAATGCAAGCAACCAAGTTGATTTGGCAAACTGACTGCTATTTTCTTTCATTTATTAGGAACAATTGATTTTTATTCACATTATTGTTATAATGTTATTATTTATTTGCTTGTTTCATTTATTAGGAACCCCCTTTTTAATCTTTTTAGTGCTTTTAAAGAAAGTGTATTGTAAAATTTGCTAAAAATTAAATATAACAGCTATTCACTACACATGACTTTGTCTTACCCGTAATTTTCTGCGCACGTTATTGTTAACTTCTTCACTGTATCTTTCTATAAATATATATATTCCTCACATACAAATTGGACAGATAACTGAAGTTTAATCTGAAAAGTCAAAGTTTGTGATTTGTTTTTTGCTGTACCATATTTTTTTGTTGTTGTTATTTATGTTGCACAGATAACCAAATGAGAAACGTCAAAATTCAGTCACTCAACATGCACATATACTCTATATAGCATCATCTCTGCGATTACTTTCCAAACTATGAATTGGGTATTTCTCTCTCTGTCTCTCATCTCTCTGTTTTTCAAAATTAAAAAGTCCTATGTTGTTTTTCTTGTTTTCTTCTTTCTTCCATTCTTTCATGGAGGATTAGAATTAGCCATGGCTACAACAACCCAAGATGGATCTGAACAGTGGGGTTATGTTCAAGTCAGTAAGCCAAATCCTAAACTAGTATTATTTTTTATTACATATTGCCATTAATTTTGATATTTAGATATGGAAATTCTCCAAATAATGTACTGATCATGGTATCTTTTATTGTGTGTTTGGATTGTACCCCAAAAAAAAAAAAAAAAAAAAAAAAAATAGAAGCCCACATGTTCTGGTGGTACTACAGGAGTCCATACAGAGTTGAAGAACCAAAAAAGCCCTGGCCAATAATTCTCTGGTTACAGGGTGGATAATCCAGTTGGGACTCGATTCAGTTTTGTGGAGGATACAAAGCTGTTTGTGAAAACTGATGCTCCGTAAAAGTTGCACCAAACATTGAGGCACTTAAACATCAAGAAATTTGATTTTGTTTAGTTACTTAACTCATACTCATACTCATACTCATACCTGCTCCAGGGTCATTGAGAACTTTTTTTTTTTTTTTTTTGCAAGAGATGTTTTGGTTGTCCAGTAGGTATTTTAGGTTGAGAAGATTAATGAACTGCTTAAGTGGCAATGCAAGCAACCAAGTTGATTTGGCAAACTGACTGCTATTTTCTTTCATTTATTGGGAACAATTGATTTTTATTCACATTATTGTTATAATGTTATTATTTAGTTTGGATTATGAGTAATGTCTTAGGTTACAATGTCAGAACTTTGTCTTGAGTTTGGATTATGAGTTTTAGCTGTCACTTTCAGGAGAGTCCATATATTGGGTAAGGAAACTAAGGAAAAATTGTGATGCTCTTTGGATAATAGCTCAATGGTCTCAGAAGCAACACGATTGTGTTTCTTCCATTTAGGGTTGTATTCTCTAATTCAATGCATTCTTAACTGTAAGAAATGATGATTATTTTGAAATACGTGAATCTTATGATTTAGAGTCCATACGATTTGTAGTTATACTTTTTGGATGTTTAAAGTCGTATTTTAGAGATTAGTGAATTTTATGATTTGGATACTTTTTTTGATTTGTATGTTTGAGGTTGTTATCAGCTTGATATTATAGAAGTTGAGGATAAAAGTTAGTATGCAGGTTGTTTGGTGTATGGATATTAGATTTTTTTGCTTACTTCATAGTTGCTGCTTCTGCTTGGTTTGTAACAGGTTGCATTTTATAAGCTATTGTCTACATACGGTTAGGCAATGTCATATTCCTATATATATATATATTAGAAATAACTTTCTACGGCATGCAAAATTATGCCGTGAAAAGTGTAATGATTTATAGCATGTAAGAAAATGTCGTAGAAGACTATATACGGCATACAAAGCATGTTATAAATATATTAAAAATGACTTTCTACGGCATACAAAATTATGTCGTGAAAAGTGTGATGATTTATGACATGCAAGAAAATGCCGTAAAATATTATATACGACATACAAAGTATGCCATAAATATATTAAAAATAATCTTTTACGGCATACAAAATTATGTCATGGAAAGAATGATGATTTATGGCATGACAAAAATGTCATAAAAAGTTATATACGACATGCAAAGTATGTCATTAATGTTTAATTTATTACTTTTTACAACTTTACCTGCATGCCGTAAATGACACTCAACTTTTCACAGCATGTCATATAACAGCATTTGTGTGCATGCCGTGAAAGAGTTTTTACGGCATGCATTGCAAGCCGTAAAAAGTCAATTTTGTTGTAGTGTAATAAATTGATGTTGCTATAAAAGTGATCCTAATAATAACTGGAAATTCAAACACTTGAATCTAGTTGCTCTATTTGATGTTCAATCTGAGTACATACAATATAGATTAATATATACATATCAGTCCTTCAAGAACCCATAATAACTGAAACATCAGTTCAAAAAAAATATGCGACAAACCTATATGTGCTACTCTCTATTGGCATTCCATAAATCATGAACCAAGCAGCATTACAAATGCATCCCAAAACTTTGAATAATTGGATTTTAAGGTTTAATAGCAACACAAGGATATGAAACTAGTATAGTCAAGTGTATGCCATAGATATAAGGAAAAGGAGCCTAAAACAGATACATATTGATAATTTACAGATCGCAAAGCAGAAACTTACTTATTGCATCAGTTTTTACAGGATTACTTTACTCATTGCTGCAATGATTAATGCCTGATTTTTTACTAGATATTTCTGGTTTGGTACAGGAGTCCTCGGTTTCACCATCTACCACTCTAGAATTATCCTTAGAAGTTCCATCACCATTCTCTTGCACAAAAATCAAAACTTCCTTCTTGTCAAATAGAAATTTTAAAAATGCTGAGTGCAAGCACTTCTGAATGCTACTAAGATACATAACGAGTAAAAAATAATGAAATGATAAAATAGATTTAAGAAGAATACGGTCCAACCCAAGTAAACTCAAATCTCCAAACTTTTAAGAATTGTAAAATGTACTAAATTCTCTAAACTTAAAGAATTGTAAAATATTCCATTTTAGTTCAGACATAAAAGCGTGAGTAGCGTTTACCTATCAATTCCAAAATTCTCTAGCCCACTATTCTATAAAGCATGAGCAGTGTCTACCTATCATATGAAATTTCCATTCAGAACAGATTTACCATTCACACATTGCGGTAAATGCATTTCTCCACTTCATCGACTTTGCTTTAACTATATTAGCAATGTTCATAAATGGTTGATTCATGATAATAATGGCCACTTAAGCTGTTACCTAGGCATAATTTTCCACAATGTGATTCAATAATACCACATCATCCTTGTTCATCTTGTACCTCTATTCTCCTCTTCTTCAATGTGATTAACACTAACTTGGCTCAAAGATTAGTTGTTCAACACATTTGAAAAACTTGGCTCAAATTCTTAGGTTGTTACATTATTCCCCTGCACATTTTTCATTTAACTGATGTGTGTGCTTATGCTTTTTTGTTTGTAATTTAATAGTCATAATGTTATCATGTTATCATTTTAATTCTTTTATTTTATTTATTTATTTTTCTGTTTAAAAGTCATCACATATGCATCCCTCTTTTCTGAATTATTAGGCTCTAGTTTTGGTTGTGACGCCATAAATACACTCGATTATAATATATCACGAGCATTTAAGTGTGAACACTGAAGATAAGCCTCCAAATATATATATATTTTCTTTCTAAAAAGAAGTGTGAATACAAGCCTCAAATATACATCCTAAAATCAATAACTAGAATGACCAGCACTTTAATTCATACCTCAGAGAGAACCTTGAGCATCTTATTAACGTACCAAATTTTTTCCATGGAAAACCTATAGCAGAAAATAGAAATTAAGCAACCTAAACTTCAAATATATATATATATATATATAAATATTAATTAGACGAGAAAACTAATATACTTTAATTACTTATGATTCTCAGCCAATCATATTGATAAATCTTAGGTTGCAATTTGTCCTACTTGATCGAAGCCCAACTATACATTACATGTTAAGATTACATTATAGAAATAAGTTCATACCACTTTGCAAGGTTTCAACAAGAAAGAGGTTCAAAATTTTAAATGAAACATTTATACTATTTACTTTTCAACAATGGAGCAAATTTTGGTAGTAAGATTTCCTTTGAAATCTTGATCACTTACTTCCAGATATTCAATAAGCTATTTTGTCAGAGACTTTACATTGCTTTCATTTACAAGAAGATACACAAGTTCAAGGGCCCTTTTCCGAATGGAAGCATCTGAATCCTGAAAAATGTATAAGCAAAGTCATGATAACAAGAATGCACCATACCAAGGGTATGCATAAATTTAAAGCCGAACTCCATCTTTGGATATCAATGGAAATCATTAAATTTAATGGTTCAATTTGTAACAAAATAGCATATAAACCAAAAAAAAAATGTCAAAGCAGGAAAAAAGCAAAATAGAGTATAGTAACAAACATCATTTCAAAGAATACCTTCACAGATTCCAAGATTATTGCCTGATGCCTCTGCACTGCTTGTGTATCTACTGTGATAGCTCTCATCAGCATGTTCAAAGCAACATATCTGAGAGAAAAGGACATGATAAACAGTGTCAGTTTGAATATCAGCAAACCATTATAGAGAGGGGGAAAAAAAAGAAGAAAAAAACGTAAGGGCACATCTAGATTTTGCTAAGTAACAAAAATTATGGAACATAAAGATTGAAACCATCACAAGGGTCAATGTATGAGGAACCATGAAAAACAATAAATTTTTTTTTTTTATAAAAATAAGTGTGAAGTTATCAACCATAATAGTCATGCCCTGTGTATGGGAAACAAATAAACCTTCTCGTATAATCCTGTTGATCAAGTCTGCGCTCCTCCATACGTCGTCGCTTTATCACCTGAAAACACAAACGTGAGCTAGCTGGCGGGTGTGTGCCGGAGACCTCTCCGATGCCTAAGTCAGTAAGCTTGACAAATAGACAAAAGCTCTGTGTATTCAGAAAACAAAGTTGTGTGTTACCTCTCCATAGGTGATTTTTGTAAGCTTTTATAGGTTTCGTGTGACACAATCTTAGTAGGATTCTTACTTCTCCATGTAGAGTCCTCCTAGGATTCATATTCCCGAAGGATAATGCTTATCCTTCAACACCCCCACACTGCTTAAACCAAGTGAGATGGTTTTACCATGGCCGGACTCCAATATGACCGAAGTAAACATGACTATGCTTAGCTGCAGAATAGGCTGAACTATCCTTAATTCGGCTCTCCCCTCTACTACTCTTACCTCGGCTTCTCATGTACAACTCACGGTGTGGTTAGACCGAACTAACATGTCAAGACCGATTTAACTCTAAGACCGGTCTAACTCTAAAGCATCTTTACACCAGTCTAACTTCAATCTTCCCTTGGACCGGACTAACTTCCGGGCTTTGGGACCGGAGTAACTCCAAAACATCCACAAGACCGGAGTAACTTATACGGCCATTTTACTCGGCCCTTTGTACTGCGGCCCATAACAGCCCATTCCTAGCTCGACCCAATTTTCATATAAATTATCCTCTCAATTGCCCCTTAATTCCATCTGTGTAGCGTGATAGGGATTACCTGTCTATAAACCGGGCTAAAGTTTTAGCCTTTCCAGCCGAGCTAAAATAACTCTTTAGCATTTCCAGCCAAGCTAATACTCAAGCTGAGTTATCCTTATCCGGTCAAAGCGTCGCTTCAATCACAGAATCTGAATCGCTTCCTTTTCCAGTGACACGTGGCAGCCCCTGATTGGTCAATCATAACTGTCACGCCGCCCTCGTACATCGCAATTTTTGAACAGTTCTCGCCTTTAGGTCTTTTCGTCCTCATTTCTACAAAACAAAAACCCTTCATTTTTGGATCACTACACCTCTTCATTTCCTCTATTCTCTGCGTTTCTGTGCTTCCATTGTTTTTTCAACGTTTGAAGCTCTCTGAGTTCGTGTTCTTCACTTTTGCTGCTGCTCTCATCTCCAGTTTCTTCCTCTTCATCTGGTAAGCATCATAAATCTGTCTTTGTTTTCCTTTGTTTTCTGTATTTTGTTCAATCCTCTGTAGTTTGTTTCATATTTTTACAAAACACTATTTTTGCTTTTCCTGGGAAAAAACTTCATGTGAACCCCTATGAACTTCATGAAACAATATGTAGAACACTATTTCAATCCATAAACACGTCTCAACCGAGCTAGGATACTGTTTGTGCTATATGTAGATCTATCCAGACCATAACCGAACTAGAACTTGTGAATATATCAGTAGTTTCAGTAAGTCACCATTTTCTGATTTACCTCAGCCGAGATAAACAAACCGAATTAAGTTTGAAATTAGAAAACAGGAAACCTTAGCCTTTGACCGAGCTAAGTCTACGGGGCTAAGCCAGCTCTTAGTTTTAAACCGAACTAAGAAAAGCTGCCCCAGAGGCTCGACCGAGGTAGCACGTAGTTCAAACCGAAATAACTAATCTTGTACATAAACCGAACTATCCACCATTGCTCAATCCGAGCTACCAAGCATCTTATTGAAATCGAGATAAAACCTGGAGTAACCCACATAGCCGAAGTAGGACTTCTTTCATCTTCCTATGATTTTCTGTTCTGTAGCACGGTCAATGATCTATGCTTAACACTTTTGTTTTCCACTTTGCAGACTTAGGTTGCCCAGGCACTCCTCTGTGCGCTCAACCGAGCTACTGAGCACTGTTTTCCGACCGAACTAACTTATTCATAATTTATAAAATAAATGGGAAAGTATAGGTTTTTGGTAGAAACCCCTGGAGGCCTAGCCGAATTCCGCAAGGACTATAAAATTCCTAACGATGTCCACCTTACCCTAGCCAAAAAAGATGTCACACCATGGGGGAATGAAGGTTTTGTGCCATTTACCCTTCTTTCAATAATTGAGACCGGACTAAGATTTCCGGTCCAACCCTTGATTTGTAAATTCCTTAGACAAACCAGACTATGCCCAACCCAGCTCTCCACGAATTCATACCGTATAATAATGGGTGTAGCCGAACTAAACCGCCAAGCCGGTCTAAACCTCAGTCTAGCCGAACTGTTCCACCAATATTCCTTAGGTTCAAAAGAGGATGGGTGGGTATATTATTTGAGAATTCGCCGCCGGCGTGAAAAAATAATTAAGGATACACCGAATAAAGACCTAAATGATGACGATTTTTTCTGGGTGTCTGGGAACTTTGAAGATCATCGAGCCCAGATTCTTGGCCGACGTATAAACTGGAACAAAGGGATACCTGGTATAATTACTTTGGTTTGCTTGCATTCTTCTCTTTTTACTTCGGTTTCCTATTTTAAGCCGAGCTAACCGTTATCGTCTTCATGCTGATCCAGCCCATATTTATTCATTGTACAGTCACCCCAACCTTGTCACGCTTCGCGCCGCACTACGTTATAAAGAACGCAGTTGGGCTAAGCTGTTAGATTTTGAGCCGACCTACAGATACAGCGGTCGCCGGAAAGCCAGAGTGACCAATTTCCTTCTTGAAGACGCACTAGAACCGGACCCAACCTTGCCCCAAATCAACCTTGTCCCTCTGACTGCCGAACAAGAAATGGCAAAACGGAACAGAGTAAGGGCCCTACTGACCGAAACCAATAGGGTTACCACCACCGAACCAAACCCAGGAAACCATTGTGGCACTTCCTTCGCAACAGCCTTCGTCATCCCGCCGAACAAAGCGCGTCCGGACTACTGAGACCGAACAGCGTTTGGTTGATGAAGACGAAACCGTTTTTCCACCCAGCCCTCAACCAAGCCCCCAGCCGGAGCAATCTGACCGAACTGGCTCTTCCAAATGGGCTCCAAACCTTTCCTTTCAAAACCGAGATATTCAAGACACGGACTCGGTAGTCGCAGAAAAGGATCACTTGATGGCATTCAATCTTGCCAAGAGTGTTTGCCTCCCCAAAGACATGGAGCACCACCAAAAGCAACTAAACACCGAGCTGAAGGCCATCCGGTCTTCAACAAAATCCATGATCCTGGTAGGTAGCACTGTCCTTACTTGATCTCTCTAATTTTTATGACTTTCAGTTCGGCTAAAAAGAAAATTATTATTCTTTTGCAAGCCATTCAGAAAAATAACGTCGTACACCGGCGAGTGTTGGAGCTGAGAAAAACAACCAGGTAGGTCATAGCAGAAGCCGAAGCCAAGACTGCCGAGCTCCAACAGACCCAAGCAAAGATGGCCGAGCTGGAGGCCGAGGTAACTCGTTTAATCGGACTAGTTGCCTCGGCTAACAGTGACAAACAACGAGCTCTTACCGAAATGAAAGATAAATATTTGTGGGAGATGGCCCAGCTTGAAGGCGCTAAAGACGCCGAAATAACAGTTCTGAAGAAGCAAGCTGAAAACTCCGAGCGGAAGGGTTTCAAGGAAGGCGAGGCTGCATACATCCAGCAGTGTGAAGCTGCGAAAGATTTGTTCTTTAAATGCGGCTGGAGGGGTGCTGTGGAGCGGCTCGGTTATGGTCCTAACACCGAGGTCTACAATGCTCCTCAGTACTTCATTCCGGCCTCACTGGTGGAGTATGCAGCCGATCTACAGAAGCAATTCCTCGAGGCGTCTGATGACGATGATGATGAAGATGAACCAACTGAGACTCCGGTTGTCAACGAGCCTGCCAATCAATCAGCTCGGCTGGAGCCAGTAGTTGAAGACTTGACAATCGAAAACGTGCTCCCAACCGAGACTGCTCTAACGTCTGACACCGGTGTCCATGTTGGTGATGAAGCCGATCTTGAAGATCTGTTCAACTAACTCTATAGTTTTTTCTTTTGTTTTTGAACTTGTAACTGGGTTGCGGCCCCTCTGTTGTATTCGTTTTGCACTTTAATGAAAAAAATTTCTTTTGTACTCAACTCTTATTTCGGTTTGCTTACCTGTTTGAGCATGTTTTCTTGCAATATTTTTGACCGAGATAGCGTATTCCGGTTTCAGCTGGTCAATCTGACTTACTAGCCAACCACTCTTTAGCCGATATAATTATCTCGGCTGAAGAGTACAAAGAGTTGGTTTAATCCAGCCAACCACTCTTCAGCCATAAACTTGCTTCGGCTGAAGAGTAACAAGTGTTGGTTTAATCCAGCCAACCACTCTTCAGCCATACAACTTACTTCGGCTGAAGAGTACAAAGAGTTGGTTTAATCCAGCCAACAACTCTCCAGCCATAAAACTTACTTCGGCTGGAGAGTAACAAGAGTTGGTTTAATCTAGCCAACCACTCTTCAGTCATAAAACTTACTTCGGCTGAAGAGTACAAAGAGTTGGTTTAATCCAGCCAACAATTCTCCAGCCATAGAACTTACTTCGGCTGGAGACTAACAAGAGTTGGTTTAATCCAGCTAACCACTTTTCAGCCATAAAACTTACTTCGGCTGAAGAGTACAAAGAGTTGGTTTAATCCAGCCAACCTTTAAGTTGGTTTTTCCAGCCAATTTAGAATAGAGTGTTTGGTTATTCCGACCAAACGTCATGCAGCCTGGATCCTTATCCTAGGCTTAGGAGGAATGTTGGTTTAATCCAGCCAACCTTTAAGTTGGTTTTTCCAGCCAACTTAGAATAGAGTGTTCTTTCTGCCCCTAACTTACTAATTTACTAAGACAAACGTTTACAGCGAAAAAATGCTTATACTGAAAAGAAAACTACTTGTTTTATTGAGAAAGGGAAAAGGTTACACATATTTGAAAAGAAAAAAGCTAAGAATAAAATAACTTGAGATTGGCAGTATTCTATGACCGTGGAATTGCCTTGCTGTCCTCATCTTCTAAGTGGTATCCCCCTTTGCCTGCTAATCCGATCACTTTGTAAGGTCCTTCCTAGTTAGGCCCTAGTTTGCTATCTCCTGGTACCAAGGTATTTCCCATTACTTTGCGCAGTACCCAATCTCCGATCTTGAATTGCCTTGGATGCGCTGTTTTGTTATACTTTCTGGACAATTCTTATTGGTAGGAGGCGATGTGAACCAATGCTCTGTCTCTTCTTTCTTCCGCAAGGTCAAGCTCCAATGCTATGCCTTCGCCATTTAAGTCAGGGTCAAAGTTCTCGCTTCGAATTGTGGGGAGGCCAACTTCTAATGGAATGATTGCTTCCATGCCATAAGCTAAGGAGAATGGTGTTTCCCCTGTTGATCGGCGAGGTGTGGTGCGGTAAGCCCATAAAACATGAGGGAGCTCTTCTGCCTACTTGCCCTTCGCTCTCTCTAACCTTTTCTTCAATCCATCCAAGACTACCTTGTTTGATGCCTCTGCCTGACCGTTTGCTTGGGGATATGCCGGTGTAGAATTGTAGAACTCTATCTTGTACTCTTCACAAAAGCCCTTGAAAATCCTACTGTCGAATTGAGTGCCGTTGTCTGATATCAGTGCCTTTGGTATGCCAAATCGAGTGATGATATTCTGCCAGACAAACTTTTTCACATCTTTTTCCTTGATTGACGCCAAGGCTTCTGCTTCCACCCATTTTGTGAAGTAGTCGGTTGCTGTAAGGAAGAACTTCCTGTTGCCGGGTGCTGTTAGAAATGGCCTTACTATGTCCAATCCCCACATTGCGAAAGGCCATGGGCTAGTTAGAGGTAGAAGTTCTCTGGCAGGTTGGTGTATTTGATGTGCGAACTTTTGGCATTTTTCACACTTTTTGACATATTTCTCTGAATCCGCTTGCATGTATGGCCACCAATATCCTTGTGAGATTGCTCTGTATGCCAGTGATCTTCCTCCTTGATGGCTGCCGCATACACCCTCATGTATTTCGAACAGGAATGCTTCCACTTTGCTGGGGTGAACACACTTTAGGTAAGGTCCTGAGAACGACTTTTTGTACAATGCCAAGGATGGAGAGAGCTAAAATCGCTGCGACTTTACTCTTATTCTGTTGGCTTCTTTCTTCTCTTCTAGTAGGGTGTCGTCTTTTAGGAACAGTATGATGGGATCCATCCAAGAAGGGCCTAACTCTGCACAACATACCTCTTCTGCTTCGGGGTCTTCAATGCTTGGTCTAGGTAGGTAGTCGATCAGCAATGGATGAGGGATGGAGGTGTCTACCATTGAGGCGAAGCCTGCTAGTTCGTCTGCTTTGCTATTTTCCTCCCTACCGATATGTTCTATCCTGACTACATCAAATTTTTTGACCTCTGTTCTGACCAACTCTTGGTACTTGGCCATCCTATCATCCTTTGCTTCGTAGTCGCCAGATATTTGGTTTACCACTAGCTGTGAGTCGCTGTAGACCATTAGCTCGGTGGCCTTCCTGTGGAATGCTGACTTGAGACCTACAAGAAGCGCTTCATACTCCGCGTCGTTGTTTGATGTCGGGAAGCCAAGGTTGATCACCTGCTCCACTACTAAGCCGTCTGGAGAGATGAGGACTATGCCAAGACTTGCTCCATGCCGGTTGGATGCTCCATCCACGAAGAGCTTCCACATCTCTCCCACGAACAACTTCCAGCAAGTAGAGGGATCAGATGATGCCTTTGGATCTTCTTTGTTGCTGGTGTCTTCTTCAAGGTCCATGCTTGCTCTCTGCCCCTTGCCATATGGTTGTACCAAGTCTTGTTTTGTTGGTGAGTCTTGACTTGGTGTAGCATGGTTTGCTTTTTCCTTCCTCGTTTTACTCTGGTCTGCCTTGGGGCCTGACTGAGTAACCAGTGCTAGGGGTTGCGTTATTCCGACATCAACTTCCATTCCTAGTTCGGTTGCTTCAGTCAGGTCGACTGGGCAGATATGATGACTTCCAGGGGTGAATTCTGCGACGAAGTCTGCCAATGCTTGTGCCTTTATTGTGGTTCTGTGTTGGAACTTGATGTCGTATTGCCCCAACTCAACTGCCCACTTTAAGATTCGCCCAGAAAAGTTAGCCCTTTCAAACAGAGCTTTTAATGGGAAGGCTGTGAGGACAACTATAGTGTGGGCATGAAAGTAGTGCGACAACTTTCTTGAGGCCATCATCAGGGCCAATGCCAGTTTTTCCAATGGCAAGTACCTTGTTTCACCGCCCAGCAATGTCTTGCTGACATAATAGATGGGCAGATGTTGGATTCCTTCTGTACGGACCAATACTGCGCTAATTGCGTGCTGTGAGACTGCTAGGTATACGAATAGTTCTTCTCCAGGAATTGGGGTTACAAGTAGTGGTAGAGAAGACATGTATTCCTTCAAGCTTTCCAGAGCTCGGTCGCATTCGTCGTCCCACTCAAACTTGGCCTTTAGAGCATGGAAGAATGGTCGTAGTCTGTCTGACGACCGGCTTATGAACTGATTAAGCGCAGCTGCCATACCGGTGAGATGCTGCACTTCTTTTACTGAGTTTGGTCTCTCTAGATCTTGAATAGCCTTGATCTGAGATGGGTCCGCCTCAATACCCCGGTTGGTCACCAGGAAGCCCAGGAATTTGCCAGATCCTACTCCGAATGCACACTTCGACGCGTTGAGGCGTAACTTGTGCTTTTTCAGGATCTCAAACATCTCACCTAGGTCCTTGAGATGGTCATGCTCATCCTTGCTCTTGACCACCATATCGTCGATGTATGCCTCCATTGTTTTGCCCAACAATGGCTCGAACATCTTTGTGACCATCCTTTGGAATGTAGCCCCTGCGTTCTTTAGGCCAAAGGGCATGACCTTGTAACAGTATACTCCTCTTGGAGTTGTGAAGGATGTCACTTCCTGATCTGGTTCATGCATGGCGATTTGATGGTAGGCTCTGTATGCATCCAGAAAGCTAAGTCGGTTGTGCCCTGCCGTTAGGTCTACCAGTTGATCTATCCGTGGTAGAGGAAAGTTGTCTTTTGGGCACACTTTGTTGACCGTTTTGTAGTTGACGCAGACACGCCACTTGCTATTCTTCTTTGGCACTACGACTGTGTTGGAGATCCATCTTGGGTAGTGCATTTCTCTAATTACTCTTGCCTCCAGCAGGTTTCCTATTTCTTCCGCCACTATCTCTACATGGTGGAGTGCCGATCTGCGTGTGCGTTGAATGATTGGTCTAGCGGATGAGTGGACATTGAGTTGGTGGCATATGAAGTTGGGATCAATGCCTGGCATGTCGTATGGTGTCCAAGCGAACACTTCGATGTTAGAGGTCAAAAATTCCAAGACCTCTAATCTCTCAGTGCTAGACAACGACGAACCGAGCAAAAAGAACTTATCCAGGTTCTTTTCATCTATTCTTACCTCTACCAAGTCTTCCACCGCTTTCTGACTTGCCGCTTTATGAACATCTGCGAATAGTTCATTACTCTCAGGTTCTTCCACCGAATGAACGTATCCTTTGGCAGCGCGGCTGCTATTCATCGTAACAAAGCACTACTTTGACATGATCTGATCTCCATAGACTTCTTCTATTACTCCGGTGTCATTGGGGAACCGCATTACTTGGTGGTAGGATGACATCACCGATCGCATGGCATGCAGCCACGTTTTGCCCAAGATGATGTTGTAAGTGGAGGGGACCTTCAACACCCAGAACTTCACTTGTTTTGTCACACTCCCTGCTCTGACTGGGAGGATTATTTTGACGACGGGCCATTCTGGCATGGAGTTGAATCCGATCAGGGGAGATACGGCAGGTGCCAAGTCTTTATCTTGTAACTTTAATTGTTTAAAGGTTTCGTAGTACATGATTTCATATGAACTACCCTGGTCAATCAGAATCCGCTTGACGTCAAAATCCTTGACTTGGAGAGTGACGACCAGGGCATCATTGTGAGGGCAATATATCCTTGCCAAGTCTTTATCCGAAAAAGACATGACATTCGTGGCCTCTGTCTTCCCCTTCTTGATGGCAGGTTAGGCACTTAGCACTTCTCTCAAGTGCTCAGCCTTTTTAATTGATCCTCTGAGCTCGCATACACGCTCAAGTTCGAAGACTCCATGTATCACGTTGATTACGCCTTGAGGTGGGGCATCGATCGGCATTCCGTTGGGGTTATTATGGTCCTGGGGGGCTGGCTATGCCCCTCATTCAATGTATTTATCCAGGTGGCCTGCCGCCACCAATTCCTCCAGGTGCTGTTTCAATGGCGTGCAATTCTCAGTGCGGTGCCCCTTTTCTTTATGGAAGGTGCACCGTGACCTGTCGTCGTAGTCCTTCTGAGCCTCGCCTAGCTTGGCTGGCCACTTGACGAAAGGCTCGTCTCGAATCTCGCTAAGTATTCGGTAGATCGGTTTCTTGAAGACCGTGGTTATGGCAGTGCAGACTCTCAACCATCTTTTGTCCTGGTCTTCTCCGTTGTCTCTTCTGCCACGTCCGTTTCTGTTCGAACAGTCTACCGCGTTGACCTTTGCCGAGGCCTTCTTTTCTGGTGCTATGGTCGCGCCAGATTTTTCTTTGGCATGTGCGCCGTCCTCTTCCACCCTGATGTGCTGATGCACTATTTCCATCAGGGCTTCCATGGTGAGGGGCGGTGTCATGGTGATAGAGTCCCTTAGTCTGTTCCCGACTGGAAGGCCTATTTTGTACTGCGCAATGGCGAGATTGGTGGGACAATCCCCAATCTGGTTGAAGGTCTCCCAGTAACGACTGTTATAGGATCTTAGGGTCTTCTTGTCACCTATGTCGATGGAGAGTAGTTGGTCGATCTCCACCGGGGTTTTAGTGTTTGTTCGGAACCTTGTTACGAACGCCTCCGCTAATTGTGCCCAAGAGGCTATGTTGCCCTCTGGAAGTTTCTCAAACCAAGTCAAGCCTAGGTCACCAAGGCTTGATGGGAAGAGGATGCACATCAAGGCCTCGTTTCGTCGGTATACGGCCATGACTTGGCGAAAGTGGCTCAGGTGTGAGTAGGGGTCCGTCTTCCCTTCGTATGTGGTGAATTTGGGCTGTAGGAAGCCTGATGGTAGGGGCGCATTCTTTATCGCCGGAACGAACGGTGAGGTCTGTAGTCTCGCCAATGCCTTGTCCGTTGGTTCGTAGGCAGGGCGCGGTATTGGCATTTCGACCTCGGTGCTTTCGTGCGTCCGAGGAGCCAACCGCTGTAAGGCAGAAACTCTATGTGAATCACGTGCCTTGGCGTCCTCCTTCTATCGTGCCTTCTCTTCTAGCACGGATCGTAGGTCGGACGATCTGGGCAACTCTGTCTGCCTAGACCTTGTCTAGTGCGTATGCGAGGGCCAATATGTGCTTCCTTCGGTGTACGACCTCTCAGATCTCGTCCTCTCAGACCTGGAGTGACGAGTTCTGAAAGATTTGGATTATGTATCGCCTGTCCTGAGGCTCTTGTTCTTTGCTTGAGAGGGTGTAGTATTTCTACTACGATTTTCCAAGTGGCGAGGGGGCGTCTTGTTTGTGCGCCCCTCTCCTGTCGCCACTCTTTTTCCTTTCACCTGACGCTTTAGAGATTCCATGTCCGCCGCCATTCGACGTATCAACTCATCCTGCTCCTTGACGCGATCCTCTAGAGCTTGGGGATCAATCCTCCGCCTTTGTCTGTCTGGACTCTGTGAACGGGAGTGATGAGGGCTGTTAGTCCGCCTTCTTCCTCTTGTATCCCTCCTGGGATTATGCCTTTGTGGCTCTAAATCCCCTATGGGAGGAACAAGAGGTAGACCCTCGCGCCTTGCACCTCCCTCTGGTGTTTGTTCGTCAATGGCGAATTGTGGCAAATCGTTGTTGTGCGCCATTGATTCTAAAGAAGAAAAGCTTGATCAAGAGGTTTTGTTCTTGTCTGAATTCCCACAGACGGCGCCAATTGTACGGGAAAGAAATAAACCTTCTCGTATAATCCTGTTGATCAAGTCTGCGCTCCTTCGTACGTCGTCGCTTTATCACCTGAAAACACAAACGTGAGCTAGCTGGCGAGTGTGTGCCGGAGACCTCTCCGATGCCTAAGTCAGTAAGCTTGACAAATAGACAAAAGCTCTGTGTGTTCAGAAAACAAAGTTGTGTGTTACCTCTCCATAGGTGATTTTTGTGAGCTTTTATAGGTTTCGTGTGGCATAATCCTAGTAGGACTCTTACTTTTCCATGTAGAGTCCTCCTAGGATTCATATTCCCGAAGTATAATGCTTATCCTTCAACACCCCCCTCACTGCTTAAACCAAGTGAGATGGTTTTACCATGGTCGGACTCTAATATAACCGAAGTAAACATGACTATGCTTAGCCGCAGAATAGGCCGAACTATCCTTAATTCGGCTCTCCCCTCTACTACTCTTACCTCAGCTTCTCATGTACAACTCACGGTGTGGTTAGACCGAACTAACATGTCAAGACCGATTTAACTCTAAGACCGGTCTAACTCCAAAGCATCTTTACACCAGTCTAACTTCAATCTTCCCTTGGACCGGACTAACTTCCGGGCTTTGGGACCGTAATAACTCCAAAACATCCACAAGACCGAAGTAACTTATACGGCTATTTTACTCGGCCCTTTGTACTGCGGCCCATAACAGCCCATTCCTAGCTCGGCCCAATTTTCATATAAATTACCCTCTCACCCTGGATTAATGCAAAATGAATAAAGAATGACCTGATATTGTTGCCACGGTTTGACAGGAATCTTCCCAAAATATTGATGGCAAGCACCCGCAAGCCACTGTTGTCTTCAATGCTCATAATTGTTTCAACACATTTATATAAAATGGCATTCCCAACATTTTTGTTCGACTCAATTTTTGTTGCAACCTGGAAAAAGAATACAGCAATGTCACTAGTACCATTAGACTTTGTCCTATGAACAGGGTACATTCTCTGCATTCATATTCAAGATAAATATGCTCATCTACTTTGAGATTATTAGAGAAACAATAGAAAAATAATGATATTCACACTCCACTTTTAGCCTCACACTCCACTTGCGAGAGGCAAAGCACAAACAAAGGAGTGTGGTAAGCTTAAAGTGCAGTATAAATATCATTGCCATAGAAAAATGTTACATATAATTGATTAGAGCATGCATCATCAAGTCAAAAGAGAGAGAGTATTCATCAATCATATGAAGCATAAAAAACATACGTATGTACATCTTTGCAAGACCACAGGATAATTTATTTTATTAAGCATGCAAGAGCACAATCATACATTATCATATCAAAAGAAACAGTAGTCATCAATCACATGGAGCATAAACAAAACAAGTATGCAAGAACACAAAGCAGAGAAGATTGCCATTGAGGTAATATATCTCATTGAGTATGTGTAATTGCGGACCAAGGTACTGAGCGGTTGAGAAAATAGGCAAGAATGTATGTAAATCATTTGGATAGTTACAAATTTAGATAATATGTTGAGAAATAAGCAATATAAGAAAATAGTAAAAAAATAACCTAGGTTTCATTCACCAAAAGTAGTATCATAGCGAATTGCCAATTCAACCACAAATAAATTTCTGGTTAAAAAATAAATATATAAATAATCACACAGTAATAATAAATAGTAAATAATAACACACAAGACATTGTCAATAGTTTTATACACTTTTTCAACTAACATAGCATGAATTGATTGCAAGAGCGAGGGAGTACAAATAGCAGCTGACCTGAGCAAGAATGTCGTTCATGCAATCGCTAGCATCTGCATCTCCGTGACCCAATATGCGCAAAACCCTGAGTAATCTGATATGGAGAAAAGGATCTGTAATCCCAGAGATGTTATACTCAGGTGCATATGGACTGTTCACAACATCCTTTAAAGATTTGACCTCAGCCTCTGTGCATTTCTACAATCACATAAAGATACAATTCTAGTCACATTGAAAAATTGATTAGATAATCAAAAACATGATACCCCGTATTTCTAGAAGAAAACAGTATGGTTAAATTATTTCTAGAAGAAAACTTTCTGTGACAGCTAAGACATCAAGTTTTTCACTACTAAAATTAAATTAAGAATAGTGGTGACAGCAAACAAATGTCATTCTTTCATAGCAATGAGAAGATTGAATTACCTATATTACCAAGAATCCAGCAATAGTAGTTATAATTTCGTTACAAAGTAGTTCTAGAGCCATTAATGACTGAAATTATTATCCTCAATCCACAAAACCCAGTCCAAGACAATAGGCACTCAAACAAGTAAGTGGATCCACCTCTCAACTTACAGATTCCTTAACATGTACTGCCCATCATCTGTTTATAGATAAACAAAACCAAAATATTCCCTTCTGCAGAATAAGTCTAAGCCTTGGTATTCTAAATATTTATAGGAATTCCAAAATTTGATATTTCCTCGGGAGCTTCCCTTTACTCTGAACTGTCATGGTTTCCACAGTTGCCGTACTTGTGATCTTTTCATAATGCTCCTTAGAAAACCCTAGGCCATTAGAAAATGTGGGCTTCTATAGGATGATACACAAGTTCAAGGGCCCTTTCCGAATATAAGCATCTGAATCCTGAAGATACACAGTGAAAAGCATATGGTAGTCAGTTGCTCTAAAATATATTGCCTTCTTAAGGATAAACATATTTATCATAATTATGCATACCTTTCAAAATAAATAAACACATTATCTATGTGAAGAGAACAATCCTAGGGAAAAAAAAAAATCATTCTACAACCAACAATAAAGTATGCAGTCAACTTAATTACTGAACCAACAAACCAGTCCTCAAAACCTCTCTATGACATTTTTACATACACTTGGTGAGCATAAATCAAAAAGATCGGAGAAGTACACTATTCACATGTAGAGCAGGGAATTGCAACAACACCAATTTTTAATTCCATTGAATTACATGTGAAAGAGATCGGAGAAGATGTGAAGATTTATTACCCGTTGAGAAGGAGATCGTCATAGAGGAGCATGCGACGTTAGGGTGGAGAGGGTCGGATCCCTGAATCTGGCGACAGACGGAGGGAGAGGAGTTGCCGGAAGAGCTGCTAGGAGGAGAGAGAGAGAGGGGGAGGACCAGGGTGTGGCGATTGCTGCCGCCGTGGGGTGGTTGGAAGACGATGGTGGTTGCTTCGCCAGAGGAAATGACCACGGCCACGAGAAATAGGATCAAGATGGCAGTGGTGGTGGCGACTTGTGGCCGCGGCCGCGCGATTGGTGGGTGGAATTGGAGGTCAATGAGAGAAGTGAGAAGACGGTAGGTCTCTCTTCTCGCTAGAGAGAGAGGAGATGGGGGAATTGATTTACCCACGGTTTGGGTTGAAAACAAAATACATATATAATTAATAATAATTCGCGACTAAATATTTTAGTCGCTAATTATTTTTTTAATCCGTCTGAAATTTAAAATCTCCCTCTACATATTTTAGGTTTTTGGCGACTAAAATATTCTTTTGTCGCTATAAATATACTTTTGGCGACCAAACTTTTGGTCGCCAAAGATAAAAACTATTTTCTTTTTCCTTTCATTTGGCTACTAAACAATTTTAGTAGCTAAAACTAACTATACGGAGACAAAAATATTCTTTTGTCGCTGAAAATATACTTTTTGCAACCAAATTTTTGGTCGCCAAAGATAAAAAATAATTTTTTTCTTTTCATTCGGCTACTAAACAATTTTGGTAGCTAAAACTAGCTCTACGGCAACTAAAATTTCTTTTAGTCGCCAATTGTGATATTTTTAGCTACTAAAATTTTTTTTAGTCGCCAATTGTAATATTTTTAGCTATTAAATTTTTTTAGTCGCTAATAATCAACATTTCCCGACTAATAAAAATTAGTAGCTAAATATTTGACTTTTGCCGACTAATATTATTTTTGGTAGCCAAATCCGTAACTTTTGGCGACTAAATTTTTTTTAGTTGCCAAAAATGGTCGCCAAAAATTTATTTTCTTGTAGTGATATCATATACAAGTATAAAATTATAAAATCTTATGAAGCGCCACGTATTTATATTTTAGAAATACTGAATAATTATCTAAATCTTGAAAATAAGAAAAATCTTTAATTTGCCACTTCTTTTTTTTTTTTTTTTTTTTTCTTTCTTTTGCAGCAAAACAACTCCTCCTGAATTTTTTTTTTTTTTGGGGGGGCCCAATCAAATAGATGTTAAATTTACAAAGTTAAAAATAATTGATTATTGTAGTAGGAATGTGGGAGAGAAGAATACATAGTTGGAAGATAAGTGTTAAGAGGATGCATGTGGGATGCCATGTGAAGGACATTAAATAAAAATTCCCAACCTCCATTGACATATCGTCCCGTCCCATCCCATTCATATGTGACAATATTGAGTGAACCAAACAAGCTAACCCACATGTGAGAAATTAATTTAGTGTATTTGGTATTAATTTTTTGAAAATTAAGCTTTTTATTTTTTATTTTTTGTGAATATTTTTAAAATTTTAAATAATTTTTTAATTTTTTTAGATGTATCTTACTTAGATGTATCTAAAATATAAAATATTTATAAAAAAATATTTTAAAAATTAATAAATACACAAAAATATAAAAAATATATTGAATTCTTGTTTTTTTATTTTATTTTTTATTTTTGGTAATTAGTGAATTTTCTAAAAAAAAATATAAATATTATATTTTTTAAGTATATTTATATTAGGTGTATCTAAAAATTTAAAATATATATATATATATATATTTAGAAAAAAATTCATTTAAAAAAAATAAATTTTAAAAATTCAAACCAAACAAGTTAAACCCCTGAACAATGGATATGGAGCTGGAACCAATGTAGGAAACGGTTGTTAGAAGGATAAACAAATTATTTACTAGAAAAAAAAAAAGATATGGTTAGCTAAAACCCAGTGCAAAAAACACAAGAAAATGCCAAAAAGAATCATTCACTAGATAATGGTTGACAAAACTGATGGTTTTCAAATTTCCTTTTCAGCTTTTACACCGTTCCCTTCTAGATGGTTTTGGTTGCCGGTGGAAGACTTGGGTGGAATGTGAGCCTCTTTAATTAAATGTTTTCTTCAAGCCTATTAAGCTGAGAAGCCAAACTTGTGTGTGCATACATATGTATATATGTGGATGTGAATGTGTATATAACTATGATTAATGTTAGCGATTAAAATTTTATGATCTAAATAAATATATTTTTTAATTTTTTATTAAAAGATATGTAAAAAATAAAAAGGTAATATGATTCAAATACGTACACTCATCTAAATAAGTACACTTATTTAAGAGATATCAAATAAACTCCTAAAAGTTAGATATAGAAAAATATTTTAAAAAAAATAATGTGTAATTTAGATTTAGCTCTTATATGATATGCCCACAATTCAATGTATTTGAAATAACACATTATTTTTCCTCATATTTTGTGTGTCCAAGTTCTACCACTGGAAAAGTAATTGTATTCGGGATTAGAATTTACTCGTACAACCATGTGATCCTATGGGGTTACATTTCTATTGCAAATCCAATGGAAATGCATTACTTTATTTGGTGATGCGTGAAAGTGAAACATTCACATTCCAGAATAATCATTTTAAAATATTAATTTTTATGTTTGATTTATTTAAATATATATATATATATAACAAATGAAATTATTATTTAATATTATAAACAAATGATCATTTTAAAAACTAAAAAATAACCATTTTATTCCATTACAACCCCATGTCCTGAGTAGCAAAAATGCAAAATTTTATTAAAAATTTATGTAAAACATTACATATATATCTATAAAAAAAAAATAAAATAAAACAAACTCTTCAAGTATGGCATGCTGGTTACCTACACGACAAGAACTCACATGCAGGGAAGGCTATGCTACGTGGCCAAAAATAAAAATATAAACAATAAATAACAATGATTTTGTTGGCTTTTTGACTTTCAAAAGTTATTATTGTAATTGCGAGCGTGCCAGTAAGGGTCAATCAGTCCTTACAGAAAATTAATTGCCAATTAATTATCAGACGATTGTGTTTTAGTTCTTTCAGCCTCAATGAAGAGGACTTTTACTAGTAGTTTGATTTAGGAGAATTAAACAAAATAACAATTAAATGAAGAACAGTTGAAGTATTTCATTAAAATGAAAAACTTAAAATGATCCAAACTCAGTCTCGTAGAGGTTTACAGCGACAATCTACTTGAAACTACTCCTATGAACGAAATGCAGTGCAGGAATTTAAAATACAGGAAATGTAAAATAAGTATAATAAGACTGGTTTTTTGGATCTAAGTCTGGGGCTTTTTTTTAGGGCCTTCTCTGCTATTTATACTTCTCAAGGATCACCATCGAACTGCGTTTCCAACTGTCGAACTGCTCCTCCCTGATCGTTGATCATGTTGCCTTGTAATTAGCCTACTATGCAATCACTTGCAGTTAGACTTCCTTTTTAAATTTGAATTTAAATGTGAGTAACCGTTGAAGCCACATCACCTTGCCTCTCTTTGTTGATCCACTGCTACTCAGATTTTGTAATAACCAATACTAACTGCCACGTGTACGATCAGGATCGAAGACTTGACTAGCCTTCCTGTATTACCCTTATTCTGTCACGCGTCGAATTGTAATTGGTTTGTACAAAATATGTAGCCAACATTACCCCCCACACTAATATACCCAATACTCGATGATATTAGTGGATCAAGCCCTTTTCTCCACGTCTTAGAACGTACATGAGCTTTGCATTCTTCTAGAAATGCAACTGTCATTTATTATCTGCATTAACTCCCCTTCAACCTTTTGAACACCCCCACCACCTTAGTATTCGAACAGACTGATACATTTTAATGGCCGAATCAATTTCCTTCTCCATTGATCGAGCACACGAAGAGTCATCTGATGATGTTGTTCCTCCTCGAAAGAACCTTCATGCATTAATTAGCCGCCCTTACCCACCTTTCTATATTCAGGTCATGGATGTCTTTGCAAATTATCAACCCTTGAACTACGAACACATTGCCCTTAATCCTTTGATTAAAAAGCTTACAAATATGGACATGGGAAATCCTTCTTCTGACTCACCCTTAGACTACGAACAAACTGCTCTCAATCCTTTGATTCAGAAAATTGCAAATATGGACATGGGAAGTTCTTCTTCACAACCCTCTGCATGGAATAAGGCTGCAGCTTCTTCTTCCTCTGGGACTTCTAACTAGACACACTGGTCAAAACCTGAGGCCTGTGATTTAAGGGAGCGAATCAACCATCACTTTGTCGAGTTTACTGACCCTTTAGAGTTCCCTTCTTATGCGCGAAGCTCGGTGGTCTATCCTTACGTGCCCATCGATCATCGACGTAGTTTGGAGGAAAATCTGCTTGTAGCATGGTATACATCCTCCATGCCTACAAAGACAGTGCATGTTGCTTGACGTCTCGAAGAGGCACAAGGGTACAATCCATCGTTCTTAGCCCAGAAGGCGAAGCTTTGCTCTTCTGACTGGCTCGATTATATTAATGCCCTTGTTCCTTTTGCTCTTGCTCCTCCTCCTGAAGTGGAGACTTCCATGCCTTCTCTTCCGCCAACTCCTTGCTGGATAGAGAGGCTAAGGCTTGCCCTCTTCACGGATAAGGTTTTTCTATCTTACAAGCCTCCACCTTCCCCTAATCTAGTTGAGCAGAAGCAAGCTCAACTTCTGTTCGCGGCTTTCTCTCACTTGCCCTTCAATGTTATTGAGGACGAAGTCCCTCTCAAGAACTTTCGATGGGCTTGTGATATTCTGACTCGTGGTCATGTCCTTAATCCCCTCGTCCAAGCAGAACTTCATATGTTTTTGGACCAACTGCCATTGCTTCTCCACTGGCATCGGACCTCTATGACCACCACACAATCTTTAGATCAACTCTCGTCCCTTCGAGTTCATGCCCAGTACGAAGCAGAGAACTTCATTGAAGAATTCGATGATTTCAAGAATAAAGATTCTGCGTACTGGGATGACTTGGATATAGACGAATTGAAACAAGGATTGAGAGAAACAACATTCGAAATAAAGGCTGAAGAGCTCTTTTACGAAGTGAGAGCACATCAACTCATGCAGCCAATGTTAGAAGAAATAAAGGATAGAATAAAGAAAGAATAGAAATTCATTGATCATAGTTGGACTAAATTTCATGATCTTGTTATTTATTCCATTCCCTATTTTTATGAGCTTGAGTTTGTACCCAAATAGGGCCATTCGATGTAATTGCTTTTACTTTAATACCACTAAGACTTTTTTTCTTTGTTTGGTATGGTTTGATCTTGTCCCCATTTGTCTTTAAAGCAAATTCAGGCCTTCAAACTGAACAATCTTATATTTCGAATTTGGACTCAATCGTTTTAAATGAAACACTAAAAAGAACCAACAATGAACCTTTCCAATTCATGGCATATAGTTAACAATTTTTGCTGATTTTCATTTAGAATTAGTGCTTCGAATTTAACAATCTTACCCCTTAAAGTTGTTTTAATCATAACCAACATATGGTCATGGTTAGTATGATCAACCAATTTTAAATTGATCATTTTTGCTTTGAAGAATAGTCCATGCTGTTTTTAGTTCAAAAGACAATCTCTGTCCGTATGTATACAAACCAACTATTGGTTTTAATATTTCGAATACCAATTCCCATCCTTAAGAGGTCTCAAGTTTTACTTCGAAAGACATTACTTTTATTGAGAAACCTAAAATAGGTGTTCAATCCTTTTGAAGCAAACAAATACTTGAATATTCTTACATCTTTAGGTATGGAATGTGCTTCGAAGCTGGCTTGGTAGCTTCGAAGCCATTTATTATTTAATTTTTGGCGCCAAAATCAGGTTTCGAAGCCAAATACTATACTTTGAAGCTGGTTTCAACATCTGGGATGTATTTTTCCCTCCAAAAGTATCAATATTGAAGGAAGCTCTTCGTATTTGTACTTTTAATACTTTAACGAATTACGTGATTTATCTTCTGGACACAAAGGTTTTTTAACACCCTTTTTATTTCGAGTTTTGAAATCACTCGCTCTCTCAAAACACAAACCCTTTTCCTCTGTTAACCTACTTTTCCTTGCCTCTTTCTTGCTACTTGCTATCAATGGATTCTTCTTCTCTGAAAGTGCTTGCTGGTGATCGTATAAGCACAACCATGGCTTTGAAAAGATGTATTGATGAAGAGATCCCCAAGTTAAAAACTGATGAGTCAAGCGCCATAGACAGCCGCCTCTTCATTCCTCGTCACAACAACAAACAAGAATACGTCTTAGGTCCCATCTTTCGAGAGGCTCCTGCTCAACTTCCAGCTTTATACCCTCGTCTAGAGGACCATTTTCTTCTCTATGAAAGAGGGCTCAACTGGGAAAATTGGAGGGTAACCCGATCTCATCGCTGCTGGTCGACATTGAGAGCTGAATGAGAAGAATGGTATGACAGAGTTGTACATGCGCGAGAAGACGACCTGCAAGAGCTCTGTATTCTTGATGCCCTCTATCTTTCCAGGTTTATCATTCTTGAAGATCCTTTCTTGATTCCCGCTGCTCTTTGTTTTTGGAACACGGCTTTCAATTTTTTCCAATTTCGGTGTGGTATGATAGCTCCCACCGTTTTTGATATTTGCCATCTTTTAGGGCATTCACCCCTTGGCTCTCCTTTCACTCCCAGCTATCTAGACCTCCCTGTTAAGTTCTCCATTCCACCCTTAAACTCCTCTTGCAGTGATTTTGTAAAGGCCGAAAATAAAATGGTAGGTCCCGTGAGAGATAGAGAACTTTTTTCCTTCATTTTGTACTAGTTGTGCAAATTTCTCTTTTGTCCATCATCTCAGAGGATTATGCCTAAGTTCGCGCCACTTGCGAAGACACTTGTTTTGAAAAAATGCATAGCCCTGGCTCCTTACCTCTTAGGCCATGTTTATAGAGCCTATTCCGAATTTTGTGAGAAACCTCTTGATGTGAACGAAGTGGGTCCCCTTTGGGTGCTCCAACTTTGGCTCTTTGCTTACTTCACTGATTTGTATCCCAAATACTTAAAATTCCTTGTTCAGGACCCTAGCACTTATGGGGAAAAATATGCCAGAGTTGTTCTTTATCATGCTTCCTTTGCCTACTACTTCACATTTTTTACCAACTTCCCGTTTCTCCACCTACTGCCTTCTTCTGCCCTTTTGATGCCAACAAAGGACCTGCTTGGCTTCGAATATTTTTAGCTGATAAAGAGTGCTCTATCCCGCCTCATAAAAGCATGTGGGCTTCTATTTTGCTGCCGAGGGAGCTATTCATTGGCACTTTAAACCCTCGAGCTTGTAAGTGTATAGCTGAGGTGTATTGTCCTTCTCAATTTGCTAGGCAATTTGGCTTAACTCAGGGGATTCCCATTCCACTCTGCAGTCTCTTGAATGTCCATCTTACAGCCAGAGACCTGAGAATACCCAAATCAAAACTGGAAGAAGCAACATTCAAACTGTTGAAAGAATCGAGTGAGTTCAAATTTGTCCTCTTCCTTCATTCTGGCCTGGCTCTGAAAAGATTTCAAAACTGGTGGACAACCAATATGGAAGTGTGCCTATTCGTACACCCTCATGACTTACTAATGGGGTTAGGAGTGCCTTCGAAGGCCAAATCAACCACAGTTGAGAATATCCCCTCTCTTTCCACAGCTGCCAAAACTGCTCCTGCAGCCTCATCCTCTCCTGCTAGAGTTACCAGAGATGCTTCAAAGAGGGGTAAGTATTTTTCAGGTTTCCCCTTAGACTCTTTTGTTTGTTTCCTTTACATTCATACCTTTTGGTGCAGGGTCTCCACAAGAAGAATCTCCTAAGAGGGCTGAAACCCTAGCTACTCTCAAGGACAAACAAAAGCAGAAAAAGAAAAGGAAGCTGATACTCACTCCTAAGGAATCTGAATCCCAGATTGAAGAAGAAGAGATTGAGAAAGAATAGGAAGTACCATTACAGAGGAGAAAGAGGGAACAGATGACTGTCTTTTCTTCGATTGAAGATCCCACTCATGAGACAGCTACTAGAGTAGTAGAAGAGGAACTTACTTTTAAGGAATCTGAATCCCAGATCGAAGAAAGAGAAATTGAGAAGGAACAGGCAAGACCAATACATAGAAAAAAGAGAAGGAAGATGACTGTCTCTCCTTCTGATTTGGTCAAAGACCTTATTCATGAAGTAGCTGCTAAGGCAGTAGAACAAGAGCATTCTAAGGCCATCATTGTCTTTGAGAGAGCTGAGAAGAGGTGACAGCAGCAATTCTTAAGAGATGAAGCGACTCTGGCGATGAAATCCAAAGGAAAGCGCAAAGAAGGCAACATATTCGAGCACTATTCCCTTCGAAGCTTTCCTATTGCTGCTATCATTTCTGAAACAAGTAATTTCTTTCATGCTTCTACTGTTTCTTCCTTATCAAATTTTTGGTATTGAAACTTGACATTACTTTACATATCTTCTTTTGTAGCAACAACTATTGAGCCTATTCTTTCAATAAGGACTCCATTAGTTGAAGTTGAAGTTGATCAGATGCAAAATGTGAGGACTATTCAGATAATACTCCCACTTCCTAGGCCTACATTCAGTGTACCCTCCTTGAGGCCAAGCATTCCTGCATCTCTTTCCTTTGGATTAAATCCGTATCTTCCTTACTTATCTTTGGATCTACCTCAATTCAGTTCTCTTTCGAGCCTTGGTCTTCCCCGTCCTCCTAAGGAAATTCCAACTGATACTCCATCTCTGATGGTAGTTGATTCCCCTACAGAGGGTGCTGGCAGCTCTCCAACCCATGGTTTATTATCTTTACCTACTTCCAACCCTTCTTCTCTTGACTTATTGGTGGCTAGGACCATAGAGACTGCTGAAGATGCTCCACCCATCTCTCCTATCCCTATGTAGTCCTCTGTGCCTTCCACTACAACTCTTTCTGCACCTCTTTTGTCCACGGATGAGGTAGATATCTTCGAAGCAAGACTTGCCAGTCTCTTTGATGTGCTCTCTACTTCTTCAATAGCCAATGATGAAGCTGAGCCATTAGTTTTGGTTGACTCTCTACTAGAAAATTTTCAGAGTCCTTCTTCCAGTAGTAAGCCTTCTACACCTCTGATAAACTTGGACAACTGCCTGGAACTATTGACATCTTTTTCAAGGATTCCTTTCGAGGCCCTAGAGAGACCTATAATAAGGAATGGCTTC
This sequence comes from Camellia lanceoleosa, assembly GCA_025200525.1. NCBI lineage: Eukaryota > Viridiplantae > Streptophyta > Magnoliopsida > Ericales > Theaceae > Camellia > Camellia lanceoleosa. Next base: position 172,520,550 of record CM045766.1, read on the forward strand.
CTTTAGTGCTGCAAAATTGTTGAGCAATCTGGCATGACTGTCTCAAGTCATCTATCTCAGGCAGCAGCTACTATTGACTTCTACATCAATATTCACTGTGCTGCCAAGGCTGTAGAGGAGAAATTGGTCAGAGATCAGGACTTTGTTTCAACAGCACATACTGAGATATCAGAGCTAAAGGAACAACATTCCTCTGTCTCTCAATTTCGTACTCAACTACTGGAGAGGAAGGCTTAACTTGAGGATGAGTTATCTGTAGTCAACCAGGCCTTAGCCCGAACTGATACCAAGTTGCTAATCACCAACCAAGGACTGGCCGATTGAAAGCAAGAAATGACTACAGCCATTCAGTTGATTTCATCCTTGAAAACTAGAACATCTGTTGTAAAAGAACAACTAAGGCATTGTAATGATTTCTAGGCCAATTTATGATAGAATGTATTTAATTCTTTATGAAAAAACAAACTCTTGTTTTATCATTTGAGTATTCTTGTGTTCTTGTACTTAGTATTTATTTTATTCCTTGTGTTTCCCAAATGGTTGGAAAATAAGGCTTTAAATATCTGCCATTAATCTTTTTGGGATGTACACATCCATTCAAATTTCTCAAATGGTATGCTCCAAAAGGCAGGACTCTATGAATTTGATATGGTCCTTCCCAGTTAGGTGACCATTTGCCAAACTTATGGCTTTTAATTCCTATTGGGAGTATTGTCTTCCAAATGTGTTTGACTTTCTTATTATAATTTTTGGCTGCTTTTTTCTTTTGAAAAAGAATGCTATTTAATGCCAGAATTCTAGCTTCATCTATGCTTTCTAATTCCAAGCACATACTCTGATGGTATTGCTCAGGATTTAACTGGTCTTGGCATTTTACCCTCAAGGACTTAACATTAATTTCCACAGGTAACACTGCATCATGCCCATATACTAAGGTATAAGGAGTGATTCATGTGCTTAACCTTGGGGAAGTTCTATAAGCTCACAATACATCTAACAACAAGTTATGCCAATCTCCAGGATTATCCTCCACAACTTTTTGTATTCCCCTTTTCAAGGACTTATTGGATGATTCAGCTTGACCATTGGCTTGTGCATAATAGGGGGTGGAATTAACAAGGCTAATTCCAAACTCTGCCACAAAAGACTTTACCATTTTCCCATCAAACACAGTCCTATTATCAACAGTTATAGTCTGTGGAATACCAAATCTGTGGATTAAATCCTTAATGAATCCAATAACCTCAGTTTGGTCTACAGCCTTGTATGTCTTAGCTTCGACCCATTAGTGAAGTAATCAGTGGCCACTAAAATGAAACAATGATATTTCGAAGAAGGTGGGTGTATTTTCCCCATCATATCCATGGCCCATCTTCTAAATGGGTAAGGCTTTACTATTGCATACAGGTCAGTTATGGGCACATGCTTGATCGTGCCATACTTTTGACATGCCTGGCAACCCCTTGCATATTCTATGCAGTCTTTAAGGATAGTTGGCCAATAGCAGGAATGCCTTCGAAGCAACTACCTCATCTTCACACGAGGCTGATGAGTACCACAGATGCCTTCATGAACCTCAGCCATAGCTGTCAATGCTTCTTTTGGGCCTAAACATTCCAGTAATAAACCATCTCCCCCCCCTTTTGTAGAGAGCATTACCGTATATGATGTATTGCATAGATTACAATTTAATTTTTCTGCTGGCCTTCAAGGATGGGCCAACCAAGTACTGCATTATTGGATGCCTCCAATCTTGTTCCTGCAAGTCATTATGATTGAGGATCTGCATCAATTTCCTCTGTCTCCCCATTGCCCAAGGCCATCATTATTTTCTGATGTAAAGAGGAAGACACACACTTGTTAGTGTGAATCCAATCTCTACCAAGTAAAGCATTGTACTTAGCATTACTGTTGATGACGAAGAATGCTGTCATGCAGTCCCTAGTTGATGACGAAGAATGATGACGAAGAATGTTGATGACGAAGAATGCTGTCATGCCCAAGAACTTTTGTTCAGCCATGAAGGCTTCGAACATTTCTTCTTCAACCATTTCTTTCTTTTGGCCTAAGCCAACTTCTTTCTCTGCCTCGCTGTCACTCTCCATTAACGCCTTCTCCAATCCTGCTAAACTAGACTTCTCTCTGGCTTTTAGTTTAGAGTGAACTTTGGCTAACTGTTCTTTACTGCAACCCATCTTGCCTTGTAGAGTTGGTTTTGGAGTATGGTCTGACTTTGGATTCTTCTTTCCTTCTGTTTGTACCAATAAAGAACTCTCTTCACTTTCTTTCAGGTCTTGCTGGTACTGAGTGTACCTACGCTGAATTTTCCTCATTTGTGATTTAGAAATTACGGGGACCATATCTAGTTCCTTTGTTTTTGGGTGTTTAAGCAATACCCAATTGTTTGGAGCCACCAAAGGAGTTTTGACCATCCTGCCTTGGTTTCCAATTACATCTCTTTGGATAAACACTTCCCTAGGTTTGTTCTGCATCACAAACCAATCTGGGATCCCAGGTACCTACGAACTTACTGACCTGGTTGTTGAACTGTTTCTTTCTTCCTTCGAAGTCACCTTCGAAGCTGGCGGTGAAGGCCACTATTTGGCCCTGACTTCATGCTTTGGGCCTAACTCAGGCCTTTGATGAAGGTGTCCACTTTCTGTCCTGCGTGAGGCTGGTCTAGGGGGCCATTCTTTGGCTTTGATTTCATAAACTGAACCTCTCTCCAGTCTCCTCTCAGAATTACTGCTCTTCATTCTATAATAATTAGGTGGCCTGGACTCATATAAAGGCCTCTTGCCTTTGGAATGCATTCTATCAGCTGTTGGTTCAACCATCAATGGCTGCTGCCTAACACCAGATGGATATGGCCTTTTATTGTAGGCATTGGTTGGTTTGGGACGTCTCTGCACATCCCTGTAATATTGCTTCCCATAAATTGGAAGCCCTTTCAACCATTTGTAGCTTAGTCTGCACCTGGGACACATCCTTTGCATTACAGCTGCTTCTAAGGAGTCGTCATCCAGTGCTTCTTCATCAGAGTCTTCCCTCTGGTGTGAGAAACCTTGTCCAATAGCTGGTAGATTTCCTGTGTCCTTCTTGATAGTTGTTTGGTTGGCAACATGCATCTGCACATTGACTTCTCCCAATTCTTTCAAGGACAAGCTTCGAAAGTCTGGCATTATGACATTGGCTGTCACCTCTCCAATTTCTGGAAATGGATTACTATTAATCCCCATGGCCTTTTCTGCTTTAGCTGGGAATTTCAAACTTCCTTTCCGAATTTGTTCTTGGATCCTGTCTCGAAAAACAGTACAGTTCTTAGTCGAGTGAGACTAAGAATTATGCCATTTACAATATACTTTTCCTTTAAGTTCATCAAGAGATGGAATTTTGACTCCTTTTGGCAATTTAAGGAAGTTGGCCGCAAGCAAATGATCAAAAATGTCATCTGCCTTAGTTAAATCGAAAGAGTATTTCCTGTGAAGGTCTTTCTTTTTAAATTACTGGTCAATTGTTGTATCCTTATGAATTAATGCTTTACAGATCACAGGTTCTTTCCCCACAATCTCTGCTGCATCGATCTCATAATTTGGATCTCTATAATATGTCTTATACGATGCATTATTTCGGTCTTGTTCCTCCTCCAGTAATGCTTCGTACCTAGACACCTTATAAGTGAGTTCCACTAAATCTCTGAACTCAGTCGAGTCAAACTTCTTTCTAAGCCTAAACTCTAAACCATTTTGAGCCAATCTCACGAATTCTGGCTCTGGTAAGATGACTCTACATTTATTTCGAGCCCTTTTAAATCTAGCAATAAACTAAGTAGCCTTCTCATCAGGCCTTTGACTCAATCATGCCAAGTCTGCCATGGAAACCTTTGGCTCTGATTGGAAGAATTGGGTATGAAATGCCTCTTCCATCTGTTGCCAAGTCTAGATAGAGTCAGGTGTAAGGTCAATATACCATACAAATGCTCCCCCAGTTAGGGAATTTGGGAATAACCTTAACTTCATATAGTCATTATTGGTAAATTCACCGCATTGAGCAGCAAACCTAGCAATATGCTCTACTGTTGATTGGTTTCCATTCCCATAAAAAAGGGCAAAATCTGGTATCCTGAAACCTCTTGGGTATTCATGTACCCTGTCTACCCATTCTAGATATAGTTTCCTGTACACAGGAGTCTGGACCCCCTGAGCCATCGGTCCACACATCTCTCTAACAATATCTGCAATTTGGTCCTTAGGGACCATATTTTGTGCCTACTGAACCACTACTAGAAGGGCAAACATAGGATTTGGCGGGCAAACTTGTGCCTGTGGTCCTCTTGGTCCATAAGGTAGTATATTTGGGACTGGTTGTCCCTGTGGTGCTGGTTGCTATTGGAGGTGTGGGTAACCCCTTTGAGCCTGTCCTGCGAAAGGACCTGTGAAAGGTGCTGGAACTGGTGTTGTGTCTCTTCCATTTATAGGAAAACCTTCCAACCCCCCAGGTGTAAATTCGAATAAGGGATTAGTGAACCCACTTGTACTAGGTATGGCTTCAAACATGGGATTTGGAACCATTCTTATGCCATTTTCTTGTACTGGGCCATATCCACCAAATTGCATGGCTTCACTGTTAAGTACTGAGGCATTTTGACCTGCTATAGGCCTCGGAATAGGTTCATTACCAAGACTGAGGTAATGGTATTTCATAGTTCTGATTACTAGTTTGACCATTAGAATGTCCATTAACTTGCATAGGCTATTTATCTCTAGCCAATCTTTGCTGAGGGACATTCGAAACTTCCTCCACGTGTCTTACGTTTGTTAGTTGGTGGTTATTCATTCGATCCAAAAAAGATGTTGCCCACCTTTCCATTGTGTTCATTAATTGCTGTCCCATAACATCTACTAGGCCACCCCATGGATTTATTGGTTGAGTAGATAGAACAGTGGATGGTCTAATTCCTTGGTCTCATCCAATATTATGAACATGTGGTACTTGTTCTGAATTGCTGGTCTGTTCGACCATAGGCTCTGATAAAATGGGAGTTTCCACAAGGTGTGTTATCACATTATCCTCCGGATTAGATATCTCTACCTCTCCTTCCACGCCTTCTTCCAAGCGTTTATTTTCTCCTTGTCTTCTATGTCTAGCCATTTAAATATAGTCCCATCGGGCGTACCAAAAATATATGTTGGCGTTTTGGCTTTCGAAAGTTATTATTGTAATTGCGAGCGTGCCAGCAAAGATCAATAAGTCTTTACAAAAAATTAATTACCAACCAATTATCAGACGATTGTGTTTTAGTTCTTTCAGCCTCAATGAAGAGGACTTTTACTGGTGGCTTGATTTAGGAGAATTAAACAAAATAACAATTAAATAAAGAACAGTTGAAGTATTTCATTAAAATGAAAAGCTTACAATGATCCAACTCAGCCTCATAGAGGTTTACAGCGACAATCTACTTAAAACTACTCCTATGAACAAAATGCAGTGCATGAATTTAAAGTACAGGAAATGTAAGACTGAAAATGTAAAATAAGTATAATAAGACTGGTTTTTTGGATTTGAGTCTGGGGCTTTTTTCTGGGGCCTTCTCTGCTATTTATACTTCTCAATTATGACCATTGAACTACGTTTCCAACCGTCGAACTGCTCCTCCATGATCACTGATCATGTTGCCTTGTAATTAGCCCACTATGCCATCACTTGCGGTTAGACTTCTCTCTTAAATTTGAATTTAAATGTGAGTAACTGTTGAAGCCACATCACATTGCCTCTCTTTCTTGATCCACTGTTACTCAGATCTTGTAATAACTAATACTAACTGCCACGTATACGATCAGGATCGAAGACTTGACTAACCTTCCTATATTACCCTTATTCTGCCACGCATCGAATTGTAATTGGCTTGTACAAAATATGTAGCCAACAGATTCATACTACTAAAAAAAATCACTAATAGTACTAATGCATTGAAAATGTCAAAAAAAAAGAAAAAAGAAACAAGGCATAGGCAGTGGGCGCCCCTTGCCACATCATTAGTGGTGCTATTAGAGTATCACTTTTAATACTCTCAACCATTTTTCAATAACAAATCTAGAAACGCATAATTCGATATGCAAAACAAATAAAAGGATAGGATTTTTGAAATCTAGATTGGGCGAATTATACTAACAGTCTCTATACTTTGAAACTTGTGTCATTTTAATCATTGACTTTTCAATTGTGACATATTTGATCCTGAATTTTGAATTTTGCTCCAAATAAGGATAATTGAAGATATCTTTGTTCAATTTCAAGGGCAAAATTGTCATTTTAATAAAATATAAACTAATTTGACAAAAATAAATGTCAAAAAAATATTTTTAAAATTAAAAAAATTATTTCTATCTACCAAAGATAAAATTATGTAAAATCAATAAATCTTTTACGCATTTATTTATTTATTTTACCAAATTAATTTTTATTATGCATTTATTTTACCAAATTAATTTTTATTAGGTCCGGAAATTATTAGAGAGACAACTGAGAAAGTTGTTCTCATTTGGAAGAGGTTAGCTATGGCCCAAAGCCAACAAAAGAGTTATGCTGATTAGAGGAGACGACCTTTATCCTTTGAAGAAGGTGACCATGTGTTTCTAAAAATCTCACCAAGGCGGGGTTTGATGAGATTTAGTAAGAGTGGTAAATTATCTCTAAGGTTCATTGGACCTTTTGAGATCTTGGAACGAATTGGGGAAATGGCATATCGATTAGCCTTATCGCCACAGTTTTCGAGGGTTCACAATGTGTTCCATGTATCTATGCTAAGAAAGTATGAACCCGACCCTTCACATGTACTTGATTGGGTTGATTTGGAGGTAGATGAGGATGCCTCTTATGAAGAACGACTGGTTCAAATATTAGATATCCGGGAGCAAGTGCTACGGGGTAAAACTATACCATTGATAAAGGTGTTATGGAGACACCATGGGGTTGAGGAAGCGACGTGGGAATGGGAGGCGGAAGTCCGCTCCAAATATCCGGATTTGTTTGAAAATGTTTAAAATTGCTTCTCGTTGTAATATTCCCTAGTGTTTGAGGGAAATGCATTGGGATTGTTAAATACATGTTGTTATGTATACTGTTATTTTAAGCAAGAAGTTGTTGTGGGTTGTCATTTCTTTCTGGGAAACTTTATGTTTATGAGTAGTTGTGAGGTTGTTGATAATGAGGTTACCGTAATGTAATGGTGAGATTTGATTGGGAACTAATATTGTGATTTGAAAAGGAAGCAGTGTGGTTTGATCGCTGGAAACCCTTGCTGAGTAGTTTGATTTGAAATTTCGGGGACGAAATTCTTTAAGGGGGGAAGGTTGTAGCGATCTCGGTTTCGATCTTTCTTTTGTGTTTTGCCACTTCGACTTTAAGGAGGGAAGGTGTAGCGATCCCGGTTTCGATAATTCTTTTATGTTTTGCCACTTCGATTGAGCCGGTCGGGGGTCGAGGGGGCAGCACCCTATTGCGGGGGTCCAGGGGGGCAGCGCCTTAAACAAAAATGCAAAACGCATTCGAAGTTGCTTGTCCGCTCGGTCGATCTGGAGTGCGAGAGAGGGCCGTACCTGCGGAAAACAGGACAGGGGGCTGAAGCACACTGCTAAAAAGGCAGGTGCGGCTAGAGGTGCGGGAAGTTGGGTAGATCCGAAATTTTTCCTTTTCTTCTCTCTTTAAGCTGATTGAATGTCACTTTTTATATATATATCTCTCTCTAAAACATTTCCTCTCCATTCTTTCTACATTTCTTACCAAAAACCTCACAAGATCTTTGATTTCTCCAAATCCATTGGGATTTAGATCCAAGTCCTTCATCAAAGTTGGTTATCTAGGCGAGGACTACGTTGTGTGCGGTGGAGATCAAGTTTAGGCATCGTTGATTTTGGGGTTTTAACTCGTTCTTCTTCAAACTTGAGGTAGGGATTTTCTACACTCTAATATGGTTTTTAACTTAGTTATTTGTTATTGTGTATAGATGATGAGATTTGGTTGTGGTTTGGACAAATCTAGGATTTGGGTGTGAAATGAAAAGAGAGGTTTTGATGAATATGAGGTAAACGAGTATGAGGCTTGAATATAAGATCAAGTTGTGCCAAAATAGTTGATTTTGGTTCTTGGGGTTGATATTTGGTGAAAGGGGGATTTTCCCTAATTTTGATTAAATTATTATTTTGCATAAAAATTGGGATTAACATTGAAAACGTGAAACTGAAAGGTTGTGATTATAAATGGTGATATTGGATATGTATTATCTCACCTATGGAAGTTTTGAATAAACTATTTATTTTGATATTGAACATCTCTTCAAAAATAATTGCACTGGGCTATCGGTGAAGGATAACTATGATTGTTGTAGAAATTGCATAAGGATTAGGCAATGTAGTGTTAATCCATTGTTGGTGTCATTGAATATGACTATATTATAGATACATTGCATATGTATGTTTATTGGGAGAAGAAAGGGGATGTACTCCATATGTGATTATGTTTATAAATACATTGCATATGTATATTTGTTTGGGAGGAGAAGGGGGATGGACTCCATTTAAAGCAAGTTGGCCGGAGTGTCCTAGGTGAAAGACCCGAAATTTTATATATAAATGGGTGCCGATTCCTTCGGACGAAATATCCATAAAATGGCAGGTTTGAAGTGTTTATGTGAGTTTTGCATAATTGAAAAATCATTGAATTGTAGTCTCATTTTGATTGTTGAAAGATAACGAATTTAACTCATGAATTGAGTAGCATATATGAACTGAAACTGAAATTAAAGGAAAATGAAATAAGGTTGGTCTTAGTGGCATATGGATATGCAGGTCTTGTGGATGTTTCAAGATCGATATTGTTTATGTACGTGGTATTTATACCTTTGCTAAACCTCATAAATTGTGTTAGATTATTTTTACTGGGATGTTGGCTCACCCTATATGGGAATACCATTTTCAAGTACAGGTGAGATGCTTCCTCCAAGGCAATAGTGTTGATGGAGTTTTGGGAAGCAAGAGCTTCTTCATTATGCTTTTATGTGTGTATGTTTGTTATTTGTAAAGCCAAGGGCTTAAGATGTAATGAGCGAGACTCAATTTGTGTAACCAAGTAATGACTTAAAAATATGTAAGCCTACATGGCATTTAACTGGTTGTTAAATAGTAAACTCTGATATATGAAAGTATGTTGTTTCTCATATTTATTCTGCATATGAATTATCTTTGTATTATTTTGGAGGCGTGACAGTTGTTGTTGTTGTTGCTCCGGGGAATTTTCAGGGTTAAGGAAACCCGATCCTCATTAAGGAACGGGGACGGTGATAGGTTCCTCGTTGCGGATCGATGCCAGGGATGAAGAAATTTTCACCATCGAGGATCAGAGACAGGAAGTGTGATCTCTGGCCCTCGGCCTAGCTCGGCCCGTTGCTATCCTTAAGTGTCGCCATATTTGACATTTTCAAAAAATAGAAATTAATTTAATGAAAATAAAAACAACTACCCATTAAATGATCATCATCCAAACACATAATAAAAATTAATTTGGTAAAATAAATAAATGTGTAAAAGATTTATCAATTTTACATTTTATCTTCGGTGGTTAGAAATAATTTTTAAAAATTCAAAAATATTTTTTTGACATTTATTTTTGTCAAATTAATTTATATTTTATCAAATTGACGACTTTACCCTTGAAATTGAGTAATGGTATTTTCAATTATTCTTATTTGAAACAATATTCAAAATTTAGGATCAAATGTATCACAATTGAAAAGTCAGAAATTAAAACGATACAAATTTCAAATTATAAGAACCGTTAGTATAATTTGTCCGTGTGAGTTCTACAAATAAATTTCATAAAATTTTATCTATTTATATACTTTTTGTATCAACTATCAAGTAATCATTTTATATTTAGTTTATATGTTTGGTATGGGGTGGTTCAAATAGTTAATTATTCACTAGTCTTAAATATCATGTGATATTATTTATATGGTATTTTTAAATTAAAGATAAAATAAAAAAATTTATGAGTGAAATATATTGACTCGTCTTTATTAAATAGTTGAAAGGCAAAATGATCCACTCAAACTCTATATAAATCTTAAATCGGAATAAAAATTTATACAGAGAAATAAAAAATAAAAGGAAAAAGGGATTTTTCTTTTTTTCCCCTTTTGCTTTAAAGAAAAAGAAAAGAAAAGAAAAGAAAAAGTGCTTTTTTTAAGTTAAATTTTATTTTCTTGTTAATTTGTTTACTCAATTTAACATTATTTTTTTATTTGTTAAAAATACCACAAACAATATCATAGTCTAATAATTTTGTGGTTGAAGTTGAACAGCCCCACATCATGCTATTTGTCTCTGTCGGCCGAGAGAGTCTGAAAATTGAGACTTCAATAAGGCAAGAGAAATGTTAGGATTTATGAAATTTTTTTTATAAAAATGATCATGAAATATTTGTGGTCCTTAAATTACTTTGATTAGTGTATAGTGTTTTATTCTAAGTGTAATTCAAAGGTCACAAATCTTTCATGATCATTTTCATGAAAGACTTTTCATGATACCTAGCATTATTGTTTTGGCAATTAAGAAAAAAATTAGACTCCCGTTTGGTTTATCTTAGAATCACCTGTCAAAATACTTTTTTAAATTTGTAATCAAATACATAACTTAAAATTATACAAAATTCAATTCAAAAATTAATTTTAAAACTCATAACTAAACACACAATATACAAAACTTAATTCAAAATTTTTTTCAAATTTTTTTTGATGATATAGGCCTCGTTTGGGAATAAGTTTTTTTAGTGGCTTTTTGACTTATTGACTAAAATATGATGTAAAATAAATTAATATGTTTGTGATAACTTTTTAATTTTTTTACGAAAAGATGTATAAAAAATAGAGAGAAAATGAAATATTTGATTTTTTGATATAGATTGTTGACTTTTTGATTTTTTTAATAACTTTTTGACTTTTAAGCTAAAAAGTGATATTGCCAAACGAGACTATAGTATTGAAGATGGTTAGTAATGGAATTATTAAATTATTTTTATAAAAAATCTAAAAAAATAATTTCTATATTTAAAAATATCTAAAACAAATATATATATTTTTTTCAAATAACAGGTTGCAATTTCAAAAAAAAAAAAAAAATCATTGTTCTAGTCAACTGGCCGGATGTCCAGGCAGACAACTGGGTAAACCCAATCCGCTCTTTTCAAACTTCAAAATTAAAAAAACCTTTCAAAATTAGAGTAAAACTCATAATCAAATAAATTTTATATTTTCAAGACTCAACTCACAATTACATACTCAAATCACAACTCCAAAAAGAGAATCACAATTCCAAAACTAAACTAAATACAACCTTAGTTTATTAGTTTATTAATTTATTTGAATCACATCATCTGTTTATTTTTTAACATGCTTTTTTTTTTTAAAAAAAAAAAGGTTAATAAATCAAAAAAAGAAAGAGTCACTTTTCCAAAATAATCCTTAATTTACTGTGTTTTTTAATATTATTTATTCAGAAAAATTGGTTAAAATAGATCAAATCTCGAATAATGTTATATATTTTTTAAAAAAAATTATAGATAACATTTATTGGGAATATATGTCTCACTAACTTTAAATTTAAACAGTATGTCTTACTTTTGGATAAATTTTGGAATAAAAATTTAGCATTTTATCTCTAAAATTTTATACAATGCACATGAGCACTAAAACTAAGCTTGCCAGCAGTGCTGACTAAATACAATGCACATGATCACTAAAATTTTATCACTCAAATTGTAATCATAATCAATACTAGAAGATTTAGGTGGCTAGAATTCTTATAACTCACCAAAATTCTTATACAGTCTATTAGATTTTTTTAATTATAATTATGTTTCATAATTACTTTAGCTTTGGAATTATTGTCAAATGTGACTATTGATATTTAATTAATTTAAATTTTTTATAAATAATTTATTTCATAGATACAAAAAAATTTAAATTATTGAGATAGACTCAGAATACACAAAACTAGACGCTCCAATCCCGTGCCAATTCCAACAAGTATTTTCCATGAGATTGGCATTTTTATGGTAAAGCTGGATTATCAAGCTAAGTCTAATAGGCCAACTATATTATCAAGCTGGATTATCATGTGTTGTTGTCACTTAGATCAAACGTAACGTGATTTAGATTCACTTAATACAGCAAACAAAAAGTAAAATTATGGGTGCATTCTATGTTATTTTCATAAATTAGAAAGAAAATTTGTTTTTTTAAAAAAAATTTAAATCATTTAAGAGAAACTTTTAAGTTATTTTTTGAATTTTTAAATTTTATTTTTGTCAATGATAAATATTTTTAATTTTTTTAAATTTTATTTTTGAAAACATAAAAAACTGTCAGTGAAAAATGAAAACGGTGATGATTCAGAGCTCTAGTAGAGCTGCTCTAATAGCAGCTCTACTGAGCTGGCAGCCCCTTTAAAAAAAAAAAAAAAACACAAAAAAAGACAAAACAAAATGTAAAAAAAAACAAATTAATGTCAAATTAGAATTACAGTTTTAGAGCTCTCAAGCAATTTCCAAATGAAAATGATACGGTTGAGTCAATGTGCCATTCTGACATCTCATAGTGTTCATTGCTAGTGTCATTGTAACCAACTTATTTATGGAGCTCAATCATTTGAGATCATTATTATTATTATTATTATTTATCTGCATTTATTATTAGAATTACTAATCTGATGGGATTCCAATTACTAAGAGCGCTGTGTGGAAACCGTGATTGAGATTATTATACTCTGATTTGAGTTGAGTCAAAAAGTTTTTAAATGAAATTTTTTTTTTAAAAAAAAAAAAAAAGGCAGCGCTGTGCCTATACTGTCACAACTTCAAAAGTCATTATTAATAGCTAAATTACCATTTTACCTCTTTACATTAATTTAAAAAATTATAAGTTAAGGACAACTTTGTCTTTTTAAATTCAAATATCATTTCAGCACATTTTTCAATACAACAACTCAATTAAAAATTCATCTCATCTTTTCAAACACAAAAATTAAAATAGCCTACTAAAATAGCCAAAAAGTCAAAAACCTCTAAAATAACCACTTCCCAAACGAGGCATAGATGTATTATTGCAATACTCTACTGTGATCGGTCTTGGTAGGTAACTTTCTGTCTTGGTCAAAAATAAAAAATAAAAAATAAATAAAATTAAATTAAAATTAAAAAATCACTATAAATTATTAAATCATTCTTTTTTTTTTCTTTCTGTACATCTTTTTGTAAAGTTAAGAAATTATTAGAATAGTCTGTTTCTAAACGAGATGTTTTAATCAATTGATGTGTATGATGCAATACTTTAATTTTTTTAAATGATTTTTTTTTGATTTTTTTTTAATTAAAAAATCACAAACCAAGCAAGTCTGAATATACTTTTAGGAGACATTGGTGTTTGGCAAGATTTGGTTGAGTTTTTTTTGATTTTTTTCACTAAAAGATAAAGTTTTTACAAAATGAAAAAAAATAAATCTAAACAAAATATTACATCCAACCCCATAATTATTTCACTTTTTCTCTCACAAACATCACATCCAACCACAAAAAAATTCAATTATCTTCTCAAACACCAAAATTTTTTTATCTAATAATATCCTACAACTAAAAAAACCTACATAAAAACCCACTTCCCAGACACCCACTCCTCAGTTTTTTGGGGTTAATGGTGAGTAATGGAGAATTACAGTGAAGCAAAAGTTTGAATCTGATAATTTAATTATTGTAATTAAAAAAATTAAAATTAATTGGTAAAAAATATAATTTCAACAATCATTTTTTTTTTGAACCTCCACAACCTTTTTTGAATCTCAATCATTGATGGTATGAGCCCCATACATACATGAGTGAGTCCTACAAATATATCGATAATTGAGATCCAAAAAAGGTTGTGAAAGTCCCAAAAAAAGAGGTCCTAAACATTTTTCTTTTCACTTTTTGCTGCTTTTAGGGACTCAAATCATCTACATTTAAAAATTGATAAAGGGGTATGTGTACGACCCACTCATGTATGTGTGAGGTTCACACCATCAATAGTTGAGAGCTAAAGAAAGTTGTAGAATCTCTAAAAAAAAGTCTCAATCATTATTGTTAACTCACTTACATGTTTGTATTTCTTTTTTTAATACTTGGCAAAGTTTCATGCTGTAAAGATGTGATTCAATTAAGTGGAAGTCAAAACAAATTAATATAAAGATGTGAGTTTTTTTTTTTTTTTTTTTTTTTATACGAAGGCGTAATTTTATTGATTAAAAAAATTAATTCCAAACACCTGTAATTTATCCATATGGACTAATACTAGCACAACTATTTTTTAAGGGTAAATTACAGTGACCTCTCCTGTGGTTTACCTTAATTACAGGCACCTCTTCTACAATTTCAAAAATAACATTGACCTTTTCTACTTTTGAAAATAATATACAAAGACCTTATTCCCATCAAAAGAACCTTAACAACGTTAACTTAACAGTGAAATTGACCATAATACCCTTCAATTACATTGTGAAAAGACATAATTGACCTTTAAGATAAAAAAAACCCTCTCTCTCTCTCTCTCTCTCTCTCTCTCTCTCTCTCTTCCCAGATCTACTTTCTCTATCTACCTCTACTTCTCTCTCTTTCTCTCTTCAAACCCCACACCTCTGCCGTCTCTATTGAGAAAGAGAGCACATGTAAAACAACTGTGCTATTTTGTTGTCTTCTCTGGTGGGTTATGTAAGTTGATCCAGTGGGGAAGTGCGAGTCAGAGATCAAGGTGTAATCATAGCCGTGAAAGGAGGATGAGTAAAGGAGGAGAGAGAAGACAACGGTGGCGACGGCAATGCCGACGATGACGGAAATGAGTCACTGCTCTCAAATCATGTAGCGAATCGAATAAATCACAAAAAGTACGTATTGGATGTGGGTTGTATGTATCGAACGTAGGTTAGGTCTCGTGATCCCTGGAATCAACTAGGTCTTGTGACCCCTGTAATCAACTTCGATCCCATTTCTCTCTCTCTCTCTAAATATGTATGTATATATGTACGAATATATATATATATATATATATATGGGGGTTCAATCGATGATTAGGGTTTACAAAGATGAAGTTAGAAGCAACGGCGGTGGTGATTTGATAAATCTGTGACCTATAACCCACTTGAGATATCACAAACCCTAACCTCAAATAGAGAAGATAAAGATGATAGAGAAGATGAAAAGAGAGAGAGTGGTGTTACTAGTTCACATAATAAAAGTGGTGTTATTGGTTCACATAGTAGATCTCACCTTTTTTTTTTTTTTTTCTTTTTTCCATTCATTCGTATAGATAAAGAGAGAGGGAGAGAGAGAAAATGTTATGTTGTGTTGTGGATCTATTGTTTGATTTTCATGCGTTCAATTTCTGGAAATTTGATTCAATGAGCGAGATTGGTGCAGTATTTGTCGGCTAGGAAAACGAGAGGTCTATGTTTTCCAGTAGAGAGAGAGAGAGAGAGAGAGAGAGAGAGAGAAAGAGAAGATAACAGAGGAATAGAAGAGAGATAGTGAGAAGGAGAGAGGTAGATCATAGAGAGAGAGTGAGAGGGAAGAGAGATGGAATTTGAAGAATGTGTTTTTGTATAACATAAACATACATTTGAAGAAATTGAAGAGAGATGGAATTTGATATGTATGTGTTTATATAAATTACACTTACCTCTCCTGAAAGGTAGTATTGGAATTTGAAGAATAATTATGGATGACATCAGTATAATTTATTTGAATTTGGACGAATAGGTAATAAAAAGAGGGTCTTTGTATATTATTTTCAAAAGTAGGAAAGGTCAGTGTTATTTTTAAAACTGCAGAGGAGGTACCTGTAATTAAGGTAAATCTCAAGAGAGGTCAGTGTAATTTACCCATTTTTTAAAGGAAGGTATCATGAAGCAGATGTTATTATTTTATAACAACAAATAAATATTGGGTAATTGAATATTTAATTGAAAGAAGTCTCTCACATCTATATCTATATCTATATCTATACAAAAAAAACAAAAACAAAAAAGAATGTAATTGTCATGCAAAGAGCCAAAAAAGATGTTGCTTTGGGGTCTTTTGGGAAGTGGATTATAATCCACTTCTCAGATTATAACTCATTTCCCTCTCTCACAAAAAACTAATTATAATCAACTTTTAACTAAAAAATTGATTATAATTATCTTTTCAAAATAGCCCTTTGTATAGTCCCTAATCCTGATTATTCATTTCATCATCAAGAGTTCTACTTTTGTTAGATATTTGTAGACAGTTCCCTCGGTGGCACACTTGGTGGTGGAGTGAAAAGCTTACCTTTCTTTCTTTGATTATTTTCGCTTTCAACAATAATTGATATCTTTTGTTTTTGCACTGCTATCATTTTCTTTGGATCTCAATTATTGATAGTGTAAGTTTCACATATACATGAATGAGTCTCACACATATATCAATAGTTGAGATCTAAAGAGAATTACAAAAATCCTCAAAAAAAAAAGAAATCCTAAACATTTCCCGTGAGCTAATTAAGCAAGGTAAGTCATCAATTTCTTCTTTTAGTAAAACACCCTTCAATTTTTTATTTTTATTTTTTTTACATTAGAATACAATGAAAGTTGCCAATAATTGGCAACTACCCGAACCATCTGAATTAATGACAAATCAAGTCAAACGACAAAAACAAACATTGTGAAAGCTAAAAGAAATCAACCACAAAATTATTTTTGTATAATGTGGGAAAAACAGTACTCGAATTATCATCATCATATGCTGCTTAGAGCTGCTAAGATTTTTTTTATTATTTAGTCCGGTTTAATTTACCCATACTTTAACTAATTTTTAGATCTTAAAATTAATGATCGGGCAAATATTTTGACTAATTTTTGGATTTTAAAATTAATAATCGGACAAATTTTCAGTGCCTATTTGAGGTGACTCAAACTTGTGACTTTAAATCTTATTCACAAATCTTTACTAATTGGCCAACCCTTTGGGATCCTTGGAGCTGCAATTTAAAATTTGAATTATTTTTTAGGTTTGTTTTTGTATTTAGTGATTTTTTTTTTTAAAAAAAAAGTTCAGTCAAAATAATTTATTTTTTAAAAATTTGACAAATTTTGAAAAGAAAAATCAGCAAAGACAAAAAAAAAAAAAAAAAAAAAAAACAAACAAACAAACAAACAAAAACAAAAACAAAAAAAACTAATTTTTATAGATTTTTTCAATAAAATTAAATTCATATTTGTCTTTGGTTAATTTTTATTTTTTATTTTTATGGTCATCTAGTTTAGTTAAATCAAAATAAAATAAAATAAAAACAAATGACATAACTTTTTAAAATATTATCTAAAATATATATATATATATATATAAGGTCTTATATATATATATATTAGAAAGTGCCTTTCCAGCACAAGAAAAAGACAAATACAGGGAAGAAGAAAAAAAAATGAAACACTTTTTTTATTGAAATCAAAACACTTTTTAACTTTTTACTAATTTTCAGCACACTTTTTACCCTAATTCTGATACTAAACAATGTCTCAAGGAGTGTCCCTGTTGTTAGCATTTGTCAATTAAAGATAAATAAATTTATAAACTGATGCTTAAGAGGATATTTTGGCTAATTTTGAAAAGTAGATTAAAAATTATTTTTTTTACTTTTTTTATTTTTTTTAAATGTGTAAAAAAATAAAAAGTAATATGATAAAAAAAAATCAAAAAATTAACTTTTAATCCCGATGCCAAAATAGGCCTTTGAATCTATAGTTTGTTAGATATTGAATAGCAAATGATACTCGAGCAAATTATTTTATTTAGGTTATAATTATCTTATTTGTATTGTATCACCTCTCTCTCTACAATATCATTTCAACTTCAACTCACATTTCATATTTTTTTCGTAAAAAGTTTAAAAAATACACTAATTTAGCACTTTTCAAATAACTCTTTAGGCCACGTTTATTTGACGAATTAGGTTGGATGGGATTGTTAGTGAAAGGATGGTTAGTGAAACTATTGTTGATGTGAGAATTGTTAGTAAGGGAATTAAGTAAAAGTATATTATTTTGATGGTAGTGTGGGAGATAGTTAGTGATAAAATTATTAATTTATTTTTATATAAAATAAATAAATAAATAAATTATTTTTATATTAAAAAAAACCAAAACAAATATTAAAACAAACAGGTGCACTTGGTAAAAATAAAAATAAAATTTTTATATAAAATAAACTCAATTCATTTATTATTTTTCTAATCCCACCAATAATTCAGCAAAGTTAATTGCTGAGAGAGATTACTAAGCCCTTCACACTAGCAATCTCCCCTCCCAAATCAACATAAACAAACTGTAAGTGGAATCCACAACCATATCAATCCAGTTTGGCCAACCACATTGGTAAACAAACATGACTTTAGTGTGTTAATTAGACTATTTTTTTGTTTATAAATTTAGAGAGCGAGATTTGAAAATGAAATGAGCAAATACAAATAAAAAATAAATGAAATATAATTATATTATATATATTTTTTTTCTTTATTTTTTTAAATCACTCTTCAAATTTATGAATTAAACTTAACATTAGTCGAAAGCCAAGAATACATGTACATCACACATAATTGATCAACGATAGAATTATAAAATTAACAAAAATATTTTAGAGTTTTAATAAAAGAGTTTTAAGAGTTCTAATTGGGGTAAGTTTCATTGTGATAATGATGTTTGTGTTTTTTTAAATATCATTAGAGTTTCTTTATTTAAAGAGATGTATTATTGTTGTTGTAAAATTAATTGAGGGACAAAAACAATCTGAAATAAGTTTTTTTTTTTTTTTAACAACCTGAAATAAGTTTGGGAGCAAAGATTCACAACTATTTGTCGCATTTGATGGCGATTGACAACACATTGCTATACATGATGGTTGTACTTTTTTTTGGAACTGTGATGATTGTACCTTTTTTTTTTTTAACAACGTGAAGATTGTAACGATGCTTGTATAGAAAGAAAAAGGTGCTGTTTGGTGTAGCTGTTAAAACAGATTATAATTTATAGCTTAACAGATTATAAATTATGACTTTAATCAGAAGTTGTTAACCTGTTTGGTATAGCTGTTGGATTATAGATTTAAGTTGCTGAGTAGTGTTTGTTAAATAAGCTGTCAAGTAGCTTTTTCAATTAATTTTTATTTTTTATTATTCACTATTTATCTACATTTTTTATAAAAAATAATAATAATATTTTATAGTCTATTTGGGTCTTTTTCTATTTTTAAAAAAATAAAAAATAAAAAAATCTAAGAGTATAACCGTGAATTAATATGTCCATGATGTCGATAATCGAAGGGTGGCGAATTTATCGAATCGACTTTTTGACTTAAAATAAGCTGTTAGAATCAGAAGTTGTTTAAAATAAGTTTAATCAAACAGTCCAAAATAACTTTTTAAAAGCCAGAAGCCATAAGCTGGCTCAAAAAAGCCCTACCAAACACCCCCAAAGATTGGCATGGTTTGGCTCGTGGTTCATTGGATATTTTTGGCTCAATGAGTCACAAAAGATAAAATAGGTTTATTGAGTCACCAAAGATAAAAAATTACATATAATCTATAATCATTACATTCTTCTCTCACAAAAAAAGTCAAAAAATCAAAAAGTCTTTCCCAAACTAAACTTTTGAACCCAGACTCATATAGTCAAAAGAGCCAAAAAGTCAAAGAGCCAACCCACTTCCCAAACGGAGATTGAGAGGCCTAAAGATAGTTTTAGGTTTGGGTTGACATAATTTTAAAAAATTAAAAAATTATTATCTTATTTAAATTGTATCATCTTATTTAAGTTATATTATTTTTTTATTATATCACTTCAAACTCAACTTATACCAAATCTATATTTTATAAAAAATAAAAAAGTACACTTATTTAGGATATCCCAAAGAATCTCTTAAAAAGTTTTAATGGTGTATAAGGCCTCGTTTGATAAGTAGTTATTTTAATTTAAAAATAAAAAAATTATTAAAAAAATCAAAAAGTCTATAATCTATATTAAAAAGTCAAAGATTTAATTTTTTCTCTACTTTTTGTACATCTTTTCGTAAAAAGTTAAAAAGATACTTCAAATATATTAATTTTTTTTACCTCATATTTTAATTAAAAAATTAAAAAATTACTAAAATAGCAAGTTCTTAAAGGAGGCCTAAGTCTCGTAATAATTTAATGCTTGTGTCTTATTTTGTTTTTTGTTTAATTTTTATTCCCAAGTCATTTGAACTCCATTTATAACTTCCAAATTAAATGGAGGAATCATTTCTAGTGCAGAAAACCCTACAGTGATTTTGGAGTTATCATATCATATATATATATATATATATATATGTGTAAAAGTAATATTTTTTTAAGATAAATTATAAATATATTTTTTGAGACTTGTTTAAAATATAGATTACTTTTTACAGTTTAAAAAATTACAAATACTCTCTTATTAGAATGTTTTATTTAACACAATTAACTAAAAAAAATAAAATTCATAATTACTCTCTTATACAATAATAAAATTATTTAAATTATTAATTGAAACATATTTTTAACATTATTAAAAATTATTAATTGACTTGATGATTTATTAATAATAGGAGCGATTTGTTATGAAATTAAAATTTTAGGTTGTGGAATGTAATTTTTAAAATTACATGGAGCTATTCGTATTTTAATCAAATCTCAGGGGTGTATTTGTAATTTACTTTTTTTTTTCCTGTGACACGTTTTAAATTTAAAAAAAAAAAAAAAATTATATCAACATATTTTTTTTTATTTATATATCAAATTTTACATATATTTAATTTCAATTATAATAACTAATTTTATATAAATTTTATTTAAAAAATATTTATTTTCTATATATTTTTCATTATGTATTTAGTTTTATCGTTGTTAGATTTCTTTTATATAATTGATATTTTAATTTAATTATTATGATATTTGAAAAAAAATTATTTCGATATATAAATAAATAAATAAATAAAATGTGATTAATTATGTATATCGCACGGATCAAATTATTTTTTAAGTTTTTATCTATCTTATTGATATCCTAATATTAATTTATATTTAATTTTTTATTTAACATAAAATCATTTATTACAAAATATTTATATTTAATTTAAATTTTATATACCTTATATAGAATATGTATGAATAATTCAAAAAGAATATTAAAGAAAAAATCAATACTCTACATAATTAATTTATGTATTTTTTTCTTAATCCAATCCTAACATATTTATATTTAATGTTTTAAATAAATTTTATATAGTTCTATTTCTACATATTTTTATTTTCATATAAATATAAAAATAAAAATAAATAATTAGAATCATTTTTAATTTTATATTACTAATCCTCTTTCTATGTTTATTTTATTATCTTATAATTTAATATATATCATATAAAATCATTATATGATAATTCCACTTTTACAGCACAATATACTTAAAATATCAAAATAAATAAATAATTAAACTAAATTTATTATATATAAGTATTCAAGTGACACTTTTATATAACAATAAGGTTAAAATTATTAAAATAAATAATTTAAATTTAAAATTTACTTTAAATTAAAATTAGTATTATTCTTTTGTAACACATATCATAATATAAAATATTGGGAAAATTATTGATAAATCCCATTTAGAAGTTTTTTAACCCATTTAGTCCCATGTATGTATAGTTTTATTCCATGAAGTTCTTTTTCTTGATTTACACTATTTTCTTAGACACTTATGCCCTTATATTTAATTTTGATATCCTTATAAATATTTTTTGAACGGTTAGCAATTTTATGATGTGAACATTCATATTTTAAAATTCACATTGGTAGGAATGTAAATTTGGCCCGTATGGTCGAATTACCATGAGCCAGGCGGGCTGCCCGTTGACAATGTGAATATTCACATTGACATGTTAACATTCACATTAATAGGAGTGCAAAATTGGTCCGCGTCCGTGTGCGAAAACCTGACCATGGCGGCCGTTGTTGACAATGTGAATATTTACATTGACATGTTAACATTCACATTGATAAGAATATAAAATTGGCATGCCCATAGTCGCCATAAAAGCGGTCTGCTTGCCGGGCAAAGTTCCAACTTTGTTGACAATGTGAATATTTACATTGATATGTTAACATTCACATTGATAGAGTGTAAATTAGCCGCGCCCGTGGGTCGCTGAAACCCACCCACTACCTATGGGTGGCTTGGCGGTGCCTGTCGTTAACAATGTGAATATTTACATTGACATATTAACATTCACATTGATAGGAGTGTAAAATTAGTCCACGCCTTGTGGCTGTCCGAAACCCGCCCACGGCCCGTGGGTGGCCCGGGGCAGGCCCGGCCCGGCCCGGCCTGTTAACAATGTGAATATTCACATTGACATGTAAACATTCACATTGATAAGAATATAAAATTGGCCAGCGGCCCAAGGTAGGTCCAACCCGGCCCGTTGACAATGTGAATATTCACATTGACATGTTAACATTCACATTGATAAGAGTGTAAAATTGGCTCGCAACCTGTGGGCGGCCCGAAGTTCGACCGCAGCCCAAGGCGGGCTTGGCCCGACCCGTGACAATGTAAATATTCATATTGACATGTTAGCATTAACATTGATAGGAGCATAAAATTTGTCCACTGCCCAAAGCTTGCCCGCGGCCTGGAAAAGGCTCGGCTCTGCCCGTTGACAATGTGAATATTCACATTGACATGTTAAAATGCACATTGATAGGAATGTAGAATTGGCCTGTGGCCCGTGGGCTGCCCGAAGCCCGCCTACGGCCCGAGGCAGGCTCGTTTGGGTCCGAGCCCGAGCATGTTCGAGACTCTAAGTTAGGGCCTAGGTCATCACTTTGAAGCCCAGCCCCGCACATCGGCCCGCTTAAGGCTCATTCAAGGCTCGATCCGAGGCCTAGCCCGCCTGAGGCGCAATGTATTTTTTTGTGGAAAATAATAAAATTTTGGTAGAAAAAATTAAAAAGAACTAAAAAAAAATGGCCATGCCCGCCCAAGCCCGATCTAAGCTCGAGGCTAGGCCCAGGCCTATCGGCCCGACCCGAGGCTCGATCTATCGACCCATCCAAAGCCCGAATACTCTTGTGTGAGGACTAGGGCCTGGGCCTAATTTTTTGGCCCATGGGCCGGCCCGAGAAAGGCTTGTTTGGGCCCAGGCTCGAGCCTAGTCCGAGACCCTAGGCTAGGGCCTGGGCCATCACTTTGAAGTCCGGCCCGCGCCGAGGCTTAGTGTCTTTTTTGTGAAAAATAATAAAATTTTGGTAGAAAAAATTAAAAAGAATTTAAAAAAAATGGTCAGGCTTGCCCCGGGCCGCCCACGGGTCGTGGGCGGATTTCGGGCAACCACGAGACACGAGCTAATTTTACACTCCTATCAATGTGAATGTTAACATATCAATGTGAATATTCACATTGTCAATCGGCCCGCCAGCCCGACCGTCAATTAATTTATACTCTTATTAATGTGAATATTCACATTGTCAATGTCGGTGAGCCCGCCTACCGCCGCTGGCCGTGGTTTTCGAGGCGACCACGAGTGGGCTAATTTTACACTCCTATCAATGTGATTGTCAATATGTCAATGTGAATATTCACATTGTCAACGGGCTGGGCCGGACCGGACCCGTCCCGGGCCACGGGCGGGCTTTTGGCCGTCCATGGGCCGCGAGCTAATTTTATACTCTTATCAATGTGAATGTTAACATGTCAATGTGAATATTCACATTGTCAACGGGCCGGACCCTGCCGCCTATGGGTCATGGGCAGCCAGCCGCCACGGGACGTGGGCCAATTTTACACTCATATTAATGTGAATGTTAACATGTCAATGTGAATATTCACATTGTCAATGGGCCGGGTCAGCCCCGGCCCGACTCGAATTTTTTCGGGCACCCACGAGGATCGACATGGGCCGGGCCCCTACACATTGACGATATGAACATTCACATTGACGGTGTAAACATTCATATTAGGGGTATTTTGGTAATTATGTTACCCATAGGACTTCTTGAAACATAAGAAAATAATGTGAACTAAATGGAACATAAGTAGATGAAAAGGGTATTTTGGTCTTTTTATCTCAAATAGGACCTAATGGAATAGTAAAAAAGAATATGGGTTGGATGGAATAAAACTCTTAGAAAGTGGATTTATCAAAAAGGCTCCCTAAAATATTATTACATTAATTAAAGTTAATTCTATTGTAATTTTATGTCAGACATGGGCTTGTTTGGTTTGTTTCTCAAGATCCATTTTTTGAAAAAAAAAAAATTCAAAATCACTTTCTCTTTCCTACACATCAATTAATCACTTTTTCTCTCTCCTCTCTCCTTCTCAATCACTTTTTCTCAAGTTGATATCCTCTCCTTGAAGCCTCTCCTTGGCTTTCTACGGGCAATGGCTGAGATCAGCCAGTCTAGATCCAACGGCTATAAAAAAAATTAAAAAAAAAAATTAAAACAAATTTTTGGGATGTTCTAAAAAAGTACACTTTTTGACTTATTGGCTTATATGGGTTAGGTTTGGGTTGGGTTTAATGTGATGTGTTAGAGAGGTGATGTGATTTAAATAAGATGATGTGACTTAAATAGGATAGTAACTTTTTGACTTTTTGTATTATTTAGTTTATGTCAAACCAACCCTGAATTTGGTTTTTCCACCCAAAGCTATATATAGCTTATACAGAGTAAATATACTCACTCACTCAGCCCGCTTCTCTTTCACTGAACCTGTTGGAACAATCTTCTGTGTAAATAAAATAATTAGAAATAAATTCAAACAAAATAAATAAATAACATACCGGATTTATTTATCGAACCGAATTAAAATTAAGACCAAGTCGAGTGTGTGACACTCTGTCCTTAAGACAGATTCGCCTCACTACGGTGCTTACGGTTGAGTGGCGTTTATCTTTCAAGATACAATGATCTTCACAAAATTGGTTGTAGCACACCAAACAAAATTGTACGGTGAACCAAACCTTGTGTTCTATACTTTCTTAAAATTATCTCTAAAACTAATATGAAGAAATAATGCAAATAGAAAATTTTGGACAACAAAATGGAAGAATTTCTGACTAATTTTTTTTTTTTCCGATACAAGACTGCTGGAATCAGGCAATATATATAGGCAAAAAACTTTAGCCCCGAACAGGTTCTACAAAGAAGTGAAAAGGTGCACAAATAATTGAACAAGTGCAACACTATTCATAGATGATTTGTCCGTTGCAAATTTTCAAAAAAAAAAAAAAAATGAAAAAGGTTCCAAAGGTGTAACAGTCACAAAACTGTTGTAACATTATTATTTAAACTATTTAAATATAAATATATATATATATATTAAACTATTTGAATAGTTTAATAAATAAAGGAAGATGTATAAATTTTGGGAAACTATTTAGGAACCTAAAATTTGAATTTAGAATTAAATTAAATTTCCATAACTACAAATTTTAGGAAACCACTCAGGAATCCAAAATTTGAATTTAGAATTAAATTAAATTCCCACAATAATTTTAATTGAAAAAATTCAAATGAATTTTATATAAAAAATTAATGTTAGACCCGAAAACGACGTCAACTTCCCATTCACTCATAAATGGTTTTGACGTTCCGTCTTCACCGTGTGACTTGCCACGCGGCAAGGAACACTTCATCTCTTCGGACCCACCCCAAAAGACGTTTGGGGCTCACTCAAATTTGGGCTAAAAATTATGCTTATATTAAACCATTTTTTCCAACAGTCTCCCACATGAAAAGAATTTGACGGAGAGAAAATGCAACAACATGATCTAAATACAGAGAGTACAGAAATTGGAAATATTCTACAAAGGATAGGTAGCTTTTGGCTTTGAACCTTCCCTTGTGAGACACTATCGGATTTACTAGCTAACTAGTGAACATGATGTCTTGAACTGTTCAGCCGTTTGTGTAAACCAAGACAATAGAACTCATACACTATATCCCCAGACACAGTTTAGTTCTCACTATTGTGTTCATTTTGGCCCTGAACAACCTGGTCTTCATTAGTACTCTAGAGAATTGTAACCCTTCACAAATCTCACAGAACCGGCCCAGTTCACACTCACATAGGTGATGCTTATAAAGAGTATCCTGCTATACTCCACTAGGTTTACCTAGATATAAGAATCATTAAAATTTTACTTAACCTCAAACGCTGCAGATATCACTGTTTCATCAAAGAAATAGGTAGGAGTAAGACTCCCCAGTGATCCTTCTGAGTCATTCTCAACTCGATTGTCCCTTTGAACCTAAATCTTGAAATCTCCAGTCAACTAGGTTGGGTTGCCATTGTGGTAACTCTTATTTAATAGGTTTTAGTCTCATTTCCCTCAATGAATTCTCAACTAACTCTCTTGCTAACTCTTTGGTTAGTGGATCGGTTATGTTGTCTTTAGACTTAACATATTCTATGGAAATAATTCCATTAGAGAGTAGTTGTCTCACGGTATTATGTCGATGAGAAATGTGTCGTGACTTACCGTTATACATATGACTCTGTGCTCTACTAATTGCTGATTGACTATCATAATGTATGCATATAGCATGCACCGGTTTTGGCCAAATTGGAATATCTTCAAGGAAGTGGCGAAGCCATTCTGCCTCTTCCCCTGCTTTGTCTAAGGCTATGAATTCTGATTCCATAGTAGACCTAGCAATGCAAGTCTGTTTGGAAGATTTCCAAGAATTATTCCATGTTCAAGAGCAAAAGCAAAAGTTAGAACATGATTTTCTTACCAAGTTGATTTTGTAAAGAACATGGAATAATTCATCAAACCACCGTTGATTTTCTTACCAAGTTGATTTTCTACTTCATTCTTATATTGAATGAAAGTTTCCAATGCTTCATGCTTGGTTCGAATTAAATAAATATAACTATATTTAGTATAGTCATCTATAAAACTGATTACATACTCTTTCCCACCTCTAGTTTGAATTGATTTAAAATCACAAATGTCACTATGAATTAATTCAAGTGGTTCCGTACTTCTTTCAATTGAATGAAAAAGAGTTTTAGATAATTTTGCCTCAACACAAATTTCACATTTATGATTTGAATTAATGTCAAATTTAGGTAAACATTCCATATTAATTAATCTACGCAAAGATCCATAATTAACATGTCCTAGTCTACCATACCATAAATTTGAAGACACAAGCAAGTAAGAAGAAGATGTAGTATTATTAATAACTGAGAGTACAACGGTAATTACATTTAACTTGAAAAAGCCATCAGACATGTAACCTTTTCCTACATACATCCCATTCTTAGTAAGTACAAATTTTTCACTCTCAAATACTAGCCTAAACCTATTCTTACTCAACAAAGATTTGGAAACAAGATTTTTGCGAATGTTCGGTACATGCAGTACATTGTTGAGAGTGAGTTCCTTTCCTGATGTCATCTTGAGTACAATCTTTCCTTATCCTTCAACTTTGGAAGTTGAGGAGTTGCCCATAAAAAGTTGTTTACCATTGTCCACTGTAAAATAAGATGTGAACATCTTTTTGTCGGCCCAAATATGGCGAGTAGCACCAGTGTCCACCCACCATTCTTTAGAATTTCCGACAAGATTTGCCTCGGAAACAACTACAGAAAGATTGATATCATCTACACCGTTGGAAATATTATCCATTTCGGTCATATGGGCTTGAGCAGGCTTCTTGCTTGTTCTTCTTTTGCTTTTGCCTTTGCTACGGCAATCTTTGGCCCGATGTCCCTCTTTGTCACAGATGTAACATTTGCCATTAAACTTGTACTTTTTATTATCCCACCCCTTTAGAGCCTTGTGATGAACTTTCTCCAGAAGACTTTCGTTTCTTGGTTTTTGAAGCATGTTCCACCCCATTTGCCTTAAACTCCATAGGATGCTTACCAGCCCGCTTTTAAGAATTGCGGTTGTCCTCTTCAATCTTCAAACGCACAATTAATTCGTCCATAAAAATTTCTTTGCGCTTGTGTTTGAGGTAGTTCTTGAATTCCTTCCAGCCTTTTGGTAATTTTTCAATTAAAGCTGCAACTTGGAAGGATTCACTGAGAGACATGCCTTCTGCGTGAATGTCATGCAGAATGAGTTGGAAATCTTGAGTTTGGCTGATCACAGTTTTTGAATCAACCACTACAAAATCTAAGAATCTGCCAACTACAAATTTCTTTGAGTCGGCATCTTCCGTTTTGTACTTTTTCTCCAATGATTCCCAAAGTTCCTTTGCTGTCTTTATTGGACTGTAGACATTGTATAATGTGTTGTCAAGTCCGTTCAAGATGTAATTCCAGCAAAGGAAATCGGCATGTTTCCAGGCATCAACTGCAGCAACCACTTGCTGGTCGGTTTCATTCTCTTTCAGGATAGGAATATCTTCACGGAGGAAACGAGCCAGGTTTAGAGTTGTAAGATAGAACAACATTTTCTGTTGCCATCTTTTAAAGTCAGTTCCTGAGAATTTCTCTGGCTTTTCACCGTGATTTACCGGTACTGTTACAACAGGAGAGGAGGTTAGCGTCATTGTAGCCATCACAGTAGTACTTGTTTGGGCATTAGTTTCAGTAGCCATCAATTCTAATTTATAAAACAAAATTATAATTATAATTTACACTACACAAAAAATTAAACCAAATTTACAGAATTAAATTCTATAAAAAATAAAAGAAACAAGAATGACTTTTATTTCCAATTAATTTGAAAATAAAATAAAATTTTATTTAAACAAATTAATTCTACACAGAAAATTAAATTATGTAAAATAAAAGAAATAAAAAATATAACTTTTATTTTTTTCAATTAATTTGGAAATAAAATAAAATTTTATTTAACCAAAATAATTCCACACAGAAAATTAAATTCTGTAAAATAAAAGAAATAAGAATATAACTTTTATTTTTCAATTAATTTGGAAATAAAATAAAATTTTATTTAACCAAATTAATTCCACACAAGAAATTAAATTCTGTAAAATAAAAGAAATAAAAATATAACTTTTATTTTTCAATTAATTTGGAAATAAAATAAAATTTTATTTAACCAAATTAATTTCACACAGAAATTTAAATCTCTTGTTACACTCCAATAATTAAAATACTGAAACATAATTTTAATTAATGAAAACTCAGAAAATAAATTCTAAAAACCAAAATTAATTTTCTGACAAAATTCTACAAAAATATATTCTGAATTGTTAATGACACCAGTATCGTACTACTAGTTGTCAAAGAAAAGAGGCAGTATATTGCTACTATCTGTCAAATAGCATATAATCACTATTTGTTTTTCCAACCAGAATATTATTTCGTAAATCCACAGAAAATAATTTTCTTAAAAGAAGAAAGGGAAAAGGAAACAAACGAAAAATTCTGTAAACAGAATAATTCGGATATGTCTTAAGATTGTTGGAACAATTTTCTGTGTAAATAAAATAACTAGAAATAAATTCAAACAAAATAAATAAATAACATACCGGATTTATTTATCGAACCGAATTAAAATTAAGACCAAATCGAGTGTGTGACATTCTGTCCTTAAGACAGATTCGCCCCGCTACGATGCTTACGGTTGAGTGGCGTCTATCTCCCAGGATACAATGATCTTCACAAAATTGTTATAGCGCACCAAACAAAATTGTACGGCGAACCAAACCTTGTGTTCCATACTCTCTTAAAATTATCTCTAAAACTAATATGAAGAAATAATGCAAATAGAAAAATTTGGACATCAAAATAGAAGAATTTCTGACAAATTTTTTTTTTCCGATACAAGACTGCTGGAATCAGGCAACATATATAGGCAAAAAACTTAGCCCCGAACAGGTTCTACAAAGAAGTGAAAAGGTGCACAAATAATTGAACAAGTGCAACACTATTCATAGATGATTTGTCCGTTGCAAATTTTCAAAAAAAAAAAATAAAATTGAAAAAGGTTCCAAAGGTATAACAGTCACAAAACTGTTGTAACTTTATTATTTAAACTATTTGAAATATATATATATATATATATATATTAAACTATTTGAATAGTTTAATAAATAAATGAAGATGTATAAATTTTAGGAAACCATTTAGGAACCTAAAATTTGAATTTAGAATTAAATTAAATTCCCATAACTACAAATTTTAGAAAACTACTCAGGAACCCAAAATTTGAATTTAGAATTAAATTAAATTCCTACAATAATTTTAATTGAAAAAATTCAACTGAATTTTATTTAAAAAATTAATGTTAAATGGTTTGACGTTCCGTCTTCACCGTGTGACTTGCCACGCGGCAAGGAACACTTCACCTCTTCGGACCCACCCCAAAAGATGTTTGGGGCCCACTCAAATTTGGGCTAAAAAATCTGCCTATATTAAACCATTTTTTCTAACAGAACCCATATTCACCAGCGACCTACTCTCGACGATGGCAAGAAGCTCCTAAAACCCAACTGGCCAGCACTTTTCCGACACCTTTCCTTCTTTCTCCTTACAAGGGCAATCTCTCTCTCTCTCTCTCACACACACACACACACACACACACACACACACACACACACACACACACAGTTTCTTGATTGTGTTTTTGTCTGATTTAAGTAATTTTGATTCAACTTCTTGTGGGTTTCGGTTGGAGTCTTTTTTTTTTTTTTTTTTTTATATAAAAAAAGTTGGATTTTTAATGAAGGGTGAGGGTTTTTTATGACATAAATCATAAGTTTGTTTTGAATGTTTGGTTTGGGGGTTTG
This sequence comes from Camellia lanceoleosa, assembly GCA_025200525.1. Taxonomy (NCBI): domain Eukaryota; kingdom Viridiplantae; phylum Streptophyta; class Magnoliopsida; order Ericales; family Theaceae; genus Camellia; species Camellia lanceoleosa. Next base: position 172,551,416 of record CM045766.1, read on the forward strand.
GGAAGCTATTTATAATTTTTTCTTATTCATTTCTTTGACTGAAAGGGATGTGAACGAAAGTTTCTCATAAATGAAAGTTTCTTTCTTAATTTTGCTGAAAAAGTTGCGGAAATTGGGCTGGAATGTTTGGTCGAACTCTTGCTATTCATCATGCCGAAAAGTGTTGCTGATTGTTGTTCATGTTGCTGAAAAATGTTGTTGGAATTGGGCTGGAATGTACGTTTTGCTAATGTTGTTGATGTAACTTATGGCTGGTATTTACAATTTGGAATTGGTGTTGGACCTCATAGATTGGTGTTCATAGTTATTATTTTGATGGATAATTTGTATTTATAGTTTTATACTTTTATCTGAGTAGGAATATTTGAATACATTTGAAGTAGCCTTGAATTATATTTTGTGTTTGTGCTAATATGGGGATTACCCATACTTTTCAAATGTGGAAATTAGTTTCAGTTGAATTCGTTACTTCAGAGCTCAGTTTGTTCTTTTTTTTATATGCTTTCTAGGGAAACATCTCAGTAGAAATTGTCTTCAAATAGTGCAGCAAACAATGGTTGTTTGGTGAAGGCAATACAATTATTTGTTGGAACAATCTTCTGTGTAAATAAAATAAATTGAAACAAAGTTAAACAAATAAATAAATAACGTACTAAATTTATTTATTGAACAGAATTAAAATTCAAAGACCAAGTCCAGTGTGTGACACTCTGTCTTTAAGACAGATTCGCCCTGCTACGGTGCTTACGGTTGAGTGGCGTCTATCTCCTAAGATACAATGATCTTAACTAATTTGTAGTAACACTCCAAAACAAATTGTTCGGTGAACCAAACCTGTGATCTAACTCTCTAAATATTTATTCTAAAACTAATATATGAAGAATAAATGCACTAGAACAAAATGGACAACAAAGAGACAAAAATTTCAGACTGTTTTTTTTTTTTTTTTGGGATCATATTGGACTGCTAGAAATGGATTTGTATATATAGACAAATATTGCAATCCGAACAGGTGCAACCTATTTTAAACAGATTCTGACCGTTTGCCATTGAACACTTTTATTCAAACTTTTGAAAAAGTAACCGATGGACAAAGTTTAAAAGTGCTGTTGGTACTTTATTTATTTATACTATTTGAATATATATATATATATATTTAAACTATTGAAATAGTATAATAAATAAAGGAAAATGTACAAACTTTAGGAAACCATTTAAGAATCCAAAATTTGAATTTAAAATTAAATTAAATTCTCACAATTACAAACTTTAGGAAACCACTTAAGAACCCAAAATTTGAATTTAGAATTAAATTAAATTCCCACAATAATTTTTTATTGAAAAAATTTAAATGAATTTTATCTTAAAAATTAATGTTAGACCCCAAAACGACGTCAACTTTCCATTCACTCATAAATGGTTTTGACGTTCCGTCTTCACCGTGTGACTTGCCACGCAGCAAGGAACACTTTACCTCTTCGGACCCACCCCAAACAACGTTTGGGACCCACTTAAAATTGGGCTAAAAAATATGCCTATATTAAACCATTTTTCCAACAATCCCCCACATGGATGGAATTTGACGGAGAGAAAATGCAACAACATGATCTAATTACAAAGAGTACAGAAATTGAAAATATTCTGCAAAGCATAAGTAGCTTTTGGTTTTGAACCTGCCCTTGTGAGACACTATCAGATTTACTAGCTAACCAGTGAACATGATGTCTTGAACTGTTCAGCCGTTTGTGTAAACCAAGACAATAGAACTCACAATAAACCAAGACAATAAAACTCACACAGTATATCCCCAGACACAGTTTAGTTCTCACTATTGTGTTCATTTTGGCCCTGAACAACCTGGTTTTTCATGAGTACTCTAAAGACTTGTAGCCCTTCACAAATCTTATAGAACCGGCCCAGTTCACACTCACATAGGTGATTCTTATAAAGAGTATCCTGCCATACTCTACTAGGTTTATCTAGATATAAAAATCATTAAAATTTTACTTAACCTAAAATGCTGCAGACATCACTTATTTCATCATAGAAATGGGTAGGAGTTGGACTCCCCAGTGATCCTTCTGAGTCATACACAACTCGGTTGTCCCTTTAAACCTAGATCTTGGGATCTCCAGTCAACTAGGTTGGGTTGCCGTTGTGGTAACTCTTATTTAATAGGCTTTAGTCCCATTCCTTTCGATGAATTCTCAACTAACTCTCTTGCTAACTCTTTGGTTAGTGGATCCGCTATGTTGTCTTTAGACTTAACATATTCTATGGAAATAATTCCATTAGAGAGTAGTTGTCTCACGGTGTCATGTCGACGACGAATGTGTCGTGACTTACTGTTATACATATGACTCTGTACTCTACCTATAGCTGATTGACTATCACAATGTATGCATATAGTTGGCACCGGTTTTGGTCATATTGGAATATCTTCAAGGAAGTGGCGAAGCCATTCCGCCTCTTCTCCTGCTTTGTCTAATGCTATGAATTCTAATTCCATAGTAGACCTAGCAATGAAAGTCTGTTTGGAAGATTTCCAAGATATAGCCGCCCTACCAAGAGTAGAGACATACCAACTGGTGGACTTTGAGTCTCTAGTATCCGATATCCAATTTGCATCACAATATCCTTCAAGTATTGCTAGATATCTAGTAAAATTCAGCCCAATGTTACGAGTAAATCGAAGATATCTTAGAACCCTTATAATTGCTTTCCAGTGTTCTATTCCTGGGTTACTCGTATATCTACTTAATTTACTTATTGCATAAGCTATATCTTGGCTAGTGCAGTTCATCAAGTACATTAAGCTTCCAATAATTTGGGCATACTCTTATTGAGAAATACTTTCCTGTACATTCTTAGAAAGATACAAATTAACATCTACAGGTGTTCTAGCAAGATGATCATCATCTTTGCTGAATTTGTCAAGTATTTTCTCAATGTAATGAGATTGTGACAAAGCTTATCCTTCTGATGTTTTGGTAATTTTCATATCAAGAATTACATCAGCAATGCCCATGTCCTTCATGTCAAAATGTTTATTCAACATTTTCTTGATAGTTTTAATCATGTCATTATTACTACCTATGATGAGCATATTATCCACATAAAGACATACAATGACATAACCTTTGTCTGTGTTTTTAATATAAACACATTTGTCACACTCATTAATTTTAAATCCATTTGACATCATTGCCTTGTCAAATTTCTCATGCCATTGCTTTGGCACTTGTTTTAAACCATATAATGATTTAACTAATTTACACACTTTCTTTTCTTTCCCTAGAACAGAAAACCCTTCTGGTTGTTCCATGTAAATTTCTTCCTCTAACTCACCATTTAAGAAAGCGGTTTTAACATCCATTTGATGAATTTCTAGATTGTATAGGGATGCAATGGCAATTAGCATTCTAATGGATGTTATTCTAATAACCGGTGAGTATGTGTCAAAGTAATCAAGACCTTCTTTTTATGTAAACCCTTTGACCATAAGTCTTGCCTTGTATTTGTCAATTGATCCATCTACTTTCATTTTCCTTTTGAAAATCCACTTGTACCCAAGAGGTTTACAACCTGGTGGCAAGTCCACTAATTCCCAAGTGTGATTTTGCAAGATGGATTCAACTTCACTGTTGACAGCTTCTTTCCATAAAGGAGCTTCAGGACTGGACATAGCCTTTTTAAAAGTTAAAGGCTCATTTTCTAACAAATATGTTAGAAATTCTGGACCAAAAGATTTTGAGGTTCTAGCACGTTTACTACGTTTAAGTTCCTCTACCTCATTTTGATCTAATTCTTGTTCTTGATCATGTTCTTGATCCTGACTAGTAATAGCATTATGAGATCTTTTATTGTTACTAGTCTCTTGTCCAGTCTTATTTGGAAACACATGTTCAAAGAAAGATGCATTCCGAGATTAAATAATAGTATTTACATGCATTTCGGTATGTTCTGATTTATAAATCAAAAACCGATATGAACTACTATTCTTGGCATAACCAATGAAAATGCAATCAATGGTCTTAGGACCTATCGTAGTCTTTTTAGGACTAGGAATAGCCACTTTAGCCAAACACCCCCACACTTTTAAGTATTTGTAGGATGGTACTCTTCCATGCCACAATTCATGAGGTGTTTGATTCACTTTCTTTCGGGGTACTTTATTAAGTATATAATTAGCAGAAAGTATTGCTTCCCCCCATAAGTTCTGAGGTAATCAAGAACTTATTAACATAACATTCATCATTTCTTTAAAAGTCCTATTTTTCCTTTTAGCAATTCCATTTTGCTGAGGTGAGTAAGGAGCAGTAGTTTGATGAATTATTCCATGTTCTTTACAAAACTCACCAAAAGGTGATTCATATTCACCACCTCTATCACTTCTAAGTTTCTTGATTTTCTTACCAAGTTGATTTTCTACTTCATTCTTATATTGAATGAAAGTTTCCAAAACTTCATCCTTGGTTCGAATTAAATAAACATAACTATATCTAGTATAGTTCTCTATAAAAGTGATAAAATATTTTTTCTCACCTCTGGTTTGAATTGATTTAAAATCACAAATGTCACTATGAATTAATTCAAGTGGTTCCGTACTTCTTTCAATTGAATGAAAAAGAGTTTTAGATAATTTTGCCTCAACACAAATTTCACATTTATGATTTGAATCAACGTCAAATTTAGGTAAACATTCCATATTAATTAATCTACGTAAAGATCTATAATTAACATGTCCTAGTCTACCATGCCATAAATTTGAAGACTCAAGCAAGTAAGAAGCAGATGTATTATTATTAATAACTGAGTGTACAACGATCATTACATTTAACTTGAAAAGGCCATCAGACATGTAACCTTTTCCTATATACATCCCATTCTTAGTAAGTACAAATTTATCACTTTAGAATATTAGCCTAAACCCATTCTTACTCAACAGAGATCCGGAAACAAGATTCTTTCGAATATCCAGTACATGCAGTACATTGTTGAGAGTGAGTTCCTTTCCAGATGTCATCTTGAGTACAATCTTTGTCACGACCCAAACCCGCCCCTATGGGTTTAACACCGTAACCGGCCAGTAATTCGTGATTATCGAAGGCCTGCTTAACAGTAGAACAGTAAAACTGAGTACAGGGGCATGGCGGAAGCCAATACAGTAAATAAACAATGTCCAATGAGCTGTGACAGTTTGTATGCAAAAAAAAAGACTTTTCATACATATATACAGTCAGTGACCAAACAGTATGCACATCATAACAGGATAGTCTATACATACATGTACATTCAGAACAGGGATCTAATCCCTATTAAGCAGAGACGATAAGAATCTATACAAGAAACAAAAGCGATTCTGAGAGCGGGGAATATTAAAACACCCCTAAGCCAAAGCTTGAACGGGCTTGGAACCTCACGGTGAGGCAGTGGTTGGTCGACAAAACAAAAGCTTGCTGGCGCGCAAATGTCGTGCTGAACACCTACATATATATATGAGCAGTGAACTAAAGCCCAGTGAATAACATAATGCGTAAAGAGGTTAGCAAAGAATGTCCTTTCAGTATTTTAACCAGTCGTTTGCCTTGGTAAATCAGTTACACGATCGGTGGCTTACATTTCATGTCATATAAGTCATTTAGAAATCATAGTAATCGTACGTGGCACATCCGTTAGCAGAACAGTCTGAGAGTAGTAGTGTCGATGCGATGATGTGATATAATAGCGATATGATACAATGCAGTAACAATACGGTAGCAAAGATATGTATAACAACGAATAAGGCAATAACGGTAACATTTCGGGAAAACAAAGACAGTTCTTATGGACTCAAGAGGTGTCTTGCACGGGTTCTAGAGGTGGCTCACACTGTAGCACTTAGTTCCGTACAACACTTTGTTCCAGGTTTCACAGATTGGCTTTAAGCCCAGATTTTACATATGTATGGACTCAAGAGGTGTCTCGCACAGATTCTAGAGGTGGCTCACACTGTAGCACTTAGTTCCATACAGCATTTTGTTCCATATCAGAAATACAGAATGGCCTCTGGCCTAATAGATCAAACAGTGAATGATGGCCATCATAACAGTAAACAGAAGTTCCAAGATAAGAACTGACAGAGATATCTATGACAAGAGCGAAGACAAAGATGTGATAAAGAAGTTGCTATGGATGCCACGAATACAGTCCATAATTAAGACATTCAGTTCATTCAGTAGACAATATTTCCTTCAGAAACAGTTCAGTTGGTCGTTCGTAAAATAATCATAATTGAACACATCTTTACAACATTGTTACTCATAGAGTTCTGGGCTACAGATGAGCTAGAGCGTCTCCAGATGCCAATCCTACACAATTACAGATTAAACACACACTAAGCTACACAGTTGGGAAAATCAATAACTTAATCCCTAATTTGCCTCGGTGTGGTTCTACATCAATATCCTCCTTAAGATGCATGAAACATGCCCTAGGAATGCCTAGGATGGAAAGAGGATGCAAGGATGCATTCAGAAGACAGTTTCAGAATTTCAGAAAATCAGAGGTCTCGCTCGAGCGCAGGTTTCCCCGCTCGAGCGGACATGAAACAAAGGTCCCCGCTCGAGCGGACCAAAAAGTACTGGATGGGTGAAATTTACGCTCGACGCCCGCTCGACTCCCGCTCGAGCGTGTCACCTAATCCTCCGCTCGAGCGTACATTCCTCTGCTCGAGCGGACTATAAAACAGTGCAAGATGCTGGGAGCTCGATTTCCCCACTCGAGCGGACGACCAAAATCTGGAAAATCCAGATTCGAACTCAAAGTTCAAAACTCAAGTTTCAAATACCAAATTCGATCCTCTTGGGCCAAATTTCTGGAAAACATTTGTAAACACATAGAATGACATGATTCAAAAGTCAATTTGAGAAATCAAAGCCTAAGGGTGTTTCAATCAAACTCCTTTTCAAACCCATTTCAAATCAAATTTCATGAACATGATACAAACATGACATGCATGAACTTAAACAACTTCAAGGCTCCAATACCAGTTCAAATGAGCCTATTACTTCAAAAACAAGATGATTTCATGAACCTTAGCTAGAACTTGGACATGCATGTAACAATTTCCATGAAATCAACTCAAACTTCAACAATACAAACATGGATGCAATTAGCTAGCTTCCAAGCTTCAAATCATGCTCTAAAGAGCCATTTCTTATCAAAACAAGATGAAATCATGGACTTAAACATAATCAAGAGCATGCATGTAACATTTTGCCATGAAAACACTCTAAAACTCTTCAATATACACATGCATGCAAGATTAGAGCTACAATTCAACATTTAAACCATGACTTGGCCCTAAACTCCATCCATCTAGCATGAACATGCAAGAACTTTCTTAAAGGCACAATTAAGAAGTTGAATTCCTTACCTAAGTCATGAATTAGAGGTATGGAGGCTCAATTTGCAATTATCACAACAATTCCCTCAATTCCCAAGCAAATCAACAAGTTGAATTCACTCCTCTCACTTCCTCTCTCTGTTGGTCGGTTATGAGCTCAAGAATAGGCTGATGAAAATGTTTTGTTTGGATGAAAAAGGCTCAATATGTTTTATATGAAAAGGGCCACTAGGTGGCAAAACGGTAAATAAGGCCAACTCTTTGATTTAATTTATTTTATCTAATTTAATCATACCAAATCGATTTTCAATTAAATATATCATTAATTCACATAAATTCCAATGATCATAAAACGTTGATCCATTTCCGATTCGGCCGTCGATAAGACCTTCAATTTGCAGTTTAAATTACAGAACATGAACAAATCGATTAACAATCAATAGATAGAAAATGCGTTTAAACAGTTACAGTCAATCAATCAGTCTCGAATCTCAGTCAGTCAGTTTAGTATTTCAATCAATTCAATTATCAATCATAATCAGTCTTAGTTTAGCAGTAATCAGTGCTTAATCAGTAATTAGTGGTGACGGTTATTATAGTCTCCCCTCCTTATAAAGAGTTTGGTTCCCTAAACTCGAATTAATATATGACAACAGAAATGATGCCTATCATAAAGGTAACTTTCACTCCATAACAGGAGCATAATCATATTCATAAACAGGTTCATGGTCCAACCTCAATCTTAGCAATGCACAGAAACGGAATCAGAAATCACGTATAAAGATTGGGGCTCATATTAAAACAGAATTTTATGCACAGTCAGATTTCAGTCAAGGACAGTTTCGGGTACTGAGAGGGCAATTTATACGCAAATTGGGCCGAGCTGGGTATTGGGCCTTAGGGCCGAAATAAAGAGGGCCGAGTGGAAGGTCCATGTAGGATACTCCGGTCTGGAGAAGTAACTTGGAAGATAGACCGGTCACATAGCCGAGGTGGTTAGCTCGGTCTTGGAAGGACTGAGCTCTACTCCGGTTGAGTGAAGTAGCACGGAGGTTTCGGCCTTCGATGGTTACTTCGATTATAGCATGTGAGGAACCGAAGTAGCTATGGTTTTAAAGATAGCTCGGTTTTAATTCCCTTATGTCTAGCTCGGTCTCAGTATGGGAAAACCGAGGTAAGGAAGAGTGAGGTAAGGGCCGAATTAATAGTTACTTCGGTCCTGAAGTAGTCCGGCTATAAGAAGAACCATCTCACTTGGTTTAAGCAGTGAGGGGGGGTGTTGGAGGATAAGCATTGTCTTCCAGGAATATGAATCCAAGGAGGACTCTACGCAAGGAGGAGTAATCCTAGAAGGACTCTACACTTGGAGGAAAAAGAGTCCTACCAGGATTGTGCTACGCGAAACCTATATAAGCTCACCAATATCACCTTCGGAGAGGTAATGCAACTTTTGCTCCCTGAATACATAGAGCTTTTGGCTTCTTGTCTTGCTTACTGACTTAGGCATCGGAGAGGTTTTCGGCACACACCCGCCGGCCAGCTCACATTTGTGTTTTCAGGTGATAGAGCGACGTCGTACAGAGGAACGCAGACTTGATCAACAGGATTATACGAGAAGGTATATTTCTTTCCCGTACAATTGGCGCCGTCTGTGGGAACAACAGACAAGAACGACCTCTTGATCAAGCTTTCTTTCGAAGATCAATGGCGAACAACGAAGAGCTACCCCAGTCCGCCATCGACGGACAGACCCCAGATGGGGGTGCAAGGCGCGAGGGCCTACCCTTGGTCGCTCCCATGACGAACCTGGAGCAACGACAAACCCCCAGGAGGGAGGCCAGGGGTAGAAGAAGGAATAGACCCTCATCCTCTCGTTCAGAGCCCAGAAAGACAAAGGCGCAGGGTAGATCCTCAAGCTCTGGAGGATCGCGTCAGGGAACAAGACGAACTAATACGGCGGATGGCGGCAGACATGGAATCCTTAAAGCGCCAGATGAAGGGTAAAGAAGTGGCGACAAGAGAGGGGCGCAACAATAAGACGCCCCCTCGCCACTCAGAGGGTCGTAGTAGGAATTCTACACCATCTCGACCAGAGAACAGAAGCCTCAGGACAGGCGACACGCGATCCGTATCTTCCAGGACTCGTCACTCCAAGCCTGAGAGGGCGAGATCTGAGAGGTCCTACACGGAAGGGAGCACCTATTGGCCCTTACATACGCACCAGACGAGGTCTAGATAGACGGAATTACCCAGGTCGTCCGACCTACGATCCATGCTAGAAGAGAAGGCACGATGGAAGGAGGACGCCAGAGCGCGCGATCCACACAGGGTTCCTGCCTTGCAGCGGTTGGCTCCTCGGACGCATGGAAGCGTCGAGGTTGGAATGCCAATGCCGCGCCCGGCATACGAACCAGCGGACAAGGCATTGGCGAGGCTGCAGACCTCACCATTCGTCCCAGCAATAGAGAACGCGCCCCTTCCGTCAGGCTTCCTACAGCCTAAATTCACAACGTATGAGGGCAAGACGGACCCCTACACGCACTTAAGCCACTTCCGCCAGGTCATGGCTGTATACCGGCGGAACGAGGCCTTGATGTGCATCCTATTCCCTTCTAGCCTCGGCGACCTTGGTTTGACTTGGTTTGAGAAGCTTCCAGAGGGCAGCATAGCCTCCTAGGCGCAATTGGCTGAGGCGTTTGTAACACGGTTCAGAACAAACACAAAAACCCCGGTAGAGATCGACCAGTTACTCTCCATCGACATGGGTGACAAGGAGACCCTAAGGTCGTACAACAGCCGCTACTGGGAGACATTCAACCAGATTGGGGACTGCCCAACCAACCTCGCCATTGCGCAATACAAAAAAGGCCTTCCAGTCGGGAACAGATTGAGGGACTCTATCACCATGACGCCACTCCTTACCATGGAGGCCCTGATGGAGAGAGTGCATCAGCACATCACGGTGGAAGAGGATGGCGCTCGTGCCAAAGCAAAAACTGGCGCGACCGCAACACCAGAGAAGAAGACCTCGGCAAAGGTCAATGCGGTAGATCGCCAAAACCGAAACGGACGAGGCAGGCGAGACAATGGTGAGGACCAGGACAAGAGATGGTTAAGAGTCCGCACCGCCATAACCACGGTATTCAAGAAGCCGATTTACCGTATACTTAACGAGATTCGAGACGAGCCTTTCGTCAAGTGGCCAGCCAAGCTAGGCGAAGCTCAGAAGGACTATGATGACAGATCTAGGTGCACCTTCCATAAAGAAAAAGGGCATCGCACTGAGAACTGCACCCCATTGAGGCAACAGTTGGAGGAGTTGGTGGCGGCTGGCCACTTAGACAAATACATAGAGGGAGGGGCACAGCCAGCCCCCCAGGACCACAACAACCCCAATGGGATGCCAATCGACGCCCCGCCCCAAGGCGTCATCAATGTAATACATGGAGTCTTTGAACCTGAGCGTGTATGCGAGCTCAGAGGTTCAATCAAAAAGGCTGAGCACTTAAGAGAGGTGCTAAGTGCCCAACCTGCTATTAAGAAGAGTAAGACAGAGGCAACAAATGTCATGTCTTTTTCGGACAAAGACTTGGACAGAATATATTGCCCTCATAACGATGCCTTGGTCATCACTCTCCGAGTCAAGGATTTTGACGTCAAACGAATTCTTATTGACCAGGGTAGTTCATGTGAAATCATGTACTATGAGACGTTCAAACAATTGAAGCTGCAAGACAAGGACTTAGCGCCAGCAGTGTCACCCCTGATTGGATTTAACTCAATGCCAGAGTGGCCAGTCGGCAAAATCATCCTTCCAGTCCGAGCAGGGAGTGTGACGAAGCAAGTGGAGTTCTGGGTATTGAAGGTCCCCTCCACCTACAACATTATCTTAGGCGTAACATGGGCATGCCATGCGCTCGGTGGCATCCTTCTACCACCAAGTGATGAGGTTCCCCAACGACACTGGAGTAATAGAGGAGGTTTATGGGGATCAGATCATGTCGAAACAATGCTTTGTGACAGTGAATGGCAACCGAGCTGCCAAAGGATATGTTCATTCGATGGAGGAACCCGAAAGTAATGAACTATTCGCGGATGTTGGCAAAGCGGCTAGTCAGAAAGCTGTAGAGGACTTGGTGGAAGTCAGGATAGATGAGAAAAACCCGGATAAGTTCTTCTTACTTGGCTCGTCGTTGTCCAGCACTGAGAGATTGGAAGTCTTGGGATTCCTGACCTCCAACATCGAAGTGTTCGCCTAGACCCCATACGACATGCCAGGCATCGATCCCAACTTCATCTGCCACCAACTCAATGTCCACCCTTCTGCCGGGCCAATCATTGGCCAAGATCGGCGCTCCACCACGCCCGAAATAGTGGCGTAAGAAGTGGGAAACTTGTTGGGCGGGGCAATCGAGAGGTATACTACGGTGGATCTCCAACACTTGTTGTGGTGCCAAAGAAGAACGGCAAGTGGGCGTGTATCGTCGACTACAAGGCGGTCAATAAGGCGTGCGAAGGATAGCTTTCCTCTACCAAGGATAGATCAACCGGTAGACTGTGGCGGCACAACCGACTTAGCTGTCTGGATGCATACAGAGGCTATCACCAGATCGCAATGCATGAATCGGATCAGGAAGTAACATCCTTCACCACCCCAAGAGGACTATACTGCTACAAGGTCATGCCCTTTGGCCTGAAGAACGCAGGGGCGACATTCCAGAGAATGGTCACCAAGATGTTCGAACCATTGTTAGCGAGAACAATGGAGGCTTACATCGATGACATGGTGGTCAAAAGCAAGACGCGGATGACCATCTAAAGGACCTAGATGAGATGTTCCAGATCACGAAGAAACACAAGCTGTATACTTGCGCTTCCAAGTGCGCATTCGGTTGTAGGGTCCGCAAGTTTCTGGGTTTCCTGGTGACCAACCGGTATTGAGGCAGACCCCTCCCAAATCAAAGCAATTCAGGAGTTAGAAAGGCCTAACTCAGTGAAAGAAGTCTGAGATCTCACCGCAGGCGTGGCGGCTTAACCGATTCATCAGCCGGTCTTCAGACAGATTGCGTCCATTCTTTCAGTCACTAAAACCTAAGTTTGAGTGGGACGAAGAATGCGACCGAGCTCTGGAGAGTCTGAAGGAATACATGTCTTCTCCACCACTACTTGTCACCCTAATACCTGGAGAAGAACTCTTCCTCTACTTGGCAGTATCGCAACATGCAATTAGTGCAGTGTTGGTCCACGCAGAAGGGATCCAACACTTGCCCATCTATTATGTCAGCAAGACGTTACTGGACGCCAAAACGAGGTACTTGCCACTGGAGAAACTGGCATTGGCCTTGATGATGGCTTCGAGGAAATTGTCGCATTACTTTCACGCCCACACCATAGTTGTTCTCATAGCCTTCCCACTCAAGGCTTTATTTGAAAGGGCGAACTTTTCTGGGCGAATCTTGAAGTGGGCAGTAGAATTGGGACAGTACGACATCGAGTTCCAACCCCGAACCGCAATAAAGGCTCAAGCACTAGAAGATTTTGTCGCAGAGTTCACCCCTGGAAGTCATCACATCTGCCCAGTCGACCTGACTGAAGCAGCCGAACTAGGGATGGAGGTTGACGTCGGACTAACGCAACCCCTAGTACTGGTTGCTCAGTCAGGCCCCAAGGCGGTCCAGAGTACAGGAAGAAGAAGTGAACCATGCTACACCAAGTCAGGACTCACCAACAAACGAAGACTTGGTACAAACAGAGAACCAGGGGTAGACAGCAAACATCGACTCCAAAGAAGCCACCAGCAATGTGGAAGATCCCAAGACGTCATCCGATCCCTCCACCTGCTGGAAGTTGTTCGTTGGAGAGATGTGGAAGCTCTTCGTGGATGGAGCATCCAATAGGCATGGAACAGGACTTGGCATAGTCCTCATCTCTCCGGACGGCCTAGTAGTAGAGTAGGCAATCAACCTAGGCTTCCCAGCATCAAATAATGAAGCAGAATATGAAGCGCTTCTGGCTGGTCTCACGTCAGCATTCTACATGAAGGCCACCGAGCTAATGGTCTCTGACGACTCACGGTGGTGGTAAACCAAATATCGAGGCGACTCTGAGGCAAAAGATGATAGGATGGCCAAGTACCAAGACTTGGTCGGAGCGAGATAAAGAAATTGAAGTGGTGAGGATAGAATAGATTGGCGAGAGGAAAAGCAATGAGCGGATTTAACTCATGAGCTTCGCCTCAATGGCAGACACCTCCATTCCCCATCCGCTACTGATCGACTATCTGCCTAGACCAAGTATTGAAGACCCAGAAGCTGAAGAAGTATGTTGTGTAGAGTTAGGTCCTTTTTGGATGGATCCCATCATACTATTCCTAAAGGACGGCACCCTCCCAGAAGAGAAGAAAGAAGCCAACAGAATAAGAGCAAAGTCGCAGCGGTTTTGGCTCTCTCCATCTTTGGCATTGTACAAGAAGTCATTCACAGGACCTTACTTAAAGTGTGTTCACCCCAGCAAAGTGGAGGCATTCCTGTTCGAAATACATGAGGGGGTATGTGGCAGCCATCAAGGAGGGAGATCATTGGCATACCGAGCTATTTCACAAGGATCTTGGTGGCCATACATGCAAGCGATTCAGAGAAGTATGTCAAAAATGCGAAAAGTGTCGAAGTTTGCGACCAAATACACCAACCCGCTAGAGAACTCCTACCTTTGACTAGTCCATGGCCTTCAATGTGGGGCTTAGACATAGTAGGTCCACTTCCAATGACACCGAACAGAAGTTCTTTCTTGCGACAGCGGACTACTTCACAAAATGGGTGGAAGCGAAGCCTTAAGGCGTCAATCAAGGAAAAAGATGTGAAGAAGTTTGTTTGGCGAACATCATTACTCGCTTTGGCATACCAAAAGCGATCTCGAGACAATGGTACTCGGTTTGGCGAGAATTTTGAGAGGCTTTGCGAAGAATACAAGATAGAATTCTACAATTCTACACGGCGTATCCCAAGCAAACGGTCAAGTTGAGGTATCAAACAAGGTAGTTTTGGACGGATTGAAGAAAAGGTTGGAGAAAGCCAAAGGCAAGTGGGCAGAAGAGCTCCCTCATGTTTTATGGGCTTATCGCACCACACCACGACGGTCAACAGGAGAAACTCCATTCTCCTTAGCCTATGGCATGGAAGCAGTCATCCCATTAGAAGTTGGGCTCCCCACAATTCGGAGCGAAAACTTTGATCCAGACCTAAATGGGGAAGCCATCGCACTAGAACTTGACTTGGCAGAAGAAAGAAGAGAAAGAGCATTGGTTCACATCGCCTCCTACCAACAAGAACTATCTAGGAAATATAACAAAACTGTGCATCCACGGCAGTTCAAGATCGGCGATTGGGTGCCATGAGTTATGGGCAACACATTGGTCCTGAGGCGGCAAGTTAGGTCCTAACTGGGAAGGTCCTTACAAAGTGGTCGGATTAGCAGGAAAAGGGGCATACCACTTGGAAGATAAGGACGGCAAAGCAATTCCTAGGCCATGGAACACTGCCAATCTTAAGTTATTTTACTTTTAGCCTTTTTCTTTTTTCTCTTTAAGTATATGTAAATTTTTCACTTCATCAATAAGACAAATCGATTCTTTTTTAGCATACTTATTTTTTGCAGAACGTAACTTTTGTAAGTTAGTAGTATTGTAAACATAGTTGGCCGGATTAAACCAACTATTACCCCTCCTAAGCCCAGGATAAGGATTCAGGCTGCAGGACGTTTGGTCGAAATAACCAAACACTGTACTCTAGGTTGGCTGGAAAAACCAACCTAGAGGTTGGCTGGATTAAACCAACACTGTGCTCTTCAGCCGAAGTAAGTGTATGGCTGAAGAGTGGTTGGCTGGATTAAACCAACACTGTGCTCTTCAGCCGAAGTAAGTGTATGGCTGAAGAGTGGTTGGCTGGATTAAACCAACTTAGAGGTTGGCTGGATTAAACCAACTCTTTGTACTCTTCAGCCAAAGTAAGTGTATGGCTGAAGAGTGGTTGGCTGGATTAAACCAACTCTTTGTACTCTTCAGCCGAAGTAAGTGTATGGCTGAAGAGTGGTTGGCTGGATTAAACCAACTCTTTGTACTCTTCAGCCGAAGTAAGTGTATGGCTGAAGAGTGGTTGGCTGGATTAAACCAACTCTTTGCACTCTTCAGCCGAAGTAAGTGTATGGCTGAAGAGTGGTTGGCTGGATTAAACCAACTCTTTGTACTCTTCAGCCGAAGTAAGTGTATGGCTGAAGAGTGGTTGGCTGGATTAAACCAACTCTTTGCACTCTTCAGCCGAAGTAAGTGTATGGCTGAAGAGTGGTTGGCTGGATTAAACCAACTCTTTGTACTCTTCAGCCGAAGTAAGCTTGATCGGCTGAAGAGTGGTTGGCTGGATGAAACCAACTCTTGTTACTCTTCAGCCGAAGTAGGTTATTGTAACAACGCCCGCGGGGGGGCTCGCTACAGCTCGGACTCGATTTTTGTTGCGGTTATCAATCTTGAACCAAAGAGTCCAAATCCGGCAAATCGTTTTGAAGGAAAACAGATTTTTTGAAAAGAAGTGCCAAACATGGACTGCTTTGCGGATATGAGTCGCCACCTAAATATTTTGAAATGGGAAATTTAGGAAACCCCGACTCGGAAGGCCACGTGTCCGTCATCACCAAAGTTGGCTCGGGAACTTAGGTACGATTAGGAAAGGTCACATCGTGAGCACCCCACCGCTTGGCCAAAGCAAGCCTCTACTAACCATGATATCTGTTTTGAAAACTTTGTGAGTTCTTATTAGGTTATTAGCCTAGGTTACTATGTGATGCTCATGACAAACAAGTATAGACTGGGCCGTCTGAATTGGAACAAAACATTTCATGTTTGTTTGTTTGAAAATGGTGTGATGGTGCTACCCGCAGGTAGGCTAAAATGCGGATTTGCCACCCTCGGGTGGGCTTAGAAAACATGATGTTGCCACTGTCTAGTGGGCTTAAAACAAACAGTCAATGTATTGTCCCAATTCAAATAACTCAACCTCCACCCACAGGCATTCAAGGCAGTTATATCACATAAGCATTTAGCCTCATGGCAAGCATGCTATCATGGCAACACTCACACGCATGCAAGGATGCTAAAGCATAACCACTTACCGAGTACTCCAAGCCAAAATAGGAAAACGATTAGAAATCATGCATGAATCCTAAGTATACTGAAATGCCTAATGCAACACATGCAAAAATGCAACTATAGCAGGCTAGACTATTCTAAACATGGCATATGAGATGCAACAGCTATCAAGTACTCAACTTGGAATTGAAATCTGAGATCGATTTGTATGATGCATGAGCAGTGCGTGCAAAAGCAGATGAATGATGCAAACATCTTTGTCATCTTGTATGCTAATTGAAATATGCCCTATATCTAACCATCCAAAGCGGATAAATAAAAGGGAGAAAGAAATGGGGGTTGGAAGACATACATCACACTCACACACCCTTATTACAATTTTGCCCTCATGTGAAGTCGAAAAATAATATCTGATCAGAATAAAAGAATATCAAATCGAATAAATATCTGATTTCTAATTAATTAACAAATTAATTACGAAAAAGTAAAAGCGGCATGCAAGCCGAGGACCGCCTTACTCGATGAATGGTATATCTTTGAACAGCGCAGAAATCCTTTGGGATGCCTGATTAGCCTCTTTGCAATTTTCTCGAAATGCGTGCGACCTTGAAAAGTTGTTGATTGTTGATTTTCTTTAGAGAAGCGGTGAAAAGGGCATAGCAATGTATTTCACAAATATATGCATGCCTCGATCCTCGTGCCACCAATCACGCACATCGATGCATGATGGCCGAGGAATCGAATTGCACAACTCAATATGGGATGAATTCATATGAATGCTACAACAAAACCTAACTCCATCATGGGTAATCTGGAGTGTCGGTGACTCGGGAATTGGGACCCGTTCCGTTACTCGGAGTACAGAACGCGCCTCATTTCCCGTGCAATACACATGATATGCATGAAATGCAACTAACATACAACCTAGCATGCACGATGCTATGAGAATGAGATGCCTCGAAATGCGTGCCCGCTTGGCAAAACCGGTAATGACATGCGAAATGCAATGATGGGCTTATACCAACATGAAGAGGGCCTCGGCCACACTCACATAGGATCGGAATGATAAGAATGAGGTGCCTCGAAATCGTGCCACCGCACGCAAACCGAGGCAATGATGAAATGCAAACCGGATAAAGCGAGTGCCTCGAAATCGTGCACACGCATACAAACCGAGACGGAGGCATACGCAATGCCAATCGGATAAAGCAGAATGTCTCGAAATCGTGCACACGCAGACGCATAAGCGAAAGCGAGCATACGCAATGCCAAGCGGATAAAAGCGAGTGCTGGAAATGCGTGCACTGCACGCATAACCGAGGTGATGATGAAGCGAAAAAGCGGATAAAACCGAAGTGCCTCGAAATCGTGCACGCGGGCACGCAAACCGAGGCGAGATGCAATGAGAAAATCGGATAAAAAAGTGCCTCAAAGCAGCGTGCCTGGTAGCGCCGCAAATCGGCGATGATGAAAGAATGAAAATCGGATAAACCGAAGTGCCTCAAACGCGTGCCTGGCAGCGCCGTCGAGGCGATGATGAAAGAAAATCGGATAAAACCGAAGTGCCTCGAAATGCGTGCGCGACACGCAAAACCGAGGCGATGATGAAAGAAAGAAAATCGGATAAAAGCAAAGTGCCTCGAAATGCGTGCGCGGACACGCAAAACCGAGGCGATGATAAAATGAGACGAGATGGCATACGGAATGCAACGATGGGCTTACACCAATATGGGAGAGCCTCGGCTCACTCACATAGGAAGGCCGTCGGATAAAAACAAAGTTGCCTCGAAAGCAGCGTGTCGCGGACACGCAAATCGGGCAATGATGTAGAAGCATGAAAATGCAAATTGGGCTTATGCCAACATGAGATAGCCTCAGCCACGCCACATAAATTTGCGGAATGATAAGAATGAGGTGCCTCGAAGTGCGTGCCCATTGGCACGCAAACCGAGGCAATGCAAAAATGATACAAATGGCATGGGAAATGATATGCAAGCATGGAAATGGAATTTCAGCACCTAAATAAAGTGGAAAACAGCCCCGAAACAAAACGAAATGACACTCGAAGCATGCATTCATCCCGAAAGTGTGAAATTAAGCCCCGAAATGGCCTATAGCCATGCCATACATGCAAAATATGATCATGGCAGAAAGAACAGTAGCAAGGCAGTCCCAAATACAGCATATTTCAGTAAAAATCATGGCCAAAATGTAAGCATAGACATGGCAACATTAGCTCGCAAGAATACGGTAAAAGAGAGGATTTACAAAGCAAGCAGTATATAGAAAATTCAAATGGAAAAACTTTATTCTACAATACTGAAGAGGGCCCAAAAATAAGCATATATTCAGTTTATGGAAACCCCAAAATTAGAATAAAATCATGCTAACGATTCCATGCAAAATGGAGCTCAAAAGAGGTTATAACAAGAGACATGCAAAGCACACACCAAATGACAAAACTTTCTTCATGAAACATGTAAAGGGGGTCAAAATAAGACCCCTCTCAGTTCTGACCAAGAGCTAAAACCACAAGCACAAAAGGCTACAAAACATGCAAGATTTAGGGCCTAAAATGGATTTCAAAGAGAGGTGGTGTATAGAATGGCCAAATGAGGTTGAGCCCTTCTACAATGTTGTAGAGGGGATCAAAATAAGCACAAAACCAGTATGGGTCGGAGCCCCAAAAACAAAAGGAAATAGGCCAAAACTAGCATGCAAGATAATGGCATAAAAGCTAGGTATTGAAACAAGTATATCATAGAAGCATCAAATGAAGTTGAGCCCTTCTACAAAGTTGTAGAGGGGCTCAAAATAAGCATAAAATCAGTAGGGGTCGGAGCCCCAAAAACAAAAGGAAATAGGGTAGAAACTTGATCCAAGAAAATGGTATAAAAATGGATTTTGAAACTCACCCTTGAAGACCTAACTTTCTTTGCTTCTTGGCTTTGATTTGTTGCTTCTTGGCCACTGAAGAACACCTCCTTGCTGCTGAAAGGGTAGTGAGGATGGTGGAGCTAAGGGTTGATCAAGGAATGGCCTTTGACACTTGAAGCTTTCTTGGACTTTTGGCTATGGAAATGGAAGAATTGGAAGAGGAGCTCTTGAAGCAAAATTTTCCAACCCCAGCAAAGGGGAAGGAGGGCCCTTTAAATAGATAAGAAATAGGGTGTAAAGGGGAGAAAGCACCCAATCTTTCCTCGAAATATCCCGGATGCCGGGATATGTTGGAAGATATCCGGACAGCTGGGACAGGCTGGAAAGCAAGAAGTGGCGGCGGTAGTTTGCATGGTGGCGCCAGCCACCCTACATGGCCGGCCAGCCAGGTGAAAAAAAAAAAGTTTTGAATTAGTGGCCGACCACCAACTTTTAGGGTCCTCCAAGGTGTGTAGAACAAGGATCCAAGGTTGGAATTTGGCAACACTGAAGCAGGAGCCACAACATAGAGCTTGAAGGAGAGGCTCAAAAATGAAACTCAAATTTTCTGGCCGACCACCAACTTTTAGGGTCCTCCAAGATGTGTAGAACAAGGTTCTAGGGTTGGAAATTAGCAACAGGCAGAGCCACAACATAGAGCTTGAAGGAGAGGCTCAAAAATGAAACTCAAATTTTCTGGCCGACCACCAACTTTTAGGGTCCTCCCATGTCCCCTGATCACAGATATGTAGCTTTGGTTGGAAGAAAATACCCCTAGGGTGTTCAACATTGGCCCGGAAGTGAGAAAAACGGCTCGAGGAGCGAAATCGCTATCTGGAATAATTGCTGGCTTCTCACCCCGGTGATCTTCGATGTTGAAGCAGAGGTACCTGCCAAGTTTGAACAAAAACTAATGAGAAATGAACGCTCGGAGCCAAAACCGAGCAATTCGGGATCCCGAAAATGAGCATCTGATGCCGGAAGTGGTGTTCAGCAGCGAAGTGGATATCTGCAACTCCAGTGTCCCTCGGAATGGCAAACAGAGGTTCTGCCAAAATCGAGGAAAAGCGATGCAAAATGAATGCTCGGGGCCCAAATCACGCGATTCGGTCTCGAAAATGGGTCGTAAGACGAAGTGGTGTTAATTGCGAAGTGGGCATCAGGGCCCAGTGTTCCTCGGAACTATAAAAGCAGGTGCATGCCAAAACCCGGAGAAATCGGAGATAGTTGGGTGGTCAACCGAGGCACCTGACGGCAGCAGCAAACCGCACGGCTCGAAATGGGCAAAATGGCCTCTGACCACAAAATATAGCTCACTGACCCTTTGGGAGATAGTCTCTGGGACCACTCCTTCCCTCGGAAAGAAAAGCAGAAAACGAGTGCGGTTCAAACCGAGACAAGGCCTGAAGAGGGTTGGAGTCAGGAGGCGCATGACGCAACTCTGAGACTTTTGAACGAGCACAGTATGCAACATCACCAAGCGCTCAATCGGTGACGTCTGAGTCTTAAGGTCGGTCAAAAATGGGGTGTCTACAGTTATATCGGCTGAAGAGTGGTTGGCTAGTGAGCTAGATAGCTAGCCGAGATCACAGTTGGGCAAATGAAGGTATTGAACATTCATTACAAGTGCAAGCATACACACACAAAACCGGAATAAGAGTTGAAGAAAATTTTTTCATTAACAAGCAGTACAAGTGGAGAACATGGCGGTTACAAAAAAATTCAAAAAAAAAAAAAATCAGCAGAAGTCGTCAAGCTCGGCATCAAATCTGCATCGTGATCGCTTTGAGTCGGTGTCGAGAGAGCACGGTTTGAAGTGGGACTTCGGTGTCAGTCGGTTGCAGCCCAAGAGTTGGATCCTCAATAACTGGCTCAGACCGAACTGCCTCATCGTTCGGCTGCTCGTTGACAACCGGAGTGTGAGATGGTTCCTCATCTTCATCATCATCGTCATCATCGTCACCGGACCCCTCGAGAAAGGCTTTTTGGAGATCGGCCGCGTATTGTGTGAGCGAAGCTGGAATGGAGTACGGTGGAGCGTTGTAGACGTCGGTGTCAGACGTACAACCGAGCTTCTCCACCGCAGACCTCCAGCCGCACTTAAAAAAGAGATCTTTTGCTGCGTTGCATTGCAGGGTGTAGGCGTCTTCGGCTTCCTTGAAGCCCCGCTTCTCGGCCTTCTTCATCTCCTCCTTTAACTGGTTTATCTCGGTGTCCTTTTTCTTCTCGATGGCAGATAAGATACGCAGGTATCTATCTTTTGCCTCGATGGCCACTTTTTTCTTTTCGGCCTCGACCGAATTGGCGATCTCGGTCAGCCGACCGTTTTCTTCGCGAAGCTCAGCCAATTGCTTCTTCGCCTTCTCCAGTTCGGCTGTCTTTAGTTCGGCCTCAGCCATGGCCTCTCTGGTACTCCTCCTAAGCTCCATGACCCTCCTGTGAGTGACTTGGTTTTTCTGGATGGCCTGCAAAGAAGGAATTACGTTAGCCGAACTCCAAGTTGAAAACAAAAGAGAAGAAGAAATCTTACATGGAGAGGAGTACCTTGCTTACGGGATCATGGACTTAGTGGAGGACCGGATTGATTTTAGCTCGGTGTTGAGCTGTTTGTAGTGGTGCTCCATGTCTTTGGGGAGGCACACACTCTTGGCCAAGTTGAAGGCCATCTGATGATCCTTCTCTGAGACCACCGAATCAGATGCGGTGATGTCTCGGTCATTAAAGGTGAGCACAAGAGTCCACTTGGGAGAAGCGGTTCGGTCGGTAGGTTCCGGTTGGAGGCTCGGTTGAGGGCTTGGTGGAGGACTTGCTGGCAGGACGGTCTCGTCTTCATCAGCAAGACGTGGCTCGGTTTGGTTAGTCCGGGCACGTTTGCTTGGTCGTGATGAAGATGGCCATTGAGATGGGAGTGCCACCACGGTCTCGGTGACACGGCCGATTCCCTGAACCTCGGCTGGAGTTGTTTCGGTTAGGAGGGCCTTCAATCTGTTCTTCTTAGCCATTTCTTGCCCAGCGGTGAGTGGAACAAGGTTGATCTGAGGCAGGTTTGGGTCCGGTTCTGGCGCGTCTTCAAGCAGGAAGTCGGTTACCCTTGCTCTGCGGCGACCGGAGTAACGGTAGGTCGGTTCGAAGTCTAGGAGCTTTGCCCAACTTCTTTCCTTTACTCGTAGTGCGGCACGCAGAAGATCGAGGTTGGGGTAGCCGTAGTTTGAAAGAAGATGGGCTTTATCTGCAAAAGAAGGTGAACTGTTAGTTTGGTATAAGATAAAAGAGCCGAAGTAGAGGAAAGTGTAAAATATAACCGAAGTAAGTGTACTAGGAATTCCTTTGTTCCAGTTTATAGCCCGGCCAGGAATCTGGGCCTGGTGGTCCTCGAAATTCCCAGAGACCCAAAAGAAGTCATCATCGTTTAAGTCTTTGTCCGGTGTGTGTTTTATTATTTTTTCTCGGCCACGGCGTACTCTCAAGTAGTAACACCAGCCTTCATTTTTTGATCCTATGGAGTATTGGTGCAGTATCTCGGCCAAACCTAGGTTTAGACCGGTATGTTGGTTCAGTGCGGCTATACCCATGATTATTCGGTATGTGTTAGTAGACAGCTGGGTGGGGCATAGTCTAGTTTGTCTTAGAAATTCACATATTAGGGGTTGGACTGGGAATCTGAGTCCGGTTTCTATTATGGATTGGAGGGTAAAGGGGACAAAGCCTTCATTGCCCCATGGGTCTACATCTTGTTCGGCTAAAGTGAGATTTACATCGGCTGGAATTTTGTAATCCTTTCTAAATTCGGCTAGGCCGCCTGGGGTTTCTACTAGGAATCTGTACTTCTCCATTTATCGGATAAATAAGAAATAAATTAGTTCGGCTGGAGAAGTTGTGCTCAGTAGCTCGGTTGAGCCTTCAAAGAGAATGGCCTGGACAACCTAAAGTCTGCAAAGTGGAAGAACAAAGTGGTCAAGCACAGATCATTGACCGTGCTACAAGAACAAAGCAAGAAAGGATGCCTTATTTCGGCTACATACGGTACTATAGGATCTACTTCGGTTCCAACAAGGTGCTTGTTATCTCGGTTTGGCATGATGATGGGCTATCTTGGTTCCGCCTTTGGTTTTTGTTACTTCGGCTAAGCATCAAGGGGCAGCCTTCTGAGTTCGGTTTAGGAACTGAGAAAGCTGGCCTAGCCCCGAGGCTTAGTTCGGTTGAGAACTAAGATTTTCTAGTTCGGTGCGTTCTTATTTAAGCTAATGTGAGTCGGTTGGTGGTCTATTGAAACTATTGTTATGTGTACAAGTGCTAGTTCGGTTTCAGTTCACCTAAATTTGTATATAGCAAGAACAGTGATCTAGTTCGGTTGGGACATGTTTTTAGATCTAGGCTATGCTCTACAGGTTACATCATGGTATTCAGAGTGTTCTTATGAAAATTTTTTCCCAGAAAGCACAAAGAGAAAGTGTTTCGTAAAAATACAAAGCTGAAGCTATGGAATGAAAGCAGAGGAAAAGAAGAAAAGAACAAAGTATTAATACTTACCAGACAAAAAGGAAGGTAAAGGTGGGAGCAACAGCAACAGTAACAATGAAGAACACGGATTCAGGAAGCTCAGTGGTTGGAATAGCAGGAGCACAGAGAGAAGAAGAGTCGAGTAGAGTGAGATTGAAAATAATTTGGTTCGTTTTGTGTAAGTGGAATGAGGGGAAAAACGCGGGACTGTTCAAAATTTTTCGGAGTACGAGGGCGGCGCAACAGTTATAAATGGCTAATAGGGGCTTGCCACGTGTCATTGGAATGTGGAACGCTTCAGTTGCTGTGACTGAAGAGACGTTTGACCGGACGTGCTTCGCTCGGCTTAAGCTTAGCTCGGCTAGAGAAGCTAAAAAGGTTTTCAGCTCGGCCGGAGTAGCTAAAGGATTGTAGCTCGGCTGGATAAGCTAGAACTTTAGTTCGGTTCGTAGGCATGTAATCCCAATCATGCTTTGCAGATGGAATTAAGGGGCAATTGAGAGGGCAATTTATCATAAATTGAGAAATTTGGGTATTGGGCCTTAGGGCCGAAATAAAGAGGGCCGAGTGGAAGGTCCATGTAGGATACTCCGGTCTGGAGAAGTAACTTGGAAGATAGACCGGTCACATAGCCGAGGTGGTTAGCTCGGTCTTGGAAGGACTGAGCTCTACTCCGGTTGAGTGAAGTAGCACGGAGGTTTCGGCCTTCGATGGTTACTTTGGTTATAACCGAAGTAGCTATGGTTTTAAAGATAGCTCGGTTTTAATTCCCTTATGTCTAGCTCGGTCTCAGTATGGGAAAACCGAGGTAAGGAAGAGTGAGGTAAGGGCCGAATTAATAGTTACTCTGATCCAAGTAGTCCGGCCATAAGAAGAACCATCTCACTTGGTTTAAGCAGTGAGGGGGGTGTTGGAGGATAAGCATTGTCTTCCAGGAATATGAATCCAAGGAGGACTCTACGCAAGGAGGAGTAATCCTAGAAGGACTCTACACTTGGAGGAAAAAGAGTCCTACGAGATTGTGCTCTGTGAAACCTATATAAGCTCACCAATATCACCTTGGAGAGGTAATGCAACTTTGCTCCTGAATACATAGAGCTTTTGGCTTCTTGTCTTGCTTACTGACTTAGGCATCGGAGAGGTTTCCGGCACACACCCGCCGGCCAGCTCACGTTTGTGTTTTCAGGTGATAGAGCGACGTCGTACAGAGGAACGCAGACTTGATCAACAGGATTATACGAGAAGGTGTATTTCTTTCCCGTACAGGTGCATATTCATTTCCATATTCTTGTCCAGAGCATACGTAGATGCCACAATTCTTGCTTATGTATACATGGTGCATTCATTAGCACTACTAGAGCAGATACAGAACAGATACAGACATGGCAGATACAGTGCAGAATAGATACAGTACAGAACAGATACAGTTACGTGATGGTTATGAATAACCAGTTCCATGAAGGAATCCTGAAAACGGGTAACAGAACAGAAGCAAACGAATCTTTGGGCCCTGTGACGAGGCCTCGATGCAGACGTAACAGTCTTGAGATATAAGTTCCATAAGGAACCTCCGATACCGGGCAGCTAACATATATCACATAATATTAAGAGTCACGAATACATATCAGAGGTTGAACACTCAATCAGTATACAGCATATAGCATTTCAGAAAACAAAACTTATTTCGTGACACAGAATCATGAATACAGTTGCGCACAATTTTTACTGTATTATTGTGCACGTTTCTTATATCAAGTGCTTATCGGGGTTATAGACTGTACTGGCCTCATTTTCAAAAGTAGGTCCCCCGCTAAGTTATAGAGATTCGACTCATTCGGCTCCGAGCCATACATTTGGTCTTGTTCAATTTGGTTCTCAGTTCGGTAATCCATCACAGTCAGTCCAGTTCATTCGGGAGTTATCAGGAACATAAGGCGAATTTGTACATTACTCCCATTATAGTAGGCAGGGTTCTGAAGTAATCATTCACATACTATTCATTAGTTTCAGTCCTCACAGATTCGATCATACTACGTATCAATACGGAAGCAGTTATACTGATTATATATACTTCCAGATAGTGAAGGTTTATAATCAAAACCAATTGGCTGTCAACAAATCCCATCAGTTCTGAAGTACGGTAATCGCCAAAACTATCATTCCCTAATCAAACAAGTTCATAGTCATACGGTAATACCGAGTGATTAATCACATGGCATGTACCCAGTTTTCCCCATATTGTAAGCAAATCAGGTAATAGCTCTCAATAAGAGTTTTCTTAAGTCAAATTGATGAAAGTTTGACTAGGTCATTTCAGACACAAGTTCTGTCCAATCATATCAAGTAAAAGTTCGAAGCACAAGCATCAAACAGAAGTTCCATTAGTTACACAAAGGGTTTCATCAACCCACGGTTCTATCAGATCAGATCAGGTAACAGTTTCATTCTTATCATTTCCAGATGAGGTATATTAGTTCATACTCCAGTCATTTCGGTACATAGTCAGTAGTTTCACAATCACGATTCACAGTCAAGAGTTTATCAGTCAGAATCTTTATTCAGTCGCACAATCCCAGAGTAATTGTAATGACCCGAAACCGTGTGACACAATTATCAGTAATTAATTATGTCTTTATATGATTTAATTGAAGATTATCTGTTTGAATTAGAAAGATATCTGTTGAAATTACAACTTTGGGATTGAAATTGAAGACTGTAATGGGATCAGAAAATGCAATTGAATATGTCTATGTGACACCGGGAATTTTTAGAATCATTTGGAACCATAAATTGAGGACTGAATTTCGTCTGATTCGTAAAGCCTTGTTTGGCTTAAGTTTTTGGCACAAGTTGGCTTATGTGTTATATATAGATATGGATAAAGGTTTGTTGACCATTTGACTCAAACCCAAAGAAGGAAAAATCTAGAAAAGAGAGAGAGAGAGAGAGAGAGAGAGAGAGAGAGAGAGGGAATTCGGGAAGGGAGAAAGAAGGGAAAGAAGAAGAAATAAAGGGAGAATCAAGCTAAACTTCCCCATCCAAGTGTTTAAGGTAAGATTTTCATGAAATTGATTGTGGATTCTTGGAATCAAGCATGTGGAATTCAAGATTTTGACTTAAAGTAGTATGAATCATGTCAATTTGTTTAGTTGAGGAAGAACCTCCATGGATGGTTAGAATGAAGCTTTTATGTGTATAGTTATGATTCTTCACCTCAATTCATGGTTTGATCTTGTATATGATGCATTTGGATTTATTTAGAAGCTATAATGTTTAGTTCAAGTGGTGTTTTAAGTGTCTTGAGGCTTGGATTTCATAAGATTGGAAATGGGTTTTGCAAAAAGGGAAGATTGAAGCTTTGAAAAGAACCAGAATTTCAGACTTTCGCAGGGTCCGCTCGAGCGGAGGGGAGCCCGCTCGAGCGGTAAAATCAGCCTCTTAGCAGTTTTGGGAAAATGTGTAGTCTGCTCGAGCGGACAAAGTAGCGCTCGAGCGGAAGGGCTTATTTTCAGAAAATTTTGAGAAAGTTGTATACTTGATTCTATTATGTTAATTGCATCCTTTAGTATCTCATGAGCATGAAATGAATATGAAGTGAAGTAAAGAATGAATGAATGAAATGACATGAATTAAAGTAAAGGAAAGAAAAGAGAGGCATGAATGATTTAATGTATGATAATAATGAATGTTAAGGAATGTTTCATAATGTTAATTGCAGGACAAGCTTCGAAGACCGTGCAACCGGTATTGGAAACCCGCTGTAAGTAATGTTTCTGTAAAGATATGTTATAATGGCTTATGTTTCAAAATGATACGTTATGATATGATATGTTTGAAAGGTGATTTTAAGTTGTGAACGAATGTCCTTATTTGCAAATCTTAAATGGCGTCCATGGATAGTTAGGTCATGGGAGCGACATGAACATGCAGGCTCATGATCTGATCAGTCATGGGTTGGGGTATGAAGATGAAGGCCCATGGCCAGTCACGAGATCTCGTAGACTGTTTGACTGTTAAAGAATAAACTGTTATGAAAGTTATGAAAGGTTCTGTGGATTATGCCATTAATGACTGTTGACTGTTTATGACTGTAAATATGAAATGTTGGAATTCGTTCACTAACCCCTTTACTTAAATGTTACTTGCTGAGCTTTAGCTCATTGTTTGTATTTATGTATTATAGGTGAGCATTCAGGTAGCCAAGCCTAGGCGGAGTCTCGAGCTGAGCCGCCGTTTTGAAGCCTAACCAGGAGTTTTGTGTGCCTCCGAGCTGGGGCTAGGCCTGGAAGGCCGTAAGAGAGTTTTGTCTTTTTGTTATTTTGTAACTTGTACTTATGTGATGTCATGGATCATGTTATGTAACATAGTGTGTGTAATTATCATTTTTGGCATGTAATATACGTTCATATTTATGCACAGCTCTTGGACTATAGTTTTTGCATGTGCTTCCGCGAGCCCCGTTTATTTATGTTATGTACAGTAAGGCCTGTGGTAATCTAGGATTACTGGCCGGTCTCGTCACCAAACCTCTCGGGGCGGGTTTGGGGCGTGACAGTAATAGTCCCAACGGTTAATTTATTGAACAAATAACATAACAATCATTCCGAGCAAAGGTATTGTCATGTATGTGCATGTTCAGAGTCTACTAATGTTCCCGATACGGATTCACAAGTTCAATGTACAGTACGAAATAGTTTTCCCCTGATACGATAGTTAAGGTAGCAAGTCATATGTCTACCCAGTCTAGTAACATCCTTAAGCAAAGGTATGCGAACATGTACATGAGTCCAAATAGTTTTCATAGCATAGGTAATTGTTAACATAAGGTTTTACGGTGTTGCACATAGTCCGCATCAAACAGTAAATCTCGAAAGATTCATTAACCACAGTCCATTCCTGACAGTCCTAATAGTATTACAAGCATGGGAACATATATACAGGTGTGAGTCTAAAATCAATTATCATGTAAGAATTCGTTCGCAAATTCATACGCAGTAACTAATATGGGTTCTTAATTTCAGAAGTCCCACATACAAACAGTTCACGTATATAATTTGAGTTCAAGGGTCCGTTCATTCAATGATGTCCGTCAATACATAACGGTTTAGTCCAAATCATAGTTGTACAGATTTCTCGAATTACAGTCAATCATAAGGTATTCCCACGTTCGATAGTTCTAACACAGTTCAAAAGGTCATACCTAACAGTCACATTCAGTTGTTGCAATACGACACAAGGACCTAACAACAAATTCTCGTTGCTCACAAGTCCCTACAATTCTCGTAGCATAGGGTTTATAAATTCAGTAATTCAATTGGTTCAGTCAATATGTCCACAGTCTATATCAAATTAGGAAATGTACGATCTCCACACAAATGTTCGTATAGGCAATTCCACATAATTAAGGTAATACATACGTCAGTCATTTTAGTGTTCTGAGCATTTTCTGGAACTAGGGTGGAGATTTAGGCTCATTGAATTACTGGTCATTTCCTCTTCAAAATTTTCCATTCTTTGCAGTCAGTATCCATCAAGTGGGTAAATTTTCCTCCATATTCGACCATAGTCTTATCACCTTACTCACGTTATTCAAACTCAGATATTTCCCTATCTCGGATGCATTAGGGAAACATATTTTTCGAAGAAAACTTCATGTATTTTCTCGATTTCTAAACCTAAGCCTTAGCTTTCAGTGGTTCGATACCTCCTAGAAATTCTGGTGGCTTCAGTTTGTTGGGTTTCTGTATTAGTGTCATCAGTTCATATTCAGTTGGTTCAAGCACGTATGTCTGCTTTTATTATCTCAAATTTTCGATTAAGGCTTCAATCATTCATTCTAGCCTATTAGTCCTCAGATCAGAAGATTCAGTTTCGTTCACAATCCTCGCCCTTTCCCTTGTTTACACACAACAGGGTGATTATCAATCCAGGAGAGGTTCTTATTGATTTCACGTTTTATTTCATATCAAACGTGTGTATGCTTTCAATTCAACTCAGGTACGGTCACGTGACCCTTTACTACCACACGTCCATAATCACATAGATTCCATATTCGGTATTAACATTCACATTACATGTTATACCACTTAACTTCCTTAAGTATACATACAGGTTGCGTTCATTTCACCATAGACAGTACGGTAATCATAAGCATAGACAGTTGCATACTTAAACACATTAACACATTAGCACATTTATTCAAATCATGGCCACACACACTTCTCATGTTCATGCAATGCCCTAATTACTTTTCTAGGACATCCTATAGCTCACTTGGACACGTGTGTGCGGTATAACTCGTGGTAAAGTATCGTTATGATACCACTCTGTCATGACCCAAACCCGCCCCTATGGGTTTAGCACCGTAACCGGCCAATAATCCGTGATTACCGAAGGCCTGCTTATGATGAAACGATAAAAAGCAGTCTGAGGGCATGGCGGAAGCTCTGATAAATAAACAATGTCCAATGAGTTGTGACAGTCTGTATGCAAAAAAAGGACTTTTCATACATATATACAGTCGGTGACCAAATAGTATGCACATCATAACAAGACAGTCTATACATACATGTATATTCAGAACAGGGATATAATCCCTATTAAGCAGAGGCGATGCGATCTATACTCTGATAAAACAATTCTGAGAGACGGGGAATATTAAAACACCCCTAAGCCAAAGCTTGAACGGGCTTGGAACCTCACGGTGAGGCATAGTAGTTGACTGACAAAACAAAAGCTTGCCTGACGTTCCTAGTAGCGGTCCGGTGCCTGAACACCTACATATATATATGAGCAGTGAGCTAAAACCCAGTGAATAACATAATGCGTAAAGAAGTTAGCAAAGAATGTCCTTTCAGTATTTTAACCAGTCGTTTGCCTTGGTAAATCAGTTATACGATCGGTGGCTTACATTTCATGTCATATCAGTCATTTAGAAATCATAGTAATCGTACGTGGCACATCCGTTAGTAGGAAACGATCTGATAGTAGTAGTGTCGATCTGATAGTATAGTAGCAATAACGGTACAATGCGCTTGATGTAGCGATAATGCAATAAATGAAGTGTAATAACTTGATATGAATGATGTGATAACATTTAGGATAACTTGATAACAGTTCTTGTGGACTCAAGAGGTGTCTCGCACGGGTTCTAGAGGTGGCTCACACTGTAGCACTTAGTTCCGTACAGCACTTTGTTCCAAGTTTCACAGATTGGCTTTAAGCCCAGATTTTACATATGTATGGACTCAAGAGATGTCTCGCACAGATTCTAGAGATGGCTCACACTGTAGCACTTAGTCCCGTACAGCATTTTGTTCCATATCAGAAATACAGAATAGCCTTTGGCCTAACAGATCAAACAGTGAATGATGGCCATCATAACGATGTGAAGTTCCAAGATAGGCGGCGAGATATCTATGAATGGTGATCTGATGCGATATGATAAGTTGCTATGGATGCCACGAATACAGTCCATAATTAAGACATTCAGTTCATTCAGTAGACAATATTTCCTTCAGAAACAGTTCAGTTGGTTGTTCATAAAATAATCATAATTGAACACATCTTTACAACATTGTTACTCACAGAGTTCTGGGCTACAGATGAGCTAGAGCGTCTCCAGATGCCAACCCTACACAATTACAGATTGAACACACACTAAACTACACAGTTGGAAAAATCAATAACTTAATCCCTAATTTGCCTCGGTGTGGTTCTACATCAATATCCTTCTTAAGATGCATGAAACATGCCCTAGGAATGCCTAGGATGGAAAGAGGATGCAAGGATGCATTCAGAAGACAGTTTCAGAATTTCAGAAAATCAGAGGTCTCACTCGAGCGCAGGTTTCCCCGCTCGAGCGGACATGAAACAAAGGTCCCCGCTCGAGCAAACCAAAAAGTACTGGATGGGGTGAAATTTACGCTCGATGCCCGCTCGACTCCCGCTCGAGCATGTCACCTAATCCTCCGCTCGAGCGTACATTCCTCCGCTCGAGCGGACTGTAAAATAGTGCAAGATGTTGGGAGCTCGATTTCCCCGCTCGAGCGGACGACCAAAATCTGGAAAATCCAAATTCGAACTCAAAGTTCAAAACTCAAGTTTCAAATACCAAATTCGATCCTCTTGGGCCAAATTTCTGGAAAACATTTGTAAACACATAGAATGACATGATTCGAAAGTCAATTTGAGAAATCAAAGCTCAAGTGTGTTTTAATCAAACTCCTTTTCAAACCTAGTTCAAATCAAATTTGATGAACATGATACAAACATGACATGCATGAACTTAAACAACTTCAAGGCTCCAATACCAATTCAAATGAGCCTATTACTTCAAAAACAAGATGATTTCATGAACCTTAGCTAGAACTTGGACATACATGTAACAATTTCCATGAAATCAACTCAAACTTCAACAATACAAACATGGATAAAACAAGCTAGCTTCCAAGCTTCAAATCATGCTCTAAAGAGCCACTTCTTATCAAAACAAGATGAAATCATGGACTTAAACATAATCAAGAACATGCATGTAACATTTTGCCATGAAAACACTCTAAAACTCTTCAATATACACATGCATGCAAGATTAGAGCTACAATTCAACATTTAAACCATGACTTGGCCCTAAACTCCATCCATCTAGCATGAACATGTAAGAACTTTCTTAAAGGCACAATTAAGAAGTTGAATTCCGTACCTAAGTCATGAATTAGAGGTATGGAGGCTCAATTTGCAATTATCACAACAATTCTCTCAATTCCCAAGCAAATCAACAAGTTGAATTCACTCCTCTCACTTCCTCTCTCTGTTGGTCGGTTATGAGCTCAAGAATAGGCTGATGAAAATGTTTTGTTTGGATGAAAAAGGCTCAATATGTTTTATATGAAAAGGGCCACTAGGTGGCAAAACGGTAAATAAGGCCAACTCTTTGATTTAACTTATTTTATCTAATTTAATCATACCAAATCGATTTTCAATTAAATATATCATTAATTCACATAAATTCCAATGATCATAAAACGTTGATCCATTTCCGATTCGGCCGCCGATAAGACCTTCAATTTGCAGTTTAAATTACAGAACATGAACAGATCGATTAACAATCAACAGATAGAAAATGCGTTTAAACGATTCTGATCAATCAATCGATCTCGGATCTCGATCGATCGATTCGAGATTTCAATCAATTCAATTATCAATCATAATCAGTCTTAGTTTAGCAGTAATCAGTGCTTAATCTGTAATCAGTGGTGAGGGTTATTACAATCTTTCCTTGTTCTTCAACTTTGGAAGTTGAGAAGTTGTCCATAAAGAGTTGTTCACCATTGTCCACTGTAAAATAAGATGTGAACATTTTTTTGTCGGCACAAATATGGCGAGTAGCACCAGTGTCCACCCACCATTCTTTAGGATTTCCGACAAGATTTGTCTCGGAAACAACTGCAAAAAGATTGATGTCATCGACACCATTGGAAATATTGTCCACTTCAGTCATATGGGCTTGAGCAGGCTTCTTGCTTGTTCTTCTTTTGTTTTTGCCTTTGCTACGGTAATCTTTGGCCCGATGTCCTTCTTTGTCACAGATGTAACATTTGCCATTAAACTTGTACTTTTTATTTTCCTCCCCTTTAGAGCCTTGTGATGAACTTTCTCCAGAAGACTTTCGTTTCTTGGTTTTTGAAGCATGTTCCACCACATTTGCCTTAGACTCCATAGGAAGCTTACCAGTCCGCTTTTCAGAATTGCGGTTGTCCTCCTCAATCCTCAAACGCACAATTAATTCTTCCATAGAAATTTTTTTGCGTTTGTGTTTGAGGTAGTTCTTGAATTCCTTCCAACATTTTGGTAATTTTTCAATTAAGGCTGCAACTTGGAAGGATTCACTGAGAGACATACCTTCTGCGTGAATGTCATGCAGAATGAGTTGGAAATCTTGAGCTTGGCTGATCACAGTTTTTGAATCAACCACTTCAAAATCCAGGAATCTGCCAACCACAAATTTCTTTGAGCCGGCATCTTCCGTTTTGTACTTTTTCTCCAATGATTCCCAAAGTTCCTTTGCTGTCTTGATTGGACTATAGAACTTGTATAATGTGTTGTCAAGTCCATTCAAGATGTAATTCCAGCAAAGGAAATCGATATGTTTCCAAGCATCAACCGCAACAACTACTTGCCGGTCGGTTTCATCCTCTTTCAAGATAGGAGCATCTTCACGGAGGAAACGAGCCAGGTTCAGAGTTGTAAGATAGAACAACATTTTCTGTTGCCATCTTTTAAAGTCAGTTCCTGAGAACTTCTCTGGCTTCTCTTCATGATTTATTGGTACTGTCACCACAAGAGAGGGGGTTGGTGCAATTGCAGCCACCATGGTAGTACTTGTTTAGGCATTTGTTTTAGTAGCCATCAATTCTAATTTATAAAACAAAATTATAATTAGAATTTACACTACACAAAAAATTAAACCAAATGCACAGAATTAAACTCTGTAAAAAATAAAAGAAACAAGAATGTAATTTTTATTTTCCAATTAATTTGAAAATAAAATAAAATTTTATTCAACCAAATTAATTCCACACAGGAAATTAAATTCTTTAAAATAAAAGAAATAAGAATATAACTTTTATTTTTCAATTAATTTGGAAATAAAATAAAATTTTATTCAACCAAATTAATTCCACACATGAAATTTAAATTCTGTAAAATAAAAGAAATAAAAATATAACTTTTATTTTTCAATTAATTTGGAAATAAAATAAAATTTTATTCAACCAAATTAATTCTATAGAAAATTAATTTCTGTAACACTTCAATAATTAAAAAACTAAAATAGAATTTTAAGTAATGAAAACTTAGAAAATAATTTCTAAAAATCAAAATTAATATCTGAAAAAATTTCACAAAAATATATTCTGAATTGTTAATGATACCAGTATCGTACTACTAGTTGTCAAAGAAAAGAGACAGTATGTTACTATTATCTGTCAAATAGCATATAATCACTATTTGTTTTTCGAACCAGAATATTATTTTGTAAATCCACAGAAAATAATTTTCTTAAAAGAAGAAAGAGAAAATGAAACAAACGAAAAATTCTGTAAACAGAATAATTCAAATCTGTCTTAAGATTGTTGGAACAATCTTCTGTGTAAATAAAATAAATTGAAACAAAGTTAAACAAATTACGTACCGAATTTATTTATTGAACCGAATTAAAATTCAAAGACCAAGTCGAGTGTGTGACACTCTGTCCTTAAGACAGATTCGCCCCGCTACAGTGTTTACGATTGAGTGGCGCCTATCTCCCAAGATACAATGATCTTAACCAATTTGTAGTAGCACTCCAAAACAAATTGTTCGGCGAACCAAACCTGTGATCTAACTCTCTAAATATTTATTCTAAAACTAATATATGAAGAATAAATGCACTAGAACAAAATGGACAGCAAAGAGACAAAAATTTCATACTGTTTTTTTTTTTTTTTTTGGATCATACTGGACTGCTGGAAATGGATTTGTATATATAGACAAATATTGTGGTCCGAACAGGTGCAACCTGTTTTAAACAGATTCTGACCGTTTGCCATTGAACACTTTTATTCAAACTTTTGAAAAAGGAACTGATGGACAAAGTTTAAAAGTGCTGTTGGTACTTTATTTATTTATACTATTTGAAATATATATATTAAACTATTTGAATATATATATATATATATATATTTAAACTATTGAAATAGTTTAATAAATAAAGGAAGAGGTACAAACTTTAGGAAACCACTTAGGAACCTAAAATTTGAATTTAGAATTAAATTAAAATTCCCACAATTGCAAACTTTAGGAAACCACTTAGGAACCCAAAATTTGAATTTAGAATTAAATTAAATTCCCGCAATAATTTTTTATTGAAAAAATTCAAACGAATTTTATCTTAAAAATTAATGTTAGACCCAAAAACAACGTCAACTTCCCATTCACTCATAAATGGTTTTGACGTTCCGTCTTTACTGTGTGACTTGTCACGTGGCAAGGAACACTTTACCTCTTCGGACCCACCCCAAACAACGTTTGGGGCCCACTTAAAATTGGGCTAAAAAATATGCCTATATTAAACCATTTTTCCAACGTTATTAACATATGGTTTATTTAATAATGTTAAAGGCTCCTGGAATTTCTCTGGTTTGGAAAGGGACTCATTTGATTCACACACGCAAGCCATAAAGCAAGAAACTTATGTAGGTTTCTTGTGTGAATGTTGTAAGCCAATAACAAGCAGTTTACAGCATACAAGAATAAGTGTGCAAAAGAATAATTAAAGTTTTAGTATTATTTATCAAATAATCTTATTTTTGATGCTTGAGTTTTCCCTTTTGGCCAATGGTTTTACACCCAATTCATTTGACAAGTTCTATAATTTACAAACAAGTTCTATATTTCTTTATTATGCCTGATGCAAACAAGACTAAAATGCTATAATTTACAAGTTCTATAATCATCAAATCCATAACTACATTCATCAAATTTCTATTCATCAAACCATCTAAAATCATTCCATCCATTCATCAAAGCCAAAATGCTACAAACCTCAAAAATCATTCGATAAAGTTAAAGCCAAAATGCTACAAATGCCAACAATACATTTGTCAAATCTTCTCGAAGCAAACAAATCAATAAGTTACATCATAAAGTATAAAATCATAAAAATTATAATGACATACACCATTGTCTTCAAATGATTGCCAATCCTTTCATGCTTTCGACCACAATCATCATTTTCATTTTCTATCCTTCCAAGTCTTTGACGATATTCATCATTTTCATTTTCTATCTTATGAAGCCTCGTCCTTAGATCGTTAAAGTCATTTACTGTTATAGCATCACAAGGTCTAGTGTTAGAACAGATTGTGGATGTAACGTCTTCATCATTTTCATCCATGAACTTGAAGTAATTGCAATGGATAGTGTTACTTTACAATGCATGACAATCAGGTAGTCGAATAAGACAAATTAATAGTTACAATACATATTACATATTTTGATGGGTAAATAGAAAACAAACGCTCTTAATTTCCATGCTCATTGGTTCTTATAATATATATGGCAGCTGTTCTTCCACAATTGCACAGTAAACACAAAGAATAAATTTAGACTATATTGCTAAAACTCTTAAAAATCAGTCCACCTACAAGCTTAACTTCACTATATATTTCAATTTAAAAAACTAATGAACCTCAAAAGGCACTTTCTAGTCAAAACATTTATTTTCTATTTAGAAATAACTGCTTTGGGCTATCGGTGGAGGATAGTCTTGATTGTTGTAGACAATGCATGATGCTTAGGCAAACTAAAACTAATCAATTGAAATGTCATCGAATATGACGGTTGTGATTATACATCGAATTTATGTAATAAATGAACATGTATATGATGATGTTTATATACATTGTGTTGTGTGGGAGGAGATAGGGGATGCACTCCACGGTTTAAGGGAAGATAGGGAATGTACTCTTAAACCGGATGCTGTTTGGGAGGAGATAAGGGATGTACTCCATTGATATAGCAAATAAGTGTATCTATTGAAGTATTGATATAGCAAATCTGTATATCATATATGAAGTATGGAAGTGTTTTGTTAGAGATTGATACAGCAAATACGTGTATCTATTGTGAAGTACGAAATGTTTAATTTGAGTCTTTATCTCAATTGAAATGGAAGTATTGTTGATATGAGATGTAACCTCACTTAAAGTGTATGGCCAGGTTCTGAGCCAGAATCATGAATTAAGAAATGGAAATTGTTATGAAACATGGACACGTTTGTCATGTAATAGAAATGGATTATGAATGGAATTATGTAAGTTAAACATTTATCGAATGCTCATGTTTTAGTTATTGCTCATATTATGTTTAGCATATCTCTACTGGGCTGTTAGCTCACCCTATACGGGAATATCATTTTCAGGTGCAGGTGAGATGTTACCTCTAAGGCAATAGCATGGATAGACTCTCGGGAAGCAAGAGATTCCTAATTATGCTTTATGTGTGCATGAGTATTATTTGTAAAGCCAAGGGCTTAATGTGTAATGAGCGAGACTCTATTTGTGTAACCAAGCAATGTCTTGGAAAGATGAAAGTCTATATGGCATTTAATTGCTTGTTAAACAGTGAATATATGAATTTATGTTGTTTTTTATATTTATTCCTCATATGAGTTATCTTTATTGCAATATTTCGGGGCTTGACAACTTGGTATCAGAGCGTACCGGGTTCGAATACTTTGGGTACGTGGGAAGTGATTAGTATCACAATGGTTTTGTCTTGCTTGTTAGAGACTTAGATGTAATGTTATGTGATTATGTGATAACATGCTTATGTGACTATATGGGTATGGGATTTAGTTTCTAAGATGTTGGTTGGATTCTTGGGTTTCTATGAGTCTTGTCAGAAAAGCACTTGATCAATGCTATTTCTAACCGGAACTCTAGCAATGCCTTGGGACTATCATTATCCGGAAATGAAATTCGTATGTGCTTATGTGATTATGTGCTTACGTGGAATGAATTACAGTTGTCCATGCATTAGGACGTGAGTGTTTTAGCTTCGGTACATTTATGAATATGCTAATGTTCTTCGTTAACTTTATTAGGATGTCAGGACGAGGACGTGGCGGTAGGCGAGGTAGGCCCAGGAGGCAGGAGGTGCCTATAGCGGATGAGATTCCGGCGCAGCAGGAGGGTGTTGGTCAGGCCAATGTGGCCGAGCAGTGGTCGGCCGAGCCATGGGTGCCTTAACGAGCGTGAGATTGAGGAGTCCATGGGCATTCTCGGCCGAGAATCGATTGAGCCAGTTGTTGATGCAAGACCTTCCTTTATGAAGAGGGAGTTTTTCTAGTCTAATCCTAATGAGTTTGTTGGGGATCCGAAAGAGTCATTGAAAGCTGATGAATGGCTCGAACAGATAACCAAAACGTTTGAGATGCTTGGCATCGAAGACGGGGCTTTGAAGGTGACCTTGGCATCCTTCGACAAGGGGATCTTGGTCGATGGTGGAAGTACATGAGGGGTCGTATTAGTGGCACGTGGGAGGCTTTTGTAGATGCTTTCCAGGAGAAGTTTTTATCTCCAGCTATCGAGGAGAAGTTGAGAGACCAGTTTTGCCAGCTGAAGCAGCTGAGTTTATCAGTGGCCGAGTTTGAGGCCGCATTTACCAGTCTATCCAGGTTTGCACCTGAGCTTGTGGCGTCTGAGGAACGCCGCTGCCTTGAGTTTGAGAAGAAATTGAGGCATGGCCTCAAGATGAGAGTTGGAGGTTCTATGACCCGAGATTATGGGCGCCTTGTAGATGCTACGGCCCATATGGAGAGTATGATACAGGAGGAGGAGGAGAGGCAGAGGGGCTCCAAGAGAAGTCAGGATGGTCAGGGAGATGGTAGGAGGTAGAGGGGTTCTAACCTTCAGCAGTCCCAAGGAGCTTTTGCTAGATCTACCTTTCCAGTGCCGAGTTCAGGTTCTGGGAGAGGTAGTCAAGGAGACGTTACTTGCTTCAAATGTGGTCAGCTGGGCCACAAGTCTTCAGTTTGCCCGCAGAAGGGAGGAGGGCAGAGAGCAGCTTCATCTTTGGCTCGACCTCAGAGCCAGAGTCAGAGTAGAGGCCAGCCACTGTCTTGTTACCAGTGTGGTCAGGTGGGGCACCCGAAGAGGTTTTGCCCGCAATTGAGTGGTATATCTAGTGCATCTGATTTGAGGCAGACTCAGAGTCATCAGCCAGCTCAGTCAGTTCAGGGCTCGAGGGCCAATCAGGGGGCCTCATCGTCCTAGTCTGTGCAGCAGTCTTATGCTCCTAGGGGAGAGCAGGTAGATCGGAAACCGTCTGGGCGCGTGTATGCTATTACCGTGCAGGATCCTGTACCGGCTCCAGCTATTGTGAGAGGTACCTTTCTGTTTTGCAACTCGGTTGCTAATGTGTTGATTGATACGGGAGCATCCCATTCTTTTATATCTTCTACATTTGCATCTATTTTGGGATTGGAGTTGGCACAGTTAGCATCTTCTATATGTGTAGTATCACCTGTTAGGGGTGAGTTGATTTTGAAACACGGATGTAGAGGTTGTGATATAGAGGTCGCTGATCGTCAGCTTCACTTTCCTTTTGTAGTTATGCCCATGTCGGGATTTGATGTTATTTTGGATATGGACTGGTTATCGTCATACCGAGCAGTTATTGATTGTTACCGCCAGAGGGTCGCAGTATGTATCTTGAGCGGAGATTGTTTCCATTTCTTGGGGGATCGGGTTGGTAGTGTTTTGCCACCAATGTATGATCCGCGAGGGCGGAGTGAGTTGAGTGGTCTTCTTGCTAGCCTTTTGAGTAGTGAGTATGATATGGCCCAGACTGTGTTTCCAAGAGTGGTTTGTGAGTACTCGGACGTCTTTCCCGAGGATCTTGTTAGTTTGCCACCTCACAGAGAGATTGAGTTCTTTATTGACCTAGTGCCCGGCACGGCGCCAATTTCTATGGCACCATATCGTTTTGCCCTAGCTGAGTTGGTTGAGTTGAAGATTTAACTCTAGGAGTTGCTAGATAAGGGCTATATTCGTCCTAGTGTTTTGCCGTGGGGAGCACCGGCCCTTTTTGCTAAAAAGAAAGGTGGTGCTTTGAGACTCTGTATTGATTACCGGAAATTGAATCGGGCTACGGTCAAGAATAAGTACCCTATGTCTCGTATAGATGATCTGTTCGACTAGTTGAAGGGTTCCCGTTGTTTCTCTAAGATAGACTTGAGATCAGGTTACCACTAGTTGAGAGTCAGGGAAGAGAATATTTCGAAGATGGCATTCCGTACGCGGTATGGCCAGTATGAGTTTCTGGTGATGCCATTTGGGCTCACCAATGCACCGGCAGTCTTTATGGATTTGATGAACCGGATCTTCCGGGAATTCTTGGATCGTTTTGTGGTCGTTTTTGTGGACGACATTCTTATCTATTCACCTTCTGAGAAAGAGCACGAGGAGCACTTGAGAGTGGTGCTTGAGTTACTTAGAGCCCATAAACTGTATGCCAAGTTTGGGAAGTGTGAGTTCTGGCTAGGAGAAGTCAAGTTCTTAGGCCATGTGGTTTCTAGGGAAAAAGTGTCTATTGATACATCCAAGATTGAGGCAGTGCAAGATTGGGCACAGCCTAAGAGTGTGTTTGAGATCCGTAGTTTTCTGGGATTAGCTGGGTACTACCGACGGTTTGTAAAGGATTTCTCTAAGTTAGCTTCACCGTTGACTAGACTGACCCAGAAGGGAGTCATATTTGTATGGAGTGAGACTTGTGAAAAGTCGTTCCAAGAGCTGAAAGTTAGATTGACCACCGCTCCGGTCTTGATTATTCCGGGGAGAGAGTTGGGTTATGCAGTCTATTGTGATGCCTCATGAGAGGGTTTGGGTTGTGTGTTGATGCAAGAGGGGAAAGTGGTTGCCTATGGCTCACGTCAATTGAAAATACACGAGAAGAATTACCCTACGCATGACCTAGAGCTAGCAGCAGTGATCTTTGCCTTGAAAATCTGGAGGCATTACCTTTATGGTGAGAGATTCGAGGTGTTCCCGGATCATAAGAGTCTGAAATATTTGTTTACACAGAAAGACTTGAATTTGAGGCAGAGGAGGTGGATAGAGTTCATTGAAGATTATGATTTCGAGTTGCATTATCATCCGGGGAAGGCCAATGTGGTGGCCGATGCCCTTAGTAGGAAATCTGTTGGTGACGTAGTTAGTATAGCAATCC
Source organism: Camellia lanceoleosa (assembly GCA_025200525.1). Taxonomy (NCBI): domain Eukaryota; kingdom Viridiplantae; phylum Streptophyta; class Magnoliopsida; order Ericales; family Theaceae; genus Camellia; species Camellia lanceoleosa. The sequence continues at coordinate 172,593,124 of CM045766.1, forward strand.
GGGAATGGGAGATGTTGGGTGCACTTGGGGAGTTTGATTTGCTTCTGGGTGAATCTGTTGAGGCTGCGGCCTTGTTTTCCGTTGTCGTGCAGCCTACACTTGTGGCTCGAGTATTAGAGGCACAGAGAGGTGACCTTGAGGTGGAATTCCTCCGAGAGAAGATCTCCAATGGGAAGGTTGAGAAGGGTTTGTCTGAGTATCCCGACCAGAGTGTGAGATATCGAGACCGATTGTTTGTGCCGGAGTCCTGCCGAGAGGAGGTACTCCGAGAGTTTCACCATTCACGGCTTGCGGTGCATCCGTGAGGCACTAAGATGTATCGGGATTTGGATCGCCAGTTTTGGTGGCGGGGAATGAAGAGAGATGTGGCAATTTTCGTGTCTAAGTGCCTTACTTGTCAGCAAGTGAAGGCCGAACATCAGAGGCCAGCGAGTTTGTTACAACTCTTGTTTATTGCCGAGTGGAAGTGGGAGCATGTCACTATGGACTTCGTTGTAGGTCTTCCGAGGACTCAGCGGGGTAGTGATGCTATTTGGGTGGTTGTAGACCGGTTGACTAAATCGGCGCACTTCATTCCTATGCGCGTGAGAGATTCGGTAGATCATCTTGTCGACTTGTATATTCGGGACGTAGTGAGGTTATACGGGGTCCCAATGACGATCGTCTCAGATAGAGATCCTCATTTTACTGCTAGGATGTGGCAGAGCTTGCAGAGTGCCTTGGGCACTAAGTTGACCTTTAGCACGGCTTATCATCCTCAGACTAACGGGCAGTCCGAGCGTACTATTTAGATCCTTGAGGATATGCTTTGAGGTTGTGTCCTTGACTTTAGTGGGACGTGGGAGAGGCACTTGCCCTTGGTGGAGTTTGCCTACAACAACAGTTTCCAGTCTAGTATCGGTATGGCACCGTTTGAGGCCTTGTATGGCCGACCGTGTAGGTCTCCAGTTTGTTGGGCCGAGGTGGGTGATGCACCTTTGTTGGGTCCGGAGTTGGTGAGGGAAATGACGGAGAAGGTTGAGCTTATCCGTAGGAGGCTTGTTACAGCCCAGGGTCGTCAGAAATCTTATGCCGACCGTAGGAGGAAACCTTTGGTGTTCGAGGTGGGTGATCATGTCTTTCTGAAGATATCACCTAGGCGGTGATTGATGAGGTTTGGGAAGAGTGGGAAGTTGTCCCCTCGGTTTATTAGTCCTTTTGAGATCCTTGAGAGGATTGGCGAGGTTGCCTATCGTTTAGCTTTACCGCCACAGTTGTCCAGGGTACATGACGTGTTTCATGTTAGTATGCTTCGAAAGTATGAGCCGAATCCATCCCATGTGCTGGATGGGACCGATTTAGAAGTTGACAAGGATATCTCGTATGAGGAGAGACCGGTTCGGGTTTTGGATAGGCGGGATCAAGTCTTGCGAGACAAGACCATTCCCTTGGTAAAGGTTTTATGGAAATATCACGGAGTGGAAGAAGCCACTTGGGAACATGAGGTGGATGTCCGTGAGAAATATCCGGACTTGTTTGTAGATGCTTAACTTTATATCGGGATTTTGTAATACTATTGAACTTTAAGAGCATTATATATGTCTTAAGTTGTAAAACATTGTATATGTTTTGGTTTATGGAGATATTTTGAAACTTGCCTCGAAATGGAAGTTTATTGTAACATTGTATATGTTGAATGTATTGTAGAAATGGAATATATCATGAATATGGAATATGATATAGAAATGTGGAATAAATGTTGAAATTATTGAATTTCAAGGAAAAGCATGCTAATAATGCATATTGAGTGTATATTGTGAAATGTCTCTTGAATAGGGATGGAATGACTGGTAATGGGTCGAGTTGTTGGGTAATGAATTGTAATATTGTTGAGAATTAAAAAAAAAAAAAAAAAACTTGTTTGAAAACTTGTACTTAATTTCGGGGACGAAATTTCCTAAGGTGGGAAGATTGTAGCAATCTTGGTTTCAATCCTTCTTTTATGTTTTGCCACTTATTTGGGCAGTGGTCGAGAAGGCGGCGCCCTTCGGGTCCAAGCGGTACTGGCGAGGTCAGTGCCGGCTTGGGGGTTCCATATCAAGGCGATGGGAGGAGGCGCCCTCAAAACAAAAATTCAAAATGCATTCGAAGTTACTTGACCTGTGCCAACAATTCACTACTTTATAAGCATTTGGACACAAAATGTTTCATCTCTCAACGATGTGGGACTCAAAGAGTGGACGGAAATGTTATGCCAAACGACGTCGTTTGGTGCTTTTGTTGGAAGTCCCACATCGATTACAAAATACATTTTAAGGTGGACAAACTTCTATATAAGTGCAAGTGCAGAGGGTTAGTTTATGGGCTTCTATGGTTCTTTCTTAGTTTAATGAGCCATTACGAGTCGAGCTCAAGTTATTAATTTTAGTTGTGCCGAGCTGGATTTTGGCCATAGTTCCATTGGGATTTTGGCCATAGTTCCTTCACTAGAGTTGTGTAATTTCTCGAGGGCTTTGTTGTGTGAGGTGGAGATCGAGTTTCATCGTCGTTGATTTTGGGGTTTCAACTCTTTTCATCTTCTCTATTTGAGCTCTGAATTTGAGATAGGAATTCCTACTCATTCTTATGTGTTTTAACATAAATGTTGAGTTATTTGTATAGATGGTTTGATTTGGGAACTTAAGGTTGGAGATGTATAATGTTGAAAACAGGGGTTTTGTTCAATTGACTCATACCTGTGTGTCTGGGGTTTAAAATGGAGATTATTGATGTTTTTGATAATATTTGAGCCTTTGGGTCAATATTGAAAAAAAGGGGGAAAATGCCATATTTGGGTATATTTGGGTCATTACTGTAATTAATGACAATTAATACGGAAATATGAAATTGAGTTGGAAATAATAAAATCGACTCAATATAAGGTAGAATGGTGGAGTTGGATTCATTAATCACTCACTTTGAAATGTTGAGATTATATATAACTGCTGTAGCATTTATTTTCTGTTTAGAAATAACTGCTTTGGGTTATTGGTGGAGGATAGTCTTGATTGTTGTACACAATGCATGACGCTTAGGCAAACTAAAACTAATCAATTGAAATGTCATCGAATATGACGGTTGTGATTATACATCGAATTTATGTAATAAATGAACATGTATATGATGTTGTTTATATACATTGTGTTGTGTGGGAGGAGATAGGTGATGTACTCCATGGTTTAAGGGAAGATAGAGGATGGACTCTTAAACCGGATGCTGTTTGGGAGGAGATAAGGGATATACTCTATTGATATAGCAAATAAGTGTATCTATTGAAGTATTGATATAGCAAATTTGTATATCATATATGAAGTATGGAAGTGTTTTGTTAGAGATTGATACAGCAAATACGCGTATCTATTGTGAAGTGCGAAATGTTTAATTTGAGTCTTTATCTCAATTGAAATGGAAGTACTGTTGATATGAGATGTAACCTCACTTAAAGTGTATGGCCAGGTTCTGAGCCAGTATCATGAATTAAGAAATGGAAATTGTTATGAAACATGGACACATTTGTCATGTAATAGAAATGGATTATGAATGGAATTATGTAAGTTAAACATTTATCGAATGCTCATGTTTTAGTTATTGCTCATATTATGTTTAGCATATCTCTACTGAGCTGTTAGCTCACCCTATACGGGAATATCATTTTCAAGTGTAGATGAGATGTTACCTCCAAGGCAATAGCATGGATGGACTCTCGGGAAGCAAGAGTTTCCTAGTTATGCTTTATGTGTGCATGAGTGCTATTTGTAAAGCCAATGGCTTAATGTGTAATGAGCGAGACTCTATTTGTGTAACCAAGCAATGTCTTGGAAAAATGAAAGCCTATATGGCATTTAATTGCTTGTTAAATAGTGAACTCTGATATATGAATTTATGTTGTTTTTTATATTTATTCCTCATATGAGTTATCTTTATTGCAATATTTCGGGGCTTGACAGTTACTTTACAATGCATGACAATCAGGTAGTCGAATAAGACAAATTAATATTTACAATACATATTACATATTTTGATGGGTAAACAGAAAACAAACGCTCTTAATTTCCATGCTCATTGGTTCTTATAATATATATGGCAGCTGTTCTTCCACAATTGCACAGTAAACACAAAGAATAAATTTAGACTATATTGCTAAAACTCTTAAAAATCAATCCACCTACAAGCTTAACTTCACTATATATTTCAATTTAAAAAACTAATGAACCTCGAAAGGCACTTTCTAGTCAAAATGATTTCAAAAACAGATTGGAGATAAATATATGTCAGGCATTTGACATGTAAAATTTCACAACATCAAGTTTCAAGTACTAATTCAACCAACTATAGTTCAAATGAGCTTCACAGGGACACACCATACTGTTTCAGACATTATGCCTCTAACCCTCCTTCCCACTCTCAACTGTTGAAACTGAGACAAAGAAGCCCTAGTTGAACAACATGAGTATCCAAAAAAGTACCAATGCCTTTAACAATAGATAAATCTGAAGATAGAAAAAAAAAACAAAACAAAACAAAAAACAAAACCCTAGTTTTTTATGCCATATAGCAACTGTTGGGTCATAACCAAACCTCTTAGGATCAATTGCAAAAAGTGATAATTCTAGAGAATTACTTGTTTGCCTCAAACATAAAGCCCCTAGTCGCAAAAGCTTTGAGGGACTTTTGTTTGCCTCAAACACAAAGATTGCCTAGTGACCTTTGATTGGGTGTCCTCGACGCAAATTAGATATATAATGTAACGTTGTTTAAATCATGGATTCGTATAGGAAGAAGAAGAAGGAAAAAAAAAAAACGTGAAGTGAATCAAATATAAATAATTTTTTTTCCATAACTCTCACTACTAAGATGGACTTATCATTTTCTATCACCTACTCAAAACAAACCCATGATTTATGCCACAAAAAAAACAATCAATGAACACAGAGAGAGAGAGAGAGAGAGAGAGAGAGAGCTTGCCTGTGTAAGGTTTAGAAGAAAAGCAGGAGGAAAAAAGAATAAAAGGCATTGGGAGAGAGAAAAAAGAAAAGGAGTCGGTGAGGGTGGGTTGCTGGTGTTTCAGAAGCTTTTCGCCGTCATCGGGAGTGGGTTGCCAGTGAGGATGGGTTCGGTAGAGGAGAAGGGGGTTGAGTGAGAGTGAATATATCTACTCTGTATGAGCTATATATAGCTTTGGGCGGGAAAACCAAATTCAATTCGTTTTAATTTTTTATTTTTATAGCCGTTGGATCTAGACTGGCTAATCTCAGTCGTTGCCAGTAGGAAGCTAAGGAGAGGGTTCAAGGAGAAGATCTCAACTCTTTTTTCTCTCACACATATCTACTTAACTACAACAACATATGAAATCATCCCAAACTTCCATATTCCAAAACTATATTCAAAATATACAACCAAACAAATCAAATTTTTTTCTAAAACTGTCTCTTCAAATTTTTTTAAAAAAATTTATCTTAAAACACAAACCAAACACACATATTTCTAGAAATGATTTACATACAAGTGTAACATCCAATCTGATATTGATTAATTAAAATAATATAGCTCAATGCTTTTTTTTTTTCCTCCTAAGTTTTTAGAAGATAAATTAACAAATTTCAAATGATAAATAGTGTGGAGTATTATTTTAAATAATAATGATTCATCAAAAATAATTGTGTATATTTAAGGCACCTATTGATGTTTCTTGAATAATTTTTAAATAAACGTTTTGAATTTATAGTATTACTGATAATGCATATTCATGAGCTCTGCCCAGAAAAGATATGCAAAAATAATTTGGTTGGAATAAAAAATTTGTGATTATTATGATGTGTCACATAATTAATTAGAACCCCTTTGAGAACTGAAATTATTAAGATGATAGAGATTTTGTACTTGATTCTCTTTGATGACACTATTTATAATTTAAATTTGTAATTTTTATGGGTTAATGTAAATAACTCTTACAATCTTATTGATATAATCATAAATCCTAATTTTGAGTCAACTCACCTTAAGTACTTTTTCATGTAATAAAATATTTAAATATTATAATAGATCATAATCAAACATCATTTGAAACATAATTAAAAACCCAATGCCCCACTTTTTTCTTTTTTTTTTGTTGAGAATATTGAAAACATTTATATTAAAAAAACAACAACATACATTTTAGACATAACAAAAAATAAGAAATTAGCAAAAATATTTTTGATTAATAACCATAATAATATACCATGAGTTATAATCAAGTCATAATTTGTATATTATAGAATTTCTGATGTTTTTATTTTTTTCACAAAAAAATATTTTGATACAAGTGGAATTCATGATTTTTGATAAATTTGATTAACACAAATGTGGATTGGATTTCAGGTTAAGAATGCACATTTTTAAAAAAAAATTTTTTTTTGAAAGAAATTGTTTTATGAGCATTTTACATAGGATCATACACATTAATAAAAAAATTTATCAGCCATTAGCAAATCTGTTTGTATTTGACTTCAATTATTAAAATTTTTTACACATAAAGTAGACTCAAAATCAATTTTCTATTTTAAAAATAAATTTTCGTACATCGCACGGGTCATCTACTAGTATATATATGATAAGTAGTGTTTTCCTATTTCTTAAGTGACACATATAAAGGTTTACTTTTTTTCTAAAAAAATATATCAACATGCATTTTTCATTTACATATAAAGTTCTACATAAATCCAAACCCAATTTAAATTATACTAACTTTACTTATTTTATATAAATTTTATTTGAATTTTTTTTTTCCATATATTTTCTATCGTAAATTTAAACAAACTCAATATCAATTTTATATAGAATATATTTAAATTTTATATAAAATTTAATTACAAATTTTATATAGATTGTACTTTTCCTCTCAGGTATGCTTACCTGGAAAATTATATCCATGAGTAAATTGTTCGTTCGACGGACAAGCAACCAGTTCTTGAAACTCCTGGTGAGGTAAGTTGTCAAATATTTATTATTCTACGAGGTTTTAAATAATACTTCTTAATTAGTTATTGATTCGTGCAATGCACGTAATATTTACTTAAAAAAAATATTTAATGGTATAATATGTATTATTAAAGAATAATTTTAATTTAAAATTAAAATTAAAATATGATTTTAATTATTTATTTTGATAATATTGATGTCATCGTTCTATGAAATTGTTACTTGAATACTTTTTACATATTAATTTTAATTAAATTATTTTTGTATTTTGATAATTTTAGCTCTACCATATTATAAAAGTACAATTATCATATAATAATTTTGTATTATATATATTAAATTATAAAATAGTAAAATAAATACTTATTTTGATATTAAAAATAATAGTTAAATTAGAAGAAAAATTAGTAATATAAAATCAAAAGTAATTCTAACTATTTAATTTTATTTTATATTCATTTGGAAAATAAAAATATGTAAAAATAGAAAATTATATAAAATTTATTAAAAAAATTAAATATAAATATGTTATAGTTGGGTTATGATATAATGATTTTATATGATATATATATATATATATATTAAATTATAAGATTGTAAAATTAATACTCTTCATTAAATTAAAATATCAACTAGACATATAAAAGAAATTCAACAATAACTAAATTAAGAAAGAATCACATAACAAATCTAAATCTAAAAAGAAAAAATAATGAAAACATCAAAACCACAGATATATATATCAGTGTGTTAAGTGATTAATCATTTATAATATGATATCACAATATAAAAGAACTTACTGTTTAACAATTGAAAAACAAAAGAACTTATTGTTCAACAATTGAAAAACTAACTTAAACAGTAAATCTAAACTTTAGAGATTCCTCGAGAGTATTATTGTTGTGCAAGTTTTTCTTTACGTGAGTTGTGATTATGTAAAATAAAGTAAGAAATGAAATATAATTTCATATATGAAATCATTATAAAATTAAACAACAAATCCATAATATAGTTTAATATAAAATTGATATTTGGTATAGAATAATGCACAAGAAAATAAGAAGAAGAAAAAAAAAAAGTAATTTAGCATTAAAAAAAAAATCCTAATATCCTTCAAAGAATTAAGAAGAAAAACGTGAAACGTAAAATGGGTATTAGGTTTGTGGATTATCTCAATTTACTATGAAAAATATATGGAAAAGAAATATTTGTCAAATAGAGTTCATATAAAATAGGTAAAGTTTGTACAATTTAATATAGGGCAAATTACACAAATAGTCCTTATAGTTTGGGTCTTGTGTCACTTTGGTCCCTGACTTTTCAATTATAACACATTTGACCCTGAATTTTGAATTTTGTTCCAAATAAGGACAATTGAATATATAATTAGATTTTTCAAAGGTAAAATTGTTAATTTGATAAAATATAAACTAATTTAACAAAAATAAATGTCAAACAAATATTTTTAAATTTTTAAAAATTATTTCTACCTACTAAAAATAAAATTATGTAAAATTGATAAATCTTTTAGACATTTATTTATTTTTTTTACCAAATTAATTTTTATTATGTGTTTAGATAATGATCATATAAAATTAATTTTAAAAATTAATCATGTAATTTTTATTAATTTTACATAATTTTATCATTGCTGGATTAAAATAATTTTAAAAAAATTAAAAATATTTTTTTGATATTTATTTTTGTCAAATTATTTTATATTTTATCAAATTGACGATTTTACCCTTGAAAAATCTAATGATATTTTCAATTGTTCTTATTTGAAACAAAATGTGTCACAATTAAAAAGTTAGGGACCAAAGTGACACAAGTCCCAAACTATAGGGACTATTAGTGTAATTAACCCTTTAAACTATGTTTGAGTTTGTGTAAAACTCTATATGTAATTAAGAAAATATATGTTGATGTGGCTCTCGTAGAAAAAAAATAAGCCCTTACAAAAAAAACAAAAAAAATGCTACTTTTAATAATATATATATATATATATGATTAGAAAAATAAAAGGTCCATTGGTTCGGAAATTCTTTCAGTTTTGGAAAAAAGAAAAAAGGAAAAGAGAGAAATTAGAAAGGACGTATTTTACTCTTATTTATTTATTTATTAAAACATTGACATTGTTTGGATTTACTCTTTGGATTACTTCTTTTATGGTTTGATATCATATTGCAAATGATTAATCACTTCACACACTGAGATGTTTACATCGTTTAAATGTTTTCATTTAATTTTTTCTTTTTTGATTTAGATGTTGTTATAAGATTTTTTCTTAATTAGCCATTGTTGAATTTATTTTATATAGTTAATATTTTAATTTAATTAAGAGTGTTTATTTTATAATCTTATAATTTAATATGTATCATACAAAATCATTATATGATAATATTTCTACATATTTTTATTTTTCAAATGAGTATAAAATTAAATTAAATAGTTAGAATTATTTTTAATTTTATGTTACTAATTTTTTTTGCTAATTTAACTATTATTTTTAATATCAAAATAAGTATTTATTATACTATCTTATAATTTAATATATATCATATAAAATTATTATATAATTACACTTTTATAATAAGATAAAACTAAAATGATCAAAATACACAAATAATTTAACTAAAATTAATATATATAAGTATTCAAGTAATACTTTTATAGAATGATAGTGCCAATATTATCAAAATAAATAAATAAAATCACACTTTAATTTTAATTTTAATTTAAAATTAAATTTATTTTTTTATAATTAATTTTGTATTTAAAAAAAATAACACGTGCATTGTACAAGTCAACTACTAATTTGTATTTATATCAACCGAGCTAATTGAGATGACAATGAATAGTAGCCATAACCCTTTTTTTTAAAATTATTATTATTATTTTAAAGATACACTTCTATACTAGATAGTGTGACAACAACAAAAGTGAGAGATATTAGAACAATTTTATTGTTTTTTTATTTATTTATTTATTTAAAATATGGCATAAAAGATTTAAGGGGGAAAGTTGCATAAATATAGGCAAGAAAATATTTTTTTGAAAAGTTGAGGGAGGAAGTTGGCCCTTGTGGAATCAATGTGCTTCCCTTACTACAATTGATAAATCAAAATATATATTCACACATTTTTCAACTTTGACAAAAAATCACAAGATCACAAAATCATTTTAATGAAATATATGTAGAGCTTGAAACGTTCCAATCATGGCAGGAAAGTTGTTCACATAAATGCAAGATAAGATATGAGACTCAGCCATGTGAAAATAGGTGACATAGTGATTGTTGTTTCTTTGCAATCACAAAGGGATCTAAATCCAAAAGCCAAATAAAAAAGTAGTTTTATATATAAATTAATTGGAAAGAAATACGGAAAATACAATTATCTTCTTTGCTATGCCCTTGAAAGTTGCTATAGAACGAAAAATTTAAGAAAACATGCAATTTGGTTGACAATAACTTGGGACGAGAGTTCAATTTGTTTGAGAAAAATGAAATTGTTTTTAGTGATAGATATAATTAAGATTATTTGGATCTTAAATTAAAAATTAAAATGAAATTCTATTTTATTTGGTTTTGAAAAATTGGGGCCCCTAACAATAAGAATTTTTTGAAATTTTTATAATAGATCCTAAGTGATAAGTGACAGGCTAAATAGTCTAATAATTGAGCCACTTTTGTTCAGTAATACAGCAAAATGAAACAATTTAACTATAACATATATATATATATATATTTATAATTGTATACAGTGCTTTAGGAAATTGAGATGGTTTCACTGTAATATAATTTATAGTCTTGCTGACAAAACTTAATCAATGTATGCATATATACTTCAGATAATAGGCATTTAATCAAGTTATAAATTTATTTAACAAAATCCAATAAAATTTTCATTTTTATGACACTTGCAATCAATCAGTGGCCTTGAACCACCAAGGCCCTAATGGTCAATGAAATATGGTGTGATGTTATCCATTGGTGAGGTTAATCCATAACATGGAAGCTGTTGAGGTCAACACATGCATGAATCAAGACAACCAACACAATAGACATTAACAAAGACAACTAATATATGGAGGCCCTAATTGGTTAATTGGATTGGATCATCTAATTTGGTGTACATGTCATGAAATCTTGGACATTAGTTCATTTGTGTATATTATTTATCAAAAAATTAAAAAATAAATTAATTTAATAAATATAAATTATATGATTTATTTATATATGCTTCGTAATATATTTATAAATTTGTACTAGTTACTAAATTGATATTATTATTGAATTAATCTCAACTTTTTAGTTTAAATTCACAATAAAGATTCAGACCCTCTTTGAGGGTCACCCCTATGACCCCCTTTGCTTTTGATTGATTAAATTTTTTTTTTTTTTTTTTTTCTTTTCTCCCAATCTCCAATCTCCACGTGTGTGTGGGGTGGTGGATATGGGAATTTTAAAGAAGTCTCAATCATGACCCTTAAATTTAAATTTTAAAAAAAAAAAAAAACTCATTTTTATACAAGTACAAGCCAAGCCAAGCTAAAAGTGGAGCCAGTCAGCAATTGAAGCCAAACTCAAGCCATTCAACCATGTCAACCGAATGTAACTGTCAATGAACCAAAATAAAACTACCCTTAAAAGTAACAAATAAACAAATAAAACAAAATGACAAAGGGAAGTGGAGAATCAATTTCATTAGAAAACCCATATCCCCCTCACTCGAGTATTAAGGGGTGTTTTGGCCACGGGTGAAAAGAGAGCCAAAACTCAGCTTTTTAAGTCACATTACTTTTCATATGAAATAGTAAAAATAATTAAAAATTAATTTTTAATCATCTTTTTAAAATATCTCTAAATGCTACAGGAGCCATGTATGAAGAAAAAAATAATTTATGAGATACACCTAAAACAATATTATACATCATTTATCAATATATATATATATATATAATTTGAAAACATCATACAAAAATAGTAGTGTTATAATGAAAAATTATTTAATATTTCTGGAGCGTCATATTTTCATATTTTTCATTAATTATTATGCATCATATCTTTTCATATTTTTCAATTATTCAACACAAAATCATGAATCCTACTTTCCCTACCGGTCACAACACCCACTACAAAAAATTAAGGTTTTAGAGACTAAAATTTAGGGACAAAATTATTTTTTAGGAACTAAATATTTTTGTTACAAAAGGTGTCATTATTATATTTTTAGCAAAGAAAATTATTGGACATTAGCGATGAATTATTATCATTTTGGAATCAAATTTTTTGTCTCAAAAAATAAATTCTTTTGAAACCAAATTATTTTGTCCCTAAAAATTTATTTATTAGTGACATTTTCAAAAAATTTTCACTAAGAACTTTGTTTTTGATTTATCGGGACGATCTTTTAGCGACTATTTTCATGACGATAGAAATTGATCCCTAAATATCTTTTATAACAAAATTTTCAATTTTTAATTTTAAAAATTAAATATTTAATTTCTAAAATTCTTATATATTATAATGAACTTAAAACACTATGGTGCTGTTTGGTAACATTTACGTTTTCAGTTTTCTGTTTATATTTATAAAAATTTAAAAAACTCAAATAAAAACTTGTTTGGTAAAATTTTTGATTTATAAATCAGTGGTCTCAGTTTATAAATTTGGCTAAAAAATGAAAACACAAAAAAATGTGTTTCTGTTTTGAGTTTTTAGTTTTTTTTTACCACCCAATACTTGCCACCACCCGCCATCATTTTCCACCACCATCTTCCGCCACCACCACCCACTTGCCATTCACTCGCTACCACCACCCACCTTTCGCCGCCGCTACCACCACCACCTATTACCACCCGACATCCACCCGCCACCACCGCCACCACCCACCACCCACTCGTTTGCCACCACCACCCACTCGCCTGCTACCACCATCACCCATTTACACCCTACCACCACCACCACCACCTCGCCACCACCACCACCACCACCACCACCACCACCACCACCCACCACCACCACCACCATCACCGCCCTACCACCCGCTGCCCACCACCACCCACTCGTTACCACCCATACCACCACCACCACCCACCACCACCACCACCACCACCCACACCCACCGCCACCCACTGCCACCACCCACCACCACCACCGCCACCCACCCATCTACCACCACCACCACCACCCACCACCACCTATCGCCACCACCCACCACCCACCACCCACCACCCGCCACCACCCACCACCACCACCCACTACCACCACCACCGCCACGCCACCCACTACCACCACCACCACCACCCGCCACCACCACCACCACCTCACATCACCCACCATCCACCCACCACCACCCACCCACCACCACCCACCGCCACCACCCGCCATCCACCATCCCACTCACCACCCACCCACACCACCACATCACACCATCACTACCACCACCACCACCACGCCACCACCACCACTACCACACCACTACCACCTACTACCACCTACTACACTCTACTCCATCCACCCACCCACCACCACCAGCTACCCACCACCCACCGTCACCACTTTCTACCACTGCCTTCCGCCGCCACTTGCCACCACTTGTCATTTCTCACTCTTTTTTATATTTTTAAAATTTTTTAAATATTTTTTCAATTACCAAACGCGTTTGTAGTTTATATTTTTCTAAAAATAAACAAAAATCAATTTATAAAATTTTTGTAAATATAAACTGAAAACGTAAACGTTACCAAACACACCCTATATAACCGTATTTCAAGATGACCCAATACCCACTGATTATAATGGTTATACTTTTTTAAGGACATTAAGCATAGGAGGCTGATCTTAAAAAAATAAAATAAATAAGCATGCTTGGTTAGAGTTTTTCAAAAATTCTTTTTAAAAAAATTTATTTTTTTATTTTTCATGTTTTTTTTGAATTTTTTAATATTTTAAGTAATTTTTTTTACTTTTTAAACATACCTAATATAAATATACCTAAAAAGTAAAAAATTTGTGAAAGAAACCTTTTAAAAATTCACTAAATGCAAAAAATATTAAAAAAAAAATACGACAATTCAGTACATTTTTTTATATTTTTATGTATTTATTAATTTTTAAAAATATTTTTTCACAAATTTTTTACTTTTTAGATACATCTAAATAAGGTGCATCTAAAAAAGTAAAAAAAATGTTTAAAATTTTAAAAATATTCACTAAAAACTAAAAAATACGAAAATCAAAAAATTTAATTTTTAAAAAATTTAATCCAAAGAACTCAAACCAAACACACATATAATATAAAATTTTATATTTGTTATTGTAGCGTCAAATCACATGATAAATCCAATATAATATAAAATTGGGATAATTATAATATTATTGATATAAAAATAATAAATCTTGCTTTCTAAATTTAAAATAAAAAATATCAAAAATTTTATAATATCAAAATTGTTATTGACACATTATTCAAGTGAAAAATTATATATAAATATTTTGTAAAAATATCTTCTTTTAGATTAATAATTATCAAATTAGAGTATCATATAGATTTACTCAAAAAATATTGAACAATTTTTCTACACAATTCTCACTTTACAACAGAAATTAGAACATAATTAGCTTGAGCATCTCCAAGGGACTCAGAGGCTTGTTGGTTATTATAGATAATATCATTCTATTTTTGTCATTTCAATAGGTAACTATTACAATATTTATTTTAACAAAAAATTTTAAGATTTGCTATATTTGAACAGTTTTGAAAGACTCTTTAAATAGTTTGAGTGAAAAAATAGGTAAAATAAATAGTAATATTAAAATGCACAAACTAAAAAAGAATTAGGCAAAACAAATAGTATATTCTTTTTATATTTTAATTAGTAAAAAATAAAAAAATATGATTGAAATTGCTTTAACTGATGAAACTTATATATTTACAATTTTTTATTACAGTATTTTATTAATTGGTGACAATTACGGTCAATATATTTTTCCACAAGAGGCCCACCCAACACCCTCATTGTCTCATTTTCCACTGCCCGATGTCCCTTAGAACATGGAGGAAATTATGGCACCTTTTCCTGATATAAGTTCTTAGTTCTTCTCCCTCTTTCTCTCTCTCTCTTGCCAACCATAAAAGCTCTTAAACATTACCCAGCACTTCTTATTAGTTCTCCTGGCAGCAAAGCCATCAATCCTCTCTTAGACAAATTCTTTTCTTTTTTAGACAATTTTCTCGAGAAGGTTCAAGAATAGAAAATGGAGATAGAATCAGCAAAGTGCGAGTGTTGCGGGTTGAAAGAAGACTGCACCCAAGACTACATCAATGAAGTGAAAGCTAAATTTGACAGTAAATGGCTATGTGGGCTGTGCTCTGAGGCAGTGAGAGACGAAGTAAACAGAGGGAATTCAAAGAAACCGTTCGGAGTCGAAGAAGCTGTGAAGGCTCACATGTTGTTTTGTCGTAAATATAAATCGAATCCCGCGATTCGTGTCGCGGACGGGATGAGGCAGATGCTGAGGAGAAGGTCTGGAGATTTGTCGTCCTCGTCCAAGAAGTATTCGAGATCATCTACCACATCACAAGTAGGTGACGAGTCATCTTTCAAGTATTGATAGCTAGAAGAAGAAGAAGAAGAAGAAGAAGAAGAAGAAGATGATGTAGATAGAGAGGAATGGTGTTTGGTTGGGAATTGGAATAAGGTTTTTTTGGGAGTCTTTAATGGCTGAAAATCTCATCTTGTGTTGTAAAGGGGATGTAGTTTCAATGGAGGGTTCTTCTTCTCCTTTTTTTTTTTTTTTTTTTCTTTTCTTTCTCTTCTCTTGATATATGGGTATGTTTTCGTTCGACAACATAGGTATCATTTTCTTTATTTTCTACATTATTTTTATAAAAAATTAATTAAAATAATCAATTTTTAAATGGGTTAATATTCTTTAGAGAGAAGATGAATTTTTATTTTTATTTTTTTATTTTTTCGATGTACCAAAAAAAAATTTTATTTTTAGAGAAAATATAGTCACACCCTAATGAAAAAATAGTCACACCCACATTAGAGGATAGAAATTTCCTCCATCCAGCCCCAACCCCCTCTTCCCATGTCGTCCCGTACAAATTTTTATTTTCCGATAAAAAATGAAGGACTAGATCTCTCCATTTTATTTCTGCTTCTATCTCCATTATATTAATTAAACACACTTTACGTATATAATTTTTTATATAATTTAATTTATTAAATATAGTAAATGTAAAATATCAATTTTTTTTATTTTTGTTTAGGTTTTATATCTGATAAATAATATTTCAACTCTTCAATATTTGTTCTTCTTATGTTGGCTTATTTTGAGAAATCGATTAAAAGTCACTTCTCAATTTTTACTTTACTTATTTTTTTCACAAAAAAAATCAAAAGAAATTAAAATGTAATTTCAAACCATCTTCTCAAAACATATCATCGTTTCTTTCCTACGTACGCCAAGTTACCCTACCTCCTCTTCAATCTACAATCCCAAAAAAGAACAAAGCAAGAAGAGAGCAAGTGTGTGGGACTTACAAATTTGTGTCTAGGTCTCACATCCGTGCTTTTTGGGTGTGAGGATGTGTTTGTATCATAATTGTAAATGAAAACGTTCTTCTAACGAGGAAGGAGAAAAGAGAGTATATTTTGTACTCAAATTTTCTTATTTCTCTATACTCCACGCAATTCCAACTCTAGCATGTTGTAAGAATCGTGAAAGGCGGAAATTTCAAGGGATGATCACGTAACTGGAAAGTGTATTAGGTACGGAAAAAAAAGAAAGTTTAGGTATTGCTTATTTTTAATACCAAATAAAATATCATAAATACAATAAGAATTAAAAAATCTTTTACAGATTAAATTCAAGTCAATTATCAAGTGATTTTGTTGACAGTTCTTTTGCTTCAATGAACAAGACTTTAAAATTGTCAAGTGTAGAGAAAAGAAAAATTAAAAGAAGGAGGGAGACAGAGAAATATGATTAAGTAAACAATCGGGGACTGAGTGAACAATCATGCTGTGTTTGGTTGGGAGATTTGAGGAGGGATTTGAAAATGGAAATGAAAAATGTAGGTAAAATGTGAATAAAACATGCTTAAATTTCACCTAGTTTCACACATCTTTACCTTTTCTCTTTCCTTTTCCAAATCTCTTTTCAAATCTCCCAACCAAACATAGCATTAAAGTAACAATTAATTACCTCTACTCCTATGCTTTAATGTTTCGAAAATGAAGTATTGAAAATAAATTTCAAGAAATATAAATGATGAGAAAAAATAGAAATCAATTATCTTTGATTTGAGTTGGATCTCCTTTACAATGTAGCTATGAATGGCAATTTATAGGCAAACATTTGTAAGAAAGAACTACCTAATAACTACCATATCCTTCCATCTCCCACACTTCACACTTAATAATCTTCCACTTCATCTCTATGTTTCCATAACTTTTTTTTTTTTTTTTTGGGTACATCGGAAATTAAAAGAAAAACAAGAGGACTAGGCCTCATTACTTCCATCCAGATACAACAAATCCGCAACTAACGCATGGCGAATTTCGTCTGGAGGTTCATTCACAATGAGCAGCTCAAGAGGTTGATTAGCTCTAAGTTTAGCTAAATTATCTGCACAAATGTTGCCTCCTCTACGGACATGTTGAACCGTACACTCACAGCCCCTTAAGATGATCATTGAGTCCTCTACAATGCCACGAAAAGGGCATTTAGCACCTGGTTCTTCATTTAGCAGCTGCACCACTTGTTTTGCATCCGTTTCGATGATTACCTTATTCATTCCTCGCTACAGAATGATCGTGAGCCCTTTATACATTGCCCAGAGCTCCGCCTCCAAGCTGGTGCATCTCCACATTCTGCTATAATATCCACTAATCTAACTTCCTGTCTCATCCCGAAACAGCCTACCGAATCCTCCATTGTTGTTCTTACCTTTAAGACTTCCGTCTGTATTAAGTTTGATTCTCCCTGCAGGTGGACACAACCACAAAGATGAGCTTTTAGTCTGTAAAAGGGTAGTAACAGCAGATTCAAAGGCTTTTTTAACTTCTTTAGTATATTCAAAAATAAGCTTAACTGAAACATGGTAGTTTGGTTGTTTGTTCTCAAAAATCAATTTATTTCTATTTTTCCAAATAATCTATAGAGAGATAACAAAAAGCTGAGGTTGGGAATGCTTCCCTTTAACATTCAAAGTTAACCAAACATCAAAAGGGATAGCACTCATTTTCAAATGCCAAGCTTAATCAAAAACCTGTTTCCAAATATTCAAGGCATTAGGATAGAGTCGCAGTAAATGGTCTAAATCCTCCATAGTTTCACAGCTGGGGCAATTGGGATTGTCACTGTAACCCCTCGTGTGCTTTATTTTATTTGTCAGTACTTTCCCAATCAAAATAAGCCACAAGAAGCTCTTAATCTTTGGAGGAAGCTTGAGTTTCCAAAGCCAAACCCAATTATTCTCCAAGGATTGAGACTGCATAATAAGGTCATATGCACTAGATGTAGAAAAATCTCCATCAGGAGATTTTCTCCATCTCGGTTTATCCCTGCCACCATTATTTCTAGGAGGCTGAATTTTCAGTATCTCAGAGATAATGGGCATAGGAAAAGTGTTATAGATGTGTGTTAAATTCCACTCCCCATTAACATCAACAAGGGGGTCCATAGTGGTATCCTCCATCTCAATGACTTGCCTTGTGTTGGTAGCAGTAGCCTCAAACAAGGCCCTTTCACCACAACACCAGTGTTTCCAAACTCTCACCTGAAAGCCGCAACCTATGGTCCAATGAACCCCCTTAACAAGGAGATTTCTGGTATTCAGGATATCTTTCCAGATATGGAAGGAAACTTTACTCTTCCTCTTACTGAGAAAGTGTTGATTTCCCAGGTATTTATTTCTCAGGACCTCTAACCAGAGACCCTCTTTCTCATTCAACAGTTTCTAGCCAAGCTTGGATAGTAAGGCTAGATTTTGATCCCTAGCCCTTCTAATCCCAAGGCCACCATTCTTTTTCTTATGACACACCTGTTGCCAATTGACTAAGTGCACTTTTTTCCTCTCTAAGGAATCACCCTAGAGAAAATTATGATTGAGTTTATCAATCTCATCACAAACCTTACGAGAAAGCTCGAATGTCTGCATTGTATAAGCTAGGATGGCATTGGTCACTGATTGAATCAGTGTTGCCTTCCCAGCTAGAGATAACACCCCAATTTTCCACCCAGCAAGCTTTTGTTGCACTTTTTCAAGAATAGGAATAAATTGGTGTTTGTTAACTCTGGAGTGTAGAAAGGGAACTCCAACATACTTACCTAGATTTTGAGTTAAACCAATACCACAAATATGACTCAAGTCTTTAGCCTTTCTCCTGTCCACATTTGGAGAAACAAAGAGCTTAGATTTGGTGAGATTAACTTTCAGCCTAGAGAGCATACTAAATTCATTTAACACTTCAAGAATGGTTTGACAGTTCACTACATCAGCTTTGGCAAAGAAAATCAAGTCATCAACAAAAAAAAGATGAGAGATATTAGGACCTTTCTTAGATAAGGGTAAACCTTCCAGTCCTTAGCCTCCACTCTATGATTGATCATATTTGAGAGCCTCTCTATACATAAAACAAAGAGGTAAGGAGAGAGAGGGTCTCCTTGCCTAAGTCCCTTACTAGGTTTAAATTCTTCCAGCGGTTCCCCATTCCAAAGAATTGTAGTACTTAAGCTGGTAACACAGTTCATTACCAACTCAATAAACTTACAATCGAAATTGAATTCGAAAAGAGTTTGTTCAAGAAATTCCCAGGAAATGTTGTCATAGGCTTTTTCCAAATCAATCTTAAATATCATGTAGCCTACTTTGCCTTTTAGTTTCCTTACGGTGTGGATAGCTTCTTAGGTTATGATAATGTTGTCACTGGTAGATCTCCCCGGAATGAAGCTACATTGGTTTGGGCTGATAATACCATTAAGCAAAGGTCTCAATCTACTAACCAGAATTTTAGTAATGATTTTATATGTGATATTACAAAGACTTATAGGGCGGAACTGTTTAATGGATTCGGGGTTATCCACTTTAGGTATAAGAGCTATAAAAGTTCTGTTAATGTCAAGAGGGATGTTTATGGTAGAGAAGCAATTACGCACAAATTCAAAAACAGATCTGTAGCAACCCTCATCACTGATCACTGATTTATTGCCGATTACTGCTAAACTGAGAGTGATTATAATTGATAATTGAATTGATTGAAATACTGAACTGACTAATTGACTGTATCTGTTTAAGTGCATTCTATCTGTTGATCGTTTGACTATCTATTCATGTCTTTATGTTTAAACTGCAAATTGAAGGCCTTACCGGCGGCCGAATCTGAAATTGATTGATGTCCTGTGTTCATTAGAATTTATATGATTTTATGGTGTATTTAATTAAAAATTGATTTGGTATAATTAAATTAGATCAAATATTGATAAAATGCACAAATTAAACTTAATTACTATTTTGCCACTTAGTGGCCCACTATCTAAACCTTTTGAAACTTTGTTATACACTTAGCAAACATTCCCTCAGCTCATTTTGAGAGCATAGCCGACCATAGAGAGAGAGAGGAAGTGAGAGAGTGAGTTCATCTTGCTTCATCTTGAATTGGATTGAAAGACTTGAAGAAATTGTAGGAGATTTGCCTTCATGAGCCTCTAGACTTGTATTTGAGGACCTAGGTGAGGAATTCAACCTCTCATTGTTGTCTTTAAGTTGATTCTTGCATGATTCATGTCAAATTGTAGAGCTAAGGCATGATTTAGTTCTAGCATGTTGAATTGAAGTTCATTCCATGCATGCATGTGTATATTGAAAAGTTTGAGTTGTTTTTCATGACAAAAGGTTGCATGCATGCTCATATTTATGTTTAAGTCCATGATTTCATCTTATTTTGAAAAGAATGAGCTCATTTGAGCTTGTATTTAAAGCTTTGAAATGATTTAAATTCATGCATGTTTGCATGTTCTTCATGTTCATGAAAATTGGTTTGAAATTGAGTTTGAATTAAACACCCTTGGGCTTTGATTTACCAAATTGATCTTTGAAACATGTGATATTATGAGTTTTGAAGTGTTTTCCAGAAAATTAGCCCAAGAGGATCGAATTTGATGCATTTAAACTTGATTTGAGCTTGGAAGTTCAAATATGGAAATTCCAGATTTTGGACTCCCGCTCGAGTGGGGAAAATGGCGCTCGAGCAGGAAATTCGTGCTCCCAGTACTTTGCCCGGTATTATAGTCCGCTCGAGCGGGGCCTTGTGTCTTGCGCTCGAGCGGTTATCGAGCGCCTAATCGAGCGTGATTTTTGAGTATCCAGCACTTTTGGCTGTTTCGCATGTCCGCTTGAGTGTAGGAAGTGACGTTCGAGCGGGAACCATTGTCTACATGTCCGCTCGAGCGGGGAAATATGCGCTCGAGCGGGATCTTGTTTCACTGAAAATTCTGAAAATGTTTTCTGAGTGCATCTTTACATCCTCTTTCCATCCTAGGCATTTCTAGGGCATATTTAAGGCATCTTATTAAGGATATAAATGTAGAACACACCGAGGCAATTAGGGATTAAACTATTTTTATCCTTCCCAACTGTGTAGCTTAGCGTGTGTTCATTTTGTACTGTTTAGGGTTGGCATTTGGAGGAAACCCTCTAGCATACTGTAACTCAGAACTCTGTGAGTAACAACTGTGTAAAGATATGTTCAAAAAATAATTATCTTCTGAACAATTGAACTGTACTGTTTTCTGAACTGCTACTGTTAACGGAATGAATGTATGTCCTATATTCTGAACTATATTGTGGCATCCTTAGCAACTACTATTACTGACTGTTACTGTTACAGAGATCTCTGTCGGTTCCCTCATTGGAACCACTATTGTTTACTGATTGATGGCCATCATTGACTGTTCGGTCTTTTAAGACCTACTGTTTACTGTTATGCTAATGGATGTACCACATATGACTGTTTACTGTACTGAACAACTGATATATTGATTGAAATGAACTGTTTTCATTACTGTAAGGACATTCATTCTAAACCCCTTTATGCATTATGTTATTCACTGGGCTTTAGCTCACTGGTCATATATTTATGTAGGTGAACAGGCACCAGACCGGAGCTAGGAGCGTCGGGGTAGACTCCCAGTTTTGTCAAGCCAACCACTGTGCCTCACTGCGAGGTTCCGAGCCTGTCTAGCTAAGGCTATGGGGTGTTTTAGTTTCCTCCATTCTGTTCTGTTTTGTAGTATTTGTATAGATTTATCTTATCAGACTGTCTAATGGGGATTAGGCCCCTGTTTTGTATGATTGTAAATATTGTGCATACTGATCTGTACTGTATATATGTATATGTATGAAAAATCTTTTTGTATACAGACTGTCACAGCTCATTAGACATTGTTTATTTACTGTATTGGCTTCTGCCATGCCCACTACATTATCTTGTCTTCTCATATAGTGCCTTGTAATCTCTTCTTGACATCGCTAAGATGCTAAACCCGTAGGGACGGGTTTGGGTCGTGACAAAATCCCCCAACAATATCCCAAAATGTGTGATAGAAAAAAACTTGGAACCCATCTCTCCCAGGAGCTTTGAAAGCTTAAATGTTCTTGATAGCTTTCCAAACTTCCTCAGGAGTGATGTTTCTAACAAGGTCAAGGTTGTCCTCAGTAGTGAGATGCCTAGACAGATTATTCCAATGACAAAATGCAGTAGTAGGTGTATAAGAGAAAAGGTTCTTAAAGTACTCATTTACCAAGGCTTTCAACTCAGTAGAGTTATCGACCCATACCCCATCATTATTTTTTAGCACATCAATCTTAGATTTTCTTCTTCTGATAATGCTGGAGAGATGAAAAATTTTTGTGTTCTTCTCTCCCTGTGTGATCCAATTAGAACGGGACTTTTGAAACCACAACAACTCCTCTTGGTAAAGGACTTCATTGAATTGCTCAATAAGTTGGTTTTCAAGGCTGTGGAGGTTATGGGAGTAATGAATGGGTTGAGCAGATTGTATGCCATTTATACGTCCCAAGAGCCACCTTTTTTTCCTGAAAATATTGCCAAACGCATTTCTGTTCCAATCTGTAGCCGAAAGGGCCAAGGAGTGAAGATTATCTAAAAGACGATATGGATTAGTGATTTTTTCATAACTTTATACTCCATAACTTTCTTTAGTCTCTAATTCATATTCCATGTTCTTCACT
This sequence comes from Camellia lanceoleosa, assembly GCA_025200525.1. Lineage (NCBI taxonomy): Eukaryota > Viridiplantae > Streptophyta > Magnoliopsida > Ericales > Theaceae > Camellia > Camellia lanceoleosa. The sequence goes on from CM045766.1 coordinate 172,616,373, forward strand.
TTGTCCTCTATCATTTTTTCACATGTGTTTAGTGATTCATAACTTCCAAAAAGTAAAAGAATGTCACATGTCCTGCAATTATGGGATGTTTTGGGAAAATGATTAATAAGTAGCTTTTTGACATTTTTTGAAAAAAAAATGTAAAAAATATGAGAGATGATGTGACTAAAAATGGATTAAAACTTGGGAAGTAATTTTTAACTCAATTCCTAAAATAAGCCTATATGAATAATAACTAATAATAAAATTATTTATTTATAGTGGCAACCGGTACAGAATGTCTCTTGTCAAATTGTTTCAAAAAATTAAGGGCAAATTACCAACACCCCTCAAAGTTAGACTAAAATATAGATTTTTCTTGAGATTTGAGAAATTACAAATTGTCTCTTGAGGGGGTTATATTTGCATAATAAATTAGAAGATAATTTATTATGTAAATAGAAATCTCAGAGGTAAGATGTAATTTCTCAAATTTAAAAAAAAATCTATAATTTAGTCAAATCGCGAGGCGTTGATAATTCGCCCAAAAATCAAATATCTAGCATGGCTGGCACCAGACCTACATGAATGACGGCTTAATATCACATATATTTTTTAAAATTTTAGTAAGAATAGATAATCACTTCATGATAATTTCTAATGGCTTCAAAGTCGCATAAAATATATATATATATATATATAATATTTATTGTGTTTGGTTTTAATTTTTTAAATTCAATTTTTTAAAAATTGAATTTTTTATTTTTCGTATTTTTTTTATTTTTAGTGAATATTTTTTAAATTTTAAACAGTTTTTAAAAAATTTTTAGATGTACCTTGCTTAGATGTATCTAAAAAGTAAAATATTAGTGAAAAAATATTTTAAAAAATTAATAAATACACAAAAATATGAAAAATATACTGAATTTTTATTTTTTTAAAAATATTTTTGATATTTAGTGAATTTTTTAAAGATTTTTTTCACAAAAATTATACTTTTTAAGTGTATTTATGTTAGGAGTGTCTAAAAATTAAAAAAAATTACTTAAAATATTAAAAAATTCAATAAAAATAAAAAAATACAAAAAACAATAAAGTAAAATTTTCTAAAAAATATTTTCAAAAAACTAGAAACAAACATGGTGATTATTTTTTCTTCTTTCTAAAGTGGAAGGACATTGAATTTTGCAATTTTCTGAAGAAGAACCAATAAAAACTCTGAGTTGAAAAGGTGAAAATGAAGAAACTTTGTGTTGATTCTTGAAGACATGGATGTTTTTCCTTTGTAAATTCATCACTTTCAAAGTTAGGTTTTCCAACTTTGAAGATGAGGATTATATATCATATAAAGCCTATAATCCAGTAAAATTTTATCACAATTTTTTTCATTTTAATTACCCTGGAACTATTTCATTTTTTATTTTAAAATTAAAATTTTAAAGCTTCTTCGATTTTTTTTTTTTCTTCTCTTTATCTACATTTCTTTTGTCAATAAGTAAAGTAAAAGATCAATCAATTGATTTTCATAAAACACCCATCTAGTGTGCACAATTTTTTGTACATTTAAGATGAATAGACTTACATATCACTAGTTTTGTTGATTTAATCGGTCGTGCTATTCTAATTTGTTATTAATACATTAATAATATGTGAGATGATAAATAAATATGATCATCGTTACATTATTTTCTATATATATAACCTATCCAAATTTTTGTATGCATATTATTATACAATAGCATGGGTCAACTTCCCACTAAACTACAAAGGACTATATGCTTCAATTATTTATGCTAGAAAATAAAATTTTAATCATCCACCAAGAATTAGTGGTTAAGAAAGGGAATTAAATATTTTAATTCTATCTTAATCATTGGTCTTGTAATAATAAAATGAAAGTTGAAAAGACTAAGCTTCTGATATGATCCAAATGACAAATACTAGAGATCTTTGGATTATCACCACAACATGAAATAGAAGATTTTAAAATGAAAGATCAATGAATTCACAACTTGGTCGGATGATTTCAGCAATCTCTCTCCAGAAAGCAACCCCAAAAAAATAAAAAATAAAAAATTCAGGAGAAAAGGATAGTTGAGCAACGTGCCGGTCTCAATTAAGAGATCACTGTCATGGAATAGGATTGTTAACATGAGCTTAGACTCAATCAAGATCATATTTGTTTTGTTAAGACTGGATTACATAATATTATTAGTTGTTAGAATAATATATAGTTATGTAATTATTAATTTATAAAAACCACATATCATAGTTTACGTTTGGAAGGAAATTAGTAGAATTCTATCATATCCCTTATTTTTGTTTGGAATTACTTAGACATGAATTAGATGTAACAATCAAATATGATGAATATCGATCATTTATTTCCTTAATCTGAATTTTCTTATGTTGTGTTTGGTTGGGAAATTTGGGGAAGGATTTGGAAGGGAAATGGAAAAGATAGGTGAAATGTGAATAAAACATTCCTATATTTCACCTAGTTTCATACACCTTTTCCTTTTCCCTTTCCCTTTCCAAATCCCTCTCCAAACCCCCAACCAAACACAACATTAATCTCCTAATTTTGTACCTCATCTCCATGACAGCTATAAAGAGATATATGTGATTAGATATAACTGGACACAACTAATGTGAAAATTCAAGAAATGGAATTCACACAAAAAGAGAGGGGAACAAAATAAAATAAGGGTAAAATAGTCCACATAATATTCTTAATATGAGAAAAATGATTTATTGAAATATAAGTTCAAATGTATAGTATTAGGACTTATTGTGCTAATAAATTTCTCTAAAGAGAAAAACAGAATGCTATTAACCAATGCTATATGTGTCCATATTAAGGCATAAGTCATTCTAATCACTTGTTAGACATGAAAATAAATAATAATAAAATTGACAATTTTATGTTAAGCCCAAATTTAAATACAACAAAATAATAAAAATGTGTCAAAATAAGTGACACAAAAATAGTTATTCCAAAATAAGTTATTACTAAAACTATAGCAAAAACACAAATTCGAAGGCCCGAACTGACAGAATTTTCTCAAAATCTAGCTAAGATTTCAGTTTTGCTCTCTAATCGTTTCTAATCATATTACCAAAATTAAGGCTATTCTAAATGTCTGCCAAAATTATATTTTTGTTCTTGGACATTAATTTGGTTCTTAGACTTTAATTAATCCAATTGTTTTAAAATCTCTTTTGCCACGTGTTCTACGTCAATGAATTTCATTTTTGTTACCATTGTAATCTTTGACGCTACCAAGTGTCCCGTGCAATAATGTTAAGGATCTAGAACTTAAAAACAAAAAACAAGAAAGAAAATATCAATAAAAGATTACAATGATATATCCTTGTAAAACTATCTTAAAATTGAAATCAAAGTCAGACGCCGATTTCTTGTGGGCTCTTAGCAGTTTATTTGGGCTATAGAGTCTATAAATGGATATATAGACCCAAAATGTATATAAACCAAGAGATATCTCTCATGTGGGCTTTATTTCGTTTTGTTTGGGTTTGTGCTTGAATTTATTTATTTAACCCGGCTGTTTTAATGTTTTTGTTTGTGATAAAGTTGAAATTGTGAGGCACTAATAAATCTTAATATGTGATCTTATAAATTATTTAGTTTTTATTTTTTTCTTACGAATCCAAAGGTCCTGACATAGGTGGGCCCATAGGGGCCTTTGGCCCACCACCTAGATCCCAATGCACAATTCAAACACTAAAACTCAACATTATTGGAACCCAATGTTACACCAAAACCAATAACATCTAAACATTTGTCAAGAGAGGAACCAACCATGTAAGCAGACAAAGATCCTGCAGAGTTATTTCACCACACATTAGCCATTAATGAGATTCCTTTCAGCATTTAGTGCGATAACCCCTTCACGTCGGAACATAGCGGCCTTACCATGAACAAGGCAAGTTAGAGCATAGACTTTCGGCTAACATGACAGGTCAGAGTGGACAAAGAAATGGTTTCTAAGACGAAAATTAGGTTAAGTTCCTTATCATCACTCTATCTCTACATTCTATTAAATCTCTTCTAACTTGCTCGTTGGAGGGTTTGTTTGGGGGACTCCCGTTCCCTATTGGATTTTTGTGCAGGTATCACAGTGAGCCCAGCGACTGGACAACGGCGTAGGAGGCGTAGATTGGCCCGATCCATTTCTCAAGGACAAGTAGTATCATCAGTTGGCGCCGTTTGTGAAAAACTTTCACTCCGTGTGACAATTGTGTTCATTGTTGCCAGAGACCCGTTCCCGATAATTCCTCCTTGCCACCCACCAAGGTGAATGGTCACAACGAGATCCATGGCTTCTCAACACAACGTTGCTGACCCCCAAGCCGACCCTTCTAACCCAAACAACCCACCTCAGTATTTCATAAAACTCACCAACAGCACCAACCGCTTAGCCGAACAAAACCAAGCCTTGATCAATGCTTTGCTTCAGCAAGACCTCCATGTGCCTCCCCCACCATCATAAGATATCCGACCTAACCGAGAACGAACCTCGAGCCTTCCCCTCCAACAAGCCCACCTCTCCAACCTGGAGGGTTTGCGACCCCCACCCCAAGATATGAACCCACCACCTTGGGGTCTACATCCATCAATCCAAGCACCTACTCCCGAGGGAAAGGCCAGTAGTGTCCAGCCTCTATTACATTCTAGTGGTAACAATGTTCCTATCTGGGATGCAAAACTCCGAGCCATGAAACTCTAGCTTCAAGGAGTCATGTAGAACATACAGAATAAACCCTCTACAACAGCCAATTCACCGTATATCGCCTCTATTAGGGACAAACCACTACTTCCTAAGTTCAAAATGCCCTCGATTGACTTTTTCGACGGCACAACGGACCTAGTCAACCACTTGGAGACTTACAGGACCCTAATGATTCTCCATACTTTTCCTGATGAGATCATGTATCGGGCTTTCCCCGTAACACTTCAGGATCGGTTAGACTATGGTTTAGTCAGCTGCCGACGGACTCCGTCTCTATTTTCCAACACCTAAGTGATTCTTTTCTTAGCCATTTCATTGGTGCTCAGCGCTAGCGGCGCCCGGTGACTCAGCTCCTCAACATCCATCAGACGGAGAGAGAGTCGCTACGTAGCTTCGTCACCTGTTTCAACACCAAAGCCTTACATGTGGCGGAAAACAACGACAAGGTCATTCTCATGGCTTTCATGGCTGGTTTACGACCATCCGATTTCCTTTTCTTCCTCTCCAAAAACCCTCCAACCTCCATGGCCACCCTCCTTTCCAAAGCCCAAAAATATATGAACACTGAAGATTCTTTGGCCGCCCGCCAAGATACTGCAACTAAAAACCCAACCCCCAGGGAAAAGAGAAAGGAATCTGAAACCAGAACCACCCAATATACACAGTAAACACCTCAGTATACCGACTGAACTGCTCGAGCTGACCGATCGGTACCTACCCAACAACCCGGTCGGTTCGAGCAGTACACTCCCCTCAATTCTCCCTGGAACAAGTCTTGAACCAAATCCAGCGAGATTACAACTTGAAATGGCCACAACCCTCACGGTCTCTTTCCGGCTGGCGAGATCAATCAAAGTACTGACGTTTCTATCAGAACCACGGCCACAACACTGAGGAATGTGTCAACCTCAAAGACCAGGTGGAGAATCTGATATGCCAGGGTCGCCGCTTCTCAACAAATGCCAAGGACCGAACCTGCCAGAGGCCACCGCCGACAAACCCCTTCCCGACAACCCCTACAACCTAACCGATATAACGACAGAGCCCCACCACAACCCCGATCCCAAGGCAACCCTGCTCTCCTGGTTAGAGAAATCAGAGTCATTGCTGGCGGGCTTACATGCGGAGGACCATCCCGTTCGGCCCAGCGTGCCGAACTTAGAAAAATCAAACAGGGCTCCGACAAAGAAGTCGCGACATTGGATCGGCCCCTTCAAACACCCTAAACAGTGGATGGAACCCATCACCTTTACGGAGATTGATTGCAAAGGCATCCGTTACCCCCATGACGACCCCCTCGTCATCTCCGCTCTCCTGTCCAATTACAAAGTCAAACGGGTGCTTGTCAACAATGGCAACTCTTCAAACATCATCTTCCTGAACGCCTATCGCCAGCTCCAGGTCGGAGAAGAAAAATTGTCCCCCCTTCAAACCCTGCTGGTCGGCTTCACGGGGCATCAGGTGACCTCCATAAGCTCAATCAATCTTCCCATCACCATCGGAGAGTATCCACGGCAGACCACCAGGTTACTTATTTTCCTTGTTGTCGATTGTCCTTCTACTTATAACATAATCCTCGGTCGCACAGCCCTTAACGCTTTTCAACCTGTCACATCTACATACCATCTGGCCATAAAATTTCCCACCGACCTCGGGGTCGGCACCGTGAGGGGAAAGTAGATGGTAGCCAGAGAATGCTACGTCGCTTCACTCAAAGAGGTCAAGCTGAAAGAAGCTATGATCATCGAAGGACTCGACATCAGAGGAGAAGATGAGTTACATAGAGGAGAACTAGTGGAAGAACTTGTTGAAGTCCCCATCGACCTTACCAACTCAATAAAAACAGTCAAGATTGGCAACCAACTATTCTCCCAGGCCAAGGCCAACCTTACAGCCCTCCTAACCAAGCACAATGATGTATTTGCCTGGACCTATTCTGACATGCCGGGTATCGATCCCTCCTTCATCATTCATCGTCTTAGTATCGAGCCCCACTTCTGTCATTTCCGCCAAAAGTAGTGTATCTTTCACCCGGAACACAATGCCTTTATTGCCTCTGGGGTAGACAAACTACTGGAGGCATGGTTCATCAAGAATGTAGACTACCCCAGATGGCTGTCAAATGTAGTCCTAGTCCATAAAAACAACGGCAAATGACAACTCTGCGTCGACTACTCCGACCTTAATCGAGCTTGCCCCAAAGATAGTTATTCTCTCCTTCGTATAGATCTGCTTGTCAACGCCACTGTCGGACATTAGATGCTCAGTTTCATGGATGCCTTCTCCGGCTATAATCAAATTCTGATGCACCCGGCTGACTAGGAATACACCTCATTCATCACAGACAGAGGAACTTACCACTATCGTGTTATGCTATTCGGATTGAAAAATGCTGGAACAACCGACCAACGTTTGGTCAATGCCATCTTCCACCATCAGATAGGCCGGAACATGGAAGTCTACGTCGATGACATGCTTGTCAAGAGTAAACTCTCCTCTGATCATCTGACAGACCTGCGAGAAACCTTCGAAACCCTATACGAGTATCAAATGAAGCTGAATTCGGAGAAGTGCGCCTTCAGCATAGGATCTAGGAAATTCTTGGGCTTTATGGTCAGTCAACGGGGCATCGAGGCCAACCCTGAGAAGATCAAGGCCCTAATAGAAATGCGGTCTCCTAGAACGATCAAAGAGGTTCAACGGCTTACCGGCAGAGTTGCCGCCCTCAACCGTTTTATTTCCCGCACAACAGACAAGTGTCTTCCCTTTTTTAAAGTCCTTCGACAGGCTTTTGAGTGGACCACTGAATTCGAAGAGGCCTTTCAACAATTGAAGTAGTGTATAGTCTACCCCTCTGCTCTCTCAGGCGCTTTCAAGCGAAACCCTATTTCTCTACTTAGCTGTATCAAACACCACAGTTAGTGCGGCCCTCATCAGGGAAGACAACTCAGTACAACGTGCTCTCAGGGGTGTAGAACAGAACTACCCCCTTCTGGAAAAAATGGCCCTTGCCTTGGTCATAGCCTCAAGGCGACTCCGACCTTATTTCTAAGCTCACTCCATAGTGGTTCTCACTGATCAACCTTTGAAGAAGGTAATGCAACAGCCAGAGTTGTCCGGTAGACTTATGTAATGGTCTGTCAAGCTCAGCCAATTTGAAATCTCTTACGGACCTCGAACATCGATCAACGGACAGGCCGTCACGGATTTTATCTTGAAATTCACCAATCCCACTCCAACCGTGCCCTCTCCGCCAAGGCAATTCAACACTGAGGTAGAAAACCCCTATTCCTGGACCCTCAATGTTGATGGATCATCCCGCAAAGAAGGCAGTGGGGCTGGTCTCATCCTCACCGCTCCCAACAGTGGTTATTTCAAGTGTGCCCTCTGTTTCCTGTTCGATACAAGCAATAATGAAGCCGAATATGAGGTTTTGATAGCAGGTCTTCACCTAGCCAGAGACATTGATGTAAGCCATATCCAAGTGTTCAGTGATTCCCAATTGATCGTCGGGCAGATTATGGGGGAATTTGACGTGAAGAAAGACACGATGCGAGCCTACAGGGATATTACACTCTCTCTTGTTCGCCTTTTCAATACTTTCCATATCAAACACATCCCTTGGTCAGAAAACTCCAAGGCAGATGAAATGGCCCAATTAGCCTCGGCCGACCAGTCAGACCTCAGCCATGGCGTCCGCCTTGAATACCTGGCCCACCCGGCTACTTCGCCAAACCAGCAGGAGGTTCACTTCCTCCAAAACGAACCTATCCCATGGGCTACAGATATCCTTCTGTTTTTGACAAGTGGGGAGTTGCCAGACGATAAACAACAAGCCGCTAAAGTCAGAGCCCAGTCGTTCAATTACATCCTCATCAACGGTCTACTGTACAAATGCAGATTTTCACGTCCATACCTCAGGTGTCTCAGTCTTGCTCAAGCGACTTATGTGACGAGGGAAGTCCACGAAGGCGTATGTGGTAATCATTCGGGTGCCAGGTCACTGGCCCATAAAATCCTTCGCATCGACTATTTCTGGCCTACTCTTAACGAAGATGCCACCGAATTTGTGCTTAAGTGTGATAAATGCTAACACTTTTCCAACATCCTCCATGTTCCACCTACAGAACTGATTACACTCTGCAGTCCCTACCCCTTCGCCAAGTGGGGCATCGACTTAGTTGGTCTATTGCCCACCGATAGGGGCCAAACCAAGTTCACTATAGTTGCCATTCACTACTTCACTAAATGAGTGGAAGCAGTACCCCTCGCCACAATTACTGAGCGGAACACAACCAGATTCATCTGGCAGTCGATCGTATGCCAATTTGGAATCCCTCAAGCCATCGTCTCAGACAACGGCAAACAATTCGACAATGCCAAGTTTAGGAAATTATGTGCAAAGCTCCACATTAAACCATGTTTCTCTTCCTCAGGTTATCCCCAAGCCAATGGGCAAGTCGAAATCACCAATCGCTCTTTCATGAAGATCATCAAAACTAAGTTGTACACCGCTAAGGGACTCTAGGCTGAGGAACTACCAAACGTACTCTGGAATTATCGAACTACCACCCGAACCCCTACTGGGAAGACCCCCTTTTGCTTAAAATACTGCACTGAGGCGGTCATCCAGTGGAAATCGGCCTGCCGACCCCGAGGGTTTTCCATCCGGATCTAGAACTAATCAAAGAATTGTGTCGGGTTGACTTGGACCTGATTGAAGAGCTCCGAGAGACCACTGCTGTCAGACGGGGCGTCATATCAGCAGAAAATGAGAACACATTACAACTACAAAGTTCAACCGAGAGAGTTCGCAGTGGGGGACCTAGTCTTGCGCGAAGCAGCCCTTGCCACCAAAAATCCTGCCGAGGGCAAGCTAGCAGCCAAATGAGAAGGACCTTACGTTGTTAAGGCCAGACCCTGCCCATGCACTTACCAACTCCAAGAAATGGAAAGCAGAGACCTCCTTGATCCATGGAATGCCGAGCACTTGAAGCGTTATTTCTAGTAAAATGGCATCTCCTATTTTTGTATTGATCGATTGTTATATGTTCCTTTCAACGATCTACACACTTGTTCGTTTTTTGCCCTTTCCATACATGGTGTAAACTTATGATCAATAGACTGTTCCTTAAATGACAATGACTTTATATCTCCATTACATGCGTTGTGTTTCAATAACAACTTGTTAACTAAAAGCCTCGGATCGAAGCACGAAGACGAAAATTTCCAGACCGAAAGTTAACAAAAGCCTCAGCCAGATTGAACACGAAGAGCTCAGCCAGACTGAGTTAACTTAAGCCTCAGCCAGACTGAATACAAAGAGCTTAGCCAGACTGAGTTAACAAAAGCCTCAGCCAGACTGAGTTAACTTAAGCTTTAGCCAGACTGAGCACAAAGAGCTCAGCCAGATTGAGTTAACTTATGCCTCATCCAGATTGAGCACGAAGAGCTCAGCCAGACTGAGTTAACAAAAGCCTCAGCCAGACTAACCACGAAGAGGTCAGCCAGGCTAAGTTAACTTAAGCCTCAGCCAAACTGAATACGAAGAGCTCAGCCAAACTGAGTTAACTTAAGCCTCAGCCAGACTGAACACGAAGAGCTCAGCCAGACTTAGTTAATTTAAGCCTTAGCCCGATAGAGCCCTCCAAGTCTTAGCCAGAACTAACATGAAGAATTCAGCAGGTCTAAATCATAGCTAGTCTCAATTGTTCCCATATTTAGTTAAAATCCAAGTTCATGACCATCTTTTTTTACTAATCATACAAGTTAGCCTGTTTGCCCATTCTTGACATTTTTGCATCATGGTTTACTTACGAAACTTCATATTCCCAAATGTGAACATACAAGTTAGCCTGATTGCCTATTTTTACCATTTTACATCACAGTTTACTTACAAGTTTCACAATTTATGCACAAGTTTCATTTACATATCTACTTTTTATTGAATTCTGCTCAACCATTTTCACCATTCCAAATTTACAAATCAGAGAAATAATAACAACAACAATAAATAAGAGAACTTGTCGTTTTATTAGCAAACTTACAATTTCATATAATTCGTTGCAGAAATTACATATATAAAAAAAACACAAAACAAAACAAAACAAAACAACCAAAAACAAATGAGTAGGAGCATAAGAGGAGGAGGAGATTAAGAAGGATATATATTTTCTACCATTTCATCGTTCCATTTCAATTCTACAACTAAGTAAGAAAACCTTCTCAACTCTCTCATTTTTTTTAATTGTTGAAATTTTCAGATTATAGTCATATGATAAAATGACTAATTTATAGATAGAAATTTATATATATATATATGTATGTAAAATTTGTGATGTGTATATCAAATATTTGAAGATATTGATAGCCTTAAAGTCATGGTATTATTGTGGAAATAGGCTTGCATGTGTAGTTTACAATACTGGTAGAGAGCCCTAAATTCAGCGGCTCAAATGGCTCAAATTGCCCAAAACTGCGTCGTTTTGGGCACAACACAACACAAAACTACGTCGTTTTATTCAATTTGAGCCATTTGAGCCACCTTTTTTAGGGCCCCCAAACATTATTCCGTAGCTTATACCATTAAAGAGAGGATTGAAGAATTTATTTGGTCCTTGAATCTACCAGAAAATTTGTACGAATTCTTAGACATATTTATACTCAAAATTTGAAGTTGATTTCTTCTACAAAGTTGTTTAGAATGATGTCTACTTCATCCATGAATTTTTTCAACAATATGGAATTTCGTACGAATTTATACAGATTTTTAACCAAATCTGGAGCTATAGGCAGATTTTAATTTGTGTTTAAAAAATCATTAAAAATTTTATATTAAACCAAATCTGGTAAAACAAAAAATGAAATTTGAGAAGTCTAGTTTCATAATAAATTTTTAGATCATGGAATCGATTTATAAATTTAAGTATGGAATTAATTTAAGAAAATGTGATAAATATGTATCATAAATTTTCTTGGAATTTTTCAAAATTATTTTTAATTTATTTTTGGAAAAGGCTTTCTAAAAAATGACCATAACATGTTTATTGAGTATTCTGTAGATTTATATGAATTTTAGAGTTGTATAAGTAATTTAATTATAATTTTAATTACGAGTTATGCATTCTGAAAATTCTGGCAGATTAAGGAAGAATAAAAAATTATCTCTTCAATTGTTTATTAGGACAAAAATTTAACATTGTACTAATCTAATTTTGTAGATTAAAAATCCATGCATGTGTGATTATAATTTATTTCTTCTTTTTAGTATCTACATTATTATTTCATACCATAGTTTAGATAAATTGTTTATTAAAATTTTGTACATTTGTTTACTATTGTGTGACATGTGTAATACTTTATGTTGAAAATTTTAATGAGTTGGTATAACATTATTAGTAATTAAATGTTGAATTATTGTGAATATCTCAATAAGTAAAGAAACACGAAATTTAACCAATGGTACATTAAAATTTAAAAGTGATGGGGTGAGCCCGGTTTAGAATCTTGCGTAAGTGAGTGGCGAACCCTAACATGGCACGGGAAGGTATTTCTGCTCTTATCGGCGAAGGCGATATAAGGTTGGTGGTGTAGGTATTACAACGTAGACAGTTTCCTTGGGGCAGACCGTGATGTCACGACTCGGGTAAGTAACCCTGGTGCGTGGGCATCATTGGTAGTTACAGTAAGTAACATTTGAATTTTTTATCAAGAGGGAGTCAGAATTGTCTGTGGCCATTGCTTAGTGGTTGAGTGGAAAGAGTGCTCCTCGGGGAGTTACTTAAATTTATCTGATAAACTAAATCTATGAAAAATTATAAAGAAAGGTGGGCATATTTCTCAGGATGAAATACTGCTTCCGTTTGTTATAGTTTTATTTTTATTTTTATTGATAACATTCCTTTTATGCCTACTAAATGTTACTTGTTATTCTGTTATTACACATTATTCATAAATTGTGAGTATTATTAGCGGGGTGGGTATTTTCGGGTTGTAATATCTTATTGAGCTCATCGTTCACTGGCATTCCCGTTGCCCTGGCATTTTATGCCAAGTACCGAAGAAAACGAAGAAAACACCGAGGCCAAGGTGGCACTTAGCCTTGGTTAGCTTGAAGAGTGCCCAAGTTCCATGAAACATTTTCAAAAATTTCTAGTTTTTTTTTTTTCTCTAGTTTTCTTTTTATATTTGTGTCATTTCTTTTATGTACTAAGACTAAGTTGTAATGTAAGAACTTTAAATCCTTGCTTGTTAATTAATGGATGTTAGTAATATTGGTGGCAATATTAATTTTAAGTTCTAAATCTTATTATGATGTCCTTAAATTTTAGGGCGTCACACTAACTCCACGATCCGACCGTCTGCCTCTTCTTTGTCTTTGATCACCTGGTCACGCAGTTCTTCGTTGTTGGTAAGGGCCTCTTCCCACCTCTCATTGGCGGTGATGTAAGCGTGTTGGACCTGCTCTAGCTTCCTCTTCTCGCCCGCCAACTCGAACTCTAGCGATACCGCCTTGTGGCACTCCGTTTCTAACTCTAATTTGGTCGTGAGGAGCTCGACATCAGCACGCTCCGCTAAGTAGCTCTGCACCAATGCCAACACTTCCATTTTCTTTGCCCTTTGTGCATACTCCATCCCCTTTGCGCACGCACTCCAAGCGGCCTTCCTCTAGCCCGCTATCTCAACCATTAGCTTCTGCAGCTGCGTCATTGCCCCTTCCAACTGGGCCCTCAGCTGCTCTACCTCCACTTTTGCGCACGCTTCTTTATTCATCAAGGCAGTCGCCAAGGTCGCTGCCTCCATCTGGGCTAAGCAAAACCCTTTCAGGAGGTCAGCTTCTGTCAACCGGGCCATAGACCACACAATCGCATCCTCCACCACTCTAACGAGGCGGTCGGTTGCGACCCTGGCTTCCCCTCCTTCTTCTGTCGAGCGGCGTGCTAGCGCGCACGCAAGATACATGGCGGTCTTCAACGCGACGCTCGTCTCTGGTTTGTGAACCCCAGTCTTTCTTTCACCAAGACTGGGCGACACTTCTACCACAGGCCCCACCGTTGCTGCCGTCTGGACGCTTGCATCTATGTCTTCTTTCAGCACTTGGGCACTCGGGCCCATGTCTTCTTTCGCCACTTGGACAGTCTCCCTTCCTGGAGCCTTCTTCGCCCTCCCATCCTTCATCTTCTTCAAAATAGGGGTGTGCTTACTCCCCTCTGCCGCCACCCTTTTTTTCTTCATTTTCTTTAACATTGCCTTCACCTCTTGTTTGCCCCTCTCCTTCAACGGGTCCACTAGGGGCAGCAATGGGGCAAAGTTAGTTAGGTCTCTGTCTCCCAACGGTTTGGGATACGGTCGGACCCGCTCCCTCATCACCAATTTAGGTGCAGGCCCCAACTGTGTCTCCTTATACTTGTCCGCCTTGGCGAACGCCCTCCGCTCTTCCGCCTCCTTCGCCTTCCTCGACGCCTTCAACTCCTCCCTTGCCGGATCCTCCCCTGTTGGCTGCGGCCCCAGGCTCAAGGCAAACAGGGTTGAAGGTAGGATCAGGTCATCCCACTTCACCCTCTCCTTCTCCATTCACTCATTCACCCTTTTCACTATGTTCTCAACCTCCGCATCTACCTTGGCTCCACCGACTTTGTGGGGACTTTCCACGTTGTGCAAACTCTTCTCCCACCGTTTGTTGATACATAAAACCATCTCAGCCTCCACCCCTTCACCGAAGATGGCAAGCTTGCCACTAGACCCCAGCCCGCCATCGTCTACAGGGTCACCCACGTTTCCTGTTGACCGGAGGCCTTGTAGTAGGAGAAGAATTCCTCCACTGTTATAGCCGCCCCCCGGTCGCCCGTGGCCATGCAACCATGCACTCCATTAGTATCTTCCATGCGTTGGGCATCAACTGCCCTAACGCCACCTCTAGTCGACTCAGTACGTCCACCACTATTTAAGGGAGCGGCAGCCTCGGCCCCCTCCGACAAGGCCTCTTCGTACAACGTGAACTCCATCGGTCGTGCATCCGATGCCCTCTCCTTAGACGCGGGCAACCTTAGTTCTATCTCCGCTGGAATTTGGTACTTTCTTCGTCTCTGCTCCAACTCCTCCACCGTAAACGTAGACTTGTTGACCTTGGTGTGCCAGTGGTCTGGCTCCACTTGGCTAATTGGCCTAGCGGCTACGATTATCGTCATTGGGTGAGCCCACGTTGCTTGCCTAGCTCCCCTTTCCTCCCTTCGCTCTGCTCGGTACTGTTCCGCCAACTCCACTGCGTCGTCTTCTCCCAATGAGTCTAGCCTCACGGCTGGCACTTCATCTCGAGCCATTCCTCCTATGATTCTGCATATCGCTTCGGACGCTGGCACAAGGAAGTTCGCAAAGTGTTACAGAGGCGTATCACACGAAACAAATGAGCTCACCTCTGGGATGTGTTGGTTTTTTGCGATAAGGTAAGTAAAGCGAATAACTCCAAATGCCCACAGTTTGCCTATATTCCAAGGATCGAGATTCAATTTCGCCAGTTTGAAAAATTTCGAAAAATTTCGCCCCCGCCTTTTCAACGCCCTATATTAGCCTATCCCTTCGCTTCTTGCCAACGCATCACCTCCCTTATTACGGGATTATGCCACGTGTACGACCACGATCCACTACTCTCTTTCCCTTCCTTGTCTATTCCACTTCACATCACCACGTGCCACGTCGCTCCTCGAGCCCCGCGCGCCGCTATTTTTTTTTCTCACTAGGTCACCCTTCGCGGTCGACCCTCCTTCTAGGCGGCCTTCTCACTCGGTCACCCTTCGCGGTCGGCCCTCCTCCATGTCGGCCATCTTACTCGATCACTCTTCGCGGTCAACCCTCCTCCTAGTCGGCCATCTTACTCAGTCACTCTTCGCGATCGGCCTTCCTCTCAGGCGGCCTTCTCACTCGATCACCCTTCGCGGTCGGCCCACCTTCCAGTCGGTCTTCTCACTCAGTCACCCTTCGCGGTCGGCCTCCTTTCATTCGGTTTTCTCTCACTCTGTCATGACCCAACCCTAGGGGCTTAGAGTTGAAATCGTGACTTACTAACTTATTCTCATTCGAAACAAATTAAGCTGCGCAAGCGAAAATAAAAATATACTTAGACAGAAATTTTACTTCATGCTACTATATTAAAACAAAGAAATACATTTCTAGGGCTTTCATTATTTTATTATTCAGTGACCAGCCCCGAATAGAGACAAAAGGAAACAAAAATATAAAAAAAAGAAAGGTAAAATAGTGATTCATCATCAGTCCATATGCAGGTTCCATTTTGTAGGGTTATGGATTTTCCTTACATCTCGTCACCTGAAAGGGTAACAGCTATAAGCACACAGCAGAGTGAGAAATATTATGCCAAGAGTGTAGGGAATACAAAATATCCATGGATAATTAGTTAGGCTAAACATTTGCATAATTTAATTTAAAATGACAATTTATTTAAAGTGGCAGAATACAGAAATCATGTAAATAAATAATCATAACCACGGTATAAAACAGAACAGAACAGAGGTCAATGGATCCATGATAAACAGAGGGCCACAAAGTAACCAACCAGAGGCCAATGGTTATTTAAGTCCCCAAAGGCGTGGGACTCCCGTGGTGGTACTTACAAAACATAATTGTATATAAGGTTATAGCCAAATATTTTTTAAAATATAAGCAAACATATCCATGGGTTTGCTTTTTAGCAAATAGGGTTCAGAAATAAAATCACGTAACAGAAACCTTTAAAAAAATATAACTTTTATTAAAAACATAACTTGTATAAAATAAGTATGGTAAGTTAAAACATATATAAAATACATTTTGGTGACTCAAGGTATAATATAACTCACCTTAATTATAACCCTTAGCCTTACTTTACTACCAAAACTTCCCTACTATCAACTCCTCACTCTCACTTACGTATCTCTCTCTCTTGGCTTCCACTCTTTTTATTCTTACGTTTCTTCCTCTCCTGATTCATCACCTTCACCCCTATTTATATAGTGAGCCAAGCTTCCCTGGAGCGCCACGTACCCCCCCTCTCAGGAGGCATAATGAGGCTAGGGGGATGGAGTTCTTAATGGCAAATTTGAGATAAGATTTGCATTTGTTAGAGATAAACATAAATCTCCCTACTTGGGCTTAACACACTTGGGCCTCTTTTGTTTTTGTTTTTGTTTTTTTTTTTTCTGCTTGGGCCAAATTCTAAAAACCATTGCTGGGCCAAACTAACTTAGACTTTTATTATTTATTTTTGTTTTTCTTTTCTTTTGGGCCAAAGCTTGCAACTTTTGCTGGGCAACTAACTTATTTTTTTTTATTCATTTATGTTGGTGTTAAATTATTATTTATTACTATATTTAGTTTGACCCAATTAATATTATAATTCCATAAATGTGTTATTTTGCTCCTAAATAATAATTCCTAATTAGTCCTATAATCCAATGCCAAATTAAATTTTTATATATTTATTTATTTAATAGTCTATCATTACATGCCACTATAATTATGTATAACTCTAAATATTTATGTGTACTTAATTAAACGTTCGGGGTGTCACATTTCCCCTCTCTTAATTAGAAGTTTGTCCCCAAACTTGACGTACCTTAACTGTCAAAGAGGTGTGGGTATTTAGCTCACATTTGTCCTTTGGTTTCCCATGTAGCTTATTTGATACGATGATTTCGCCATAAGACCTTTACCAGTGGTATGGTCTTGTTTCGGAGAATTTGATCACGATGATCGAGAATCTGCACTGGTTGTTCTTCGTAAAAGACATCTTCTCGAACTTCCAAGTTCTCATTGTTGATGACATGTTCTGGATCTCGGAGATACTGTCGGAGCATTGAAACGTGAAACACGTTGTAGATATTAGATAGCTTAGGAGATAATGCAAGGTGATAGGCTACAGGACTAATTCTTTCCAGTATCTCGAATGGCCCGATGTAACGTGGGTTTAGCTTTCCGCGCTTTCTGAATCGGATCACTCCTCTTGTTGGGGAGATTCTGAGAAACACATGATCTCCTACTTGAAATTCCAAGTCTCGTCTCCGAGTATCTGCATAGCTTTTTGGTGACTCTGAGCAGTACGAATCCGCTGTTGGATGAGTTGGATTTTCTCACTTGTGATTTGCACGATTTTGGGGCCTAACAATTTCCTGTCCCCGACTGCTGTCTAGCACAGGGGTGATCGACATCTCCTTCCATACAAAGCTTCGTACGGTGCCATTTCAATGCTTGCCTGATAGCTGTTGTTATAGGCGAATTCCACCAAAGGTAGGTGCTCATCCCAATTACCTTTGAGGTCTAACATGCATACATGTAACATGTCTTCCAACGTCTAGATTGTTCTTTCGGATTGCCCATCGGTTTGTGGATGATAGGCCGTGCTGAACTTCAATGTAGTTCCCAAAGCTTCTTGCAATTTATTTCAGAAATGAGACACAAAACGAGGGTCTCGGTCAAACACGATTGAAACTGGGATACCATGCAACCGAATAATCTCTTTGATATATAAGGTGGCAAACTTATTCAGGGGGTACATGATTTTGATTGGTAGAAAGTGCGCTGACTTTGTCAATCAGTCTACTATGACCCATATTGCATCATTCTTTGAAAATGACTGTGATAGCCCGACCACGAAGTCCATAGTAATGTGTTCCCATTTCCATTCAGGAATAAGGAGTGGTTGTAGCAGCCCTGCAGGTCTCTGATGTTCTGCTTTAACATGCTGACAATGTAGACATTTGGAAACATGGCTTGCTATATCTCTTTTCATTCCGGTCCACCAGTAGTGTTCCTTCAGATCATGATACATCTTTGTGTTGCCAGGGTGGACTGCAAATCTTGAGTTATGAGCTTCCTCCAGTATCTTCTTCTTGAGTTCCGGGATGTCAGGTATGCAAATTCGATTTCGAAATTTCAGTATCTCATTGCTTATAATGAAATCAGGATCAGGCATGTTTCCTTGTTCCTCGTACCTTTTCTTCAAGAGTTTATCTTCCCATTGGCGTGCTTTAATTTCTTCAATCAATGTAAACTCCACAGTTACATTGGCGAGCAACCCATTGACCTTGCGAGAAACGAGAGTGCATGCCAAACTTCTCGTTGACTTTCGGCTTAGTGCGTCTGCTACCACGTTAGCTTTGCCCGGATGGTGATGGATTTCTATATTGTAGTCTTTCATAAATTCCAACCATCGTTGTTGCCTTATATTCAGTTCCTTCTGTGTGAATAGATATTTTAGACTCTTGTGGTCAGTATAAATTTTGCAGGTTGTACCGTAGAGATAATGACGCCAGATTTTGAGAGCAAAGATCACCGCAGCCAATTCCAAATTAGGAGTCGGGTAGTTCTTCTCATTAGTCTTCAATTGTCGTAACGCATAAGCAATGACTTTTCCGTCTTGCATGAGAACGCAACCCAACCCATTGTATGAGGCATCACTATAGATTACGAACCCATCTGCTCGGGTAGGGAGTGTTAGTATAGGGGCTGACACAAGTCGACCTTTTAATTCTTGAAAGCAACGCTCCTATTAATCAGTCCATTCAAAGGGTGTGTTCTTCTGAGTTAGCTGGGTCAAAGGCGATGCTATCTTTGAGAAATCTTGCACGAAGAATCGATAATAGCCAGCTAGACCTAAGAAACTCCGGATTTCTGACACATTAGTAGGTCGTGGCCAGTCCACAATTGCTGCAACCTTTTGGGGTCAACTGAGATGCCGTCTTTATTAATGACGTGGCCGAGAAAGTGCACACTAGTGATCCAAAATTCGCATTTCTTCAACTTGGCATAGAGTTTGTGATCCCATAGTGTTTGTAGAACCATTCGCAAGTGTTGCTCATGAACTTCTGGTGACTTGGAGTATATGAGGATGTCATCAATGAAGACGATGACGAACTCATCAAGATAGGGTTTGAACACTCTGTTCATGAGGTCCATGAAGATTGTTGGGGCATTTGTGACGCCAAAAGGCATGACAAAAAATTTGTAGTGCCCGTAACGGGTTCTGAAGGTAGTCTTTTCAATGCTTTCCATTTTAACCTTTAATTGATGGTAGCCAGAACGTAAGTCAATTTTGGAAAATACTTGTGCGCCTTGAAGTTGATCGAACAAGTCATCGATTCGCGGCAGAGGATATCGATTCTTGATGGTGACCTTGTTCAGCTCCCGGTAATTGATGCATAATCTCATCATGCCATCCTTTTTCTTCACGAACAATACTGGAGCTCCCCAAGGTGAGGTACTAGGTCGGATAAAACCTTTGTCCAGGAGTTCCTGGAGTTGAGTCTTCAGCTCTTTCAATTCTGTCATCGACATGCGATAAGGAGTTTTTGATATAGGCTGCGTGCCAGGTTGGGTTTCAATGGTGAATTCGATTTCCCGATCAACTGGAATACTGGGTAGATCTTCAAGAAAGACATCCGGGAATTCTCAAACTACAGGAATTGCATCAGCGGTAGGGGCCTATTTTTGTGTATCAACCACATAACAAATATAACTACCACAACCCTTGCTTAGAAGTCGTTGGGCCGCCAGGGAGGACATGATACAAGAAGGGTTAGAAACTTTAGCCCCATCAAAGACAATTTTGGGTTGGTTTGGTAACTTGAGGGAGACCTTTTTGGCTTTACAATCGATAGAGGCGTGGTTAGCAGCCAGCCAATCCATACCTAAGATTACATCAAAGTTTCCAATGTGGAGTGGAATCAAGTCTATATATAAGGTTTTGCCTTTTAGGAATACAACACAAGATCTGTACACATCAGCACTACAGGCAGACTTACCAGAAGGAAAAGACACAGACAATGTATATCCTAATGGTTCGGGTGTTGATGTCAATTTGGCAGCAAAGTGGGGTGCAACAAAAGAATGAGTTGACCCAGAGTCAAGAAGGACATGAGCTAAAAGACCATAGACAGAAAGTGTACCTGACACAACGTTCTCGATAACTTCTGGTTTTCCAGGTACCAAGGCGAAAGCCCGACCTTGGCGGGTTTGGTCCTTCTTTTCTCCTCCAGATCCCGCGGGTCTCCTGACTGGGCCAAAGGGGCTGGCTATAGGATTAACCATCTTTGGACAATCCCTTAGCAAATGGCCAAACTGTCCGCATCTGAAACATGCTCCCGTGTCTCGATGGCATTGTCCCCAATGAACCCTCCCACAAGTGACGCAATTTGGAATAGTGCCACCTCGGGGGTTGGTAGGACCTTGGTGGCCTGAGCTGGTTATGCCCATGTTCACCTTTTTATGAGGTGCAACACCGGGTCTTCTGTTATCTCTTTCCCAGAACCGCTTCTTGTAGCTTGGTTCTCAAGAACGTGAGGCCTTAATTTCCTTTTCTGCTATATACGCTCGGTCCACCACTTCTGCATAGGTTGGCAATTTCAAGACCTCAAGTCTGTCTTTAATTCCAACATCCAATCCTATTTCAAATTTCCTTGCTTTTCGAGTTTCAGTGGGGATGACGTATGTTGCAAACTGAGCGAGTTGTGTGAACTTGCTCTCATATTCGGCCATCGTCATGGTTCCTTGATTAAGATGTATGAATTCAGATGCCTTCTGTTTCCGCAATGAACCCGTAAAGTATTTTTCGTAGAATACTTCCAAGAATCTTCCCCAAGTCGTAATCTCCTCTTTGGCCAGAGCAAGAAGCCACCATTCCTGTGCATTGTCTTTGAAAGTGAAAGTGGCGAAAGTTACCTTTTGCCTCTCGGTGCAAGGTAGGGCACGAAAAATCTTTTCCATGTCTTTAACCCAAGCGTCTGCTACCATTGGGTCTGGGCCGCCGGTAAATGTGGTGGGTTTCAGATCCTGGAACTGTTTTATGGTAACCGGCCCTTCTTGCCGTCCCGGCGTCCCATTATTAATGTTAGCTTGCAAGGCTTGTAGAAAGCTAACAACCGCTCTTTCCATTACTCTTTCCATCGATTTCGTACCACTAACTAATGACTCACTTCCATTACCATTAGCCATTCTACAAGTAATAAATGAGGTATTATATTTTCAACAAAGCATATATATATATGTAGCACAACATACTTTATATTTATATGAACTGCCAGTATTACACATTTTTATTTATTTATTTTACAATTCATATTACATTAGTCAGAATATGTTGGTATCCCATCCCTGTGGTAAACAAAAGCAAAAGTCAACAAAAAGAGGATTAGAACATATCAAGATCAGCATACAAAAGATTTTCTACTAGCCAGATCTAGAGTGGTGGGTCAGATGGGCCAAAAAACCAGGGGAAATAGTGTTTTATAAAAAGCTCAAACTCCCACCCCAACTGGATTACACCAAAACACACCCATGCTACTTGGACCGTGAAAATGGGGATAGACCGTATATGACCCACAAATGCCCGGTCGACAATCCAAATAGGTGTCTCAACATATGGAAAGTCATTTTCGAAGTCAACATTTTGCATATTAATGATCTCTAGTGGATTTGGGACTGTGGTGAAAATGTAATCCTCGAGGTATGTGTTCCCCCTTCTGGCTGCAAACTCTGGGGGTAGAGGGCCTATAATATAATGCGGGTGGTCATGACCCGGGGCGACGCCAAGGATGCGAGATGGTCCTAGAAAACGTCTGTATGTATGGACAAGGCTGTGCCTCCATAATAGGTGTGAAACGTCGGTAGGGTCAACCTGGATATAAATTAGCCGTCCCATCAACCGGCCAAGACCTGGGTGTAATTCCTTGACTATCTCCTCAGAATCTCCCCAACCCTCAGGTGAGGCGGGGGCGGGGGCGGGGGCAGGGTGTTTGGCAAAAATTTCATCTAAGTTGATGGCCTAGAGGTCATTCCAAAAAGCATCATCAAGGTAAATCTCTGACATCCTACAACACCAAAATAAACGTGAGATTTTACACAAGAAAACTAACGTCACATGTAATTATTTATTTTATTTTGATTTACCACATATATATATATATATATGTATATATTTTTGCTATACTATATGGTTTTCGTTATAGATTTATTTATAACCTTTTTTTTTTTTTTTTGTGAGCCGTTGCTCTGATACCACCTTTGTCATGACCCAACCCTAGGGGCTTAGAGTTGGAATCGTGACTTACTAACTTGTTCTCATTCGAAACAAATTAAGCTGCGCAAGCGAAAATAAAAATATACTTAGACAGAAATTTTACTTCATGCTACTATATTAAAACAAAGAAATACATTTCTAGGGCTTTCATTATTTTATTATTCAGTGACTAGCCCCGAATAGAGACAAAAGGAAACAAAAATACAAAAAAAAGAAAGGTTAAATAGTGATTCATCATCAGTCCATATGCAGGTTCCATTTTGTAGGGTTATGGATTTCCCTTACATCTCGTCACCTAAAAGGGTAACAGCTATAAGCACACAGCAAAGTGAGAAATATTATGCCAAAAGTGTAGGGAATACAAAATATCCATGGATAATTAGTTAGGCTAAACATTTGCATAATTTAATTTAAAATGACAATTTATTTAAAGTGGCAGAATACAGAAATCATGTAAATAAATAATCATAACCACAGTATAAAACAAAACAAAACAGAGATTACAGAAGTAACAGTCAGAACAGAGGTCAATGGATCCATGACAAACAGAGGGCCTCAAAGTAACCAACCAGAGGCCAATGGTTATTTAAGTCCCCAAAGGCGTGGGACTCCCGTGGTGGTACTTACAAAACATAATTGTATATAAGGTTATAGCCAAATATTCTTTAAAATATAAACAAACATATCCATGGGTTTTTTTTTAGCAAATAGGGTTCAGAAATAAAATCACGTAACAAAAACCTTTAAAAAAATATGACTTTTATTAAAAACATAACTTGTATAAAATAAGTATGGTAAGTCAAAACATATATAAAATACATTTTGGTGACTCAAGGTATAATATAACTCACCTTAATTATAGCCCTTAGCCTTACTTTACTACCAGAACTTCCTTACTATTAACTCCTCACTCTCACTTGTGTATCTCTCTCTCTCGGCTTCCACTCTTTCTGTTCTTACGTTTCTTCCTCTCCTGATTCATCACCTTCACCCCTATTTATATAGTGAGCCAAGCATCCCTGGAGCACCACGTACCCCCCCTCTCAGGAGGCATAATGAGGCTAGGGGTTGGAGTTCTTACTGGCAGATTTGAGATAAGATTTGCATTTGTTAGAGATAAACATAAATCTCCCCACTTGGGCTTAACACACTTGGGCCTCTTTTGTTTTTATTTTATTTTTTTTTTCTGCTTGGGCCAAATTCTAAAAACCATTGCTGGGCTAAACTAACTTAGACTTTTATTATTTATTTTTGTTTTTCTTTTCCTTTGGGCCGAAGCTTGCAACTTTTGCTGGGCAACTAGCTTATTTTTTTTATTCATTTATTTTGGTGTTAAATTATTATTTATTACTATCTTTAGTTTGACCCAATTAATATTATAATTCCATAAATGTGTTATTTTGCTCCCAAATAATAATTCCCAATTAGTCCTATAATCTAATGCCAAATTAAATTTTTATATATTTATTTATTTAATAGTCTATCATTACATGCCACTATAATTATGTATAACTCTAAATATTTATGTGTACTTAATTAAACGTTCGGGGTGTCACACACTCGACCACCCACAACCCCCGTCTTCTTCCTTATTCCTTTTGTTGGCTAAAGCTGCACTTGGAAATGGGGGACTACTGACATAGGTAGGCCCATAGGGGCCTTTGGCCCACCACCTAGAGCCCAATGCACAATTCAAACACTAAAACCCAACATTACTGGAACCCAATGTTACACCAAGAACCAATAACATCTAAACACTTGTCAAGAGAAGAACTAGCCACGTAAGCAGACAAAGATCCTGCAGAGTTATTGCACTATATATCAACCATTAATGAGATCCTCTACAGCATTTAATGTGATAACCCCTTCACGTCGAAACAAAGCGGCCTCACCATGAACAAGGCAAGGTAGAGCATAAACTTTCGGCCAACATGATAGGTCGGAGTGGACAAATAAATGATGAACAAAGGATGTAAGCAGGTTTCTAAGATGAAAAGAAGGTTAAGTTCCTTACCATCACCCTATCTCCACATTCCATTAATCTCACTTCTAACTCGCTCGTTGGAGGGTTCGCTGGAGAACTCCCGTTCCCCGTTGGACTTTTGTACTGGTATCTCAGTGAGCCTAGCGATCGGACAACGGTGTGGGAGGTGTGGATCAGCCCGACCCGTCCCTCAGGGACAAGTAGTATCATCAGGTCCCATTACAGTAAAAATACATAAAAGTGTAGTCACTTACATGCTTGGGTTTAATTTTTTAAGGATAAAAGTGGGTTTCTCTAAATGTAAAATTACGTATTTGGCCAATTCACATTATAAAGGTTATGGATTTTTCCTTTTAGAACAAATCCCACATTACGAACAAAAAATGTAATACTCTAATAACATAACACTCTAATATAACACTAACATAACATTCAATGTAAAATACTGTGCACTTTCCCTAAACGTAACAACGTAACATTTCAAAAAAACTCATTAGTATACTTTTTCCAAACGTAACATTCCAATCAATGTAACACATAAAAAAAAAAAACTTCTTATTGTACTTTTCAAAACGTGACACTTCAATCAATGTAATTTCAATTGTAACACTCCATTGTAACTCACAAAAATACTAAAAAATTTCTTAATGTAATTTTTCTAAATGCAACACTCACAACTTGAAATTATACATTTGTTCAAAACTTACTAAGAAATTTTTTTATTCCATTTGGAATGATTTGAAAAATCTCACATCCTTTTGGAATGGTTTGAAGAATCTTATATCCTATTTTTAGAGTGTTACATTAGTGTGTTACATTTGAAAAAAGTATACTAAGGAATTTTTTTGTGTGTTACATTGGAATGCTATATTAAGAATTTTTTTTGGAGTGTTACGTTTGGAAAAAGTATACTAAATTTATTTATTTTTTAAGTATTACATTGAAGTGTTACGTTTGAGTGTGATATGGGAGTGTTATAATTTGAAATTATACATTTGCCCAAAACTTACTAAGGGATTTTTGTACTCCTTTTAAAATATTTGAAGAATCTCATATCTTTTTCGAATGTTTGAAAGATCCCATATTTTAAGTCATTTTGTACTCTTTTTAAAATGTTTTCTAAATAAAAAAGATTCTCATATAAAAATTCATCCCAAATTTGATTATCATAGATTGTGTACATCACATTTCTAGCACCAAAAAAAAAAAAAAAAGAAAAGGAAAAAAAAGAAAAGGAAACATAATAAGGTTATAACTATAAATTTAATTTTTAAATAATATATTCAATTTACATTTCCAAAATCAATGGGACTAATTGGTCTATAAGAAAATCTTTAAACTAAATGAATTGTCATTCCTCAAAATAGAATTTATAGGTAAATTTTCCAAGTTGAAAATATATGAATAATTTTTGTAATCAAATCAATTATTTTTGTTTAATCGGTTGAAGAAAATTAAAATAACTACAAAATTATATCAAATTGAATAATAAACGTCCAACAATACATATCTGCAAATGAAGCACCAACAATTACAAAATCAATTCAATTCGGAACATAAGAGATTTGGTTTGGTTGGAATTAAAAGAAAATTTAACACTGAATCAAACCAAATCGATCCGAACCCTTCAAATTTGTTCATTGAGGAATCAAAAAACCACATGCTAAGATTTGGCTTTACCGATAGTTCCTCTAGTGTAAAAGAAATATTATGAGGAAACTTTAAGATGTCATGTGAATTAAGAAAAACAAAATGTACATGATTTTCATCACTTAACATGTGATTTGCATATTGTTAGAGAAATTGTAAACACATATTTTATCATTTTTTATTTTTTTTATTTTATGAATAGCAGTATTGTAAGAATTTGTTACAAGTTTATCAATGCGAAGGAAAATACACAAAACACACACATTGCCTCTTTTGGAAAGTGTCAAAAAAAGCTAGTATATTGGCTTATTAATTTATTTAGATCACATCACTTTTTATTTTTTTTTGTAAATTTTTTCGTAATAGATAAAAAAAATCAAATTTTTTCATTTTTACATTTTCCAAAACAATCCGAAAGAGAAAAACAATAATCAACAGATTTATATAAAAGCAATTCTAAAACGTTCTGATATAATAATGTGGGTGTTGATTTCCAACTACACAACCAAAGGGAGAACTCAGCTGGAGAGTACCAACAAAATAGATTAAGCCCAACAACTTGCACTAGAAGATGAGAATTCGGCGGTGGTTTGTCCACCTGGGGGCACTCCGACGATCAAGTTAGTAATCGAATATCTCTCACAAATAGCAAATTATGCTTAACTCACAATAAATAACAGTATCTCACACCTCGAATACATATCTTAGACCCATGGGGGTGCCTTGCTTTTATATCTAACACTGAGCCTGATTCTTACAGAAGCCTT
Source organism: Camellia lanceoleosa (assembly GCA_025200525.1). Taxonomy (NCBI): domain Eukaryota; kingdom Viridiplantae; phylum Streptophyta; class Magnoliopsida; order Ericales; family Theaceae; genus Camellia; species Camellia lanceoleosa. Next base: position 172,643,571 of record CM045766.1, read on the forward strand.
ACTTAAGTGAACTTAGGCTCAATGTATCTTCACAGATAACCTCGGCCTAGCCAAGATCATCTCGACGCATGACCAGGCCACGTGGCACCTTGACTGACACTTCGGCGTCACCTTGGCCATGTGCTATTATTCACAAAATAGGTCCACACAACTGCCCCTTAGGTTCTATTACCTCGGTAACCTGAGGTGATGGAATCTACACCGCTTGCTTATACACTATGTCGGCTAAAATTCATTCTTCCCTTCTGCCGAGGTCACAACTCGTCGATTTTAAGTTCCCAGGACCCAACTGCCCATCTTTATCAAGGATCAGGAACCCAAAGTCAAGTTCTTTAAACATCTTAACCGAGATCGCTCCTCTAGCCGAGGTTTTTGCTCCATTAATCAAGAACTCCAAAGGTTTTGACTGCGCATGAGTTGTCGCGCACAGTTTATTCAATCGTTTCCTCCACGTGTTCCTTTCTTATTGGTTTATACCTGACACGTGCTATCAGGTTGCGTCACTTCTGCGCACGCCGCCTGACAGACACGTTGTCCAAGACGTATTCATTTCCTTTTGCCGCCCTTTCAAGTTTTAACAAAACTTTTTCTCTCTCTTTGCCTCTTCACTTTCGCAAAATTTGATTTGTTTCTCTTGTGCCCAAACTTTCGCTCTCTAGATTCTGCCATTTTCATACTCACGAAGCTCTGCACTTGCTCCGATTACCTTCTCCGGCAACTTTTTCATCATTTGTTTCTAGCCATTTGTGCCGTCTGACTCCGGCGATCCCCATATCGGCACTCATTTCACTTGGTAAGTTCATAATTTCTTTCCCCTTTAAGTTCAATCTTTCATTATTCCTTTGATTTGTTTCAAATCTGCTACCAGTTTAACTGTTGTTCGCTGCCATTGCAATTTAGTTTTTGTTCTTGAATCTTCACTATATTTTGAAACTTGTGTTTGTCTGTGATTCATGCTATTTAATATATCCTTGTGTCTATTCACACTGTTCATGACTCTCGCACACACATACGTAATGTTCATAGATTTTGAAGAGCTTTAGCAATTTTAACATTGTTCTTGGCTTTTGCACCTCTGCACACACCTACTCAGTGTTTCTTGAAAAATGTTGCTTTCTTGATTCTGAATCATGTTCTTTTCTGTTTTTTCTTTGATTTGTTTCCAGATTCTTGCCTTTGATTCTTGTTTCTGTATAGACTTAGGTTTGAGATTTGATAGAAATCACATTCTTTAGGAAATTTGAAACAAACTCCCCCTAGCTCTTCAGAAACCCTTACCCCAGTTCCAGTTTAGGTTTTAGCCGAGGTTCTCAATCCCTACTATTTTCTTCTCTCTGACATTCATCCCAAAACATTCTAAACCGAGATAATGGATATGTTTAGGTGAAGGGTAGATTCCCCAGCAAAACTTGAGCACTTTAGGAGAGAGAATTCAATCCCAGCCGATGTCCAGCTTAGGTTAGCTGGAGAAGAGGACTCTATCATGCCGGATGGGCATTCCATGCCCTTCCCAGTGGTTGCCTTTATCGAATGTGGACTTCGATTTCCCCTTGATACTCTCTTTCGTGAAATCCTCCATTATAACAAACTTAACCCCATGCAACTTACCATAAACTCATATAGGGTCATCAATGGTATAATTGAACTAGCACACTAAGAAAAAGCTAGGATCACTTTCGCCGACATCCAATTCTGTTATACCATGTGTGGCTTTAAGTCTAAAAAAGGCTACATATACTACCTCAAATCCAGGTCCACTGTCTACAAATTAATAGCCCACCTCCCAGACTCTAACAAGGGTGCTGGAGATGAGTACTTCATCGTCTCATGTAATTGGGAATTTGCACCTGACAACGACCTTCATCTCCATCCTTTGCGCTGATCGGTGTTTAAAAAGGGTGATGGTAAAAGCTAAGTTACCATTTTAATCATACTTCAGCTAGGATTTGTTAGTATATATCTGTTTTTTGTAATGTTCTTCTTCTCACTTTTTTTTTTTGTAGCTCTTCCCTAGCCAGCAAAGGATTTTCAATAGATCTTCTTCCCCAGCCTCAATCTAAAAAGGCTTTTAGGTTTGGATATTAATAAGCGCAAAGCCCCTTTGCTGCTTAATTATATCCCGACCTACAAGTCCGCGTTACCCGACGTCCCACGCCAAAGCAAAACTCCTCATTAGCAACAACTCTGACAATTGCTTCATCGCCAAGGCCATATCAGGCCTTTTCATTAGACCCAGTAGAACAGCCCTCCACATCTGCTCCAGTTCAACTAATCTCACCATCTCAGCGCTGAAGCCGACGTCGTGCTTTACTAAACGTACCAACAGACCGAACTCATAGCTGCAAACAACAAGATTCTGAGGCGTCGGCCTACGATTTGACCAATCCTCTCATTTCCCTTCCTATCATTCACTTCGGCACCAAAGTTACACTTATTGCCACTACCGACAAAATGGGCCGCAAACCAGCCGTCGTCAAGGACCTTCTAGCCGATATCCCTAGGGTAGTGATTGTTTAGTCCTCCTCTTTTACCTCTCAACCTAAGCCAAAGCCTAAGAGAGTCAAGAGAGCTAAGGCCAAGGCTACAGTGACTCAGATTGATTCTAAGGACACTGTACCGATCTCAAAACTGGCCGAGTCTGAAAAGAATACTCATACTGCCGACAAGAGGCTAGCCGAGGCCCTATCGACCGACGCCCCTCCTACAAAGAAGCCGAGGTCTGACCACCCTGAAGGTAGCAACAACTTCCCCCATAGCATGATCTAGGTGCCCGAGGTCATGGTAGGGGACAAACCTTTCACAGTTGGTGACAATGCGATCCAGGACATAAAGGTCGGCGCCACTTTGTCAACAGCTGTGCTTTTACCAGAAGATTTGAATCAAATGGCTGACCTCCATAAGTATGAGAACTTCGGCCTGATGATGTAACACTCAGTCTTGGTAAGCCTCCTTATTTACTCTTTTATAGTCTTTCAACACTTAGTCAAATTTTTCATAATCTATTTTAATCCTTGTAAGCCATCCAGCACGCGTATTCATACGCAGTCAAGACATTGATGACAAGGAAGAAGTTGACAAAGAAAACTCAATAAGCTACCAAACTCCTGTCCTCGCTCAATCATGCCGAGGCCAACAATAAAGCTTTGTTGGATCAAGCCAAGGCTTCTAAGGCTGCTCAGAACCAAGCCGAAGAGAAAGCAAAAACGGCCGAGGCTGAAGCCGAAGCCGCCAAAGCCGATCTTGAGGCTACCAAAGCCACAGTAGTTGAGTTAGAGGCCAAGCTCTAAGAGGCCCTTGACTCAAAAGATGCCGAGGTCAAGGCGCCCGATGAAAAGGCTTTCGAAGAAGGGCAGGCTGCCGTCCGCGATCAATACAAATAGCAAGTTAACCTGGCTTACAACCGAGGTTATTACCTCGGCTGGACGGCGACGCTCAACAAGATGTATGTCCTAGTGGACTCCCCAGTTCGTGATATTGACCAGTTTCAAGTGCCTTTTTCTTCGGCTTCACAAGAATCCGATGACGATACCGAAGAGGATGACGCCGAGGAGGAGGCCACAAATGAAGACAAAGCTGCTGTTGGGGCCAAGTCCTCTACTCTGAATGAGCAAGTCCTTAACTTGACTCAAGATAAGGAGGACAAGGTCTTCAGGAGTGCCTCTTCCAAGAGAGCCATGTCAGAAGCCGAGGTACAGATAGCTAAGAAGAGCCTCAACCAAACTCTTCTCAAGATTGAGGTGGAGAGGACTGCCGAGAAGCTTTCCCAATTGTCTGTCGAGGTCGATACACAACCAATCATCGAAGCAGAGCGGTCCACTTAGAATATTTTCCCTTTTTGTACTTTGTGCTTTTTCCTTTGTAGTCATTGTAACCTTTTGAACAATGTTTTAGCTTCAGTTTGGCCGATGTGCCTTTTTTGTACCCGAACAAGTTGTCTTTTTTGCTAGGCCGAAGTGCATTTTTGTTTATGAACAAGTTCCAACTTAAGTCTTATATTTCTTTCTAAGTGTTGAATACTTTGCTTACTGTTTTCCTTCTATCCATTTTATGCCTTTATACTTAGAATATTTTTGCATGTCTTCCAAATATACTTTAACTGTATAATAACTTCGAGGTAGAGTACCTCAGATATAAACCTTAGCTGTTTATCTCGGCCAACAATTTGAATTCCTCGGCTAACTTGTAAAAATATTTCAAAATATTTTTATAAGTGTTGTTTCTCTAGACTTATTCAGTGAAGCGTTGCTCTTTCATTTCCACTTACTGTCTTGACAAACTGGTTGGTCATCTCGGATACATCTTTCATAATTACCTCGGCTAACTCCAATTTGTAAATTTCTTTGAAATTTCAACAAGTGTTAAACCCATTTTAACTTGTAAATTCTTCTAAAAAATTTCAACAAGTCCCAAGCTCCCCAGCTCTATTTTATCATTCCTGCTCACTGCTCCCTAATGTGAACCTAAGTTCTACTTAAGTTCACATTAAGCATGTGTCTATGGTCTTTGGCCGAAGTCAAATTCAAACAAAGACTAGTCGAGGTGTTTCAACCTTGGTTTATCTGAAATGAACTTAGTTCCATTTTGAGTTTGACTCTGCCGACATGGCAAGTCTAGATTAATTCAACTTAATTCAACTCTATTATATGCAAGTATAATTCAACTCTGCCATATAATAAGTCTAAGTTATTCGTCATGTTTCATTCAGAAACATCGTCAACTTAGTTCAACTCTATTATATGCAAGTATAATTTAACTTTGCCGTATAATAAGTCTAAGTTATTCGTCATGTTTCATTCAGAAACATCTCCAACTTAGTTCAACTCTATTATATGCAAGTATAATTCAATTCTACCATATAATAAGTCTAAGTTATTTGTCATGTTTCATTAAAAAATATTGCCAATGTAGTTCAATTCTATTATATGCAAGTACAATTCAACTCTGCCATATAATAAGTCTAAGTTATTCGTTATGTTTCATTCGGAAACATCACCATAGGATTGGTTAGCCCTATCACACAAATTTCAAATTCATAAAAATCAAATTAGAATTTTATTATTATTTCAGCTAATGACATAGACTTCAAAAAAAAAAAAAAAAAACCTAATGATAGAAAAACTTCAAGTTACAAGTATTCCAAGGTCTTAGCAACTCTTTGCCATTACTATCTTCAAGTCGATATGCCCCATTCCCGGTGACCGAGATGATTCTATAAGGTCCCTCCCAATTTGGGTCAAGCTTGCCCTCCCTAAGATCCTTCTTGTTGCCGACTACTTTCCTCAGCACAAGGTCTCCAACTTTAAATTCTCTTGGATTGACTTTCTTATTGTAAGCTCTAGCAAGCTACTGTTGGTACGCCTCCAGCCAAATTGCTGCTCTCTCTATTTTCTTCTCCAGAAGGTCCAGATCTCGGGCCAGGAATACCTCATTGGTCCCATTTTCCACTCCCTGGGTTCTGATCCCTGGAATGCTGACTTCTAGTGGGATAACTGCTTCAATGCCATAAGCCATGGCAAATGGAGACTCCCCAATTGATCTTCTCGACGTAGTCTGATATATCCAAAGTACATTGGGCAACTCCTCCACCGATTTTCCCTTTGCTGCTTCTAGCCTCGTTTTAATCCCATCCAAGATAGTCTTATTGGATGCTTCTGCCTGACCATTGCTCTAAGGGAAACTTGGAGTAGAATAGTAGTTCTTGATTTTGTACCTTGCACAGAAGCTTTTGATTAGCTTACTGTCAAACTGTGTACCATTGTCTGTTATTATTGCCCTTGGGATCCCAAACTTGGTGATGGTGCTTTTTTATATCAAGTTCTTCACATCAATATCTCGAATCTTTTCAAAGGGTTCAGCTTCTCCCCACTTTGTGAAATAATCAATTGCTACCAGCAGAAACTTCCTTGGCCCAGTTGCTTAGGGCAATTGTCCAACTAGGTCCATTCTTCACTGGGTAAATGGCCAATGGCTGGATACTAGGTTCAAATCTGCTGCTGGTTGATGTATCAAAGGTACAAACCTTTGACACTTCTCGCACTTTCTGACGTAGGCTTCAGCATTCTTCTATATGTAAGGCCACTAGTACCCTTGAGTAATGGCCCTATGAGCAACTGATCTGCCCCCTTCCACATACCCCTTCGTGTATTTTATATAAGAAGTCTTCAACCTGGGAGGGATGTACACACCTCAAAAGGGGACCAGTAAAAGACCTTTTATAGAGATGTCCTTTTGCTGTTAGGCTAAACCTTGCCGACTTCAGTCTGGTCTTATGTGCCTCTTTGCGATCATCCGGCAGCTTGTCGTCCCTAAGAAACATCACTATTGCATCCATCCAACTTGGACCCATCTCCATACACATTGCTTCATACTCTGTAATTAGTGGTTCCACACTTGAGCCTGACAAATAATTAACCATTATTGTTCTTACCTCCCCTGATTTCATTGCACTAGCCAGGTTAGCTAAGGCATCGGCATGACTGTTATCATCTTGGCTAACCTACTATAGTCGGCAATCCTGAAACAAGGCTAGCAGTCTAACAACTTCTTTGACATAGGCTATCATTCTTTCATCTCGAGCTACATACTCGCTTGTTGCCTGATTCACAATAAGTTGGGAGTCACAGAAGACTACCACCTCGTCGACTTCCATTGTTGCTGCTCACTTCAACCTTGCGATCAGTGCCTCATATTTTGCTTCATTATTTGAAGTCTTGAACCCAAAATGAATAGATTGCTCTAAGATTCACCCATCTGGTGATACTAACACTACTCCTTCCCTCGCTCCTTGACGGTTTGAACTCCCATCAACAAACAAGCGGAAGGAGTCGCCGATGTAGATGTCGCAGGGCTTTGGTTTCTTTATCTTCTTTTGCTCTGCTGTTGTGGGGTTTTTCATTCCCAGCTGGGTTTCTTCTTGTTTCCCTGGACATCCTAAGCCGTGGCTCACCGGAGCCCGATGTGGGATAGCACCAGGAGTGAACTCGGCCACAAAGTCGACCTGAATCTAGCCTTTAATTACCGTTTTGGGCCTAAACTCTAAGTCATATTGACCCAACACTACTGTCTATCTGGCTACCCTACCTGTCAGATCTCCTTGCTGCAACCGGGACTTCAAGGGATGCTCAGTCAACACCACAATCTTGTGGGCTTGGAAGTAGTGATTCGGTTTTTTTGAAGCCATCACTAGGGCTAGTGTTAACTTTTCCAAGGGTAAGTATCTGGTTTTTGCACTTGCCAGGGTTTTACTCACATAGTATATTGCTCTTTGTTCTCCCTTCTCTTCTCTGACTATCACTGCACTCACTGCGTGCTCTGAAACGGCCTAGTATAAGAATAGTTCCTCTCCAGGTATTGGATTTGACAGAACTGGAATTGTTGTCAGGTACTTTTTCAAGTCGGCCAAGACGACTTTGCATTCCTTTGTCTACAAAAAATCTGTGGCCTTCTTTAACAAACTAAAAAATGGTTTACACTTATTTGAACTTTTGCTTATAAACATCTTCAGAGCTGCGGTCCTTCCAGTCAACATCTGTACTTGTTTTGCCAATGTCGGGCTTTTCAAGTCAAGGATGGCCTTGATTTGATCCGGGCTTGTTTCGATACCCCTTCTGGTAACCAAGTATTCCAGGAATTTACCAAACCCGACTCCAAATACGCATTTCAAATCATTGAGTCAGAGCCGATATGTCCTCAGGATATCAAAAACTGCCTTCAAGTCGGCGAGGTAATTCTCATGTTCTTTAGTCTTCACGACCATGTCATCAATGTATACTTCTACTGTTTTGCCAATCAGACGTTTGAACATCTTGGTTACTAATCTCTGGTAAGTTGCTCCTATATTTTTCAGCCGGAAATGCATAACCCTGTAGCAGTACAACCCTTTTTGGGTAATAAATGCAGTTTTCTCCTCGTCAGAGGTGTAACACCCACATCCTTTAATCCCTTGGAGTGTGTATTTAATTTCCTTATTTTCTTTTTGGGAGTCTTTGGAATTGTTGAATGTTGGTTTTGGAGGAGTATAATCCGATTTAAACTCGTTGGATTTGTTTGTTCGCGCTTGTTCTTGTCAAAAAGTTCCTTGGAAACTTAGAAATTCTATTCTAAGGTTGACACCAGCCTTCCTAAGGGTCGACCCTTACCTGTTGGTGAAGTTTCTGGAAGTGTTAAGATTGACACAAGCCTTGGTGGTGTCGACACCTGCCTCTTGTTGCTGTCCACAAGGGTCGACACCAATCTGGGAAGGGTCGACCCTTGTATGTTACAGAATCTGAAAGTTGCTTGCTGAAATTTAGTGTCGACCCTTCCTATGTAAGGGTCGATACCTTGCCTGTTGCACAGATTACTTTTCTTCCTGAAGAGTTGACACCTCTGCCCGAAGGATCGACACCTGCGTGTAATTTTCACCTTTTTGGGCTGATTTGGGCCCTACTTTTTTAGGGTTTTTGACTTGTTCTTTTCATTTGACTTTGGGGATAGTATTCTATTATTACCTTACTACTATAAATAGGCTCCAAACATAGTTTCATTTCACTTTTTCTCCTCTTTCCTCTCTCTTAAACCGTGAGTTCTCCTTTCTCTCTCTCTAAACTCAAGCTTTTGGCACTAAGATCTCTAGATCTATTCACCTAGAGTGATCTTTTCACCATGGTCCTTTGAGAAAGAGTGTAGATCTCAAGGGCTTCCTTTTGGTCCGAATAGTTCGTGGTTTCGTCGCCAGTGAATTTTGGGTCGTCATCTCTTGCTTCAAAAGGTAGAGATTTCTAGTTCTCTTTCAATATCCTCATTTATAGATAGATTTGTGGTATTCTCTTTATTTAAATACAAAAGTTCATATTTTTATGCATATTGTGATGAATCATGAGATTGGGGGGTTAGGGTTTGAAGAGAGTTGGGTTTATTTGTTGGGTTATGATCTTGGGTCATGAGTTTGGGTGTAAAAGTAATAGAAGGGTTGGAATAAAATGTGTTTTTATGAAAAGCCTTAATTTTTCTTAAAAACCCTAGCTTGGCTCATAAAGATGGTTAATGGTTTTGCTTCAATTAATAGAAGAATCATGAAATTGAGGTGTTAAATTACACATGTACAAGTTTAATTGAAATGTTAAAGAGTTTGAAAATTTTAGGTAAAAGTTGCAATTGAACTCTTAATGTTGATGTTTTAAATTATGTTATAATATGAAACCAAACTTGGGGAAAAAGAAATTACCAATGGTATGGATAATATGAGCTTTGTGTTGAAATGGTTATGTTGAATTTTGCTGTATGTTATGTGAATTGTATTGGGCTATGTTGTGTTGAGTTGAGTTGGGTTATGTTGTGTTAAGTTGAGTTGGGTTGTGTTGAGTTTGGTTGAGTTGTGTTGTGTGGAGTTGAGTTGTGTTGGGTTGTGTTGTGGTTGGTACCTGCGCGGGGAGTCAAAAAATGGTTTTTCGGTACCCACGACCATCCATTTAATAGCCGGTAAATGTGGGAAATGGTTTTAAAAATTGAAAAATAGTTTTTCGGTGCCCACGACCATCCATATAATAGCTGGTAAATGTAGGGATGATTTGAATTTAAAGTGCCCAATTGTCCTGTCTAGGCTTATCGTTGGACCAATGTAGGAAAAATATTTTTGGGTGTCCACACAGTCCTGCCATATTACAGCCGGCGAAAGTGAAAAAATGATTTTTGGGTGTCCACACAGTCCTGCCATATTGTAACCAGCAAAAGTGGAAAAACGGATGTTTTTCGAAAATGTTTTGGGTGCCCACGTCTTGCTGTATAATAGCCAGCAAATGTGGGGAATGGTTTTAAAAAGTTGAAAATGGTTTTAGGAAAAAGATATGGTTTTTGAGAAAATGATTTTTGGGAGTTCACTTCCCGTCGTATAATAGCCGACAAAAGGTGGAATATGCTATGAATTGGGTGCCCGTTATCCCGCCGTATCAAGCCGGCAAAAGGTGAAATGTGTTGTGAAATGTGTTGAGGTCAGTGATGATATATGTGACTTGTGATGAACTTGTGAAATTACCATTTGATGTGTAAATTGGTATGAAATGGGAATGCATATAGAAATTATTTGAAAAGAATGGATAATGAAATGGTAATTGGATAAGAGGTCGGTGATAAAGAATTCCCTGGGTTGTTTGTATCTATAAGGAAAAATTAAGAGTTTTGTTTTGTGATTAATTGAGAAATTGAATTAAAAGGGTTTATTATCCTTGTGATTTGTTTAATCATAATTGATAATGCAAGTGTGGATGTGATGTAGTTGTTAGACAAGTAGGCGCTGAGTGTAGGATAACAATAATTGTATATAAAGGAGATTTGGATTTTTACATTGAGGAGTTACAGCAAATATGAATAGATTGGTTGGAATAGCATGTATGTGGGATGTTTTAGAGTATTAAGGGAACTTGAAATTGAGGTTATGATGTTATAATAAATGTAACTAGAAAAAGGAGAGAATGGGTTAATAAATTTAAAATTATTTTGTTCCTTAAGTATATTTGTTTTCAAAAAAGATTTATGCTTTTCTGATAAAAATAGATAGTTTTTTATGGTTGAAGGTTTTCTTTAAATGTTCAAATAAATTTTGAGAAAAAGGTACTCTACGTTTGATATTTTGAAATTACAAAACATTACTTTACTATATGGTATCATCCTGCATGTATGATCATTTCTATCTATAGGATGGTTATTGTTTTAGAGTTATGAGATTTCTACTGGGCAATTGTACTCACCCCTCGTTGTTTCATTTTTCTTACAGGAAGAGAATTCGGATTTATTGGTTGGAGAGTTAAGAAGTTCATGTATCTCTTATGTGTAATCTCATTGTATTTTGATATTTGTAATTATTTATTTGTAACTCCGTAGTGGGAGCTTAGCATGTATTATTATTATTGTGTATTCATCATGAGAGAGAACATGTACTATTATGTTTCTATTACTTAAAGGTAATAGATATTTGTAATAAAAAAAAAAAATAGACCTAAATTACAGACTTTTGGTAATGTTCCAAGTGATTAAAAATTGGGGCCTGACAAAGGGGGTACATCACTATCCGGTGGTACCCTCTATAAACATCCAGGAAGCTCATCCTTCCATGCCTTGAAATGGCATTTACTAACTGATTAATCTTGGGCAGTGGGAAACTATCTTTGGGACAAGCTTTACTTAGGTTGGTGATGTCTACACAAACCCTTCATTTCCCATTCTTTTTTTTCACAACTACTGTATTGGACAGCCAGGTCGAGTAGTTCACCTTTCGAATTGCCTTGGCTTCCAACAGCTTATCCACCTCATCCTCTACTGCCTTCACATGAACCAACACCGGCCTCCTTGCCCACTGAATAATAGGTTTAGCTGACATGTCCACATTTAATCTATAGAATGTGACATCGGAGTCAATGCTAGGCATCTCGTAGGGCATCCTGGCAAAAACCTCTATGTTTGCTCTCAAGGATGTTTCTAACTCCCTTTCTTCCTCTTCAGCCAAGCCTGAGCCGAGAAGGAAAAAGCGTTCTTCATCCCTTTGTTGGACCAGAAATTTTTTCAAAGCTTCCTCGCTTTTATCGGTCGGCTCTTTGCTGACGTCATTCAGGACCTCCATGTCCTCATCTTCAATTTCTACTGTTTCTTCCTTTCGCACATTGAAGGTGGATTTCATTGCTTCCATGGAGTAATTTTTTGCTTGCACCTGATCTCCTTTGACCTCCTCAATTCCATGCTCCATTGGGAATCGTAACAGTTGGTGCAATGTGGAGAGAACAGCCCTCATTGCATGCAACCATGGCCTCCCCAAGATAACATTGTAAGGGGAGGGGGTGTCAATTATTGTGAACTTTGTCCTTACCTTTTTGGTGCCGGCCTGCATCTCCAAATTTATTGCTCCCAAGGGCTATGTTAGCGTTCCATTGAACCCGACCATTGGGCTGTTGGACAGCTCCAAATTATCTCGGTAAAGGCCGAGCTCCTTGTAACATCTAACATACATGATGTCACAAAGCTGCCTTTGTCGATCAAAATGCTTCTTACTTGGCATTCTCCAATTTTGAGGGTTACTACCAGAGCATCGTTGTGTGGATGTTGCACCATGTCTAGGTCTGCTTCAGTAAAGAACACCATTAGTCCCTGGCACTAGTCTATCCTAAGCCTTTTTTGCTGGACCTAATACACATGCTGTAAGTGCTTCACCCTCTGAGTCTCCCCACGTACCTCGTTCTCATTGACCCTCGAGTGAATCCCATTGATCACCCGAGGTCCATCTGCTTGCTGTAGTTATGGTGGAGGTGGCGCTGCCAATGCCTGGGGTAGTCTTGCATGTTCTTCTCTCGTTTGGGCCTCATTTACTAGGTCTATCAAGTGACCCTGTCTGACCAGGTCCTCTAAATGCGTTTTTAGGGCTCTGCACCCCTGAGTCAAGTGTCCGTCCTCATTGTGGTAAGCACACTGCTTCCCAAGACTTTTTTCCATAAATTCGCCAAGAATCTTCTCATGCGCTCTATAATACGGTTGGTTCCTGATCATTTCTAGAACTTTATAAATCGGGGTCTGAAACACAGTAGTGACTGCCTGTGCAACCCTCAACCTAGTTTCTTGTCTATTAAATCCATTATTACCTCAGCCTCGCTTTGGCGAGCCGTTTCTCTTTTCTTGCTTCGGTGCCTTTGCCCTTGGCGTATCCTCTTCTGCTCTAGTATATTTCTCGATCCTTGCCATGAGCTCCACCATACTCTTTGGCAGAGTCTTTGCCAATGACTTTTGAAGCATGCAGTCATCCTCTAGGCCGTTCTTAAAAGATACAACTGCCAACTCTTGGTTACATCCCGATATTCAGTTGAACACCTCATAATACCTTTTGGCATAAGCCTCAGGTTTTCACCCTCGCTAATTTTCAAAGCCATCAAGGAGTCTACCCTTAATGGTTGCAACTTGTTCGTGACAAACCTGGCCACAAACATCTTGGCCACACCTTCCCAACTCTTCACAGTTCCTTTCGGCAACTTGTGAAACTAATCCGAAGCGCTTTTCCCAAAGGATGAGGGGAACACCTTACACAGTAGCGGTTCGTTCCTAGTATATAAGGCCATTGAATCCAGGTATAAGCTGACGTGAAAGTTCGGATCTGACTTACCATCATATATCTAGAACCTCGGCATATGGAACCTTTTGGGGGCATCAAACCTATCCAGCTCTACTAAGAACAACGTTCTCGGCTTGACGGGTGATGTGACCTTGGCATTTTGCCACTTCCTCTGGAGGTAGTCCCTCAAATCCTCCTTAGTTCGACTAGGAACTCAGCTGTCAATGGGATTTAGCCTCTTTGGTGCGCTGCTCATGGTGTCGATATGTATCCTCTTCGATTTCTCTTCATTCACCGTGTCAAAACAAAGTTTCTTCCCTTAAACACGCCAAGGTTCCTTGGCAAAAGTTCCCTTGGTACGAGGCGTCTTCTTGAGACCTTTTTCTCATTGACTCTGCCCGTTCGACATCCTGTGAAGCCCGATGTGAGCGTTCCTTCACCTATGTCATGTTGAGGGACTGCTGGAATTGCTTTATGTCCCTCTTTCTGGGCGTCGTTCTTGGCCGCTGGAATCAGTGTGTCCTTCAATAGAAACGGTGGCTGCATGATATTGTTCTGCATCATGAAGTTGACAACTGATTGCAGGTTTACCAACTTATTTGCTATTCCTTTCATCTCGTCATCCCTCTTCGGGCATCTATCTTTCCATATTTGGATGTCGCTTTCGTTGTAATACTCGTCTCGGCCTGCTTTCTTCGGTACGTCTCCCTCTTGGCTGACGTCTTTTTCCCTAGGATTCTGATCCCGTGTTCCTTCGTTATGGTTTTCTTTCTCCATGTTTCAATCGGTATGCTTACCACTCCCACTAGGGATATCGTCCTCGATCTTTTCTTTTTGTCTGTCGTTGGCCATCTATTCTCCTTACATTCCCATAGACGGCGCCAAATTGTGAGTGTTGATTTCCGACCACATAACCAAAGAGGGAACTCAGCTGGAGAGCACTGGCAGAATAGATTAAGCTCAACAACCTGCACAAGAATATGAGAATTCGACGGTGGTTCGTCCACTCGGGGGCAGTCCGACGATCAAGTCAGTAATTGAATATCTCTCATAGATAGCAAATTGTACTTAACTCACAATAAATAACAGTATCTCGCACCTCAAAAACATATCTTAAACTTACGAGGGTGCCTTACTTTTATATCCAACACTGAGCCTGATCCCTACAGAAGCCTTACTTAAGTAGACTTAGGCTCAATGTTTATCCTAGACTCTCAGTTAGATAGGGATAAACTCCCTAAAAACTTTATCTTTATCCAGGTTGAGATCCTCTCCCATTTTAGGACTCTTGTCCCTTATCTGCTTATCTCAGATTTCGGTTTCTTCGCAGATAACCTCGGTCTAACCGAGATCACTTCGGCGTATGACCAGGCCACGTGACACCTCGGTTGACACTTCAGTATCACCTTGGCCACATGTTATTATTCACAAAACATGTCCCCACAAATAATTATATAAAAATTATAACAGACTTGTCCATTATAACAGTTTAACTCAAAAAAAATAAAAAATAAAAATAAAAATTTCCAACAGCTCCCAAAAAAACGCTTCTTAAAAATGGCATTTGTGACGACTCAAAGGGGGTGTTTTTTAGGAGCAAGGATCCTCCCCTTCATCTCTCTCCTTCATTCCCTCCTTGCAGGGTCCTTCGGGTCCACTTTGAGGCCCAATTTTGATAATCCGAACCGTTCATATTTTAATATTTATTCAGTATATCATACCTGTAAAAAATCAAGTTGATCGGATATCAGAAAGTATGCGTTCAGAAAATTGGGACTACAAACTATTTTTTAATAAACAGTTTTCCGAACACATATTTTTTGATATCCGATCAACTTGATTTTTTACAGGTATGATATACTGAATAAATCTTAAAATATAAACGGTTCGGATTATCAAAATTGGGCCTCAAAGTGGGCCCGAAGGCCCTGCAAGGAGGAAATGAAGGAGAGAGATGAAGGGGAGGATCCCAATTCGTTTTTTAGGAGCAATGATCCCCTCCTTGACTTCTCTACTTAACTTCCTACTTGATAAGTCATTGGGCCGACTTTTGGGTCTAATTTTGATGATCCCAACCGTTCACATTTTAAAATTTGTCATGTATATTATACATGTAAAAAATCAAGTTGATCGGATATCAAAAACCACGTGAACTAAAAGTTTTATTAAACAATAAAACTATTTATTAAGTTTTTTTAATAAACGGTTTTTAATTCTTCCGATATTCGATCAATTTGATTTTTTATAGGTATGATATACATGAGAAATTTTAAAATATGAACAATTTGAATTATCAAAATTAAATCTAAAAATAGAGTCAATAGCCCATCAAGTGAGGAGTCAAGAAAGGACCCTTGCTCGTTTTTTAGTTGGGAAAGTCTGCTAACCACCAGACTTGTCCATTCCAAAAATTTTGGATGAATAATTGTGTGGTAATATTAATTTGTATAGTATGAGATTCATATGAGGTACTGTGAAAATTAATTTTTAGATAATTTTTCAATTAATAATAGTGGATTTGTAGTATTAGTTTTTTTAGTTAACAGAATTACCAGTAATAGTATTGTGGTGGTTTACCAGATTGTCTTTGCTGTCCCAAAATACTAATTAAAATACAATCCAATCGGATGATATAAATACACGTATCCTCCAAATTCCCTATTTCTCTCTTTCTGCAGGTAGGTATCTCTCTGGGTTTATTTTTCGTGAATTCCTGAACAATAACAATAACAAAAACAAAAAGCTTCGAATTCACAACATTTGATTGATGATTCGATCAAATCAATTCAAGATTTCGATTCTTTTCTCTCTCATATTGTTCGTATTCTCCGAATTCATACCCCAAATCCAAACCATGAAGAAGATCCATCCCGTATCGATGAAGCGAAACATCGCAATCCGAGACGCCATGGAAACCCCATCGGAGACCAGTGCCCAGAAGAGGCTCCGGCGACTCCCTCACGTCTTCGGGAAGGTTCTCGAGCTTCCTTTCCGCTCCGACGCCGACGTGTCGGTGGAAGAGACCGATGATTTCTTCCGATTCGTCGCTGAGACCGATGAATCGATCGGTGACGATGTTAGGGCACACGCGGTGGAGATTCACCCCGGAGTGACGAAGATTGTGGTTAGAAACGGCGGTGGTAGTGGTGAGGTGGTAGAGTTGTTGTTGGGGGCGTTGGAGGTGGATGCGTGGAGGTTTAGGCTTCCGGCGATGACTCTGCCGGAGATGGCGAGCGCGGTGTTTGTTGACGGAGAGCTCATTGTGACGGTGCCGAAGAGCGGAGACTTCGCCGGAGGAGAGGGATTGGGAGGCGTGAGACGGCTCGTCCTTGTACAGTAATTGAATTTCTTTCTTTTTATGGCCTCAAATGCTTGGTTTCAAAAATACAATTAGTTTCCAGCTCTGTTTTTGTTGTGATTGAATTGAGAAAATAAGAATGTCTTATTTTTTGTGCATTTTAAATTGGGTTATTGATTGAATTGAAGCATCGCATTTTCAATTCTTGTTGTCTTACTAGTCTTAATTTCTTATTATGAGGAGATGAATTGATGTTTGCTATTATCTTATATTTACAATTTTTGTTTCCATTCATAAAACTTGTTTGATGAATTTTTTTTTTAAAAACTGTTTTCGGAATTTTTTTAAAAAAAACAACTCATTTTTAACGATTGGTTTTTTTAACTTTTATGTTGTTTTTGTTTCCCAAAACACGGAAAATGAAAACATTACCAAACATAATTGACTATTAACTCTTAACCATTTGAGTTAGATTTTGGTATGTGGGGGGTGAGGTACTTTATTGAACAATTGCTGTTTCCTCAATTTAAGTTTCACAGTTTTTCTATAATTCTTCATCCCTTTAGAGGTTTATTTTTACACTTCTATTTCAGAGTGATATGGGCAATTTTGTTGTGTATTTGTGAGTTTTTTGCATTTTTTTGTTACTTTTCTTTTTATTTTCCTTAAAATTCCTGGAAGTGACACATCCTATACAATTGTTTCCTTCCATCTTTGGTCCATTTGAAGGGAAAGAAAGAATCAAAGGCTTGAATTTTGAAGATTTTGTTATTTGGGATGAATGCATCAGTTAGAGGCTTTGGCAATTTTTATTGTTTTTATTTTCCCGCTTTGGATATTTTTTTATGGTCTATTACTTTCATTCTTTGTTCGGTTGGGACATCCCCCCCTCCACGTTATTCTCTTCCATGTTTTAATAAAAGATATCATTCACACAGAGGACAAATTGGTTTTGTTTTCTTTTCTGCCTTTTCCTCTCCAGCCAATTGATGCTTTTTAGTCTCCGTCTGGAAAGAGCTAAAATAGTTTTACTTTTTGACTTTGAAGTTATTTTAACCTAATTTTTGTAGTCTCATTTGGTTTTTATTTTTGGCTTTTTTGATTTTTGTGAGAAAAGAAAGTATAATGATTATGGTTTGAATGTAACATTTTGTCTTATTGATTTGTATTATCAATTTTATTTATTTATTTATTTATTTTTGTACGTTTTTAGCGAAAAAGTCAAAACCATACATAGCTATGTTTTTGCTTGCTTTTGAACTTGAATGGCACATTGTGTTGTGCAGAGTTACAAACTCATTTTTATGGATAGGCACTGAAAATGGCGGCTACCACCACCATCACATTTCATGAAATCCTGAAATTCGTACTACACCATCATTTATGGTGACAGATGGTAGAGTTTGCAACATTATATGAAGAAATTCCATTGTTAACTAGGATCTATATTTCTTCTACATTATGTAGGGAAATGCATTATTGAAGATGCAGTTGAAAGCATATTTTTCAGTTCTAATATGAAGTATATGTTCTTTTGAGGATGTATAAAGAAGTAGTAGAAAGAAGTTTAGATAAATAATACAAAGTTGAGTTTTTGACAAGTACTCAGTGTTTAACTTAGGTTTGTACATCTTGATACACTTTCGTTTATCGTCTTCACACACGTGCCATGTTGAGTTTTATCTACAGTTTGTTAGCCTCCACGACATTCTGCTCTCATCCAGAGATCTATCTTGAATTCACTTTCGTGCTGTTAGGTTAGTTTAGTTCTACTGTTCTTCGACTTGTTGCTGTATTTGCTTGTTAAGGCATGTTCAGATGCCATTGATGAACATCCATTCTTTCACAGAATGAATGTTACTTTTTTGCTATACACTTCATTTTCTAGACATTTTTTTATTTTTATCTGTTAGTATTTTTTTAATTGCATCTGGAGAAACAGTTTTTTGATTCCAAAACTTTGGGGTCTTTTGGAAAGTAGATTATAATCCATTTCTCAGATTATAATCTACTTTTTTCTCTCACAAAAAATTAATTATAATCAGTTTTTAATCAATTTTTAATCAAAAAATTAATTATAACCATCTTCTCATTGGACTATAGTCATGTTCACCTTGTCTCAAGAATGAGAGATGGGTGCTTATAAAACTGCAAACTAGTCATGTTGGCTCAAGTCTAGCTTGAAAATTTAACAAGCCGTAGAATATATTTGTGTATCTCTCAAGTCATTTTCAAACAAATTTTAATCAAGTCGAATTCAGGTAACTTGTCAACTCGTTCAAATCTGGATAGCACATCCTAAGTTGTCGTTTGGCAAAAAAAAAATTTAGTTGATTTTTTGGAGTTAGGACTTATTTTAGTTTATAATTAAAAAGCTCATTTGGTAAATTTTTTTTGATTTTTTTGACTTTTGTGAAAGAAAAAATAAAATTATTATAATTTAAATGTGACATTTTATTTTATTAACTTATTTAACTTATTTTGTCTTTTGTATTTTTTTAGTCCCAACCAACTTAGTCCGACGAAGCCCGACTATTTGGGCACCTAATATTGAGGCGGTTTGGGAAGTGAGGCTAAAATCTACAAAATAACAAAATAGAATAAAATAATTAATAAAGACAAAATATCACATCAAATCCATAATCATTTTACTTTTTTTCTCCTAAATTTCACATCCATCCAACTACAAAAAAATCAAATCATCTTTCTAAACACAAAAGTTTTTTGTCCACTAAAATAGTTAAAAATTAAAATAGTCTACTAAAATAACAACTTTCCAAATAGCCACACTATCAAATTGAGTGAAAATTGCATCATAACTCTCTATCTTTTGGTAGTACAATTTGGCTGTTTGAAAACCATTCATAATTTTGGATAGGAGTTGCTTTTCTCTATTCCATGAGAATATGTTTGGTTTCTGAGAGGGTAATTTATATATAAAATTGGGCCGAGATGGGTATTGGGCCTTAGGGCCGAAATAAAGAGGGCCGAGTGGAAGGTCCATGTAGGATACTCCGGTTTGGAGAAGTAACTTGGAAGATAGACCGGTCACACAGCCGAGGTGGTTAGCTCGGTCTTGGAAGGACTGAGCTCTACTCCGGTTGAGTGAAGTAGCACGGAGGTTTCGGCCTTCGATGGTTACTTCGGTTATAGCATGTGAGGAACCGAAGTAGCTATGGTTCTAAAGATAGCTCGGTTTTAATTCCCTTATGTCTAGCTCGGTCTCAGTATGGGAAAACCGAGGTAAGGAAGAGTGAGGTAAGGGCCCAATTAATAGTTACTTCGGTGCTGAAGTAGTCCGGCCATAAGAAGAACCATCTCACTTGGTTTAAGCAGTGAGGGGGGTGTTGGAGGATAAGCATTGTCTTCCAGGAATATGAATCCAAGAAGGAGGACTCTATGCAAGGAGGAGTAATCCTAGAAGGACTCTGCACATGGAGGAATAAGAGTCCTACCAGGATTGTGCCATGTGAAACCTATATAAGCTCACTAATATCACCTTTGGAGAGGTAATGCAACTCTTACTCCCTGAATACATAGAGCTTTTGCCTACTTGTCTTGCTTACTGACTTAGGCATCGGAGAGGTTTCCGACACACACCCGCCGGCTAGCTCACGTTTGTGTTTTCAGGTGATAGAACGACATCGTACAGAGGAACGCAGACTTGATCAACAGGATTATACGAGAAGGTATATTTCTTTCCCGTACAGTTTCATTGTTGAATACTCTACTTTTATGTTGAAAAAAAAAAAAAACATGTGATAAAAATTCGTCTTCTTCTTCTTGTTCTTTTTTTCTATCAAATGGGGAAAAGTTTTGGAAAACTGTTTTCTAAAAAATTCTTCAAAAAGTTTATTTGAAAAACTTTCATGATTCAAAAATGCCAAATTCATAAAAGATTATATAGATCAATTGGTATTTTTTTCTTGAAATAAAAATATAAACTTGTTTGGCTATAATTATTTTTGGGAAAAACATCTAACAAATTTTCTAAAAATTTATTAAATTTTATTGAGGTAAATTGTGCATTGGGTGTGTTTGTTTTGAAGGATAAGAGTGTGGGATTGGACTATTAGTTCCACCGAACTAATAGTCTATTGTTTGTTTGAAAAATTAGTCCCACAAATGTGAGACTATCCTATCCCATGGAAGAGGGTGGGATAGAAACCATGGGATTGATATCCCATGGAATTATTTTATGAAATGTCCATTTTACCTTCCATACTATTACTTAATAAACAATTAGAAAATGGTAAAATAGTCTTTTGAACATTTATAAATTATTTTTTTAGTGTTGTTAATTTAAAATTATATATTAAATAAAAAATTTAAATTATAAATTATAAATTTAATTTAATTAAATATTAAAAATTATGGCCTTATAAATTAAATTTTTTTAGTGTTGTTAAAAAATTAAATTTACATATTAAATAAAATTATTTTTTTAGTGTTGTTAATTTAAAATTATATATTAAATAAAAAATATAAATTATAAATTAAATTTATTTAAAAATAATAAATTATAAATTATGGCCTTATAAATTAAATTTTTTTAGTGTTGTTGAAAATTTAATTTATATATTAAATAAAATTATTTTTTTATTGTCGTTAATTTAAAATTATATATTAAATAAAAAATATAAATTATAGATTTAATTTAATTAAATTAAAAATAATAAATTAAAAATTATGGCCTTATAAATTAAATTTTTTTAGTGTTGTTAAATTATAAATTATAGATTACAAATTTAAAATTATATATTAAATAAAAATTATAAATTACAAGGGTAAAATAGTCTTTTGAACATTTATCCTTATCCAGCCCGTCTTACCAAATATTGGATTCACTAAAAATAATCCAATCTAGACATATAATCTCATGACTAAACAAATATAGGATATAAATTCAGTCCAACTAAATAGTCCGGAGACAATATATCCCGAGACTAATAGTCTGATGGATTATAATTCTCCCTTATCCAGTCTGTCCAAACAAACACACCCAAAGAGTTATAGTGAAATGTCTTTAAAAATATAAAAACGCAAATAGTTGAGCAGGGGACTTGACGAAAACAATTACTTCATTTGTCTCAAAATCGTAGTCTCTTTTAAGAAATTTAATTTTTTTGGTAGTACAAATATTATACTTTAAAAATATTAATTTTTAAAATTATCTTTTGATAGTACATTTTTTTTAAAATATCAATTTTTATAATTGTACTTTTTTATTATTTATAGATTTAAAAGAAGGACAAAACAAAAAATTTATATTATTTTAATTCTTAATTTTTTGAAAAAAGACTAATATTTTGAAATAGTAAAAAATAAAATAAGAAACTAATATTTTGAGGCAGATGAAATATATTTTGAAAATTTACCGTTTTAATTTGTAAAACAAGAAAAAAATAAATAATTTTAAAATGAAAAGATGATTGTTCGCTGAAACCTCCTGTGCTTTTTATTTTCAAAAACTTTATAAGTGACAATTGACCACACAAACAATCAAAGAGATACCAAACAGGTCATTTCGTTGTCATTTTTTGAAATTTCAAAAAAGAGGGATAAGTTAAAAACAAAACCAAAAGCAAAAAAACTGTAGAGAATGCCATGCACTCAAATGTTTAAATGTAAAGTTATGAACTGAGTTGATTATTATGGTTAATATTATCAATTTTAGTAGTTATGACATGATCTGGCAATGTGACAATATAATATTCACATTTTTTTTTTTTTTTTTTTTTTTGAACATGGAAAAAGGGGATCAACGGTGGAGGTCATGCCCCCCGTGGGCCCTAACCCCCACCAAGTGAGGGACTCACCACCAGGGCACCAATGGAGGGCAGACACGCTGTGAGCCCAGAACGAAGGAGTAAAGGGCGAGCTCTCCACTGAGATAACAAACTCCTCCAGAATCGAACTCAGGTCACACTGTGGAAACCTGCAGATCCTCCACTGTGCCACCAACCCTGGTGGTATATAATATTCACATATTGTCCTTTTAAGTGTGCACATAATATTATTATTTCTAAAAAATAATACTATATATAATTTTGGTTCTTATCTTATTCTCACATTTTAGATACAAGTAAAAAAGTCTCATATATATTAATAAATCTCATATATATATATATATATATATATTAATATATACAATTTTTTTTTCCCACAATGGCATTGGAGAATCTCACTCCTCTTTTACCAAAAAAAAAAAAAATTCACATTACAACATATAAGAGTTTTAGAGACATTTAGGAAATTCACACTACAACATATAAAATTCACGCTACAATATTTTGATCTCTAAAGGTGAAAATTTTGTTGCAAAAGACATTTAGGAACGAATTTCCATCGTCATAAGAATAGTCGCTAAAAGGTTGTTCCGAAAAGTTAAAAATAGGACTTTTAGCGACAAAATTTTGAAAATTTCACTAATAAATAGACTTTTAGATTCAAAATAATTTGGTCTGAAAATAGTTTATTTTTTGAGACAAAAAATTTGATTCCAAAAGGATAATAATAATTCATCACTAATGTCCAATTATTGTTGCTAAAAATATATCAGTACCGCTTTGTGGCTCGAAACTTCAACGGCTCGAATGGCCCGATTTTTTTGTACACCTCCAATTTCTTTGTACACCCACATCTCGTATAATGCTCAATTCAGCCACACCTTTCATTTGGAGGAAAAAAAAAGAAAAAAAGAAAGAAAGAACAGAGCGTAGAGAGAAAGGAGCGGAGATGACGACGACGTAGAGGGAGTCGCTATGTGTGTCCAACCAGATCAATTGCGTCATTCTTCTGTGTCGTTGTTGCTGTGTATGGTGCAAGAGTGCTGCCAAATGCTGCTGGTGGTGAGTGTGATTGCAACTATTAGAATGATTTTTAGATTGGGTAATTGAAATTTGGTTTCATATTGGGTGTTTTGGAAAATTTATATACTAATTTCATGTTCTGAAATTCATGTTTTGTTGCAATCAACAAGATGAACTAATTTCAACCTTCATGTTTGAAATTTCCATAATATCAATCAAAGAAGATAAACTAATTTCAAAGAACAGAAAATGCTGAACTTGTTTAACTGTTGTCCAGAAAATTAGACTTGTTGTTCATCTGTTGTTCAAAAAATTAAACTTGTTGTTCATCTGTTGTTCAGAAAATTGAACTTCTTGTTCATCTGTTCAAAAAAATGTTGAAATAATTTCAATGAACTTAAACTAGTTCAGAAGAATTTGGTTGTTTATCTGTGCAGGAATGAGAGAAATCTGGGTGTCGTCGTTACCGTATGAGTAGAGAGGGACCTGGATCAACGGAATGGTTTGGTTTGGAGTATGAGGAGAGGAGAGTGAATATAACCCAGATTTCGGGCCATTCGAGCCGCTGGGTGAGTAGATCAGCGGAATGGTTTGGTTTGGAGTCTGAGGAGAGGAAAGAGAATATAACTCAGATTTCGAGCCATTCGAGCCGCTGGGTTTCAAGCTACAAAGCATTATGCAAAATATATTAACAACACTTTTCGCAACAAAATTATTTGATCCTTAAAAAATAATTTTGTTCTTAAATTTTAGTTTCTAAAACTTTAATTTTTTGTAGTGTCACTCCTCTTTGCATTCTTCATACCAACATTATATTATGGGGTGTGTTAGACTTATTTATTTTGATGATTTTTTAATTATGTTTTTAATTTATTTGGAAGAGAAAAATAGAATCAAAATTTATTTTTATTTGAAAAAGAAAAATAGAATCCAAAATTTATTTTGATAATTTATTTAATTATGTTTGAAAGAGAAAAATAGAATCAAAATTTATTTTGTCCCATTATTTCTCACCTAAACTTTTATCCTAAATATTATTTGAATGTATTTAATATTTGATTAAATTAGGAGTTTAAATAGCCTAAAACAGAGATTCAAACAAGCTAACACAGCAGCAGACCAAAAGGCTCAAGTGGAAGATATTCAAATTAGTAATGATGAAGTGGAAGATATTCAAACTAGTAATGATAGAGTACAACGGCTATAAATTCAAATGAATATAACGGCTATAAACGGTTATAAATTCAAATGAATACAATGGTTATAAACGACTATATATTCAAATGAATTACAATGGCTATAAATTTCATTATATATACCAAAACCTCTAATGTAAATAAGTTACAAAAAAAATCAAAAAATATTCTTTGATCTAAAATCACTCTCATTTATTTTTTGAAAATTTTTCTGATAAGTGTTCTTTAATTTTTGTTTACATCCTCTCTCAGAAATTATACATTTAGACGTATAGCTTTAAGCCCATCTTTCCTGTGTGAGGTTTACAGAAAAACCAGAGTTTCATTTTTATATCTATCTTTGAGAGATAATTCTTGTAATTTTCTGTGAAAACAAAAACACCTTATTTTCAACCTTGTAAGAGTGTAGTACACTTAGTGTTCTTGACTTAAATAGTCTGTGTAAAATTCATGGAGAATTGCTCCATTTGTAAAGAGGTTGTTAGCACCCCCGTGAAGCTAGAGCATAATGGAAAATCTCAAGTGAAGCTTGAGGAGTGGACGTAGGCCGAGTTGAAGCCGAACCACTATAAATTTGTTTGTCTCTCTCTCCCTTATCTCTTTATTTTATTTAAATTGCTGTAATTATATTTCACATTTTCACTGTACTAAAATCATTAACTGACATAGTTGTTAGAACACTTGTTTTAATTATTTTTATTTCATTAGCTAAGTTCATCATTGTACTTGTTAATAATTTATTGTACTAGTAGTTAATTTTATTGGGGTATTATTAATTTTAATTTGTAGAAACCTAATTCACCCCCTCTTAGGTTGCTTTTTGGGTAACAGGGTATTTTAGAAAGTTGATGAAAAGTTGATTTTTTGACTTTTTTTAACTTATTTTGTCTTTTTGTGAGTAAGTTATGTGAGAGGTAATGTGTCCTAAAATAAGCAAAAAGATAGAAGCTAGCTTTTTACTAACTTTCCAAAAGACTCCTGTGTTGTGAGGAAAAAAATCATACTGAAATTCTAATGGTATAATGATCATAAAATAAAAATGCCTCATTTTACATTGTCACTTCACATCTCAAATGAGTTACGTGTTTAGGGGTTGTTGAGATATCCTAAATAAGTATATTTTTTGACTTTTTATGAAAATATGGATTGGGTTTGAAATGATGTGATAGAGAGGTGATGTGACTTAAATAAGATAGTAACTTTTTAACTTTTTTTGAAGATGCCAAACCTAGCCTTAATCATATTCCAATAATGATATAAGAGATGGTGCATAAAATATAATAAGATAATATAATTATCGTAAAATTATTGATTAAAAATTATTGAAGGCAAAAAAAAAAAAAAATAGTGGTCCCCTTTTACATGATACCACAACAGTTATACTTCCATGGTTAATAAACAACAAGAGAGCTGAGGAAGGAGAAGGAGACCTAAACCCTTCTTAACCCTAAATGTTTGAAAAAAAAATATGAGAAAGCATATAAGGTTGTTTTGAAAAGTTAGTTAGACTATCTTCAACGGTTAAGTAAAATCATTACCAAATTTGAATTTGGTGAAAAAAAAGTAATTTTTTTGGTTCTAACAGTTTCATCAAACTGATATCAAAATGAGAACAGCTCCAGAATTTCACCAAACTGAAGATGGGTTGCTCATTTCACCAAATTACTGTGCGTAGCCGTTGAGTGTGGACCCACCGGACGATCGGCCGGACGTCCTCCCGGATGACCACCTGAAGCAAAATTTTGTGAAAAATTTGCACTAAGAGGTCGACCCCTCGATCGATCACTTCCTTGTTTTCTCAGTAAAAAAAATAGGAAAGATCATAACCAGATTTTCATTTTTTTGCATGGGCCGATCGTTCGCCCAGTCGACCAGTAGTTTGATGAAAAGCCAAATTACTCCATTGGAGCAAGCGATATCAAATAGAGGAAATCGTTTTTTTTTTTTTTTACTTAGATTTGATGAAAAATCTAATAAACCATTGGAGATGCTCTTAAAAGTTAATTTTTTGACTTTTAAAATTTTTTTCAAAAAAAAATATGTAAAAAAACAAAAAAACAAATATGACTCAAAATAAATTAAAAATTAAAATAACTTTTTTTTCACTATCTTTTCAAAAGAGGCCATAGGGTCTTTTGGGAAGCAAAAAATAAATAAATAAAAAAAAAAAATAATTAATTTTTAGCTTTTTATCCATTTTGAATCACATTACCTCTCATATTTTTGACATGTAAAAAGATAAAATAGACTAAAAATGTCAAAAAATTAACATTTTACCAATTTCACAAAACATCACATAGTCACCAGGGAGTCACACCTGTTTTGAAGTCCTTTGGGAGAGGAAGGACACTGGGCATGTGAGCCACTTTTGTGTTTAACAAGGACAATCTCTCTCTGCGGTTGAAGGCACTGGTGTTCTCTACTACGGTTACAGATAGTGTGTGTCAAGCATGGCTTTGTACATGAATGAGAGAGAGAGAGAGTATAAAACAGAAGATGTTTTGGTCACTTGGCTAAGCCTCCGTTTGGCAAGAATTTTTTTGGGTTTTTTTTGGCTATTTTAGCCACAAAAGACAAAATAGGTTTTTTTAGTCACAAAAAACAAAACATCACATCCAATCCATAATCATTACACTCATCTCTCACAAAAAAATTCAAAAAAGTCAAAAAGCCAAAAAGCCCTTCCCAAACCAAACTTTTAAGCCCAGGTTAAAAAAGTCAAAAAGTTAAAAAACCAACCCACTTCCCAAACGGAGGCTAAGTTTAATAATGTGGGTCACAGACTCACAGTTTGAGAGTACATGTCATTTCTATGGCGTCCCAAAAGTGAAAGGGCTTTCTTGTGGTTGTTGTGTACTTTGATCTTGCTATTGATAAGATGACACCATTTGAAATGAAATAACTAGCGTAGCATTGACAGAGTTTTTATATATATATATACTAGTGAGGGGGTTGCGTGCAAAGCACGCTAACTGATGCCCATTAAAATGCTCATTAATAAAAGAAGATAATAATATAATTTTGTTAATAAATTTGGTATTTTGGATGAATGGATGAATCACAGATGGAAAAAATGAAATGGAATTAAATGAAAAACATTATGGACTATTAAATGTGACAACAAATGAGGGGAATCTTGCATTCATGTTACTTATTTGTATAAATCTGCAGATATGGAAGGAAGACAAGGACTTAGCAAGCTTTGAGGTCTAAGTTGAAATAATGAACATATAATGCTTGAGATCATTATAACAATTATCTAAAACATTGTGTTTGCAAATTATCAAGTAACAACTACCTTTAATTTATGGTTTCAGAAACTATGATAGCTAAATATTGGAAGGTACTTACCTTGATCTTGTTAATCCTATGTATTTGACAAACTATATTGTTGTAACAAAATCCATTATTTCCCTGCAATAGAGACCGAGAAAGTGTAATCTTAGCCTACAACAACTCTCTTAAATCCCATATTTGTGCACACATAACCAGAGAAAGAAGAAATGCATATCCATGTCTACATGATTGCTATTATACACCTACAATTTGTTTATTAAATGCTACACAAATGAAAAAAAAAAAAATATATGAAGCAAGTAGCAAAATCTACTAAAGGTAAGAGAGGAAATTATAAAATTTATTGCAAGCTCACATTACAAAGAAATATGAAACCACTAAATATGAAGCAAACCATTCGTGAAGACTCCAATGGCTATGTGTAGTTTTCCTCACATTTCTATTTAACCCTCTATAGTGGCCTAAGGCATTGACCCCCAATCAAATTAAAACTTGATTCATGCTAATGTGGTAAAATTCTCTTTTATGAATGAAACTCAAACAAAAGTCATTCCTCCCCTCCCTCCCCCCCCCACCCCCCCCCTCCCCTCCCCTCCCCAAAAAAAAAAAGCAATGAAGAAAAAAGATTGGACCTTTAACCATTCAAATCAACATTTAAAAGTGATCTTAACAAATAGTTTAGGTTTATTGAACTTTTGACACAGATGATATATTTTTCAATTTAATCAAAGGAATAAAAAAGCAATACAAAGGTAGACCATAATAAAAAAATAAAAAATAAAATGAAAAGAATGTAATGTCAAAAGGGCGCTGTAAGCTTTGCAACCAAAAAGCAATTGGCGCTAATGATTTACACAGTTAATTTGATCATGTGTTAGATTGGTAAGCAAACTAAAGTATCCTGGGTAGACGATGCTACTTTAAATACATTCTTGGCTAATGTTGTTAATCAAAAGAAAAGGGAAGGAGCATGGAACATTATACTCTGACTAAACATCAACCAACATACTGTAGTTTAGGTATAAATGAAACTTTATGAAGTTTGATTTAGGCAGTAAGATTTAAAAAGTAGGAAAAAAAGAAACACAAACACCCATTGAAAAATTGATATTCATGAGTAACTAAAATCAATAAAATAAGTTCTTAACTAATATTACATAACACCTAATCTTCCAGATTACAAACACCCATAAGTCATGATCAAACACAAAAATAAAAAGCTAAGCCAGAGATAAGAAAAATTAAATTTTGATAATAAAACAAACAAAAAAAAAAATCCAACCAAAATGCTTTTAAATAATTAGGCCAATTCGCAAATTTTCCAAAATAATTGAATTGCATCAAATCAAAATGCAAAAGCAAGAAAGAAATTAGCTCACACACAATTATTTCCTGCAATATCCACAAGTGAATTTCAAATGAATATATATATATATATATATATGTATATTCACATAATTTATTACAATGATTACATAATAACACATTATCTACACTATATATATATACAATTTTTCATTTTTTATTTGTAAATTCTTAAGTAATACTCATCTCTCTCTCTAGACACAAACACAGTCACTGATGGGTCGAAACACTATATAAATAGATAAAACACATATATAGTGAAAGACATTAAGGTACGATGGCAATGGTGAGGAGTTTTAATTATTACGTTACAATTTTTTGATTAATATCATAATTTAAAGAAATTATAAATATATATATAATTAAGAAAAATTATAAACATATATAAAATTCATCATACAAAAAAAAACTTGACAAGAATGATATGGTAATGTCATTATTATAAATAAATCAATTTTCAATAGTGTTTTGTTTTGAAATGAAATACTCAAAATGAATCACATTATTATGTATGAATTTTTTTGTTTGTATAACATTATTCATTAATTAATTATATAGTAAATTCAATCATCATATAATCATACTAATAAAAAAAATAGATCTATCAAAAAATATCTATCTATCTATACTATATATAAAGTGAACAACTCACTTAGCTGTTTAGTTCATTAAAATAAAGTGGAATTGAATGATTATTCTATCAAAATATTCATTCACATGTTTGATTTGATTAAAAGAATAATAAAAAATATATTTCAAATGGAATTGTATTTGTCATTTGGGAGTTTAAAGAATAACCATTCCATTGAACCAATTAAAGCATTAGTGGCCTCCTGAAATCTACTTTTTCCTTTTAAGTGGATTTTTTTTTTTTTTCTCCATCAAAAAACTCTCATTTTGCCAAGTGAATTTTTTTCTCTATAAAAAAAACATAACATGATACAATGAAGAAGACTTGAACCTAAGACATTAGGTTTGGTAAACAATATCCTTATAATTCAAAATTAAAATTTATATTTTATAAATTTAACAGCACATTT
Organism: Camellia lanceoleosa; assembly: GCA_025200525.1. Taxonomy (NCBI): domain Eukaryota; kingdom Viridiplantae; phylum Streptophyta; class Magnoliopsida; order Ericales; family Theaceae; genus Camellia; species Camellia lanceoleosa. The sequence goes on from CM045766.1 coordinate 172,673,645, forward strand.
ATTGGATGATGAGCAAACAACCTCTAGCGATCCCTACACACAATGTGTGTACAACTTGAAAAAAAAAAAGAAGTAATTCTATAAGAAGGTATATATAGTTTGTGTTACTCAAGCGATAAGGGTCTTTTTTGCCAAATTTATTATTTTAGTTTCAAGTCTTGTCCTCCACTTGATATAATTTTTACATTACATAAACACTAATTATAGGAGTATTTTGGAAAAATCCTTTTGAGACATTTTGTATCAACACCATCTCAAGGTTTCACATAGATAATAGTAGAGATAGATATTACAATGCACTGAAAATAATGTCATAGGCGAAATAGTTTTTCACATTCGATTTTCTTACCATTATACCAACAATGGTAAATTGTACAAGCTGTAGGGACCAAGGCTAATTTTCTTATAAGAAAAATTCAACGTGAATATTGAAACTATAAATCAGATATTTTTGAGACATATTTTTGTTAATACCATCTCAAGATTTCACATAAATAATAATATAGATAGATATTATGATCCTTGAAAATAATGTCATAGTCGAAAGCAGTTTTCAAATGCTCATTGGCATCCCACAAACTTGGAGAAGGGAGGATGCTCCTCTCTTGAGAACACTCCATCGAGCTTGAAACTCCCCAAAAGTTGGGCACAACTCAGAGAACCCAACGAAGACATCTCAATAAATTCAACAATTATAAAAATTCTAAGGAAATCCACAATTTTCAAAACTAATCTTTATTTCCCACATTTAATTTCAATACATAACAAAAACTCTCAATTTCTACCTTCTAGGGTTTGAATAAAATTTAGGCTTTCTCAATTTTAATGTCAAAATCAACAGCAAATATTGAGAAATTGAAATTTGAGTTCTAAATAGAAACCCATAAAGTCATCAAATCAAATAAATTGTTTAAGACCAATCAATAAAATCTAATTAGTTTTGTTTTGTTTACATGTCATATGATCTACCAATCAATAAAATCTAATTAGTTTTGAGACTGAATAGCTTAAATTTCTTAACTCAATCAAAGTTTACATTTTCAAGGAAAAAAAAACAAAACAAGTCAAAAAATAGTGCATTACCTCAAAATGAAGCAGACCAAAAAAATCCTAATATTAAGCATAGAATCCCAAAGACCTCAGCACAGAATATGATCAACAAAATTAATTTTTTAGCTCAAATTGTAAGCCAAATTGCAGAATAAAAATGAAAAAAATTAAATTAAATTAACTAATGAGAAAGAAAAAGAACACAGAACCAAAGAAAATTAAAACAACAATAAAATTGAAACCCTAATGAAAAACAAGAAGCCACAAAATATACACACAGTAAACATCATGCAAACAATAATAAAAAGAACAAAACCCCAACTAATTAACAGAACCAAAGAAAATTAAAACACTTTACAAACCCTAACTGGATGAAAAGGAACCTAAAATCGAAATACCTAACATTCTTCATGTATGTCTTTACCTTAATAGAAGCTTGTGTCGTATTCTTCCATCCTTGGGCTCAATTTTCGTTTGATTCGCTGCTGAACACTATGAATACCCACAAAATCAAATAAATCGGCACCACAGAGGAGACGTCATCGGCTGTCGCCAGAGGAGAAAGGAGGGAGGAGATCGGTGAGAGGAGAGAGGAGGGAGGAGATCGGTGAGAGCAGGTAGGAGGTGAGATCGGTGAGAGGAGGGAGGGTTCTCTGGACAGAGGGTAGAGAAGAGAGTTATAAACAGCTATAAGTAATTTGAAGATATTTTTCCATCAATACCCTTGCATCCAAAGAAGAAAAGTTATAAAGTACAAGGTTAAAACTGACTTTTCAACTATTACAGAACACTATTTATATTTGGCTGAAATTACTGTTCACATTGCATCGGTGCTTTATATATATTGTATAGATATATTTTAAATTATAATAATATTATAAATTCAGACTTAATTCTTTAAAATTATCATCTTGTGATTTGAATTTATCTTACACATGATTTTTACATTACACAAATTCAATCTCTTTTATTTGGAAAAAATTTGGAGAACATAAGTTTGGATCCATAGACTTATTCTTTAGAATAAAATTTGAAAAATGTTATGTATGAATCTTGAAAATTATTCAAAAAGTATAAAATGTATGTTGTTATTTGGGCTCTTTAAAAATAAATGTGTTTTATTGATGTAATTTTGTGGATAGTTTTCTTAATAATTTTTGTCGGTATATGTAATGTTGTTGATAAAATTCTTAAATTCAAGAGATTTTAAATTTATTTTCTAAAATTAGATTATTTCTTTAAATCTTGTTTTCATTAGAACAAAGGATGGTTGGGCAATTGGGAATATGGACTTGTTTTGACAAGTGAATAAAAATTATTTTTTGATTTTTAATTTATTTTGAGTTAAATTATTTTTTTACTTTTTAGATTTTTTTTTAAAATACATTAAAAATATTATAATAATAAAAAAAAGTAACTTTTAACTTACTTTTTAAAATAATCATAAAAGGGTAGCTTAGACTTTAGTGATGTTCTGAAAAGTTGACAAAAAAAATTAATTTTTTTGACTTTTTTAATAATTTTTTTGGCCAAAAAAAAGGATTATTTTAGATTAAAAAAAAAAAACTAAATTTTTTGACTAAAAAAAAGCTGAAAAACCAAAAAATGGCTTTTTTTTACAACTTCTCAAAAGGCCTTAATTTGGAAAATTTGAAAGTTGTAAATTGTGATAATTCTTTGATTGATTTGACATGAAACAGGTTCGGAAAAAATACAAGAAAAATGGCTCAAGATAATTTTTTTTTTTTTTTTTTTTTGGAACTAGTGAACAATGCTACAGACCCCCAGTGGAATCCGACCCCTAGTGACTGAAAAAAAAAAAAAAAAAAAAGAAAAGTTTTTTTTTTGTTCGTCCAATCAGGACCTTACACGCACGATCCCCAGCACCCCCACTGGGATCGGAGGCATTTTCCAATTTGATATTAGGAGAATTACTTGTAACAGGAAAAAGTTTTTTTACAAATTAAAAGAAAAAATATAACATTTAATTATTAAAATATATAAATTTTAATATTAATTTATAATTTATATAATTTTTTTTTTTTTGTTACACGACTGTCCCGTTATTTCTCTTTTGATATTCTTTACACAATGATCCTGAAATAGTAGAAGAAGTCGAAGTTGGTAGTCCTTAGGTCTGTAGGGTGACTGCCAAAGAGTGAGTATTAGAGAAATATTATATATAAACTGATTTTTTATTAATTTTTCTTATTAAACACCAAGATAATGAATTTATATTACTAAGGTACCGTTTGGTAACACTTACGTTTTCAGTTTTCTATTTATATTTATAAAAATTTTAAAAACTCAAATAAAAACTTGTTTGGTAAAATTTTTGATTTATAAATCAGTGGTCTCAGTTTATAAATTTGGCCAAAAAATGAAAACACAAAAAATGTGTTTCCATTTTGAGTTTTCAATTTTTTTTTTTTTTTTTTTTATCACCTAACACTAGCCACCACCCGCCACCATTTTCCGCCACCGTCTTCCGCCACCACAACCCACCCACCCCCTACCACTACCACCCACCACTTGTTACCACCAAGACGCTACTCCACCCTCGCCACCACCACTATCACCACCCACCGCCATCCACCCGCCACTACTATCCACCGCCAGCCACCACCACCCGCCACCTACTTGCCACCACCACTCAGCATCCACCTGCAACCACCATCCACCCACCACCACCAGCCATCTGCCACCACCACCACCATCACTCACCACCCACTTGCCACCACCACCACCACCACCCATTCGCTACCACCTACCACCCGCCACTGTCACCCATCCACCCACCATCACCACCCGCCATCCGCCACCACCACCACTACCCACTTGCTACCACCCACTACCAACCACTATCACCCATCCACCCACTACCCCCACCCGCCACCCACCACCGCCACCACCACCACCACCCATTCGCTACCACTCACCACCCACCACGATCACCCACCCACCCACCACCACCACCACCACCACCCTCCTCCCACTACCAGCCACCGCCCGCCACCTACTTGCCACTACCATTCACCACCCACCTGCCACCACCAGCCACCCACCACTACTAGCAACCTCACACCCACCCACCCGCCACCACCACCATCACCCACCACCCACTTGCCACCACCACCCACCACCCACTACCACCACCAACACCACCTACCACCAGCTACCGTCACCCACCCACTCACCACCACCACCACCACCACCACCACTTTCCACAATTGTCTTTCGCCGCCACTTGCCACTACTTGCCATTTCTCACTCTTTTTTATATTTTTAAAATTTTTTAAACATTTTTTGTCAATTACCAAACGCGTTTGTAGTTTATGTTTTTCTAAAAATAAACAAAAACCAGTTTATAAAATTTTTGTAAACATAAACTGAAAACGTAAACGTTACCAAACACACCCTAAACATTTATGAACTCGTGTATTTGTTGAGAATATAGAACATAATCTAATGCACACAAACTAGCAAGGAGACCTCATAAAAATAATAAGGCACTAGCTTCCCTTCCTTCTCAAATTAGATTAGGAAGTCTTATTGGACCCGTGAGAGTCCATTATGAGTCACTTTTTAATAATTGAAATCGTTCAATATATAAAAATCGTCGAGTACTATATATTTTAAAAAATCACGTTGATTGGATATCAATAGTTACATGATCAAATTTGTTTTGTACATAAAAAAAAAGAAGGTGAAAAAATAAACGATTGACAAAAAATCGATCCGATGAGATAGCTATCGATATCCAATTAATGTAATTTTTTATAAACATATAGTACTCGACGATTTTTACATATTGAATCATTCAAATTATTGAAACAGGACCCTTAATGGGTCTCCACAGATTTAACAACACCCTCAAATCCAAATCAAACTAGAGGGAAGCCAGGGACAAATAATAATAATAAAATAAAAACAAAAAAACTTCAAAAGATCCTCTACATGGTGGTGTTTGGGAAGCAAGTTTCCAATTTTTTTTCTCATTTTTTTTACTATAAGATAAAAGTTTTGCAAAATCAAAAAAAACACATCCAAACAAAATATCACATTCAACCCCATAATCATTTCACTTTTTCTCTCACAAACATCACAACCAACCACATAAAAACTTAACTATTTTCCCAAACATCAAAAATTTTTTATCTCATAAAAACCTATATCTAATAAAATTTACATAAAAACTCACTTTCCAAACACCATCATACAGAGATATATATAATAGTCATCCCAAACCATACACACGCAACTCTCTCTCTCTCTCTCTCTCTCCCTCCCTCTCCCCTCTGCAATTGAAAATGTCCAACATCTTTTGGAAAAACTTCTACCTCTGCTTCTCAAAATTCAAATGCCTCTCCACAACCCTACCACCACCACCACCTTTACTCTCCTCACAACAAAATCACAACCATCCATCACCACCACCATCACCCACATCAACCCTAATCAAGAACTTTAATTCTCTCTATGACCCCACCACCACTTCATCAGACAACTCCACCGCCACCTCCTTCTCCTCCCTCTTCTCTTCCGCCTCCGACTCCGACACCGACTCTCCTCCTCCCGACCTCGCCACCATCTTCGCCTCCCAGCGCTTCTTCTTCTCCTCCCCGGGCACCTCCAACTCCATCATCCACTCACCGGACCCACCCCGAGAGTCCGTCACGGTGGTCGCTGGAGGTGTCGCCGTTCAGACCTACTCGCCGGACCCATATTCCGATTTCCGGAGATCAATGCAGGAGATGGTTCAAGCTCATCAGTTAATGGATGTAGAGGCCAATTGGGACTACCTCCATGAACTTCTCTTATGTTACCTCTCACTAAACCCTAAACACACCCACAAGTTCATCGTCGCAGCTTTCTCCGATCTTCTCATTTCGATCATGTCGTCGACGGACCACCACCGGAAACCCAAAAGCCGCCAAAGATCCACCGTCTCGCGGCGGTAGTTGTAAATTTTCTTTCACTTTCTTTTTTGTTTTCTTGGGAAGTGTTTGTGTGCTTTGTCTTTGGTGAGAAAAATGTTTTAATCTATGAAGACGAAAGTAAAATGTTTTGAAATTACAAAACAAAGGAAAGCGTGGGATGTTAATATGCCTCGACGATTGTAATTTAATCTAACGTATTGTGTTAGGTGTATAATGTAGTTCTAGTATTTTGTTTCATTTTATTTTATTATTTTTGTTGTTGAATTTTCTTGGGAAATGCTAATGTGTCAATGTTGTGTTGTTAATTGATTCTTAATTTTCGTCTTGTATTCCAGACAACTTTTGTGTGCTAACATGTTTGGTAGCTTCGCACATGTACTCATCACACAAGGGGACCTAAGCCTATATGTTGTCCCATGAAGGGGTAGTGGTACATACAAGTGTGTTGAAGTTCAAATGGTCCATGAAGGGGTCCACGCACTCATTTTTTGTGAATGTGTTTGCAAATGTAATAGGTGTGTTTTCATTTATTTAGGATTCGTTTCGCTACTTTCTTGAGGCTAAAATAGTTAAATATGTTAAAATATGTTATTTTAGTTAAATATGATAAAATATCACATTTAACTTATAATTATTATTTTTTTTTTCATAAAAGTTAAAAAAATTAAAAAGCGTATTTCAAATACGATTTTTTAGTCTCAAACTAAAATAGTCAAAAAATTAAAAAGCCAATCTACATCTCAAACGAGCTCTTATTTATTTTTTGTTTTAAATAATTGATTAGGTACTGCAATTATGAAATTTTATAAATAACAATCTCAAAATTTTATAATAACAGAATCAATTGTGTTGTGTTGATTATGAATCGATCATATCAGGATTTAACTTATAACTAAGTAATTTTCATTCTAATTGCTATATTAAGTTATATTGGTATTGAAACCATAAAAACCAATACGTATTAGTGACTAATACTTAAAATTATGATATGCTCGAGAGCTAACAGGTGGTGGGTTTGCCCTAGTTTATTTTAGGATAAATTATAAATATATTTCTTGAGATTTACTTAAATTACAAATTATCTTTTGTAGTTTTAAAAATTACATTATGCCCTCTAAGATTTCTAATTTCATAACAAATAGGTCATTTTATTAATAAATCATCAAGTTAATTAACAGTTTTTAATAATGTTAAAACTAGCCTATCACCCGTGCTATGTACGGGATAATTATAGATATTTATATTTGTTTTCATTTTTTTTAATATATAAATTAAATACATGGGGTTTGACTGAGGAGATTGAAAGAATTTAATAAGTGTTTATTTATTTATTTAAGAGGCATTTACACAATAATTACATGGGTCTCTTGGGATGCAAAAAGTAAGGAAATTAGGATTTCATTTATTGCGTTATTCATTTAATAAGTGTAATTATTATAAATTAAGTATTTATTGTAATCAATAGTGTAATTATTACAATCTTTGAACCAATCACCAATCACCAAGTCAATTTTTTTAAAAAAAAATATTAAAAAATCAAGAAATTAGGATTTTTTAATATATAAATTAAATACATGGGGTTTGATCGAGGAGTTTGAAAGAATTTAATAAGTGTTTATTTATTTATTTAAGAGGCATTTACACAATAATTACATAATATATAAATTAAATACATGGGGTTTGACCGAGTAGTTTGAAAGAATTTAATAAGTGTTTATTTATTTATTTAAGAGGCATTTACACAATAATTACATGAGTCTCTTGGGGATGCAAAAAGTAAGGAAATTAGGATTTCATTTATTGCGTTATTCATTTAATAAGTGTAATTATTATAAATTAAGTGTTTATTGTAATCAATAGTGTAATTATTACAATCTTTGAACCAATCACCAATCACCAAGTCAATTTTTTTTTAAAAAAATATTAAAAAATCAGGAAATTAGGATTGACATGTTGGAGGTTCCACAAGCCTTAGGTTTTAAAAGACCCGTTTGTTTAATATATAGACTAGCATATCACCCGTGCTATGCACGGGATTAAATTTAAATAAAAAAAAAAACCATTCATAATTATGTTAAACATATTTTTAAATTGTTAGCATAAAATATATGTAATTTTAAAAGAAAATATTGACATTGCATAATTAAAGTAATAAAAATAAGAATTTATTACATTTGTTCAAAATTCACTGAATAAGTAAAACAAAAAATAACTAAAATCTAACTTGTTGTGGGCCTTCCATCAGCATTCCTGCATTGTCAACATGATAGTTAGTATCATAATTAATGAACAATACATATATTATGTATTTATAAAATGTTATAAAGTAAAAAAGTTATACTTACATTTTTTTTTTTTTACTTTCTGAAAGATATAGACATTCTTCAGACCAATCTATATTTAAAACAAAGGTGACGCATGTTGCACAATCTAGTTGACGTGGCATTGTTGGTACAGGTATGATAAATGCATAGGCACGGTCTTGGCATGACGCAATATAATCTTAATCATTTTAACGCCATTATCCTATAAAATTTTGGAATTATAAGTTTGTGTTTGAAAAAGTAAGAATAAGTTATTTATAATAAATTTTATAATTTCCTACCTTTGATCTCATATTCTTCAAATATGATGGTTGACATCGCAAAATAAACTCTGCCCGTTTATCTTGAATAGTAAGATTTATTGAACCAGTACTATCTTTGACCACAAGGTTAACATTGTATCTTATCAACCAAAAAAAAAAAAAAAGGACGCTTGTTAAAAGGAAATATTGTACCTAATAAAAAATTAAAACACTTATTAAGTTTGAATTATTATTGTACATAGTAATTATTTACCTAAAGAAAATTACCTTGTTATAATATCAATATCATCATGTAGGCAGTGACGACAAACAATGTGACCATAATGATATTCAACTTTTTGATAGCAACTTTTGCACAAATCAATCCAAAGGTTGTCAACATCAATTTGTTTGATGTACCTAAGTATTCGAAAATATGAGACCTACAAAATATTTGAAAAAACATAAATTAATCTCTCTATAAACAAATTATATACATATCGTTTAATTTTCATTAATTGGGATGATAACAATTATTACCTTTGGCATGGGTGCAAAATCACGTATTCGAATTCTTTTGGCATTTGATATTATCAATGACTGTGAAATTGAGAATCCATTTTTTCGATTCCAATATACCAACTTTTGTGGTATAGGATTCATAGCAAGCCTAGATAAACATGTCAATATATATATATATATATATATAATTGTGAGAATTATATTGTCATATATAATTGATTAATATTATACAATCATAACATACCACACTCGAATATGATTTGTATAACAGAATGAATGATTGATATATAACTTGCTGTATTTGCATGTAGCAAGACATGGACCTAGAAGTTGAGAAAAGATAATTTATTAATATCAATATTTGTATATGTATATAGATATTATAAAAGTGAATAAAAAGTAATCCTACCATGATAATCTTTAACTGTTAATCCAGTGGCAAACAAAATATTATCATTCTCTAGAGTATTATATAGTTGCATGCCATCAGTTGTTGCAAACACATCCCATAGAGTTAATCTTACCAATGTGAAACTGTTTTTACAATTAAAAAAAAAAGTTGAGATTAGAAAAAATAATATAATTCGTAGAGTATTTCAAATTTGATAAAGACACAGAAATATGTTATAGTATCATACCTTGTATCAAGTAGTAGAATCTCTCTCTTGTAATTATCACGATTTGCAATACCTTGACATTCAGTTACACTAACAACCAAGCCAATCACATCTGCATATTTTAGCATTTGCATGTTTATTGTTTTGATAGTCACAAATTTTTTGTATTGGTAATTGTGGGGATGTATTTTCTTAGTGCCAACACGTGGCCGAAGTGGCACCGAAGTGCCAGCCGAGGTTCCACGTGTTATGGTAGTTACGCCGATGTTATCGCGGAGTTGCCGAGGTTATCTACGAGAATACAGGAGTCCGAGGTTTCCTCCGAAGATATCGAAATCCGAGATGATCAGATAAAGGGCAACAGTCCTAGAATGAAGAAAGACTTCAAGATGGATAAGGATAGTATTCTTAGGGAGTCTGTCCTTATCTCTTGTAGAGTCCAGAGTAAGTATTGAATGAGAGTCCATAGAAGTGAGACTTCTAGTAAGACTAGGATAGAGAAAGACTATAAAAGAAGGGCACCCCCGGCGGATCTAAGGTACGCAATTTGTAGTCTTGAGCAGTAATTTAAGCACTGATATTATCTTTGAGAGATATTGACTTGATCGTCGGAGTGCCCCCGGGTGGAAGAACCACTGCCGGAGCCTTTTCTTTCAGGCAGACTGTGAGCCATCTATTCTCGCCAGGTTCTACAGCTGGATTACTAAGGAGGGCAATGTGATCAGAAAATCACTCACACAATTTGGCACCGTCTGTGGGAACGAAAGAAGAGTAGATGGCCAGTAACACGCAGAAGGAAAAGATTGGGGACGACACTCCTGCTGGGTGTGGAAGACCCGTCGACCCTAACGCTGAAGGAGGAGACCACAACGAAGAAGCTCGTGATCAGAATCACGCAGAGAAAGGCGTCGGCCAAGATGGCGACGCATCAAAGAAAGCGGACCAGGGCAAGTACTATAACGAGGACAACCTCCAGATCTGGAAAGACAGATGTCTGAGGAGGGATGAAGAAGTAAAGGAGATGGCAAACAAGTTGGCAGACCTTCAATCGGTCGTCAACTTCATGATGCAAAATAATGTCATGCAACCATACCCCTACAGACACACCAATGCCAAAGAACAAACGCCTGTAAAGAAGGCGAAAGAAATCCCGAAGCCCTCAAGACACGAGGAGTGGAAGGCACTCTCACCGAAACTCAGGAAGTCTACCGAGAAGAGCCGAGAAGAGAAGAGTCCCGGCGACATATCGCGAGAAGGAAGCAGACCCCAAAGAACATCGGCATGTTCCGGGGCGGATATTGTGTTTCGATGCGTCCTGCGGAGAAGGATCGAAAAGGGGCCACCATGAGGCCGAGAGTAGTGCGCCGAAAAGGCTGAAGTCCAATGACAGCCGGGCTGCAGGGAGAAGTAAAGAGGACTTGAGAGATTACCTCAAGAGGAAGCAGGAGAATGCTGGAGCCGAAGTAACCTCCCCGGTTAAGCCGAGGACGCCATTCTCGGTGGAATTGGACAAATTCGTCGCGCCGAAAAGATTCAGTATGCCGAGGTTCCAGATATATGATGGTAAGTCAGACCCTAACTTCCATGTTGGATTATTTTTGAATTCAATGGCATTATACAGTGGGAACGAGCCGTTGCTCTGCAAAGTGTTCCCTTCATCCTTCGGGGAGATTGCATCAGATTGGTTCCACAAATTACCAAAGGGCAGCGTGAAGAGTTGGGAAGGCCTGGCCGAGATGTTTGTGGCCAGGTTCATAACAAACAAACTGCAGCCACTGAGGGTGGATGCATTGATGGCCCTAAAAATTGGCAAAGATGAAAGCCTTAAGGCCTATGCAAAGAGGTATTATGAGGTGTTCAATCAAATACTTGAATGCAACCAGGAGGTGGCGGTCGTGTCTTTCAAGAACGGCCTGAAGGATGACTGTCCACTGCGGAAGTCTTTGGCAAAAACCCTGCCAAAGAGCATGGAAGAGCTCATAGCGAGAATTGAGAAGTATGCCAGAGCCGAGGAAGATACGTCGGGGAATAAGGAGACGAAGCCAGAAAAAGGCAACGGCTTGCCGAAGCGAGGCCGAGGTAATAATGGACCCAACAAACAGGAGACAGAGTTGAGGGCTAAGCAAGCGATTTACGGTGTTCAATTCCGTCCACAAAGTCCTTGATCAAATTCAAATCACTTACTTGTATGCAAGAAGAGCACCAGAGATTTTATAAGGAGAAACCTTGGTAGGCGTTGTGCTTACCACAATGAGGAGGGGCACCCAACTCAGGGTTGCAGAGCCCTTAAAGCACACTTAGAAGATTTGGTGAGGCAAGACCATCTAAGAGACGTTGTGGATGAGGCCAAAACAAGGGAAGAGCAGGCACGATTGCCTCAAGCGCCAGCAGCCCCGCCTCCCCAATAAGAAGAACCACGAGCAGGTGGACCTCGGGTGGTTAATGTGATCCACTCAAAGGTGAATGAAAACGACATACGGGAGACAGAGGGTAAAACACCGCAAAGATGTCAACTAGGTCGATCGAAAAGACCTACCGAAGATTGCCAAGGACCGATGATAGCCTTCACAGAAGCCGACCTTGATATGGTTCAGCACCCGTACAATGATGCCTTGGTAGTATCCCTCCAGGTTGGGGAGTGCCAGGTGAAACGCATCCTGATTGATCAAGGCAGCTCCTGCGACATCATGTATGTCAGATGTTACAAGGAGTTAGGCCTCCACTCTGATGACATGGAGCAGTCAAATGGCCCGATGGTCAGCTTCAATGGAACACCGACATGGCCTTTAGGGGCAACAAACTTGGAGGTACAAGCTGGCACGAAGAAGATCAAGACAGAATTCATTGTGATTGATACGCCCTCGCCTTACAACATCATCCTGGGGAGGCTGTGGTTGCATGCAATGGGGGCAGTTCCCTCAACATTGCATCAACTGCTACGGTTCCCAACAGAACATGGGATTGAGGAAGTCAGAGGAGATCAGTTGCAGGCGAAAAATTGCTCCATGGCAGCAATGAAATTAACCTGCAGCATTCGGGAACCAGAGGAAGCAGAAGTCGAAAAAGAGGACATAAAGGTCCTAGATGATGTCGGCAAGGAGCCGACCGAGAAAAGTGAAGAAGCACTGAAGAAAATCCTCGTCTAGGAGGACGATGAAGAACGCTTCTTTCTTCTCGGCACAGGGTTAGCCGAAGAAGAGGAAAGGGAGCTGGAAGCCTTTCTGAGGAAAAATATTGAGGTGTTCGCCTGGACACCATATAAAATGCCTGGCATTGATCCCGAGGTCACATGTCACAGACTTAACGTTGACAGGTCGGCCAAACCTGTGATACAACGAGCCAGAAGACCGACGTTGATGCACGTCGAAGCAGTGGAGGAGGAAGTAGACAGACTTCTAGAGGCCAGGGCCATCAGAGAAGCCAATTATCCGACATGGTTATCAAACACCGTGGTAGTAAAGAAGAAGAATGGCAAGTGGAGGGTCTGCGTAGATTTTACAAATCTGAACAAAGCTTGTCCCAAAGATGCCTTTCCTCCGCCAAAGATCGACCAATTGGTGGACGCCACATCCGGACATGGAAGGATGAGCTTCTTGGACGATATAGGGGTATCACCAGATAGCCATGTACCCCGGATGAAGAGAAGACAAAGATTCATCACTCCAAAAGGTTTGTATTGTTCTGAGTCATGCCTTTTGGGTTGAAGAACGCAGAGCAACTTACCAAAGGCCGGTAACCAAGATGTTCAAACACTTGATTGGCGAATCAGAAGTCTACATTGATGACATGGTCGTGAAGACCAAGGAGCCAAAGGATCATCTTGCTGACCTAGAAGAGGTCTTTGACATACTTAGAACATATCGGCTCCGACTAAACGCATCGAAATGCGCGTTTGGAGTCGGATCCGGTAAGTTCTTGGGATACCTGGTGACTAGAAGGGGCATTGAAGCCAGCCCAGATCAGATCAAGGCCATTCTGGAATTACAGAGTCCGACATCGGCAAAACAGGTTCAAATGCTTACTGGAAGGCTGCAACCCTAAACAGATTCATAAGCCGAAATTCGGACAAATGTAAATTTTTTTCCAATCTGGTGAAAAAGGCCACGGATTTTCTATGGACAGAGGAATGTGAGGCCGCTTTGGCCGACCTGAAGAAATACCTTACCTCGGCTCCAGTCCCCTCAACACCTCAACCTGGGGAGGAACTGTTTTTATACTTAGCAGTTTCAGGGCACGCAGTGAGTGCTGTGATAATCCGAGAAGAAAAGGGAGAGTAGAAGGCAGTTTACTATGTAAGTAAAACCTTGGCCGACGCAGAAACAATGTATCTACCACTGGAGAAATTGATGCTGGCCTTGGTAATGGCCTCAAAGAAGCTAAACCATTATTTTTAGGCTCACAAGATAGTGGTTCTAACAGAGCACCCACTCAAATCCTTGCTGCAAAATAGCAAGATGGGCCGTAGTTTTGGGCCAATATGACCTAGAGTTCAGGCCGAGAACAGCAATTAAGGGCCAAGTCTTGGCCGACTTCGTGGCCGAGTTCTCGCCAGAATACATCGAACATCGGGTTCCGCTGAGCCGAGATAAACGATGTCCAAACAAGGAAGGAGAAGCCCAGCCAAAGGCTAAGGAACCAAGGAAGGAAAAACTCAGACCTTGCAAAGATTTTCATGACTCCTTTCAACTTTTGTTGATGGGAGCTCAAACCGGGCAAGCGGGAGTAGTGTTAATTTCCCGATGGGAGATATTGAGCGATCCATTATCGGGGTTCAAAGCCTCGAACAATGAGGCGGAATATGAAGCATTGATTGCTGGACTGAAGCTGGCAGTAGCAGCAGAGGCAGATGAGGTAATCGTTTTTTGTGACTCACAACTTATAGTGAATCAAACTACAAGAGAGTTTGCTGCCCGAGATGAAAGGATGTCGGCATACGCAAAAGAAGTCATCAGGCTGGCAGACATGTTTCAAAACTGCCGACTTCTTCAGGTTAGCCGAGACGATAACAACCACGCCGACGCGTTGGCCAATTAGCAAGCTCAATGCAAACCGGAAAGACGAGAACAATAATGATCGATTATCTATCAGGCCCGAGCATAGAGCCACCGAACACAATACAAGAGGCATTATGTGTGGACATGGGACCAAGCTGGATGGATGCAATTATTGCATTCCTAAAAGAGGGAAAGCTGCTAGAAGATCGCAAGGAAGCACACAAAATCAGATTGAAGTCGGCAAGATTGATCCCGACAGTATGACATCTCTGTAAGATCCTTCACCGGACCTCGTTTAAGGTGTGTACACCCTCTTCAGGTCGAAAACTTTTTATATGAAATTCATGAAGGAGTTTGTGGAAGCCACGCAGGGGGCAGATCATTAGCTCATAGGGCCATTACCCAGGGGTATTGGTGGCCCTATATGCAAAAAGATGCAGAAGCCTATGTGAAGAAGTGTGAACAATGCCAGAGGTTTGCACTGTTGATACATCAGCCAGCTGCTGACCTGAACCCGGTTTCCAGCCCTTGGCCATTTGCCCAATGGGGCATGGATCTCGTTGGACAATTGCCCCAAGCAACTGGGCAACGGAAGTACCTACTGGTAGCAACAGACTACTTCACAAAATGGATAGAAGCAGAGCCTCTTGCCAAAATCCGAGATGTGGATGTGAAGAACTTCATCTGGAAAAACATCATCACTAGATTTGGGATTCCAAGAGCAATCGTTGTTTATAACGGAACACGCTTTTGACAAAGAACTCATCAAGAATTTTTGCGCAAAGTTCAAGTTAAAGAATTGCTTTTCAACACCAAGCTTTCCCCAAAGTAATGGGCAAGCCGAAGCATCAAACAAAGTCATTTTGGATGGAATAAAGAAGAGGCTGCAGGCAGCAAAAGGAAAGTGGGTAGACGAATTGCCCAACGTGCTCTGGACATATCGCATTACGCCCAGAAGATCAACAGGGAATCCTTTGCCATGGCTTATGGCACGAAGCTCATTCCATTGAGATCGGCATCGTGGATCGTAACACAGGGAGTTGAGAACGGGTCCAATGATGTGCTCTTAGCCCGAGATCTGGATTTACTGGAAGAAAGAAGAGAGAAAGCTACAATCCAGCTTGCAGCATACCAGCAACAGCTTGCCAAAGCTTACAAGAAGAAGGTTAATCCAAAGGATTTTCAAGTCAACGACTTAGTCTTGAGAAGAGTAAGAGTCGGCAATAAGAAGGATCGAGAGAGGGCAAGCTTGGCCCAAACCGAAAGGACCCTCTGTAATTACTTCGGTGTTAGGAAATTGGGCATATCGGCTCGAAGATAATGAGGGCAAAGCATTGCCTAGACCATGGAACACTTGTAATTTAAAGTTTTTCTATCATTAGATGTTCTTTGATTTTTTGCCGATATGATCAATAAAATCTTAGCAGAATTTTTCAGAACTTATAAAACTTTGCATGATGTTGTTTTTTGAATAATGAGAACCCAAGTGGAACTTAGGTTCACATTGGGGGCAGAGAGAAGACATTAGTAATGCTTAGCCGAGATTATGTTTAAACATGGTTAATCTGAGATAAATTCCTTATCTTTACTTGTTGAAATTTGTAGCAATTTACAAGTTAAAGTTAAGCTGAGATAAATTCCTTATCTTTACTTGTTGAAATTTGTAGCAATTTACAAGTAGGCTGGACTGATATTACAGGTTGAAGTTAAGCCGACATGTTATCATCTGTTAAAATTTGCAGCAATTTACAGGTTGAAATAAAGGTTAAGTATATTGTTTAAACCCTTGTTGAAATTTGTAGCAATTTACAAACAGATCATTGTTTAACATTTGTTTTAACTTGAGTAAAGTTTACTGTTTATACTAATCCTTGTTGAAATTTGTAGTAATTTACAAGTCAGTATCTTACCGACGTAAAACTTGAAGTTATCATACCCGAGTTGTTATACCCGAGGTATGTAACCCCGAGAAGATTGTGCAAGGGAAGAATTATATGAATCATGCGAAATATTCTAAGTATACAGAAGCAATGAAGAATTAAAGACTGAAGCATAAAGATAAAAACAGTTGTATATGAAGAAGGCACAATGGCCTAGCTGAAGTGAATTGTTCTTAAGCAACAAAAAGGCACATCGGCCAAAAAGATGAAGTTTACATTGTCCAAAGAACAAAGAAAAGAAACAAAATACAAAGAAGAAAATACAAAAGACATTCAAACTTCTTCAACTTGAACAGATGGTTGGGCTGAAACCTCCGAAGGCTCTGGCAGAACCACCTCGGCATCTTTTTGCTTCACAACCTCTGCGTCTTCTTCTACCACAGCTTCAGCATCCTTGTCTACTACAACCTCGGCCTCCTTATCTGCCACAATCTCGGCGTCGATCTTGGCCAGAGTATTCTCAACAGTTTTCTCAGCCAGAAGCAGGTCAGAAGATAGCACGCCCGTGTTAGCTTCCTTGGGCACCTTCTTAACCTCTTCATCCTCCTTTAGGGTTAAGTCCATGACTTGGTCACCCTCAGGAGGAGACTTGGTCTCACTGGCATCCTTGGGCTTCCTTACCAAGGCCTCGTTATCTTTATTCTCTTCATCTTCATCCTCAGCCTCGGATTCAGATTCAACTTCTTCCTCAGCCTGAGTTGAAGGTGGAGGAGGGGGAAAGGGGAGAGGGATAGCTTCGGCCTTGCGCCATGGCGAATCAGCAGGAAGATCAAGTTTTTTGGCTAAGGACATCCAACCAAGGTTAAAACCCCTGTTGCATGCCTGCTTAACTTGTAACTTGTAATCTTCTGCCACATCGGCCATGCCTTGGGCGTATGCCTTGTCATCGGTCGCTTTGATTTCGGCATCCTTTGTAGCCAGCGCTTCCTAGAGCTCTTTCTCGGCCTGGGCCGCTTTTCTCTTTCTCACGAGCTATAGCAACGTTTTAACGAATGACCTCGGCCTTTTCATCGGCTATCTGTTTAGCCTTAGTTGCCTCCTCGGCCTGATCCTCCAGCTTTTTCATTTTATTTTGGAGACTCCTATTTTGTTTCTGGAGGGCAGCAAACTCCTTCTTCATCTCGGATAATTTCTCCCCCGTTTCAAAAGCCTGCATGGAGAAGGAGTGGGCGTGTTGAATGGCCTGAAAGAACACAAGGCAAAAGTTATTACAGAATATTTCAAAATTTTACAAGTATGAAAGACAAGTTATCAAATTCAAAGACTTACTTGAACAGAACGCTGCAACATAAGGGCATAATTCTCATACCCACTCATCTTGGCGTTGCGCTCAAGATCGCCCTCAAGGAGAACGGCAGTGCTGAGTGCCACGCCGATGTTGACATCGGCGGCGCTTTCATGGGCATAGACAGGCCTGTTCTCAAGGGTAATTTGAGGCACCCAAGGAACTTTTGGAACTTTGGATCCCGAGGTCGTCCCAGACGATGACCTCGGCCTTTTTGCCTGAGTAGACCCTGATGGTTGGGCCTCAGCAGGTCTTTTGGCAGGTGCAGAGGAGGCCTTCTTGTTCTCGGCTAATTGAGAGATTGGCAGAGAGTCTTCAACCTCGGCCTCAGTAGCCTTGGATTTTGGTGGGGGCTTCTTGGTCTTTTTCAGCTTCGGTGGGGGCACTGTTTGGGATGGTACAGCATCCACATCGGTTGGCAGATCGGCTAGAAGGTCCAGCACCATTGGCTTCGGGCGCACCATCTCGGCTGTTTTGACAAGTCGTCACGACGCTTTTTCTTCATCGGGATCAGGAATTGGGCAGAAGTCGATGGTAGATCGGCTGGATCGGAGGTTGACCCTTGATCAGCCCGAGATGTTGATGCAGTCTGGGTTGTGGTGGTAGATGGAGAGAGGCTCTTTTTCTTCTTCCTTGGAACGTCGGGCAAAGTTGACTTATAGGTGGGGATGAAATTTAACAAAGGTGGAGCTTTGCATTTGTGGATGGGAAGATCTAGAAGCTTCAGTGTCCGTGCTCGGAAAGTAGGTTTGACGGAAGCTTTTGGGTGGCTGATGGAGGTCTGCAAAACAAACAAGCAGACATTAGAAACGGGCTAAGTATGGAAAACTTGAAGAGAAAACAACTAAGCAGTAACACAGGGCTCTTACCCTTGCCCTCTTTAACTGTTCGAGGCAGAGGAAAAATATGGACATCTTCATCTGGACCAAATTCCCGCCTGTAAGAAGCAATGAGAAATCATCTCCAGCCCCTTGTTGGAGTCTGGGAGATCGGCTATAATTTTGAATTGAGTGGACCTCGCTTAAGGTAGTATCTGAAGCCCTTCTCCTTCAAAGTTAAGGGGCACATTGTATAACAATATTGAAGGTCGGCTAGGGTGATCCTAACCTTCTCTCGCCAGGCTAAGGCTATGACACCATTAATCACCCTATAGGAGTTGATGGTAAGCTGCATGGGGTTCAGTCTGTAGAAGTGGAGAACTTCGCGAAAAAGGGGATTAAGTGGGAGCCGAAGTCCACACTCAACAAAAGCTATAACAGGGAAAGGCATGGTATTTTCTGTAGGCATGATGGAGTCGTCATCACCGGCTAGCCTAAGGTGAACATCGTCAGGAACAGAGAATTCTTGCCTAAAATATTCTAGTTTGGTTGGGGTGTTAACCCTATTTCTCCACATACCCATGGTTTTGGTATACAAGTACTTGACTACAGAAATAGGGTACTCCTAAAGGGTTATTGGGACCTCGGCTTAAACCTAGGTGTATATTGGTGAAGTTGGTTTCAGTTTTTCCTAAGGATTGATGGTTCTATAAGCAAATCCCAAACCTAAATCTACGAAGAACAAGTATGAAGGCCAGAAAATCTGGAAAACAGAAAAGCAAGAGCGAAGCTTCAGATTCAAGAATACGAAGGGTGGAAGACCAAGAATAGAGGAGAAACAGTGTAAATGCTCATATGTAAAATCAAGAAATAAAGACGTATTCAGGTGAATGATTCGCAAATTAAATACTAGAGCAGAACAACAATGGAAAGAAATTTCAGGGATAAATCAAGAACTGGAGAAGAAAAGCCAGTTGCTTACCAGAAAATGTGAGGCCGGAATGAAGCTTCACGAGGCAGCGAAGAGCGAAAGTCAGCAGAAATAGTAGATGGAGACAGTTGCAGAACTTTGAGCTTAGAACAATGGCAGACTCAAGAAGAAAGAGCTTTAGAGAGAGAATAAAGTAGGGAAATTCGAATGCAAAAAGTAAAGAATGAAGAGAGAGGCAAACGTTTTTGTCCAAAAGGTGAAACGGCGGCAAAAATAGGGTAATTATTGTGCCTAGGGCAACGCACGCGTCAGACGGCGCAGGCAGAGAAAAGACGGCCAACAGGCGCGTCGCCAGCACGGACCAATAAGAGAAAAACGCGTCAGTAGAACGGTTGAAAAATGGTGCATGACAGCTCATGCACTTGGGAGAGTTCGTGTGAATTCTTGTTCTTGAAAAGAAGACATATCGGCCTGAAGTGAATGACATCGGCAAGAAAGTTCCTAAGCCGACGTACGAGATAGAAGTTCAAATATAGGTTCCATCACCTCAGTATGCCGAGGTAATAGAACCTAGGGGGCAGTTGTGGGGATGTATTTTCTAAGTGCCAACACGTGGCCGAGGTGGCACCGAAGTGCCAGCCGAGGTTCCACGTGTTATGGTAGTTACGCCAATGTTATCGCGGAGTTGCCGAGGTTATCTGCGAGAATACAGGAGTCCGAGGTTTCCTCCGAAGATATCGGAATCCGAGATGATCAGATAAGAGGCAACAGTCCTAGAATGAAGAAAGACTTCAAGATGGATAAGGATAGTATTCTTAGGGAGTCTGTCCTTATCTCTTGTAGAGTCCAGAGTAAGTATTGAATGAGAGTTCATAGAAGTGAGACTTCTAGTGGGACTAGGATAGAGAAAGACTATAAAAGAAGGGCACCCCCGGCGGGTCTAAGGTACGCAATTTGTAGTCTTGAGCAGCAATTTAAGCACTGATATTATCTTTGAGAGATATTGACTTGATCGTCGGAGTGCCCCTGGGTGGAAGAACCACCGCCAGAGCCTTTTCTTTCTGTGCAGATTACAGGGAGCCATCTATTCTGCCTGTGCTCTACAGCTAGATTACTAAGGAGGGCAGTGTGATCGGAAAATCACTCACACAGTAATAAACTATGTAAGTATATAATCTAGATAAGTATCATTTAGTAAAATTAACGTACCTATTAATTGAACATCTTGATGAAGAAATTGGCCAATGTCTGATAATTTTTTAAGGAAATACCACTGAAATGGTATATTAGTATCATGATCAAGTATGTCCATAATTGTTGTATCATTAGTAAAAGACATCTTATAATAATATGGCACCAACTTGAATTTCTCATCAGCCAATGTAATATGAACTCCTCTAAAACAATATATTCTTTGAAGTAATCATATTCTTCAGAGCATACAGTTCCTTCCATGGCATCACCCTTTCAAAAAAGTTAATAAGTACACACTTTTAACATAATATAAAACAAAATATTTAACAATTATCTCATGATAAGAGTTGTAAATACCTGTCCATCAACAAAAATCATTCTGAATGTCATATTTCCCCCAGGACGATTAGTCACAGATAACAACCTGACTAACTTTGCTTTAACGCTCCACTTACTTGCATATGGATGTAAATCAGCAAAATAGGGATATTTGATAATTCTATCACCTATTGACAATATAGATGCATATGAGCAATGTATGAATTTATAATTTTTATACAATGTATCTATAGATCTTAAGAAATTTGAAAATGAAAATATTAAGAATTTATAAAAAAAATAAAAATTGTTAAGTTTACATTATGATAAAATAGAAAAAATAAGTAATGAATTATTGTACAAAAAATATTATACAAACATATTTTGTAAGCGTAAGTTTTTTAATTATTTTTATTAAATGAAAATGAAAAAAAAAAAGATTAGATCATCCAATTTTTTGTGTAGTAAATGTAATATTTTTGATAAGATTTAGAATTTAGAGTAGTAAGTATTGTATAATTAAAGAATAAAAAAAACATAATCATTCAAATTTTGAAAAGACATTTTATTTCAATCTTCAAATGTCATCAAGAACATCACGATATACAACATTTTTTGTGTAATTTGACGGTTGGTCAACCTTATTAACAATCAATATCTTCAAGTCTGATGGTGTGGTAACACGCGATAAGGCAACATATAACTGACCATGGGAGAATACTGGATTAGGAAGGTATACACCAACTTTTTTTAAAGTGTGACATTGACTTTTGTTTATGGTCATTGCAAATGCTAATTTTATGGGAAATTGTCTTCTTTTAATCGGGACAGGTGAATGTGTGGTAGATGGTGATAAAATGGTACGTGGAATGAAGACTCCTTCCCCAATATTCGAACCCGTAATCACTCGTGCCTCAATCACTTTATCTCCCATTCTCTCAACAATAAGACGGGTGCCATTACATAGACTTTGAGATTGATTGAGATTTCTCAGTAGCACTATAGGTGCTCCCTTTTTGAGTTCAAGGCAATGACTTGGAATTCCTGGAAAATTTAATGAATGCAATAACTCTGGTGGATGCATGCCTTCATCAATGTTCTCATCCTCAATTTGGACATATCAGATTCCGCACTTAGGTATTTTCGAGATTCTCCAGGCAACATTGTTAGCATTATAACATTTAATTCATCAACATCAGCATTTTTTGGTGCTAAGATGCCACGTTCTTTCAAGTAAGAACTGTCACTATATCTAGTACTTAATTCTGGATAGATTGCATGGATCAAATCATGTAGAGCATGTGATCCATTTCTAATCAAGAACTGCTCGAATTTCAATCCAATTAGTCTCCGCCTTGATGAAAAGAAATTCGGTATTTTTCCATCACCAATCATCAATATCCAGTTAGCAAAATCCCTGAGTTGTTGACGCATTTGAATAGAAGTATCATGGGCCATAATACGCATATTGATCCTCAAATGCAACACACGACAATGATTCCAAATTAGGATTGGGGTATTGAAGCTCTCACATGGCTTGTGGGTTTAAAAGTCCATTTTCCTTAATATATAGTATAGATTACCTAATATATAAATTAAAAACATGGGATTTGACCAAGGAGTTTGAAAGAATTTAATAAGTGTTTATTTATTTATTTAAGAGGCATTTACACAATAATTACATGGGTCTCTTGGGATGCAAAAAGTAAGGAAATTAGGATTTCATTTATTGCGTTATTCATTTAA
Source organism: Camellia lanceoleosa (assembly GCA_025200525.1). NCBI lineage: Eukaryota > Viridiplantae > Streptophyta > Magnoliopsida > Ericales > Theaceae > Camellia > Camellia lanceoleosa. The sequence goes on from CM045766.1 coordinate 172,696,566, forward strand.
TAAGTGTAATTATTATAAATTAAGTGTTTATTGTAATCAATAGTGTAATTATTACAATTTTTGAACCAATCACCAATCACCAAGTCAATTTTTTTAAAAAAAAATATTAAAAAAATCAGGAAATTAGGATTGACATGTTAGAGCTTCCACAAGCCTTGGGTTTTAAAAGACCCTTTTGCTTAATATATAGATTTTATTTCTATTAATAATTCAGATAATTTTATTATTGCATAGATGAACAATTAGAAATCTCACTTTTTTAATTAATTTTGTTAAATAAAAAATTCTAACAGTGTGTTATTTATAATTTTTCAAACCACAAAAAACAATTCGTATTTTAAACAAATTTCAAGAAGTATATTTATGATTTATCTTTTATTTTATAAGACAGTTTGGACAAAACAAAGAGGATCGAAAGATATAAACAAACACAACAAATGAATGAAATTCCTCTAAATATTATGGAAAAAGCTTTGAATCCCCGGTGGGAGTACTGGGGGTTGCGTGTGATTGGTTTCCAAAAAAAAATTATTTTTTTTTATTTTTTTTATTTTATGTTTTCTACCAATCTCATCTCATGCTGTCACGTCACTGGAGTGCGACGCCTGTTGGGGGCCGGAAGCACGGCTCAAATATTATTTATGTTTGATGATAATTTATTACAGTCAGTTGGTTTAGGTGAGGTGGACACTGTACCTACTTCTTATAAGTAGTCTCCATTATTTAGGTCAAGTTTGGGAAGTTTAGAATAAGTGTACTTTTTGATTTTTTTTGTATTATGTGTAGAAAAAGTAGAGAGGAGATGTTGATTGATGTGACCCAAAAAAAATAAAAAGATAAAATAAGTGCACTTATATTGGGATGCCAAACTTGGCCTTAATATTAGCCTCCATTTGTTGTGACATTTACAGGGAAATGTGGGGTTCTAAATCCAAGGTTAGTTAACCAATTGTCTGTGGCCTATTTTTCTTCCAGAGCTAAACTGTTGGACGGACTTGGCACATCTGAAGACTACTTAATTTGACTATAGAATCTTAGCATACAGAAGTTAAAAACGGAGATGGAGAGGAAACATTTCACCCTCATGAAAACTTGAATCCAAAGCTAGTTGCGCATCAAAGGGGAAATAAATTCCCACTGAAAGCAATCAACTTCTTGGGTTACACTTGTAAGCTCTGTTCAAGATATGTTCGATCTATATAGAGGACGTTTTGTATGAATCCCAAGATTAATCAAGAAACGCATAAACTAAACTAGACACCTAATGATAAAATTTTTTGGAAATAAACTCTACCCACTAAACTATACCATCCTTCGGGTTAAATATAATTAAATTATGAAAAACTACTTAGGGCTCTTTTAGAAAGAATCAAAAAAGCTAAAAGTCAGCTTTTAATTAATTTTAGGTTGTATCATCTTTCACATTTTTTATACGTTTGTTTAAAAAAAAAAATCAAAAGAGTTAAAAAACCAACTTTTAATCATTTTTCTAAAATAATCCGATAAGTGGCATGGTTTGTCTCGAACTATCTAGTCATCTACACAAAAATAAAAAATAAATAAATAACATAGTTTTCTGTCTGTCCCAATACATTTATAAACATCAAATTTTTAAAAAAGTCTAATTTATTTCAAATTTAAATTTTAACTTCGCCGTTGTAGTTTGGTTTGTGAAATTCATCACGGGCTTATTTTCGATGATAAGGGCTGTGCATTTTCTGAGATCATCTGTATATATCATTTATTAAAAAAATTAAGTTAATTCAATAATTGTAATATTTTTATTTTATCGTATTTGTCTTTAAAAAAAATAGTCTATTTTCAAGTGACACTTGTCCAATTTTTCAGAGATAAACGCAATAAATTGAAATAATTACAATTATTGAATAGATCTAATTTTTTACAAAAATGATATACATGAATAATTTTAGGAAAAGAATTGTTTGGATTATTCTCAAATATGATAGTCAAGTAAAAATCTTTAAAAAATACTAATTATAAGAGGGGTAATAACCAATCAGTGTATGGTCATAAATTTTTTATTTTTTCAATTCATGATAAAATTTATAAATTTTAATTATTAAAATTATAAATTTTTTTCATAAATGTGTAATTATTTTTAAAAACATCATCTGATTTGCAATTTTTTCATTATCGATAACTGCCAAAAAGCGTAAGTCAAAAAAATCAATATGTGCCCCGGCTCCAAAACTCCAAATATCCGGATTCGTTATGGTCACTCCTGATTAGGGATATATGAAAAATCGAAAAAATAGATTAAATCGATCAAATCGGATCGAATCGGTCATATTTGGTCGGTGTTTTAATATGAATCGGTCTGTTCAGTTTTGAAAATTAATTTTTTTTAGTTTTCGGTTCGGTGCCGGTTTTGATATACTATACATCGATTTGCACCAAAACCGACCGAATATATTTACATATAATATATATTAAATATATAATGAATATTTTGACTCTATTTGATAGACTTGTGGTTTAGACTTATGGGATGATTGTTTTAAGTTTTGGTTTTGTTTTAATGTCAAGACTTTGATTCTAAAATTATATTTTGTTTCTAATTCTAATTCACTAAAAGCTTCAAGCCTTAGTATTTATTAATTTTTTATTTGTATTTTCGTGAATGGTTAGATTAGATATGATTAAAATTGTGTATAAATGGCTAATTTAATATTTTTATATAAATTATTTATTATACTACAAATTTAAGAAATGACTTAATTTTGAAAGTATTTAAACCGATTAAACCGCATTGAACCGAACCGTTTAAATCGGTACGGTTTGATAAAAAATTTGATCTGTATTAATTTTCAATATAATAAAACCGACATTACCGATTCAGTACAAAATTTCACGTAAACACCAATCGTCTCAAATTGATTACATCCCTACTCCTGGTACTCCAACCGCGGATATAATTCAACAAATGTGAAAAGGTTTTGAGCTGGAGTGATTTGAAAATGGAGAATTAAATTAATTTTTTTTTTATTATTTGAATTTTAACATTTTGTAAATTATTAAAAATAAAAAATTTGAGGACAATCCTACCACACCATCACTCGCCCCCAATTAGGCATTAGTTATCCAACCAAAAACCACACACAGCACAACCCTTTCATTCCTCCCTCCAAGAGCACACAAAAATGGCACTTCAGCTCTCATTGCAATTCCCCATATTACCAAAGACCTCTTCTTACCCACAAATCAAACTTACACACAAACCCATAACAATCACAAGAACCACAAAAAGAAACATCACCCAATTCACCATCAAAGCCACCACCACTGATGAAGAAAACAACAACAACAACAACAATGTTTCTGAGCCCCAAATTGTTAGTACCCAACGGAGCACTCCCAATGAGCAACAACCACAGCCCACCAACAGCTCAACCAGCGATCTGTCGGATTTGGGTTCGGAGATCAAGAAGGCGATGAAGGAGAGAGAGGGCGACGGCGGAGGTTATTTGTGGAGCGGAGTGGCGGAGGAGATAAGGGAGATCGAGTGGCCTGCTTTCGGGAAGGTGGTGGGGACCACTGGGGTGGTGCTCGGAGTCATCGCTGGCTCCAGCGTCGTTTTGCTCACTGTTAATGCCGTTCTGGCTGAGCTCTCCGACCGACTCTTCGCCGGAAGAGGACTTCAGGATTTCTTCGGATGAGGGTTGGGGTTAGGTTTTGTTACACTGAGTGACACCACAGCTGGAGTACGGTGCTCCTGATGCTCAAAATAGGACACGTCGGCAGGCTTTGTATGAGAAATTGTGAATTTGTTGGGTTGTGCAATATTATAAGCTTCAATTTCCATAACCTTTTGGCTCAATTCTTTGACCATGTTTGATTAGTTTCATGAGTGATGGAATTGGATTAGTAAGCTTTACATAAATTATGTTTAGTTAACAAAAATGACAGGACTACAAATCTCACATGTGGTAAAATTAGCATTCTCATGGAATGTGAATACTATTCAATCTGATGTGATTAACAATACAAAAGACGTGTACCGAAAAAAAATATAATAGGAAAGATTATTTTTTCTGCACTATACAAAAATAATAAAATTACTTATATAACAAGCATTTTTATGTAATTATTTAGTACTTTTAATTGGAAGCAATTTTATCAATTTGTTCAAACCAAAATGTCCTAGGAAAAGAAGAGATCACAGGCAGGCAATACTATATCTCAATCTATAATTATTGAAAAATATTATGAGACTCAAATTTTCTACTAAATAAATGACTAAATATCTCACATGGATGTGAGATTTACAAAATTACAGACTCCATACCCATATGAAACATTTGATCATTTATTTAATAAAAAAATTAATATCCCTAACATTACTCATAATTATTTAGTTACTCCTGAATGAATGAAGAATTGATTGGCACACAGGCATAGGGATGCCTGGTACATGCCCCATCAATTGCAATTAATTTGAAACTCCTACCAAGTGTAATTTATAGCTTGTTTGTGTGGCAATTGTATAATTTTTTCTTTTGTCCAATCAACAAATATTTTCTTAAATAAGGATTCAAAGAAATGTAACCGTTGTAATAATCTGCTGCATTTGATTTAAAGGATCCAACTAAACACCCGAGTCTCCAAATCATGGTACACATAACAAAAGCTTAAAAGTTCTTGGATAACATCCTCCAAAAACAAAGAAAAACACCAGGAATTCGAGAAACCTAAAAGCAAATCATTCATTCCCACCTGCAGGACCAACAAGAACTCCCTGTGCAGAGCCTTCCTTCCCAAAGACATCATCCTCAAGACTTCGGACTTTCTAATCCTAATTTTGTATTTAGCCTCGAAGTCAGCAACTTCCTTTTTCTTCTTTTCCAAGGCCTCGTTAAGTCGAGCAATTACCTCCTCAAGACCCTCTTTATTGCGCTGAACAGCTGGCAAGACCTCTTTAATTGTTCTCTCCACCAACACGCCTCCAATCATACGATAGCACCGCCTTGATGGATCAAGTGGTTTTATCGCATTCATCACCAATGAGTGCTCACTTGCTTCCATCTCTAGTTCGGTAATTTTTGAGTAAATTTGGTTGATGTCTGACCTCACGGCACCATATATGTTGGCAACTGCTTGCTCATTGATTGGTTCATTACCTTCAGCTTCAGCTTTACCAGACATGATTCTGACACAATCGGAAACAGGTCAGACTACACTCTATAGCATTCTCATCATATAAATAACACTTTTGGCAGCCAAAGTTCATGCTTATTTTAATAAAACATTTAACAAAGCTTGAGCATAGTCTTGTAAGAGAGATCCAGTCAACATGTAAGAATATTAATGAATCATCCATATGGTATCAATCAGTTTAAACACCGCATATAATGTAGCCTCGCTAACAAGGGGTTGTAGTTTTTAAGTTTTCTGCCATAGCATGCTTAAAAAAGAGCCTAAAATTCTATCCAAACCCTGTCCCAACTTGATCATGCCCAATCAACCAGACCAACCCCCCCCCCCCCAAAAAAAAAATTTTGGAAACATGCTTCATGATTTAACTCTCTTATGAAAAGCGAAAACAAGCTTAGATATACTGCCCAATCCAAACAAAACAAGCTTGAAAAGTTAGTCCTTTACTGTCCTACAAAACACCAGTATTTTGCTTTCCCAGTGTTCGAATGGGAGGAAATGACATCATTCCTTCCCCTACAGTTTTCTACCATTCAAACCCCAACAAGCAATTTGATCATAGAGAGTCTAAATCATACCAAAGCATGGGCTTACCATTATCTTCTCTCTCTTTATTTTTAGCACAAATTGGAATTTGTTCTATGATCACCATCATCAACCACAAAAACAATACAGATCAAAGAAAGAAAATAAAAACTACTCAAAATTCTGACACAACCAAGTGAGATAGAATTTATAAACTAAAAAATAAAAAATAAAAAAAAACAAGGAAAAGAGTGAATACATGATTCACCTATCTAAACAAGCAACCCAACATGTTTCCCAGTGTCCTCCCCTCCCTCAGCCCCATGCCATTTCCAAACATTCTCAAATCAAATCGAACAGTACAACATCTATTTAGATATTTGAACTCTCTCAAGATTGGGGGCCAGGAGGATGGATGTCTTGAGTGGTTATTCGTTACACCACAACATTGCTTGGATCAAATTCCACAATCAAGTTTGGTGAATTTCGCAAATATTTACCCTTATGATGGTTTCTTGAATTTCATATTAAAGCATGGCTAGATCAAATCAAACAGATTCAATTTTGATTAAAATATTTTCTTATTGAAATGATTATTAATGCTAAGAAACGTTTTAAAAGGATTTATCATCAAACCTTATGCCTCTCTCTGTTATTAAAATCTTACGATTCACGATTCAATTCGCAATTTTTGCAAAATCGATACGAATTTATAGATGAATCTATTTTGGAAGTAAATTTCTAGTGAATTGCATGATTCACAATCGATTCGCGATTCGATTCACTTTTTACAGTTAATACAATTTTTAAAACCATTGTATCTGACAAATTTTCGTCTCATTTTGTCTCCATCTTTTTAGTAAAAATGATGTAATACGACTTCTAATAGCGTTTTATACCAAAATAACTAACATAAATACATGATTTGTTGTTATTTTACTGCACATGGAGTTTTTAATGGAGTTTCTAATACATGATTTTTAGGTTTCAAAATAATAGCACATGATGTATATCACTTTAATAATTCAAGATGTTAAAAGTAGAACAATAATCTGTGAAGTTGTTGCCAAGTCTTACAAGTTCAATCCAAAATATTGACAGCTTTAGTGTATTATATTCAGAACCTACGATTGATTTTAGTGTGTTATAATTAGACCATCAGAATTTTTAAGTTTTTATTAATTAGGTTAAAGTCAAGTTCTGATAAATTTTAGTGAATACTTTGCAAATCAACGAATCACCAACTCCTATTTATATTAATTTATTCTTATAATAATCCATGTATTACTCCTATTTATATTGATTTATTCATTTTTTAAAATTTTTTGAAGAATTTATTTAAAAATAAAAACACTTTTACTAATTTAAAAACAAATTCACCCAAACATGATATTATATAGTTAATAGAGCAGAATATATTATATATATATATATATATGTATAACAAAACAATATAATGTATACAGAACTAACAGTGGTAGCAAAACAAAAGAGAGAAAGAGAAAGCATCGAGAGAAAAGATTAACGAGAGAGAGAGAGAGAGAGACTAACAGTGGTAGATCGGCACAGCAGCGGCAGTGAGAAGAGGAGATGAGATTGGCAAGGGAAGGAGAGGCTAGATCGGCCTGTGTGTGGTGGTGAGAGAGAAGCTATGATCAGTGGCGGTGAGGAGAGGCTAACGGCGGTGAGTAGAGTGAGCCGATCGGCGATGAATCTGTGTGTGCGAATCGATGAAAGGTTGTACACAGCAGCGTCGTCGTCTCTGTGTGTTTTTGTGTGTGTGAATGAGATGAAATTGAAATGTGTGAGTGGGTGTCAATTAGGTTTAATTGAGAAATTATTGCGTGTGTGTGAGTATATGTATGGTTGATATAATCTGTGGTTGGTTTGTAGTTGGTCTGTAGGTGCATAACAGGGGTTTTTTTTTATTTTTGAAACTTTGGCGGGTCGGGTCGGTCAGTTCCACCCGCCACCCGCGCCAACCCGCCTCTTCTGGTCCTCCAACCCACCCAACCCGCTTGCCAAGGTTGAAATTTTGCGCGGTTCGGTGCGGTTTAGAGCGATTCGATGCGATTTTCACGATATTATACCTGACCCTAATTATAAGCTTGAATTTCCATAACCTTTTGGCTCAATTCTTTGGCCATGTTTGATTAGTTTCATGAGTGATGGAATTGGATTAGTATGCTTTACATAAATTATGTTTAGTTAACAAAAATGATAGGACTACAAATCTCTCACATGTGGTAAAATTAGCATTCCCATGGAATGTGAATACTATTCAATCTGATGTGATTAACAATACAAAAGAATTGTACCCAAAAAAAATACAATAGGAAAGACTATTTTTTCTGCACTATACAAAAATAATAAAATTACTTATATAATAAGCGTTTTTATGTAATTATTTAGTACTTTTAATTGGAAGCAATTTTATCAATTTGTTCAAACCAAAATGTCGTAGAAAAAGAAGAGATCCCAGGCAATACTATATCTCAATCTATAATTATTGAAAAATATTATAAGGCTCAAATTTTTTACTAAATAAATGACTAAATATCTCACATGAATGTGAGATCCACAAAATTACAGACTCCATACTCATATGAAACTTTTGATCATTTATTTAATAAAAAATTTGATCTCCCTAACATTACTCATAATTATTTAGTTACTCCTGAATGAATGAAGAATAGATTGACACACAGGCATAGGGATGCCTGGTACATGCCCTATCAATTGCAATTAATTTGAAACTCCCACCAAGTGCAATTTATAGCTTGTTTGTGTGGCAATTGTATAATTTTTTCTTTTGTCCAATCAACAAATATTTTCTTAAATAAGGATTCAAAGATATGTAAACGTTGTAATAATCTACTGCATTTGATTTAAAGGATCCAACTAAACACCCGAGTCTCAAAATCATGGTACACATAACAAAAGCTTAAAAGTTCTTGGATAACATCCTCCAAAAACAAAGAAAAACACCAGGAATTCGAGAAACCTAAAAGCAAATCATTCATTCCCACTTGCAGGACCAACAAGAACTCCCTGTGCAAAACCTTCCTTCCGCCCAGCATCATCCTGCACTTCGTCAGACTTTCTAATCCTAATTTTGTATTTATTCTCGAAGTCAGCAACTTCCTTTTTCTTCTTTTCCAAGGCCTCGTTAAGTCGAGCAATTACCTCCTCAAGACCCTCCTTATTGTGCTGAACAGCTAGCAAGACCTCTTTAATTGTTCTCTCCACCAACACGCCTCCAATCATACGATAGCACCGCCTTGATGGATCAAGTGGTTTTATCGCATTCATCACCAATGAGTGCTCACTTGCTTCCATCTCTAGTTCGGTAATTTTTGAGTAAATTTGGTTGATGTCTGACCTCATGGCACCATATATGTTGGCAACTGCTTGCTCATTGATTGGTTCATTACCTTCAACTTCAGCTTTACCAGACATGATTCTGACACAATCGGAAACAGGTCAGACTACACTCTATAGCATTCTCACCATATAAATAACACTTTTGGCAGCCAAAGTTCATGCTTATTTTAATTAAAATATTTAACAAAGCTTGAGCATAGTGTTGTAAGAGAGATCCAGTCAACGTGTAAGAATATCAATGAATCATCTATATGGTATCAATCAGTTTAAACACCGCATATAATGTAGCCTTGCTAACAAGGGGTTGTAGTTTTTAAGTTTTCTGCCATAGCAAAATTTTCACTAAGAAAATGTGTTATCTATATTTTATAAGCTAATAAATGTAGAACATTGTTTGGAACCTAAATTTTTAGGTTTCAAACCACTTTTCCCCCCACCCCGCCCCCCCCATAAAACAAAAAAAAAAAAAAAAAGAAAAAAAAAAACACAAAAAGGATATCAACAAAAAAAAGAGGCTAAAATTCTATCCAAACGCTGTCCCAACTTGATCATGCCCAATCAACCAGACCACAAGTTCAGATTTTTGGAAACATGCTTCATGATTTACTCTTTTATGAAAAGTGAAGAAAAGCTTAGATATAGTGCCCAATCCAAGCAAAACAAGCTTGAAAAGTTACTCCTTTACTGTCCTACAAAATACCAGTGTTTTGCTTTCCCAGTGTTGGAATGGAAGGAAATGACATCATTCCTTCCCCTACAGTTTTCTACCATGCAAATCCCAACAAGCAATTTGATCATAGAGAGTCTAAATCATACCACAGCATGGGCTTACCATTATCTTCTCTCTCTTTATTTTTAGCACAAATTGGAATTTGTTCTATGATCACCATCATCAACCACAAAAACAATACACATCAAAGAAAGAAAATAAAAACTACTCAAAATTCTGACACAACCAAGTGAGATAGAATTTATAAAATAAAAAATAAAAAAACAAGGAAAAGAGTGAATACATGATTCACCTATCTAAACAAGCAACCTAACATGTTTCCAAGCGTCCTCCCCTCCCTCAGCCCCATGCCATTTCCAAACATTCTCAAATCAAATCGAACAGTACAACATCTATTTAGATATTTGAACTCCCCAAAGGTTGGGGGCTGAGAGGATGGATGTCTTGAGTGGTTATTCGTTACACCACGACATTGCTTGGATCAAATTCCACAATTATGTTTGGTGAATTTCGCAAATATTTACCCTTACGACGGTTTCTTGAATTTCATATTAAAGCATGGCTAGATCAAATCAAACAGATTCAATTTTGATTAAAATATTTTCTTATTGAAATGCTTGTTAATGCTAAGAAACATTTTAAAAGGATTTATCATCAAGCCTTATGCCTCTCTCTATTATCAAAATCTTACGATTCACGATTCAATTCATGATTTGATTTGCAATTTTTGCAAAATCGATACGAATTTATAGATGAATCTATTTTGAAAGTGAATTTCTAGTGAATTGCACGATTCACAATCAATTCGCGATTCGATTAACTTTTTTACGATTAATGCAATTCTTAAAACTGTTAGGTTTTTATTTTTGGCAACCCCGTTTGACAAAACTCCTTTGAGTTGTAATTTTATTCGCATTTTATTTTCGGCGAGGCTATTAGATGCTAATCCAACCCGAATTGAGCCTTGTAAAGAAGTTTGTGATGTTAATGCTTTCAAGATTGCCACTTCGCTGATTATGACAGGGGTCGAGCTGCCCTGTCAACTCGCGGCCCGAAGCAAAATGCAAAAATGCATTCAAAGTTGCCTGTCCGATCATGTTATACTTTTCCAGTTTTTCCAGTTTTGGCCTTCCCGCTCAAGCAATGAAAGTGGCGCTCGAGCAGGGTTTGCAAGTTTACAGCATCTCTGCTATGCCTGAAAAAGTACTGGATGGTGTGATTTTGCGCTCGAACGGGGAGCCTATATGAAATCACAAAATATGAAGTCTCCGCCGGCGGAAGACCCACTTCGAGCGGACGCGCAATCCTGATTTCAGTTCGTTAAGGAGTTGGTTTTCTTCTGAAATTAGGATTGCTTTGGTTTTCTGTAAATACTTGGTTTTCTCCCAAAGCTAAATGTACTTCTCCAGATCTTTTTTTTGGATCTTAAGGTTTATATCTGGAGATATTTTGCTAGATTCTTTGATGTTTTTATTGAGTATTCAACTCATGGTTTAAAGAGAGTACATCAAAGGTTTGGTTTGTTATACACAAGAGAGAGAGTTGTTCTTCGGTGGATTCTGAAGAATTTGAGCCTGAAGCTTCGGTGGATTTTGGAGTGGCTCATTGGAAAGACAATTTCGAGGTGAAGATGGGGTTGGAAGAGGCACATAGAGGTTGGTTCAATTAGGCGTTGTGGATTCGCTAGGTAATTGAGAGTATACCTGTGTAATTCCTTTATATCTTCTTAGTGGATTGTTTTGTGGCTGTTGCCCGTGATTTTTTTATCACAGTTGGAGATGTCCAATTGTGGTTTTTCCACGTAAAAATCGTTGTGTCGATTTGTCTTGATTGTTTGGTTAGGATTGTTTTTTACTGCTTATGATTGATACATAATCATAAATCAACATCTAGGGTTTCTAAATTTTTCAAAAACCATTATATCCGACATATTTTCGTCTCATTTTTCCTTCATCTTTTTAGTGAAAATGACATAATACGACTTCTAATAGCATTTTATACCAAAATAACTAACATAAATACATGATTTGTTGTTATTTTACTGCACATGGAGTTTCTAATAGGATCCAATTAGATTCAGCCTAACCTAACATGTTTTTAACCTTTATTATGAGTTTTTTCCTTTTAAAAAATAATAATATATCTTCTAAAGATATTTAAGATTAAAGTAATTTACACCATGAATTATCTATTACTATTTTATTAAATTAAATTAGTTGAATATTATACGGGTGAGGTTAGTTATACTTTTTATAATGTTTCAGGCTTTAAATAAAATATCCTAAATAATTTTTTCTTATTATTTGGTCGTTGTTACTCAGAAAAATATGTACGCTTATTGTCCAAATATCAATATTGTTGTTAAATTATTGTTACTTTGGAAATTGAGGGTTTATCTTTATTTACTGTCTTTATTAAAAATGGTTGATAAGAAATATCTAAAATATAGAAAGTAAGATGGTGATCTTACATAGGAATATTTGTAGATTTTTTACTTATTAAACTATGTGATTATTATTCAAAACAACATTTTCATTGATTTAAGTCTAAATATTTCATATTCATAAGATATATTTAACATCCAAGTGTGCAGTTATATCTTTTAAGTAATTTAGAGAAAGTGACTGAAGTTTTACAATTCATGATTCGATTCAATTTGATTCGCGATTTGGTATAAGGCCATCGATTCACAATTCGAATTCCGATTTAACAACTATGCCTAAGACCAATTCCACACTGCTTGAAGGCCTTACTGCCTAACTTGATGCTTTTTGCCTTTTCAAAATCCCAATAATGTTTTCAAACACTTGCACAAGTATGTTAAAAAAAAATTCTGGAATTTGTGCATTACAAGGAATCACACAAGTTACTTATCAACACAAAATAAACTAGCAACAATAAAAAGATGGAAATTCTCATTAGATCAGTCTTGGTCCTATCTTTAAAAAAAAAAATTCAAAGCATTGCTAAAGTAGCATCAACTAGAAATACTTTGCGCACAACTAACTTGCAGTGAAAAAAGGAAAGTTAGTTTATGCGGAAACCATGTACAACACACATTCGACTCAATACTTTGTTATGAAAATAAGTTTGGGGATTGGCAACAGTGACTAACAAACTAAATATGTAATGGATTTACATGTTTGGGGTGGGAATTTTCAAGCCACCCCATCAAACTGAATGAAAAAGTATATAGAGATAGGATCTTGGAAACAATCTAATCTTCTAATTATCATTTGAGGTCAATCTAAAATATAGTTACTAATTTTATTTTGTTTTATTTTTTATATAAATTACCTAAGAAACCTGAATTTTCTTCTAATATTTTTGTTTATTTATAAAATAAAAAATATAACATAAATACACAAATCACAATTTAATAATATTACTTGGAATATAGGGTTAAGAGAATGACACATAAGTTTTATAACTTATAACAATCCAAAGCAAATAACTTATATTTTTATTCATTGAATCCATTATCCTAAAATTGTTGAACAATACTTTTGACAAGCAAAAGCCATCTAAAAATCTATCAAATTTAGAAGTTAGAAATTAGAATTACAATCATGGTAATGAAAGAAATCAAAGCATCCTACTAAAAGCAATTCATATTACATGAATAAAGAGCACAATCAAGATCCAAACTCTTAAAATTGAAGTAAAATAATAAATAATTGTAATGACCCAAATTTTTTTTATAAAAATAGTCAGTGCATAATTTAATTGAGCCAATTTTTGAATTTGATTGTGGTGTAAATTCTATGCAAAAACAATTCGGTTTTGTATTTTTTAAAAATAGTTTCCGATCTTAGAAAATTATGAAATTTTTATATGTTGTTCCCATATGAATCTAGCACATTGGATAAAAATTTCAGAATTAAATGATGAGTATTTATTTTATGAAAATTCACGGACTGATTGGTGTTCAGTTTAATTTATAGCAGAATTTTGTTATTTAATTTTGAATGTTTAGACCATGATTTGAGATAAATTTGTTGAGTCTATTTTGGTATATAATAACCCCGACCCTGATTAGCGCTAATTGGGACTTAATTATGTCTAATATTAATTAAGGGAAAAATCTGGAATTTAATTGCATGTGCATTTCATGCCTTATGTGTTTTTATCTGTTCGGTGTCGGAATATCTGTCGTGTTCTAAACTTTAATTCGCAAATTGGAAGCCTTATCGGCACCCGATTCTGAAATTGATTGGAGTTTTAGACTAGTTAGATCTTATGTGGATTAATGGTAGGTTCAATTAAAATTCGATTTGGAATGTTTAAATCTGATTAAATAACATTTTAATAATGAACCTAGCTTAATTACGGAACTGCCATTGAATGGTCAATGTTAGTCTTGTTCTTAGCTCATAGACTTCAACAAAACATCTCCTTCAGCCAATTTGGAGAGATCAACGGCTAGAGAGAGAGAAGAGAAGAAAAAACTTGAGTTCAACAAGTTCTAGCTTGGAATTAGAGGAGATTGTAGGCAACTTGGAAGAACTAAGCTTCTAAGCTTAACATTTGAGAGTTAAGGTAGGAATTCATCTTTCCATTCATACAATTGAGCAAGTTTCTGCATGTCTCCTAACTCATTGAAGATTGGAGTGTAGAATTGGCTTGAATTGTTGAATTGAAGCCTAGTTCATGCATGCATGTACATGTTCTTGGCATATGAAGTTGTTTTGTATCAAATTTCTACATGCATGTGCATGTTTTTGCTAAAGCTCATGAATTCATCATGTTTTTCCAGAAAATTTACCATTGGATCATGTTTTGAAGCTTTGAAATATATTTGAATTCAAAAATGTTGGATTACACTTTGTTCTTGAAGATTTATGGAAATGGTGCTCAAATGGACTCACTCTTGGGCAATGATTTTACAAATTGAGCTTTAAATCATGTTATTTTATGTGTTTACAATTGCTTTTCCAGAAATGGGCCCAAGAGGATCGATTTTGGTGTGTCAAAACTTGATTTTGAGCTTGGAACTCGAATCTGGAATTTCCAGATTCGATCGTCTTCGGCGGAGTGGTAGCGCTTCAGCGGAGAAATCAAGCTCCCAGTACTTTGAACTGCTTCACAGTCCGCTCGAGCGGAGTGATGCGCGCTCGAGCGGATATTTCGAGCATCCAGTATATTTTTACAGTCCGCTAGAGCGTGGAACGTTTTTGCCTGTCCGCTCGAGCGGGGAAACCTGAGCTCGAGCGGAAATCTGTTCTTCTGAAAATGTTTCTAAGGCATTCTTTTGCATTCCCATTCCATCCTAGGCATTCCTAGGCCATGATTAGGACTCCTTAATAAGGATAAGAGGTTAGGTACACACTTAGAATCGGGAATGTAGGTTTTGTACCATTGGAGTGCATGTTTCAAAGTGTGTACCCGTGATGTGTATTGTAGGTCACGTGCCGCCGTCGGTTGGATCTCTTTGACTCCGTTTATCTGTATCAACGCCCACTGTGAGTAATAACTTTGTAAAGTTATGTTCAATGTTATGTATTTTCAGTATACTATGATACGAAATGATTGATTCTTGAAAAGCTATGATATGTTGGAAATGAATGAATGAATGTCCAATTTTCTGAAAAGTATTTGTGGCACCCTTAGTCCGGATGGCCCTCGCCCGGGGGTAACAATACCGTGGCATGAGGCCCTCGCCTGGGGGATATAATACCATGGCATGAGGCCCTCGCCTGGGGGATATAATACCATGGCATGAGGTCCTCGCCCGGGGGATATAATATCGTGGCATGAGGCCCTCGCCCGGGGGATACAATACCGTGGCTACTTGCACGCAAGATATGGACCTTTACGGCTGTTGGTACCAACTCTGTCTGTGGTCTCTAGACCAATCTGATCTGTTAGCTAATGGGTGTACCACATATGATCTTATGCAAAATCTGAATATGAAAATGTATCTGAATCTGTTTCTGATTTGAAATCTGCAGATGCATAAGACTTTATTTCTGATAAGATTATGTTTCTGATATAAACTCTGATTTCTAACTCTGTGATGGACATCATTCATTAAACTCTTTACTCTGTTATTATTCACTGGGCTTTCGCTCACAGTTTACTATATATATATGTAGGTGAGCCGGCACTGGACCCTGGCCAGAGTTGATGGCCCTCTGTTCTGTTTTTGTGTTGGTCAAGCCACCTGTCGCGCCTCCCGAGGAGGTTCCGTTGGAAGCCTGTTGTTTGGGCAGTTTTGCACATCATGCTAGTTGATGGTTATGTTTTGTAATGTCGGATCCTGGGGCATACTTATGTAAATATCTTGTACATATTGGTGTACTTTGACTAGCATGTTATGTATATAAATAAGTTTTTAAATTTTCTGTCTCATGTACGTCATCACAGCTCATTGGACCTTGTTTACTTTCTGTATTTGCTTCCGCCGCCCCTTATTATTTGTTATTCTGTTTGGAGGCCGTAGGTAATCCCCGGATTACTGGCCGGTTACGTCGCCGAACCTATAGGGGCGGGTTTGGGTCGTGACATCTTCCTCGTCCGGAGCCAGAGGGCTTCGCAGGAGATGAAGTTATCGCAAGATTGGAGAGTGGTCTATTCGCCCAGCAGAGACGTTGAGTGAGAAGAAGAAGAAGAAGAAGAAGAAAATGATGAGAGTAGAAGCCCTACCCAAACCTGGAGAAGTGGGCTTTTCGCTGTCGCTGCGTTTTCGAGTCGAGAGAGAGTCAAGACTCTCGGAGATTAGCCCTAATTTTTTCTTATTATTTGGTCGTTGTTACTTAAAAAAATATGTACGCTTATTGTCCAAATATCAATATTATTGTTAAATTATTATTATTTTGGAAATTAAGGGTTTATGTGTATTTACTGTCTTTATTAAGAATGGTTGATAAGAAATATCTAAAAAATAGAAGGTAAGATGGTGATCTTACATAGAAATATTTGTAAATTTTTTACCTATTAAACTATGTGATCATCATTCAAAACAACATTTTCATTGATTTACGTCTAAATATTTCATATTCATAAAATATATTTAACATCCAAGTGTGTAGTTATATCTTTTAAGTAATTTAGAGAAAGTGACTGAATTTTTACAATTTACGATTCAATTCGATTTGATTCGCGATTTGTATGAGGCAATTTCGATTCACGATTCGAATTCCGATTTAACAACTATGCCAAAGACCAATTCCACACTGCTTGAAGGCTTTACTGCCCAACCTGATGCTTTTTGCCTTTTCAAAATCCCAATAATATTTTCAAACACTTGCACGAGTATGTTAAAAAAAAATTTTGGAATTTGTGCATTACAAGGAATCACACAAGTTACTTATCAACACAAAATAAACTAGCAACAATAAAAAGATGGAAATTCTCATTAAATTAGTCTTGGTCCTATCTTTAAAAAAAAAATTCAAAGCATTGCTAAAGTAGCATCAACTATAAATACATTGCGCACAACTAACTTGCAGTGAAAAAAAGAAAGTTAGTTGATGCGGAAACCATGTAGAACACATTCGACTCAATACTTTGTTATGAAAATAAGTTTGGGGATTGGCAACTGTGACTAATAAACTAAATATGTAATGGATTTACATGTTTGGAGTGGGAATTTTCAAGCCACCCCATCAAACTGAATGAAAAAGTATATAGAGATAGGATTTTGGGAACAATCTAGTCTTCTAATTATCATTTGAGGTTAATCTAAAATATAGTTACTAATTTTATTTTATTTTATTTTTTCATATAAATTACCTAAGAAACCTGAATTTTCTTCTAATATTTTTGTTTATTTATAAAATAAAAAATATAACATAAATACACAAATCACAATTTAATAATATTACTTGGAATATAGGGTTAAGAGAATGACACATAAGTTTTATAACTTATAACAATCCAAAGCAAATAACTTATACTTTTTATTCATTGAATCCATTATCCTAAAATTGTTGAACAATACTTTTGACAAGCAAAAGCCATCTAAAAATCTATCAAATTTAGAAGTTAAAAATTAGAACTACAATCATGGTAATGAAAGAAATCAAAGCATCCTACTAAAAGCAATTCATATTACATGAATAAAGAGCACAATCAAAATCCAAACTCTTAAAATTGAAGTAAAATAATAAATAATTGTAATAACCCAGATTTTTTTTTTAAAAATAGCCAGTGCATAATTTAATTGAGCCAATTTTTTAATTTAATTGTGGTGTAAATTCTATGCGAAAACAGTTCGGTTTTGTATTTTTTAAAAATAGTTTTCAATCTCAAAAAATTATGAAATTTTTATATGTTGTTCCCATATGAGTCTAGCACATTGGATATAAATTTCAGAATTAAATGATGAGTATTTATTTTATGAAAATTCACGGACTGATTGGTGTTCAATTTAATTTATAGCAGAATTTTGTTATTTAATTTTGAATGTTTAGACCATGACTTGAGATAAATTTGTTGAGTCTATTTGGTGTATAATTGGGCCCTATTTGGCTTATGGGTAAAAATTTAATTCAGGACCCATGGCTTAGATTTAATTTAATTTGAGTTTGTTTAATGACTCATGTTTAACTGTTTGGTCATTTTTAATTATGTGATTGATAGTAACCACCTTGGGAGTTGTTATTATTTATTATATAGGATTATAATAAATATTTGATAGATGATTTTATGGTGTGTCCCATATGGTGAAAAATTATATGTTTTTGTAGTGAATAAATTGAGTATATATTTTGTGGTGTACAAAAATATTATATTTTGTGGTGAGAAAAATTATATCATTTTATAATTTATATTATAAAATTTTGAGGTATTATTACAAAAATTATATTTTTGGAAAAAAATCAAGCTTTGGGAGACGCACCCATGTGGGTGGGCCCCCTTTTGTCTCCTCGACCCTCCTCATGGTCGGTCCCTCCTCGCGGTCGGCCCTCCTTACGGTTGGTCACCCCTCTCGGTCGGCCTTCAACCTGCCGATCTCCAACAACCTTAATTTTCTTCATTATTCCCTTCGTTGGACTAAAGTTGTACTTGGGAATGGGGGACTACTGACATGGGTAAGCCTATAAAGGTTATAGTCCACTATGAACAACCCAAGCTTGCCACTTAGGGCCCAACGCATAATTCAACTGATGAGGCCCAACATAGATGGAAGTCAACATGGCATCAAGAACCAATGATATTCAGACACGTGGCTGGTGAAGGACAAGCCACATAAGCAGCCAAAGATCCTGCAAAGTTATTGCCACTGCACATCGCCATTAATGAAGCCCTCACACAGGGTTTAAAAATGCGGTGTTACGTAACGGTTTCGGCGATAGGCACCACGCGTTACCCCCGATTTTGCGGTGTGATTGAAATTCACAGGTGTATCGACCGTTACGGCCGACGAAGCGGTCGTAACAGTGGCGTAACGGCTGTAACGGCCCGTTACACCCATTACAGGGCTTTTTTCGCTTATTATTTTCAAAAAAAAAGCAAAAGAAATAAGGATGGTTCAAATGCGGATGGTTCAAACAAAAGAAAAAAACAAAAAAACAAAAGATGTGGTACATACCTTTATTATTCAATATCAATCACTGGTTCAAATGCTTTGCTCTTTTGTCTTTGCAGCACTGGTTCAATTACTTTTCTCTTTTGTCTTTACAGCACATGAACCACTTCAAGGTGAGGTGTATCCATTCACAAATTTTTAGATCTGAAATACGGATGATATGAGTGAGAAATAGAGAGAGAGAAGAGAGAAGAGAGAAGAGGGAAGAGGGAAGAGGGAGGAGATGAACCTGTGTTGAATCTTCAAGGCTGCCTCTATTCTGTATTGAAATCAATGACTCTCCGGCTGCCCCTTTGTTCTTCAACACAAAATTTAAGTCCGCCTCGATCGCTTACGTCTTCAACCAAGTGTCGCTTCTTGGGAAGATCTGAGTTCATCTCCTCTGATTTGTTTACGTCTTTTTTTATTTTGTTTTCTTTGTTCAGTTTCCTGGGGAAGATACACCCTTGGGAAGGTATATAAATTATATAATATAATATAGCATTTCTGTGCATTTCTGTTTACTTCTTTTTTTTATTTTATTTTTGTTTGTGCAGCTTCCTGGGAAAGATACACCCTTGAGAAGGTATATAAATTATATAATATAATATAGCATTTGTTTATTTTATTTTATTTTATTTTTGTTTGTGCAACTTCCTGGGGAAGATACACCCGTGGTCTGACAAATTTTATTTTTTTTATTATTTTTTTTTTAACAATGATTTTCAGACTTTAAATTTTGTAAAACTTACAAAATTTATGTGATATATTTAAAGCTATGCATTTATTTTTAGTATTTTTATATAATAATTAGTGATTAATTTTTTTTAAATATATATATATATATATCTAGAGCTATGCATTTATTTTTAGTATTTTATATATAATAATTAGTGATTGATTTTTTTTATAATATCTAAAAATCATAACACCTATAATTATATTAATACATTTTATATATGTCAGTTTTTATTGATTTTTTTTTCTTGTAGGTTATTCAAAAAGATAACAAATACTCAAGTGATTGAAGCCCAAAAAACAATTATGTAAGAATTTTTTTCTTTATAATTTATTTTTTAATTTTTATATGATTACATTAGCATGTAAACTCCAAATGTATAAATAGTTGTTGCAATTTTTTTTATAATCATTTCATTTAATATTTAATTATAAATATTTTTTATTTCGTTATTGTGATGTGTTGTAACAACAATGTTGAAGTCACTATTTTTTTTTTAAATATCTTTTCAAAAGAAAAAAAAAAATCAATACCTCAAAAAAAAATTCTTTATAATTTATTTTTTAATTTTTATATGATTATATTAGCATGTAAACTCCAAATATATAAATAGTGGTTGCATTTTTTTTATAATCATTTCATTTAATATTTAATTATAAATATTTTTTTATTTTGTTATTACAACACTGTTAAAGGCATAATTTTATTTTTTTTAAAAATGTCTTTTTTTAAAAAAAAAATCAATACCTCAAAAAAAATTATTTATAATTCATTTTTTAATTTTTATATGATTACATTAGCATGTAAAATCGAAATGTATAAATAGTGGTTGCATTTTTTATAACTATTTTATTTAATATTTAATTTGAAATATTTTTTTAAAAAATTTTGTTACTGTAATGTGTTGTGACAACAAATTTGATAGCACAAATTTATTTATTTTTTAAAAAAATGTCTTTCTATAAAATAAAAAAATAAAAATAAAAACAATAGCTCAATCAATGCCATGAAAAATGTCTTTATTCCTAATTACATTAGCATGTAAAATCCAAATGTATAAATAGTGGTTGAATTTTTTTTATAATCATTTCATTTAACATTTAATTATAAATATTTTTTATTTTTTTTATTGTAGTGTTGTGATAACAATTTTTTTTTAATGACAAAATTTGTTGTGACAACAATTTTTATGGCAAAATTTTCTTTTTTTAAAAATAGTTTTATAATTTATTTTTTAATTTTTATATGATTACATTGACATGTAAAATCCAAATGTATAATAGTGGTTGCATTTTTTTATAATTATTTTATTTAGTATTTAATTTTAAATATTTTTTTACAATCACGTCATTTAAAAAATGTATCAATGATGCAGAATTTAAATTCAAATTCAAAAATGCCACGACAAAAGGGTGCCAATGATGAACCCCCAAGTGATAATATTGGTTGGAAATTTGGAACTCAAGTTGAAGGCACTAGGTATCATATTATTTGCAAATTTTGTGGACATCACATTAAAGGTGGGATTACGCATTTCAAACAACATTTAGCACATCAAACAGGACAAGTGCATTCTTGTCCTAATGTTAGTAGAGACGTGAGGCAAGAAATGATAAAACATTTACAAAATAAGAAAATGAGTAAAGCAGACAAGCAAAAGAGAAAAGCTGAATTGGAAGCACATATTAGGGGAGATGATCTCTATGATAAAAATAAAGGGGGAGATTTTGTAGATCTTCGAGATGATGACTCTGACTCTGATCCAGAGATGATCAGGGCTAGACAAGCAAGTATTCGTTCACAACAACAATGGGAGGAAATGCAACAATTTAGACGAGGTGTTGCAGGTCATGGATCACAATACGATACAGGTGGTAGTTCTGGTGCAAGGGGTAGTGCTCAAAGAATGCCAAAAGGGTCAGGTATTGCTAATGTTTTTCGTCGATCACAATCTATGCGTGAAATTGGTGGGAGTGGACGTAATTGGATTAAGCCCAATGCTCCTGAAGCAAGGTTGAGGGCAATAGATGTAGAACTCCAAAAGAGCAAGAGTACAAAGCAGCGAAAAATCTCTACAATGAATTTACAAAAGTTAAAAGAGAAATTGGGACAGGCAGTGTCCAAGTTTATACTCTATAATCGTATTCCATTCAATGCAGTTGATTCAGAGTATACACAACCCATGCTTGATGTTGCTGCTGAAGTAGGGCCAGGAGTAAAGGGTCCTAGTGCTTATGAAGTTTCTGAAGTATATTTGGGCATAGAGCATAATGAAATGACAGAATAGATAGGATCATTCAAGGAAATTTGGGCAGAGAGAGGTGTATCCATCATGTGTGATGGTTGGAGCAGTCTAACTCGGCAACACATCATCAACTTCTTAGTGTACTGCAATAGAGGTACTATATTTCACAAATCAATTGATGTCTCCAATATTATTAGTAGGACTGCTGAATATTATTTTGGGTTGTTAGATAAAGTTGTTGATGAAATTGGAGAACAATACGTTGTTCAAGTGGTAACTGATAATGAACCTGCATTGAAAGCTGCTAGTAAAATGTTAATGAGAAAAAGGAAACATTTATATTGGACAGCTTGTTCAGCATATTGTATCGATCTCATGCTAAAAGACATAACCAATAAGAAAAGTGTAGCAAAGGTGATTGAAGATGGTAAAACCATCACCAATTTCATTTATAATAGTGGATGGGTGTTGGATTTAATGAGAAAATTCACTAGAGGTAGAGAATTGATTCGACCTGTCATCACTCGATTTGCTACAAATTTTATTGCCATTGAGAGTATTGTTAGATATAAACAACAATTGAGAGCTATGTTTAATAGTGATGAGTGGAAGAATTCTAGATGGGGGAAGGCAAAGACTGGGCAACCTTACAATGTGAAAAAAATTATTTTGGGAAAGGAGTTTTGGCAGAAAGCAACAGAGCTTTGTAAAGTTCATGAGCCCCTAGTCAGAGTATTGAGGTTGGTTGATGGGGATGAGAAGCCAACAATGGGTTTTATGTATGAAGCTATAGATAGAGCAAAGTTGGCAATTAAAAGAGATTGTCGCTACTACACCGAGTATTGGAAAATTATTGATACTCGATGGTCTTTTCAATTGTATCAAGATTTGCATGCAGCTGGTAAGTGTTACGATTTCAATTATAAAATGTATATTTATTTACAATTATTAATTGTCTTCTTATTTTTGAAGGATATTTTTTAAATCCTCAATTCCAATATAGTGTTACCTCATCCAATGAAATGATAAGAGAAGTGATGGATGGACTTAAAAAAGTAATCACCAAACTGGAGCCTAATATGGATGCTCAAGTGAAAGCAACAAATCAAGTACGTACCAATTATTTAAATTTTAATAGTAATAATCTACTTTTGCAAATGTTACTTGTAATGATTGTCCAAATTGTAGTTGTTGCTGTTTCGAGATAAACATGAAACTTTTGGTACTCCTTTAGCACAAAGAGCATAGAAACAATCAAATCCAGGTTTTATTTTCAAAATTACAAATTTACAATATATAAATACTTAAATAATTTTTTATCATATTTTGACTTATGTCTAATGTAATGCAATTTTGTGCAGCTGAGTGGTGGATTATTCATGACAGTTGTGCTCCTGAACTTCAAAAAATAGCTGTGAAAGTATTAAGTCAAACCACCACATCATCTCACTGTGAACGTAATTGGAGTACTTTTAGTCTCATCCATACGAAGACGAGGAATATATTGAAATATAAGAAAATTCAAAGATTAGTCTTCATCACCTACAACATGAGATTAAAATTGAGACACGTTAAAAGAAGCAGCCAAGAGGAGATTGATAGGAGTTTTAATCCTATTAACTTGGATTACATATTTGAAGAAGATGATCCAATAAGTCTATGGATAGAAGAAAGGGAAAATCCTTTACTAGATGGTGTGGATAATTCTGAATGGCTTGATTTGGTCTCAGATGATGATGGTGGTGGTGGCAATGACAGCAATGGCGATGGCGGCGATGGCAGCGATGGAAACGATGGTGGTGACACCCATAGATATCAAGCTCGACGCACTTCTCAAAGCTCAACTCCTACTCCAACTCAAAGTGATAATAGTGGTGGTTTAACACCATCTAATGGAGGAGGAGGTGATGATGGTGATGGTGAAGGCACTTCTCACGATGACGGTGGTGGTGGCGGCGGTGACAATGGTGGTGATGGCGGTAATGGTACTAGTTTTGGTGCAAGAAGTGAAGATTTTATTGGAAGATTTGGATTATGTGATGTTGGGGAACATTATGATATTGGAGAACCTGTTGCACCTTTACCCCAACTACTTAGGAGATTTCGTGGTAGTGATACATGTAGGAATGAAAGAAGAATAAGAAATAGAGAACAACAGCTTGATTCATCTGATAGTAGCCATAGTTATCCATATCACCCTTACCCATCCTATAGCAGTGATAGCCAGAGCTATCCTTACCCACCTCAACAAAATTATCCTTGGCCCCCTTAACAACATGGTCCTGTAGGATACGGTTTGCCAAATTATCAACAAGCCCAACAAGAGTATGTTGATCCTTTTTTGGGAAGGTATCCATTTTCTCTCCCAATGCACGAAACAGAAAGGGATGACATGATGAGCACATTTACTCATATATTTCCTACCGGATAGGGTGAAGGTAGTAGTAATCAAGCCCAACAATCTGATTCCCAAGATGCACCACGTCACTCATTTTGGTGGGGTGAAGGTAGCAGCAACAATCAAGCTCAACAATCTGAATCCCAAGATGCACCACATCACTCATTTTGGTGGTGACATTATGTAATTTTAGTAGTAACATTATGTAAAATGTACTCTCTGTTATTTGTGATTTATGCTATGATGTTATGTACTTTGTCAAGTTCTTCCATTAAGGATGTATACTTTTTTAAAACTATTTGAGTTAAAATGTACATATGCCTCCACAAGTATAATAATTAAAAATAATTTTATACATCTAAGTCCAATAAAAGAAAATTTTGCCACAAGTGTAATATGGATTTATGACATATAAAGTCATTAATTATTGAAATAAAATGTAAAAAAAAACATTTTCTAGTGATTTAAAAATATGAAATATATTGAAACATACTTAAAAATTATGAAAAATTTATCAAAATTTATTTTAAAACCCAATAAATATGATTCTAAAAAAAAATATATGCATATCGGTAAGTTTTTTGCAAATTGTGAGAAAAAAAAAATTTCACAGTTCCGGTAATCGCAACCATTACGCTATGGCCTTTACACCCCGCAACCGCAACCGCGTCACCGCTACCGTTACGGCGACCGCAACCGCTTTTCAGAACCTTGCCCTCACAGCATTTATTGCGATAATCCCTCTCCGTCAGGACAGAACGGCTTCACCATGAATAAGGTAAGCCAGAGCATAGACTTTCGGCCAAGGTGAGAAGTCGGAAGGGACAACGAAATGATTACCAGAGGATATAAGTGGGACGTCGAAGAGAGGAAGAAGGTTAAGCTTTTCTATCTCTAATCTACACACTCCATCTTCTCTCTCTAACTTGCTCGTCAGAGGGTTTGCTAGGGGACTCCCCGTTCCCCGTTGAACTCTTGTGCAGGTCTTCTAGTGGGCTTGGTCATTCGGACATAGACCTGAGGAGCGTAGATCAGTTCGACCCGTTCCACCTGGAACGAACTGTATCATCATATGTTATTTCTCATATTTATTCCGCATATGAGTTATCTTTATTGTATTATTTTGGGGGCATTACAATAAGTCACAAATATAAAGCATTAAAGTTTACTAAAAGATCCAAAATTCCAATCTTAAACACGTCAACTAAAGAAAGAAAACTATGTAAAAACAAACTAAAAAGATAATATATTTTTTCCATTTTTGCCAGAAGAAAAGAAAACATACATGTACAAGTAGAAGAAAATAAACTACAAGCACACACCCAAACCATTGTCAGTCTCTTAGCCCATCATACAACGATATACAACAATCAAAGAAAGCTTCGATATGTGAATTCAACCCAAAAAATAAAACATGATTACAACCACAATCACTAGATCAAAAAATTAAATTGAGCAGAAGTGAACACATCTGAGAAACAGAATCCAGTTAAATTATGAAAATTTAGGGAGGATAGAGTGGTGGCAGAGAGGAGGAGAGTGGTTACCTAGACTAGAGTGCTCTTCCTCGGCCGAAGCCGGAGAGCTTCGCAGCAGATGAAGTTATCGCTAGATTGGAGAGTTGTCTGTTCGCCCAGTAGAGACGTTGAGTGAGAAGAAGAAGAAGAAGAAGAAGAAGAAGAAGAAAATGAGGATAGTAGAAGCCCTACCTGAACCTGGAGAAGTGGGCTTTTTGCTGTCGCTGCGTCTTCGAGTCGAGAGAGAGTCAAGACTCTCGGAGATTAGCCCTAATTTTTTCTTATTATTTGGTCGTTGTTACTCAAAAAAATATGTACGCTTATTGTCCAAATATCAATATTATTGTTAAATTATTATTACTTTGGAAATTAAGGGTTTATCTTTATTTACTGTCTTTATTAAGAATGGTTGATAAAAAATATCTAAAAAATAGAAGGTAAGATGGTGATCTTACATAGAAATATTTGTAAATTTTTTACCTATTAAACTATGTGATCATCATTCAAAACAACATTTTCATTGATTTAAGTCTAAATATTTCATATTCATAAGATATATTTAACATCCAAGTGTGTAGTTATATCTTTTAAGTAATTTAGAGAAAGTGACTGAATTTTTACAATTCACGATTCAATTCGATTTGATTCGCGATTTGTATGAGGCAATTTCGATTCACGATTCAAATTCCGATTTAACAACTATGCCAAAGACCAATTCCACACTGCTTGAAGGCCTTACTGCCCAACTTGATCCTTTTTGCCTTTTCAAAATCCCAATAATATTTTCAAACACTTGCACGAGTATGTTAAAAAAAAATTCTGGAATTTGTGCATTACAAGGAATCACACAAGTTACTTATCAACACAAAATAAACTAGCAACAATAAAAAGATGGAAATTCTCATTAGATCAGTCTTGGTCCTATCTTTAAAAAAAAAATTCAAAGCATTGCTAAAGTAGCATCAACTATAAATACATTGCGCACAACTAACTTGCAGTGAAAAAACGAAAGTTAGTTGATGCGTAAACCATGTAGAACACATTCGACTCAATACTTTGTTATGAAAATAAGTTTGGGGATTGGCAACTGTGACTAACAAACTAAATATGTAATGGATTTACATGTTTGGGGTAGGGATTTTCAAGCCACCCCATCAAACTGAATGAAAAAGTATATAGATGAAAATCTATGTGATTCGTGATTAGATAAAGATTAAAATATTCCAAATCCCAAAAATTCCAAAACACTCAATCTAAAATCATCAAGCACTTACGAGAGTGATTTTAGTTTGTTTGTTTTTAGGAATAAATAATAAATCAACACAAATGATTTTTTACGTGGAAAAACCACAATTGAAGAACCTTCAATTGTAATAAAAAACCACGGGCGAACCGCCACTAATCAATCCACTACAGAAGGACTACAAGGTTACAAAGAAACTATACAAATTACCCAACTCAGTCAATTTGTCTCTGAATCTTCTGTAACTCTTTCACCACGCCTTCGTCACGGAACTGATTCTGAAGTTGATTCCACTCCACAACTTCACTTGTCGAATTAACGACTACGTAAAGAATCAAACGCCTTTTGAAACTTTACGTGTTGATCTTCGGATTCCACCAAAGGGAACACTCTTGAATATGTAGTATCAAACTCTTTGATGTACGAATCTTAACTCATAAGTTTTAGAACTCTCTCAAGAACATCAAAGAAAACTCACAAGAACTCAGAAGCAAACTTCACACAAAACCCTAGGACTCTTCAACAAGATCTAGGAAAAGTAATCCTTGAAAAAGACCCAATCTGCGAATTTATAGAAACTGTCATCGCGCGGTCCGCTCGAGCGTGGGTCTTCCCGCTCGAGCGGAGACTTCAAAATTTGTGATTCATATAGCCTTCCCGCTCGAGCGTCCATTGCCCCGCTCGAGCGGGGAATCACCCCATCCAGTATCTTGTCAGTCTGCGCAGAAATGCTGAGGGCTTGCAATCCCCGCTCGAGCGTTACTTTCCCCGCTCGAGCGGGGAGACCAAAATAGAGAAAATCTGGAAAACTTTATGCAATACAAACTTGGTTTTTAATCCATGGATTTTGACAATAAAAGGTCCTAACAATAGAGATAGGATCTTGGGAACAATCTAGTCTTCAAATTATCATTTGAGGTCAATCTAAAATATAGTTACTAATTTTATTTTATTTTATTTATATAAATTACCTAAGAAACCTGAATTTTCTTCTAATATTTTTGTTTATTTATAAAATAAAAAATATAACATAAATACACAAATCACAATTTAATAATATTACTTAGAATATAGGGTTAAGAGAATGACACATAAGTTTTATAACTTATAACAATCCAAAGCAAATAACTTATATTTATTGAATCCATTATCCTAAAATCGTTGAACAATACTTTTGACAAGCAAAAGCCATATAAAAATCTATCAAATTTAGAAGTTAGAAGTTAGAAATTAGAACTACAATCATGGTAATGAAAGAAATCAAAGCATCCTACTAAAAGCAATTTATATTACATGAATAAAGAGCACAATCAAAATCCAAACTCTTAAAATTGAAATAAAATAGTACATAAGTGTAATGACCCAGATTTTTTTTTTTTTTTAAATAGCTAGTGCATAATTTAATTTAGCCAATTTTTGAATTTGATTGTGGTGTAAATTCTATGCGAAAATAGTTCGGTTTTGTATTTTTTAAAAATAGTTTCCAATCTCAAAAAATTATGAAATTTTTATATGTTGTTCCCATATGAGTCTAGCACATTGGATAAAAATTTCAGAATTAAATGATGAGTATTTATTTTATGAAAATTCACGGACTGATTGGTGTTCAGTTTAATTTATAGCAGAATTTTGTTATTTAATTTTGAATGTTTAGACCATGACTTGAGATAAATTTGTTGAGTCTATTTTGATGTATAATTGGGCCCTGTTTGGCTTATGGGTAAAAATTTAATTCAGGACCCATGGCTTAGATTTAATTTAATTTGAGTTTGTTTAATGACTCATGTTTAACTGTTTGGTCATTTTTAATTATGTGATTGGTAGTAACCACTTTGGGAGTTGTTATTATTTATTATATCGGATTATAATAAATATTTGATAGTTGATTTTATGGTGTGTCTCATATGGTGAAAAATTATATTTTTTTGTAGTGAATAAATTGAGTATATATTTTGTGGTGAACAAAATAGTATATTTTGTGGTGTACAAAAATATTATATTTTGTGGTGAAAAAAATTATATCATTTTATAATTTATATTATAAAATTTTGAGGCATTATTACAAAAATTATATTTTTGGAAAAAAATCAAGCTTTGGGAGACACACCCATGTGGGTGGGCCCCCTTTTGTCTCCTCGGCCCTCCTCATGGTCACTCCCTCCTCGTGGTCGGCCCTCCTTATGGTCGGTCGCCGCTCTCGGTCAGCCTTCAACCTGCCAATCTCCAACAACCCTAATTTTCTTCATTATTCCCTTCGTTGGATTAAAGCTGCACTTGGGAATGGGGGACTACTGACATGGGTAGGCCCATAAAGGTTATAGCCCACTATGAACAACCCAATCCTACCACTTAGGGCCCAACGCATAATTCAACTGATGAGGCCCAACATAGCTGGAAGTCAACATGGCATCAAGAACCAATGATATTCAGACACGTAGTTGGTGAAGGACAAACCACATAAGCAGACAAAGATCCTGCAAAGTTATTGCCACTGCACATCGCCATTAATAAAGCCCTCACAACATTTATTGCGATAATCCTTCTCCCTTGGGATAGAACGGCTTCACCATGAATAAGGTAAGCTAGAACATAGACTTTCGGCCAATGTGACAGGTCGGAAGGGACAACGAAATGATTACCAGAGGATATAAGCGGGACGCCGAAGATAGGAAGAAGGTTAAGCTTTTCTATCTCTAATCTATCTACACACTCCATCTTCTCTCTCTAACTTGCTCGTCGGAGGGTTTGCTAGGGGACTCCCCGTTGAACTCTTGTGCAGGTCTTCTAGTGGGCTTGGTCATTCGGACATAGGCCTGAGGAGCGTGGATCAGTTCGACTCGTTCCACCTGGAACGAACTGCATCATCATATGTTATTTCTCATATTTATTCCGCATATGAGTTATCTTTATTGTATTATTTTGGGGGCATTACAATAACTCACAAATATAAAGTATTGAAGTTTACTAAAAGATCCAAAATTCCAATCTTAAACACGTCAACTAAAGAAAGAAAACTATGTAAAACAAACTAAAAAGATAATACATTTTTTCCATTTTTGCCAGAAGGAAAGAAAACATACATGTACATGTAGAAGAAAATAAACTACAAGCACACACCCAAACCGTTATCAGTCCCCTAGCCCATCATACAACAATATACAACAATCAAAGAAAGCTTCGATATGCGAATTTAACCCAAAAAATAAAACATGATTACAACCACAATCAATAGATCAAAAAATTAAATTGAGCAAAAGTTAACACATCTAAGAAACAGAATCCAGTTAAATTATGAAAATTTAGGGTGGATAGTATGGTGGCAGAGAGGAGGAGAGTGGGTACCTAGACTAGACTACTCTTCCTCGTCCGGAGCCGGAGAGCTTCGCAGGAGATGAAGTTATCGCTGGATTGAAGAGTCGTCTGTTCGCCCAGCAAAGACGTTGAGTGAGAAGAAGAATAAGAAGAAGAAGAAGAAGAAGAAGAAGAAGAAGAAGAAGAAAATGAGGAGAGTAGAAGCCCTACCCGAACCTGGAGAAGTGGGCTTTTTGCTGTCGCTGCATCTTCGGGTCGAGAGAGAGTCATGACTCTCGGAGATTAGCCCTAATTTTTTCTTATTATTTGGTCGTTGTTACTCAAAAAAATATGTACGCTTATTGTCTAAATATCAATATTATTGTTAAATTATTATTACTTTGGAAATTAAGGGTTTATCTTTATTTACTGTCTTTATTAAGAATGGTTGATAAGAAATATCTAAAAAATAGAAGGTAAGATGGTGATCTTACATAGAAATATTTGTAAATTTTTTACCTATTAAACTATGTGATCATCATTCAAAACAACATTTTCATTGATTTAAGTCTAAATATTTCATATTCATAAGATATATTTAACATCCAAGTGTGTAGTTATATCTTTTAAGTAATTTAGAGAAAGTGACTGAATTTTTGCAATTCACGATTCAATTCGATTTGATTCGCGATTTGTAGAAGGAAATTTTGATTCACGATTCGAATTCCGATTTAACAACTATGCCAAAGACCAATTCCATACTGCTTGAAGGCCTTACTGCCCAACCTGATGATTTTTGCCTTTTCAAAATCCCAATAATATTTTCAAACACTTGCATGAGTATGTTAAAAAAAAAAATTGGAATTTGTGCATTACAAGGGATCACACAAGTTACTTATCAACACAAAATAAACTAGCAACAATAAAAAGATGGAAATTCTCATTAGATCAGTCTTGGTCCTATCTTTAAAAAAAAAATTCAAAGCATTGCTAAAGTAGCATCAACTAGAAATACATTGCGCACAACTAACTTGCAGTGAAAAAAAGAAAGTTAGTTGATGTAGAAACCATGTAGAACACATTCGACTCAATACTTTGTTATGAAAATAAGTTTGGGGATTGGAAACAGTGACTAACAAACTAAATATGTAATGGATTTACATGTTTGGGGTGGGAATTTTCAAGCCACCCCATCAAACTGAATGAAAAAGTATATAGAGATAGGATCTTGGGAACAATCTAGTCTTCTAATTATCATTTGAGGTCAATCTAAAATATAGTTACTAAATTTATTTATTTATTTATATATATATAAATTACCTAAGAAACCTGAATTTTCTTCTAATATTTTTGTTTATTTATAAAATAAAAAATATAACATAAATACACAAATCACAATTTAGTAATATTACTTGGAATATAGGGTTAAGAGAATAACACATAAGTTTTATAACTTATAACAATCCAAAGCAAATAACTTATATTTATTGAATCCATTATCCTAAAATCGTTGAACAATACTTTTGACAAGCAAAAGCCATATAAAAATCTATCAAATTTAGAAGTTAGAAATTAGAACTACAATTGTGGTAATGAAAGAAATCAAAGCATCCTACTAAAAGCAATTCATATTACATGAATAAAGAGCACAATCAAAATCCAAACTCTTAAAATTGAAATAAAATAGTACATAAGTGTAATGACCCATATTTTTTTTTTTTAAATAGCCAGTGCATAATTTAATTGAGCCAATTTTTGAATTTGACTGTTGTGTAAATTCTATGCGAAAACAGTTCGGTTTTGTATTTTTTAAAAATAGTTTCTAATCTCAGAAAATTATGAAATTTTTATATGTTGTTCTCATATGAGTCTAGCACATTGGATAAAAATTTCAGAATTAAATGATGAGTATTTATTTTATGAAAATTCACGGACTGATTGGTGTTCAGTTTAATTTATAGCAGAATTTTGTTATTTAATTTTGAATGTTTAGACCATGACTTGAGATAAATTTGTTGAGTCTATTTTGGTGTATAATTGGGCCCTGTTTGGCTTATGGGTAAAAATTTAATTCAGGACCCATGGCTTAGATTTAATTTAATTTTAGTTTGTTTAATGACTCATGTTTAACTATTTGGTCATTTTTAATTATGTGATTGGTAGTAACCACCTTGGGAGTTGTTATTAGGGTAATGCACCAATAAATCCCAATTTATGAACTTATACACCGTTTAGTCCCAAATGTTTTCTTGTGAACCGAACAGTCCCATTACATTGGAAATTACCTTTGAGGGCATACACACCGTGGACCACACTTGTTAGACTAATGGGCAACATCGGTAATGTAGTAATGTGAAATTACGGAGATAGGCAAGCAGTTTGTTATGCTGTTACATTAGATGTTCCTGATTCAGAGGTGATGAGGTAAGCTTTGAAGGAAAGAATTGGGGTTTTGAAAAGGAAATCAACATCCCAAAGCGGAAGGCGAATCGGTTTGGGCGAAGGTTGCTACATTACAGAAACCCTAAAATTGAAAGAAGCTGTCAACGTTGTGGTGGTGACGGTTAGTGGTAAGACACTGTTATTGAAGCGTAGGGACGTCGTGTAGTTGGATATCCGTTTAATCTTGCGATAAGGACTCAAAGTCGGTGTTACGAGAGGGGACGATTGAGAATGACCAAAAAAATTGGAGGTATGTTATTTTATACCGGTTTTGGTTTGGATTTTTTATGTGGTTTCTTTGATACGTAGTACATTGTTGTAGGGTTACATAGTTGATGTTGTTGTGCTGTGTTATTAGAAGAGTTGTGGTTGTTGATAGGGTTTAAGTGCGATGTGTTATTTGGAATTGGGTGTGGGAGTGTGGTTTTGGGTATGTTGTGTTGGATGTGGATTACGGTGTTGGGTTCGATGTTGGGGGTGATGTTATGTTGGTGGCCGATTTTTCTGTGTTCATGATGTAGTTGATTGTTGCAATGTCATATTGTAGTATGTATGTTTTTGTTGTGCTGTGGAGCTGAGATGTGTAATGTTTCTGGGTTTGTGATGTTACTTGTACCAATTCATGTTGTGTAATGTGCATATGTATATTGTGTGTTAATGATGTTTATGGTTAAATTAGGTTGCAATGTTACTGCTGTTAATGTTTGAAGTTCGTGTAAGGGGATCAGTGTGCAATGTTATTGTTTGAATGTTGATGCTCTGATGTTGTTGACTGTATTGGTTGTTGATGTATGTGGGGATGTATGAATGATGTTGTTGCTTAAAACAATGGAATATGTATTTCTTTTTTGGTTTTTTGGTTGGGAATTTATGGGTTTCCGGCGCAATGTGTAATGCCTCTGTTTCGTTGATGCTTTGAACTTTAACGCTGTGTATTTGTGATGTTAATGTTGCAATGTTGTGTTGGTGATGTTGTTGGGTTAACGGGGCGTATGATGTTATTGTCTCCACTGTCATGATGTTGTTGTTTGAGGCAGTGTGACAGTGGGATGTAGGGTAAATTGTAGGGTATGTTGTTATGTTTGGTGGACATTTTTAATGTGTAACTGGTAAGTGTGGAGTGTACGTGTTACAGTGTGAAGTGGACGTGTTACAGTATGACAAATTAGTTTGTGTATTTTACTGATTGGTGTTCATTATTTGTGCAGGAGTGATTTTGAGGCAGTCACCACGGAAAAGAAGTGGTAGTGTGTCGCGTGACGTGGGCGATTCTGATTTCACGTTAGCACCGATTGTTGTGAAAAAACAGAGGAAGATACCGTTCAAGGGGATTAAAGAAGATGCCCATGTTAAGGATAAAGTGGTAGTTGACACTTCTCGCCTAGCATATCGTTCAAATATAAACGGGGTTATCAAAACTGTGCTGGAAATAAATTTCACAACAGGCCATGAACGACAGCTGCGAAGAACCTCGTTTTGGTCGATGATTAATTCCATCCGCAAACAGAACTTGTCACCGAATGCCTACAAAAAATGTGACGAGACAGTGTTCCGCATACTGCAGACATACAATCCTCAGGATGAAAAATTCTATATCGGGGGGAAAGGAGTTCCATTGCGTCGAAGTGATATCAGACTTATTTTTGGCATTCAGTGCGGCGTGGACCAGCTGGATTTAGCTCATGGGTCGAGGCCACCATCAGATTTCATTCAGCGACGCTGCAACATTGTAGGGAGGATCTCGTGCAAAAAAATTAAAGAACTACTGGATGTTGCACTGCAAGGAAATAGTGTTCACGACGAGGAAGATGTCGCGAAGCTGCTGTGTTTATATATATGTGCGAAACTGTTTTTCACAACAACTGGAGAGTCTATCGGGTGGGCGTTCGTCCGAGTAATTGACAAACTAAGTACGATACAGCTGTATGATTGGGCTGCTGCAATACGGGGCGCGTTAATTGCGTCACTGAACGAGTTTCATGACAGGCCGGAAAGGGTAACCGGATGTGTTGTCATATTACTTGTAAGTGTTATTCTTGTAATGTATTTATGATTTAGTAACTGGCATGTTTGGATTAGTTTGTTTGTGTGTAATGTTAATGACTGTGTTTGTGAATGTGCTGCAGTTTTTTATTTGTGAACACACTAACCTGATCGAGCCAGAACGAAACAGTGTGCTGCCAAGGTTCTGCAAATGGAACATTGCAAATTTGACAACAAAAATGAAAGGGGTCGACTTGAGTCGCGGAAGACAGTTTGAGGTATAACATGGGATGCTGAGTTGTATGGTGTTAGTGGGTGGTCCATGTTGGAGTCGCTAACAAGTTTGTAATGTGTTCTTGGCAGGTAAGGTGTGATAAACTGGAGGGCACAATTCTTGAATGCTACAAAGTTGGTACCACATTGTTAAGTGCTGAATGTGTGAGGGCAGAAGACAAAGTGCTTCACGTACAGCCAATGTCAGTGCATGTCGGTGTGCCACATAACGATGTCGGTGCTGAAGTTGTAGAGCCAAGTTTGAACTGTTGGCAAGTGGACTCATCTGCAGAGGGCAATGTTGAGAAAGACGTAATGGAAGGTAGACAAGGGTGTTACGAAGCATCGATTGGGCAAGGTTGTACGAGGTGGCGAGTGGCCAGTACTGTTCCCAGATCTGCTGGATTTATCAACTACGCAACCAGCTAAGGATGCAGATACAGCAGGAGGCAGTGATGTCAATAAAAAAAGTAAAGCGCATGACAGAGTGGCAAAGTTGGAGGAGGAATTGAGGATGAAATCGGAACGTGTGCAGGAACTTGAATGTAAGGTTGCAAGCATGGAACGCGCACTTGGTTCACAAGCTGCGAATTTGTGTATGGGGTTCGAAACTGCCATCAGTGTGAAGGATGCCGAAATTGCACGTTTGAATGCCCTAGTGTCGGAGATGAAAACAGCAGTAGGACGGTTGGAGGACCAGGTGGATGAGTACGAGGCACACGAGGTAACACAGCTGGTTCGGAACACAACTACAAGTATTGGGACGTCGACAGACCAAGAGGGTGAAAATCAGGGAGCGGGCCCGGTGAATAACATGGCAAATGTCGTAGGCAGCACTTCCGAACTGAACAACGCAAGCGTAGTTGATGTTGATGTAGGTAATATGTTAATTGGTGGACATAGCGTAAAAGTGGGCGGCAAGGACGGAGTTGTAAACCAGGGGTCGACGTTATGTGCCGGGGTATGGACTCCAGTGGAGGATAAAATTAAAGGCAATTCTGGTGGATCAGGTAATGCAGCAACATCAGAGACTAATTCGAACATTAAACATGTTCTTGATCGGCCAGGCAGTGAGGTAGTGGACAGGATAATAGACTTTGTGAATCTGGAGGAACCAAACATCACGTCATTGGTGCGGCGTGTGAAGAGCAAAGCTAGGCGGGCGTGGAGGCTACAGGATTATGAGTATCCTGGATTGGTTAAGCGTTGCAAACAGTCGAAGGATGAGTGCAACATGGCCAAAAACACAAATGTCAATGTACTTAACATTGAAGATGACGATGGACAGCGTAGAACATGGGCTGGATTTGGAATGAAAAATCGGTATCCGGTTTGGAAATTGTTGGCTGAAGATGAACAGAAACTGTTGGAGGTGGTGTACAGTTTTGAAGGAGACGGGTAACATACTAATTTCGTATTGTAGTTGTTCTGTTTTTATGTGACATTTGAAAATTACATTTTAATTGTACTAATGTGATTGTGATTTGGTGTAGGGCTGTCATATGGACTGCAGCAGAGTATGGTGTGCGTGCTAATTTCAAAGACATCCAGTCTCTCGTTCAAGGGGGGCCAACTGCTGGTAATGTAAGTATCATGTGATATTGTCGATGTGAGAACATCATTAGTGAAGACAGTTTGTTGCGTTAATTGTTTTTTAAAAATGGTTAGGAGGATCATTTTGTACGGCTAATGTGTTTGGAACATGTGACTAAATGTGTTGGTAGGTTATTGACGCATATGCTGAAATTTTAAAAAGTGAACAGAACGTAACGGCTGCTAATTGTGCTAATTTCAGCAGATCGTACTTCCACAGCAGTGTGTGTTCGGTACGTATATGGTATTATGAGCAGTGTCACATAGTCAGATAGTGTGGATTTATTTTTTCGCGACAGCTGGGCAATCTAGTTGTGTGTTTGTAACTGGTTTGTTTTTTTTTTGTTCGTAGGATATGATGAGGAATCGAAGCATAACGTCGAAAGACAATTACCTGAACGTGCACATGACTGCGGCATCTGGATGCAGATACGTCCATTACCCTATATACCATGGGAATCATTGGACAACGATGGTGTACGATTCAGATTCGGGAACATGGACACACTACAACTCAATCAAAACGCGTAAAGGAAGCCGAGATGATCATTTTACTGAGGCGGTGAAAGTGGTAAGTACGCGTGAGTGGTTATTACATGTATGTGTTTGGTTGTGCGTGTGCTGCATATAGAGTGATACGGAGTACGTAGTGTGACTGATTGGGTGTGTTACCTAAAACAGAAACAGTGGGTCGTCGATTACGCAAAGCGGATACAAGGGAAAGTGCAATCCATTGCGGGTGTCACAGCAGAGAATATGGACGGGCCGTTGGAGGCTTTGGGTGATTGTCCCCAACAACACCCAGAATCGTAAGTTTAAATCTGAACTACGTCTTAAGTTTGTTCTTTGTTCTGTTAAGTTATGGTTTTTGTTTGATCGTGTTGATTACCCTGTTAACGTGTTTGCTATTGGCAGTCCGGATTGTGCTGTCATGGTATGCTTCATCATGCGGCAGTACGCAAATAACGTGGAGGTCGAAGGTTCGATGGATGGGATGACAGTCAGCGCGTTTAGATCAGAAATGGTGAAGGCATTCATCAACGATCCACATAGAGGGCTCCGGAATCGACCTCTGCCCTGACAGATTTCCTGGAACACATACATTAGCTTTGATTTCTGTTTTTGGTTTTTCGGTGGAACGTGCAATTGTTTTGTTTATATGGTAGGGTTTTTTTGATGTTACATTACCTACGTGTCAATGACTGGATGAACACGAAATACTTTACAGCAACATTGGGAAAACATGGGCAGAACTGGGATTGTTTTTTTGGCAGGGTTAGTAAATGTTAATGTTTTTTGGATGTGTTGTGTAATTGTGTTTGTGTATGATGTTAGTTACGGTTTTGACATGTTTAATGTGTATGTATGTTTTATGTTTATGTGCGGGATGATGGTAAGCCCAGGAATTTAACGAAAAAGCAGGGTACATTCAAGTTGAAACATTTGCTCCGGAAAAACTGTAATAAGTTTGTCCTGGTGTAGCTCTGTTTTTGCAGCGTTGTAATTGTGTTGTAGGTAGGGTGTTGGTGTTGAACCCAGCAAGTTAAACTTAAGGATGGTGCATTGTAGTTGAACCGTATGTGTCTGAAACTGTGTGTCATTAATTGATGTCAAAATTTGCTTGGGGAACATGTTAATTGTTACCCTAAAACATAACACAGTAAACTTTATGTTTTTAGCTTATTCACGTGTCAGAGTTGGATGTAGTAGGAAATGCACATAAGACATCGTATGTAGTGATGAGGAAAGGGAATTGATTTTGCTAATGTGTGTTTTGAGAATATGGTTGCAATGTTAATTGTATTGGCAGGTGGTAGGACAGAATAGGTTTGTGAAAACGGGGTGGAATGTGAAAGTAAACCCACATGTGCGATCCGTAAGCAGTTACAACGTAATGGAAAAACGTTGTGAATTCTGAACTTTAATCAACGGGAAGTAAAATGTTCAATAAAAAATGTAAATTGGACGAAGTTCAATGAATTGGGAAGGAAACGAAAAAATAAAAGGACATCAATTTGCTGTAACATGATCAAATAGGCTCCTTGCATGTCTTCCTATTGTGATTGCCTATTTTTCCACACCGACCACAACGGATCCGTTGCACAACCTCGCCCTTCGATGGAATTCATTTACATTTTGGCCTGCCAGGGGGACGTTTCACTTTCGGGGGCGCTATCATAAAATCATTGGGCGAAAATGCCGGCTTCTCAACAGTTGGAATGGGGAAAATTGTTCCGCTGTACGCAGCCTGGAACTTGTCAATGCGATAGTACGCTTCAATGGAATCGTATATATTCTGTCCACTATTACGGAAAGCGACAACAGCATGAGAGCACGGAAACCCATTAAGTTGCCACTGGAAACATGAACATGATCTCCTTGTTACATCAACCAGAACAGAGGGCTGACTATGCACCTCGTAGACATTGTCATCAGCCTGACTAACACTCCAACCCCTGCTTTCATTATACGCTGCTGCCAGTTTCTTCTCCATTTTTGGGCATAACACACCGGTCCAATCCCTTGCCTTGACTCTACGCTCCGCCATTTGTTCCATTATTTGACCCCTAACCATGTCGACCAACCTAGTAATTGGAAGATGACGCGCCTCCCGTATCCAATTGTTAAAAGATTCAGCTGCACTCGACCACATTTTGCCGTAACGTTGCCCCCTGAACAGTAAGAATGTTAACGTTGGACCAAAAAATGTGTAGTGAAACGAAATACTATTAAGCATGTTAACGTATGTAAGAAATTGACGAAATTGAACTTAGTAACGTAATACATAGAACGGGTGCAAGCAACCTTACATGAAATACGCATTAGCCCAGTGGGATGGATGCAAGTCTTTCAAGAAGTTGTCAACCACAGCCGGGCTACACTCTTTCAACACCTCTATTTTCTTATTATAAGATGGTATTGTAGGGGCGTAAGCACATTCCCATGAGCCTTCCGTGATCAACCCAACCTTACGAGATGCATTAACGTATTTCATTCGGTCTCTCAAATTCATTTGAAGATGCAGCAAACAATATGCGTGGTGTGCTGTAGGAAATATAATTGGCATAGATTGTAATAGGCCTGCGTGCCTATCCGAAACAAACGTCAACATACGCTCGTCACCCACAATTTCTTTAAGATTACGTAAAAACCACTCCCAATTTTGTTGGTTTTCGGAATCAACAATGGCGAATGCCACCGGAAACAAGCCTGCAAACAATATATACATATGTAATTGATTAATTAAAAACAATCGGAATGGAAATTTGATCATGATTTTTTTTTAGCAGACAACTAAGGAACAAAAATGATACGTCACCTTTATTGCCATCTTTTGCAGTAGCAGCTAACAAATTCCCCTTGAATCTGCCTTTCAAAAACGTGCCGTCCAGAAAAAGTAACGGCCGACAATGGTGGAACCCATCTATACATGCACGGAAGGATATAAAATACCGAACGAACCTCCCAGATTGTTGGTTAAATTCAAGGTTAATGTAACTGTGTGGGTTTTTTTCCATAACAGAATCACTATACCACCTAAGTTGGTCGAATGACGTAGCATGATCTCCATATGCTTCACCTCTTGCTTTTTCAACCCCTAACCACGCAACCCGGTAACTAATATCCAAACCGTAGTCATTTTTCATATCGAACACAATGTCCGTTGGACGCGTCAGTGGCTGAGCACGCACCCGATCTGCGACAACACTTGAAACCAAATCGGACCCCGTACGTGGGTTTGTACGTGTACGAACTGCAGCTCCACAACTGTGCACACTATCGAACTTCTTCACACACAAAATCCCATTCGATGACAACACCCTCGCATGCACTGACCACGCACATCCTGTGGACGCTGCAAACTTACAAATTGCCGTGATGCGAACACAATCATTCTTCAAATACTTGAATTGAAACCCGCGTTCGACGGCATACTTGCATAATATTTCCCGAAATTCATTGGCACCACCAACGAAACATTGTCCAACATGGGTAATCCCAAATGCCCATTGAGCAGACAAGAACGTCTTTGATTTATTAGGACAATATGATGGTAACAAATCAGTCTGATCATCCACAGCGAATGTCTTGTTAGTAAAATTCAACTCCTCACCTTCATTGCAATACGCACTCCCGTAGTCACCACCACCCGGAACATCCCGGAGTTGAATGAGAACATCGAAATGGTTCAAACCCAATGACTCCGCAAGGCACAACATGTTTTGGATATCATCATCGCTATCAACCTTAAACCTTTTATACTCGGGGACATCCCACAACATGTACACTGCATCCCGTACCAAGTTGTTGAACTTCCCAGAAATATCATTGACCAGCTGTGTGAATGTCATAGCGCGATGCAACCGAACAACAACATTTGTTTGCCCGTACGTGCACAACAACAACACACCGTCCATACCTGTAACGCAAGTCATAGTCGAACCATACGACGAATAATGCGTACGACAATTAGAAAATAATAACATTACAATTGCCATTACATTGAAACAATTCCATCAACATAGCACGAAAATACGCAACACTCCCATACTTCATCCAATTTGAAAAAAACCCTTACCCATTCATCTGCACAAAATAACATCAACAGAACATTGATTTGGGGGAAAAAAATTGTACCAGTGTTGCAAAGGTTTATTGGTACGTAACAGCAACTGAACATGACGTTACAGTGACCAACAATGAAAGTAACGTAACATCAACAGAACATTGTTACAACCACTGACATTGACATATTTGCAATGGAATAACATCAACAGGACATTAACATTGTTACAGCCACTGACATTGACATATTTGCAACGAAATAACATCAACAGAACATTGATTTGGGGGAAAAAAGAGGTACCAGTGTTGCAAAGGTTTATTGGTAAGTAACAGCAACTGAACATAAAGTTACAGTCACCAACAATGAAAGCAACAAAATAACATCAACAGGACATTAACATTGTTACAGCCACTGACATTGACATATTTGCAACGAAATAACATCAACAGGACATTGATTCGGGGGGGAAAAAAATGTTACAATGGTCACAGTAGCATAACATGAACTAAACGAAATGTTGAAGTCACCAACACTGGAGTCAACGAAACATCAACAGAGCATGACATCACCAAAACCATTGTATTCTATGAGGAAACGTAATGTTACAGCCACTAGCATTGACATATTGGCAACGAAATAACATCATCAGAACATTGGCGTTGACTTTAAAAAAAGAAATCACAATGGCGCAGAGGTTCGTATCAACGTAACATCAACTATGCATACTGTTAAAGTCACCGCCATTGAAATCAACGTAACATCAACAGACCCTAATATTACATCCACCGACATTAAAAGCAATCAACATAAAAATGTTATCACCAACGTAATCATCGGCAATACATAGTTTTAATAAAAAACCAGAACCAAACGACATAGCATCAACAAACATTGTCATGCA
Organism: Camellia lanceoleosa; assembly: GCA_025200525.1. Lineage (NCBI taxonomy): Eukaryota > Viridiplantae > Streptophyta > Magnoliopsida > Ericales > Theaceae > Camellia > Camellia lanceoleosa. The sequence goes on from CM045766.1 coordinate 172,739,080, forward strand.
TGTATATGGCAGAACCAAACGTAAACGAAACAGTAACGTTACCAGCACACTGCGACTTTGTGTTCCAATCGAATGAATGCAGAAAACAGAGAGAGAAACCTCTGCACCAAATGGAACAAACACAACAGATGCACCACTCCACTAGCCCCGTTTCCCCAAACCCTTGCAAAACCGCCACCACCAATTCAGGGGACAAAACATAACAAAAAAGGGTAGAATTGTAACCTGCAAACATTACCAAAAAAAAATGGGACTAATAGGTGCATAAGAAAACTTTTGGGACTAAACGGTTCAACATTTTAGGAAGTAGGATTTTTGGGTAAATTTTCCTTGTTATTATTTATTATATAGGATTATAATAAATATTTGATAGTTGATTTTATGGTGTGTCCCATATGGTGAAAAATTATATTTTTTTGTAGTGAATAAATTGAGTATATATTTTGTGGTGAGCAAAATAGTATATTTTGTGGTGTATAAAAATATTATATTTTGTGGTGAGAAAAATTATATCATTTTATAATTTATATTATAAAATTTTGAGGTATTATTACAAAAATTATATTTTTGGAAAAAAATCAAGTTTTGGGAGACACACCCATGTGGATGGCCCCCTTTTTGTCTCCTTGCCATCATTTCATCTCCCTTTCCTTTTCATTTCATTTCATTTTCCTTGGGTTGGTTGAGCAGAGAGCTCCCAACGTCTCTCTCTCTCTCTCTCTCTCTCTCTCTCTCTCTCTCAAATTTCCACCATTGTTACTCAAGCTTATAGCTTAAAGTGGGAGTCCTTAGAGTGAGATTTTGCACAATCTTTGTAAACGGAAGTTAGAGAGCTCGCTGTACTCTTCACATCGGTAGTCTCAAATTCATGATCAGGCGACGTTTGCATTTTCAGATTTGTTTTTCTTCATATTTGAGGTAGGAACTTTTTTCATATTTTTACATTAAAACTATGTTAGGGTTATTTTGAGAAAATATATCATTATAATAGGTATTGTATATAGACATATTTTCAGATTTTTGTTTGGTAATTTTTGGAAGAAAAATTATGTTTAAATGTTAAGAATGTTGATATTTTGAGATTGATTTTGGGAAAATCATTTTGTGTTATTAATTTTGTAAAAGAAATCCAAAAATATAATTTAATAGTTGTATGGATTATATCTACATCATATTATGGTTAGATAATTTATTTTGAGAAATTAATGTTGAAAAATTTATCTCATCCTTGAGTTTTGGAATTTATTTTTGGGAAAAATAAATTGATATTAAGGAATATTGTGTAAATTGTTAAGTAGAGATTTTTCCTATACTTCTTTATGCACTTTTGCTTGATTATATGGAGTTTAGAGTTGTATATAATTTAATTAGAATTTTTGAAAATTTTGTGTTTTATTTGCTTAAAAGAGAACTTTTGAGAAAAATAAAAAATTAATGCCCAAATTGCGAAAGTGTAAACTTGAAATATGTTTGTAAGGTTATGAAAGAGTTATATTTTAAATTTGAACAAAAACGGATTTCGATTCGATTGATTTTGAAATTTTTACCGGTTTGTGGCCAAAACAGCATTTTTAAAGAAAACAAAGGAATTACGTTTAACTTTTGGGGCTTTCGATCAAAATAGGATGTCATAGTTGAATAGTGCTTGCAGACTGAGTTTGGAAAGAAAATGATGTTTTCTTGAGCATTAACAGTATTATTTTATTTAATGTATTTGTTGGAATAAAACCGACACGGTTAGAAATAGACATTGAGAGGTTACCGGACGTGATTGTAATATGAAAACTAGTTTAGTTGTTCATAATTGATAAAATGTGGAATATGATTTGTTTCTAAATGTTGGGAATCATGGGAGATTCCAAGTTATAGTTATATGTTGGATTGTATGTCCATGTTGTTATCTTTTAATTAATATGTTAGAGATAACTATTTTGGCTATCAGTGAAAATTTACCATGTTGCATTTAAATGAGGGATTTCTTAGAAGGATGAGAAATGATGGAACTTTGGAAGTTTGATATATAATATGTTATAAATTTGTCTTGAAATGACTAAATTGGGAATGTTGATTAACATGTGAAGACTATATGAATATGGATATGGTTGTATTATCTCTTGAAATTGTATTAGAAATTATATTGAAATGAGAAATGAGAATTTTGATCAAAATGGCAATATTTAATAAGTAGGGGTTTTCTACACTCTAATATGGTTTTTACCTTAGTTAGTTGCTATTGTGTATAGATGATGAGATTTAGTTGTGGTTGGGACAAATCTAAGATTTTGGTGTGAAATGAAAAGAGGGATTTTTGATGTATAAGAGATAAATGAGTGTGGGGTTTGAATAGAAGATCTTGGTGTACCAAAATAGTTGATTTTGGGTGGTTGGGTCAATAATGGAAAAAGGGAAATTTTTGCCCTAATTTGATAAAATGATTATTTTGTATAAATAATTGGAATTAACATTGAATATGTTAAATTGAATGGTTATTGATATAGATGGAGATATTGGATATGTATTATCTCACCTACAGAAGTTTTGAATAAACTATTTATTCCGATATTGAACATCTCTTGGAAATAAATGTATTGGGCTATCGGTAGAGGATAGTTATGATTGTTGTAGAAATTGTATGAGGATTAGGCGATATAATGCTAATCTATTGTTAGTTGTTATTGAATATGACCATATTATATATACATTACATATGTATGTTTATTGGGAAGAGAAAGGGGATGTACTCCATATATGACCATGTTATAAATACATTGCATATGTATGTTTATTGGGAGGAGAAAGGGGATGTACTCCATATATAATTATATTTATAAATACATTGCATATGTATATTTATTTAGGAGGAGAAAGGGGATGGACTCCATTTAAAGCAAGTTGGCCAGAGTGTCCTGGGTGAAAGACCCGAAAATCTATATATAAATGGGTGCCGGTTCCTTCGGACGAAATATCCGTAAAATGGCAAAGTTTGAAGTGTTTATGTGTGTTGTGCATAATTGGAAAACCATTGAGTTGTAGTCTCATTTTAGTTGTTGAAAGATAATGAATTTAACTCATGAATTGAGTAGCATATATGACATGGATATGAATTGAAAGGAAAATGGAATAAGATTGGTCTTATTGGCATATGAATATGCAGGCCTTGGATTTAAGAGATTATGTAATAAAATCATATGGTTTTGACATGATATGATTTCACGTATATGTACACGTATCTTTGTCCCCGCATATCTTTTACTGTTTTTGAAAAATCTAGAAACCTCCTAGATGTTGATTTGTGATTATGTATCAATTTTAAGCAGAATATAACAATCCCAATCAATCAATCAAGAGAAAGAGACACAACGATTTTTACGTGGAAAAACCACAATTGGACACCTCCAACTGTGATAAAAAAACCACGGGCAACTGCCACAAGACAATCCACTAAGAAGAATTAAAGGAATTACACAGGTATACTCTCAATTATCTAGCAAATCCACAATGCCTAATTGAACCAACCTCTATGTGCCTCTTCCAACCCCATCTTCACCATGAAATTGTCTTTCTGATGAGCCACTCCGGATTCCACCAAAGCTTCAGGCTCGAATTCTTTAGAATTCACAACTGAAGAACAACTCTCTCTTTTGTGTATAACAAACAAACCTTTGATGTACTCTCTTTAAACCATGAGTTGAATACTCAATAAAACATCAAAGAAAAATAACAAAATATCCCCAGATATAAACCTTTAAGAACCAAAAAGAAGATCTGGAGGACTTCAATCAATTCGTCATCTAGTTTTGGGAGAAAACCAACTACTTATAGAAAATCCAAAGCAATCCTAGTTGGGAAAGAAAACCAACTTCTTGCAGAACTCCAAAGTAATCCCACTTCTTATAGAAACCCAAAATAAACCTTGTTTCAGAAGAAAACCAACTCCATAATGAATCTGGAAATCTGGGATCGCGCGGTCCGCTCGAGCGTGGGACTTCCCACTCGAGCGGAGACTTCATATTTTGTGATTTCATATAGGCTCCCCGCTCGAGCGTCCGTTTCCCCGATCGAGCGGAGAATCACACCTTCCAGTATTTTTTCAGGCAAAACAGAGGTACTGTGAGCTTGCAAACCCCGCTCGAGCGCCCATTTCCCCGCTCGAGCGGGAAGGCCAAAACTGGAAAATCTTGAAAAGTATAACATGAATAGACAGGCAACTTTGAATGCATTTTTACATTTTGCTTCGGGCCGCGAGCTGGCCGGTCATAATCAGCGAAGTGGCAATCTTGAAAACATTAACATCACAAACTGATTTGCAAGGCTCGATTCGGGTTGGATTTGCATCTAAAAAACTCATAGCCTCACTGAAATAAAAAAGCGAAAACAAATACAACTAAAAGGAGTTTTGTCAAACGGGATTGCCAAGAATAAAAACCTAACAGTTTTAATATGAGATTATTCGGTGGGCTTTGCTCACCCCCTGCCTGTACATGTGTACAGGGAATACTTTTCGGATTTGAAGATCAAACCATGGGTTTTACAATTTCATAAGTGTAATGTAGTAATGGATTGTACTACTTCACTTGTTGTTTGACCAAGTGCTAGGCAATAGCGTTGATGGACTTTAGGGAAGTAAGAGCTTCTTAATTATATTTTGTTGAGTGTATGTTGGTATTTGTAAAGTCAAGGGTTTAAGATGTAATGAGTGAGACTCAATTTGTGTAACCAAGCAATGACTTGGAAAGATGTAAGTCTACATGGCATTTAACTTGTTGTTAAACAGTAGACTCTGATGTATGAAAGTATGTTATTTCTCATATTTATTCCGCATATGAGTTATCTTTATTGTATTATTTAGGAGGCATTACAATAAGTCACAAATATAAATCATTAAAGTTTACTAAAAGATCCAAAATTCCAATCTTAAACACGTCAACTAAAGAAAGAAAATTATGTAAAAACAAACTAAAAAGATAATATATTTTTTCCATTTTTGCCAGAAGAAAAGAAAACATACATGACAAGTAGAAGAAAATAAACTACAAACACACACCCAAACCATTATCAGTCCCCTAGCCCATCATACAACAATCAAAGAAAGCTTCGATATGCGAATTCAACCCAAAAAATAAAACATGATTACAACCACAATCAATAGATCAAAAAATTAAATTAAGCAAAAGTGAACACATCTGAGAAACAGAATCCAGTTAAATTGTGAAAATTTAGGAAGGATAGTGTGGTGGCAGAGAGGAGGAGAGTGGGTACCTAGACTACACTGCTCTTCCTCGTCCGGAGCCGGAGAGCTTCGCAGGAGATAAAGTTATCGCTGGATTGGAGAGTGGTCTGTTCGCCTAGCAGAGACGTTGAGTGAGAAGAAGAAGAAGAAGAAGAAGAAGAAGAAGAAGAAAATTAGGAGAGTAGAAGCCCTACCCGAACCTGGAGAAGTGGGCTTTTCGCTGTTGTTGCGTCTTCGAGTCGAGAGAGAGTCAAGACTCTCGGAGATTAGCCCTAATTTTTTCTTATTATTTGGCCGTTGTTACTCAAAAAAATATGTACGCTTATTGTCCAAATATCAATATTATTGTTAAATTATTATTACTTTGGAAATTAAGGGTTTATCTTTATTTACTGTCTTTATTAAGAATGGTTGACAAGAAATATCTAAAAAATAGAAGGTAAGATGGTGATCGTACATAGGAATAGTTGTAAATTTTTTATCTATTAAACTATGTGATCATCATTCAAAACAACATTTTCATTGATTTAAGTCTAAATATTTCATATTCATAAGATATATTTAACATCCAAGTGTGTAGTTATATCTTTTAAATAATTTAGAGAAAGTGACTGAATTTTTGCAATTCACGATTCAATTCGATTTGATTCGCGATTTGTATGAGGCCATTTCGATTCACGATTCGAATTCCGATTTAACAACTATGCCTAAGACCAATTCCACACTGCTTGAAGGCCTTATTGCCCAACCTGATGCTTTTTGCCTTTTCAAAATCCCAATAATGTTTTCAAACACTTGCACAAGTATGTTAAAAAAAAATTCTGGAATTTGTGCATTACAAGAAATCACACAAGTTACTTATCAACACAAAATAAACTAGCAACAATAAAAAGATGGAAATTCTCATTAGATCAGTCTTGGTCCTATCTTTAAAAAAAAAAATCAAAGCATTGCTAAAGTAGCATCAACTAGAAATACATTGCGCACAACTAACTTGCAATGAAAAAAAGAAAGTTGGTTGATGCGAAAACCATATAGAACACATTCGACTCAATACTTTGTTATGAAAATAAGTTTGGGGATTAGCAATAGTGACTAACAAACTAAATATGTAATGGATTTACATGTTTGGGGTGGGAATTTTCAAGCCACCCCATCAAACTGAATGAAAAAGTATATAGAGATAGGATCTTGGGAACAATCTAATCTTCTAATTATCATTTGAGGTCAATCTAAAATATAGTTACTAATTTTATTTTTATTTTTTAATATAAATTACCTAAGAAACCTGAATTTTCTTCTAATATTTTTGTTTATTTATAAAATAAAAAATATAACATAAATACACAAATCACAATTTAATAATATTACTTGGAATATAGGGTTAAGAAAATGACACATAAGTTTTATAACTAATAACAATCCAAAGCAAATAACTTATATTTTTATTCATTGAATCCATTATCCTAAAATCGTTGAACAATACTTTTGACAAGCAAAAGCCATCTAAAAATCTATCAAATTTAGAAGTTAGAAATTAGAACTACAATCATGGTAATGAAAGAAATCAAAGCATCCTACTAAAAGCAATTCGTATTACATGAATAAAGAGCACAATCAAAATCCAAACACTTAAAATTGAAGTAAAATAATACATAAGTCACAAATATAAAGCATTAAAGTTTACTAAAAGATCCAAAATTCCAATCTTAAACACATCAACTAAAGAAAACTATGTAAAAACAAATTAAAAATATAATATATTTTTTCCATTTTTGCCAGAAGAAAAGAAAACATACATGTACAAGTAGAAGAAAATAAACTACAAACACACACCCAAACCATTATCAGTCCCCTAGCCCATCATACAACAATCAAAGAAAGCTTCGATATGCGAATTCAACCCAAAAAATAAAACATGATTACAACCACAATCAATAGATCAAAAAATTAAATTGAGCACAAGTGAACACATCTGAGAAACAGAATCCAGTTGAATTGTGAAAATTTAGGGAGGATAGTGTGGTGGTAGAGAGGAGGAGAGTGGGTACCTAGACTAGAGTGCTTTTCCTCGTCCGGAGCCAGAGAGCTTCGCAAAAGATGAAGTTATCGCTGGATTGGAGAGTGGTCTATTCGTCCAGCAGAGACGTTGAGTGAGAACATGAAGAAGATGAGGAGAGTAGAAGCCCTACCCTAACCTGGAAAAGTGGGCTTTTCGCTGTAGCTGCGTCTTCGAGTCGAGAGAGAGTCAAGACTCTCAGAGATTTAGCCCTAATTTAAAAAAAGAAGAATATGGGATTAAGGTGGTGTTCGGTTACTTTCAAAACTCAATTCTGTTTTTAAATCATGATTTAAACGAATATGTTAATTAAATATATTTTTAAAATATAATTTAAAATTTCTCTTTTTTATTTTTTATTATTATTAATCAATCAATCAATTATGTTTTTTCACATCTCTCATCTTTTCTCTCATATTCTATACATCAATCAATTAAAAAAATTATAAATTATCTCAAAACTATTTTCAAAACTAATAACTAAATAATTTTTTTTTTTTTTTTCAAATCATGATTCAAAAACTCAAAACGTAACTTTACACTTAAATCATTATTCTAAAACTAAACCAAACAGACCCCTAAATTTCTCTTCGAGATGAACTAATTTAGCACTTATTTATTTATTTATTTATTTTTGGTTATAGAGAAAAGTGATATAATAATTGGGTAAAGCACCATAAATCCTAAATAGTAATCTTATGAACTGTTTGGTTCTTTATTTTCTTATGGATTTAAAAATTTCATGTTAGTGTGAATTACATAAATGGTCAAAATGTGAATTTTTTCATAATATTGAAATTACTAAATGTAATACTTCAAGAAAATTTCCTAGTGTACTTTTTTCAAACGTAACCTTCAATGTAACATTCAAAAAACATAACATTCTAATGTAACACACTAAAAAATTCTTCAGTGTACTTTTTCTAAACATAACACTTCAATCAATATAATACACAAAAACTTCTTATCCAAATGTAACACTCCAATGAAACATACTAAAAAATTCTTTAATGTACTTTTCCAAAACATAACACTCCAATCAACATAACACAAAAAAATTCCTGAACATACTTTTCTCAAATGTAATAATGTAACATTCTAAAAGAAATTCTTAGTATATTTTTTTCAAATGTAGCATTCTAATCAATGTAACATACAAAAACTCCTTAGTATACTTTTTTCAAACGTAACACTTTCATGTAACACATTAAAACATTTGTTAGTATACTTTTTCCAAACGAAATAGCACAAGATTTCTAAAAAACTCCTTAGTGTATTTTTTCCAAACGTAGCACTCCAATCAATGTAACACACAAAAACTCCTTAATGAACTTTTTCTAAACGTAGCATTCTAATGTAATACTCCAATGTAACACAAAAAAATCACACTATAGAAATGTAGATTTACACGCTCGACAACTAACACTTCAGCCAACAATTCTTCCAAAAAGAATCTTCTACACCCAACTTTTCCATTCATATCCTAAAAATGAATTAGAAAAAATAGAAAAATGAATTATAAAAAGACATTCACTTAAAATCAAATGATACAAAATCAAATAAATATAACTTTCCAAAACAAAAAGAACTAATTGGTTCATAAGAAAACTCTTAGGAATAAATGGATCAACATTCTCCCATATGAGATTTATGGGTAAATTTTTCATAATAATTTATAGTGATCTTTTAACTTTTTACAAATTGTTTGGAAAAATATTATTTTAGTAATTTTTTGACTAAAATATGAGGTAAAAAAATTAATATGTATGGAGTGACTTTTTAACTTTTTATAAAAAGTTGTGCAAAAGTAGAGAAAAAATAAATTTTTTGACTTTTTGATTGTTGGTTTTTTGATTTTTTTTTAGTGACGTTTTAATTTTTAAGTTAAAAGATTGAGTTGCCATACCAACTCGCTAAAAAAGTTGTGTTGAGATAAATTTTGAAATTTTTGTAGTTGATTTGATAGTTATGAGTGAAAAAGTTAAATAATTATGATTTACATGTGATATTTTGTCTTATTGATTAAATTAACATATTTAGTCTTTATTAGCTAATTTAACTAAAATAACTCATTCCAAACAAAGCCAATATGTATATTTAATCGAACATATTATAATACAAAATTGAAATTATTAATTCACTCAAACTCTAATATTTTTTGTTATGTTGATTAGATTTTCATAAACATTTTATCTAATTAACTTATATATTTCCATATCTATTATAAAATAAATATGGTCAAGACAAAATTATTATCCCAAAATTCAGTTGAATAATCAATCATTCTCACTACTAATCATGCTATGAATCTTACATATTGATCTCATCAAATCATTGACATGGTTCCATTGCCGATCTACTAAGCCCAACAACACTTCTTAATCCAAAACCTAATTTTAAATTTCTGTAGGGAAACAACATAATGATATAGTAATGACACATTGTATTTTTAAAACTTTAAATCACATTAATAACCTTTGTTTTTTAAACAATAGATTGGTTAAAAAATTTATGAAAAAATGTTAAACATAATTTCTTGTTTACCATATTTTCTCATTGCAAGAGTGAATCTCTTGTGAATTTAATATTATAGGTTCTATTGTCTTGTATTTAGAAATGAGGAAATTGAGTAGAAGTAGAGCAATTATTCGATCTTTCGGAAATTTTATATTGACGGTATATCTCATTAATATCCGGGTCTAATAATTATATGGAGCTAAAAATAAAGAATGATAAAAAATTAATAAGTATTTATTGAATAGGCACAAGGCTATGTCATCTTTCTGATTCATGAAATAATTTATGGGAGAAGTGAGATTATTTATTACCTCACACAATATTTATATAAATTGTGATCTTTCTGATTCATGAAATAATTTATGGGAGAAGTGAGATTATTTCTTACCTCACACAATATTTATATAAATTGTTTATTTGTATAATGCTATACTTTTCTAAGCCAATGCCAAATATTCTTTGCCCATTTCAATATTTTCCTATTGTTTTGAAAAACAGAGCCTAGTGGTGCATTCTTTTGAAAAACAAACCTTATCCTCTCAAACACCACATATCTCCTCAACACTCCCCAAAACAACCTTTCCCTCATTTCTCTCATTGCCAAGAAAACATGGCAACCCTTCACTTCACGACCACACCTCCTTCCTTCACTCTCACCAAACCCACAAACCACCACCCTGCTCTCCCCCCGAATCTCCGTGCGTGGCCAGCCTCGCGGCAGCGGCCCTCACTAACCACCGTCCACTCTCACAAAGTGGTAATTGAACACGAGGGTCGAACCACTGAGCTACAGGTCGAACCCGATGAGACAATTCTGTCCAAGGCATTGGACTCAGGCCTGTCTGTGCCACATGACTGCAAGCTCGGTGTGTGCATGACTTGCCCGGCTAAGCTTTTGAATGGCACGGTTGATCAGAGCGAAGGCATGCTCAGTGACGATGTTGTGAAGCGCGGGTACGCTCTGCTGTGCGTGTCGTACCCGTGATCGGATTGTCAGATTAGGACTATACCTGAGGAAGAGCTACTTTCATTGCAACTGGCTACTGCCAATGACTGAGTTGTGTGTATGTGAGTGTATGTTCTTGTACAAGTCTTGAATTTGACAATAGAGATTATCTAGTAATTTGTTGAGCAGAGTAAATTGTTGATTAATGCTAATGTGTTGCTTGGATTTTGAGAAAATGCCGAGCTTGAAAAACAGGTTGCAAATTGGTGTATCTAGGTGTGCAAATCTCACCCACCCAATCTGTACTGTTATTTAGATAAAGCGAACAGCCCAATTTAGTGTGAATGCAGTTTCAAAACTTGATAATTTTGTTTCCAAAAAACCCACAAGAAATCAGTCCACCCCAATAATAAAAAAGACTAAACATGTAAAACCAATGTATTAGACCCACATTCATCCATATATGTGGCAGTTTCAAACCCAACATTGATGGTGGGTGAATAAAGATGTAAAAAAGAGCAAGAAACAACCTTCAAATGCTCCATATTTTGTGTATGTGGCGCACATGTATTGTGTGCGCCACAACTTCAAGAATATATATATACACGTATATATATTTGTATGGGAAGGGAAACAAAGAAGCTTATTGGATGGGAGACCTCTCCAAGGCCATTTCCATCATATAAGCCAGAGAGAGGCTGGTGACTCCAACTGGATTTTGCTCCAAAATTAAAACATTTGTTTATCAACACCAACATTGGCTAGATAATCTGCACATCCATCCTCAAAGAACTCTTATTGAAGAATGCAAGTTTCTGCTGGAAAGATAGGAGCTCACAGCTAAAAGCCAAATCAGGCAATGGCAGGATGCTGCAGGATGTGATTACCTAATGAACTGAATATGGTGATTTGGTTAATGGTTAAATCCCTTAAAAAATTCTTCAATTTAGCCATATATCAGTCCAAACAAAACAATAAATAGTTAAAATGCAAGATTTCCTCAGAAGTGCAATGACTGATTTACGCCATACAATTGACAAGTTGTAAAAAGGATCTCAATTTATTAATTGTTTCATACGTCACAAATTTAAAATCCACATAAAATATAGCATAGGCTCTTCCTTTCTCACGACTTCTTGGAATGCAAATAGCATAGGCTTCTCTTTGTTCTATAAAAAGCCACTTCTCAGCAAAACATTCATGTTGAATTAGCCAACTTGCAGTTGTTTCCTCCTCTTCTACTTTGCACCACCTACTTCAGATAAATAGCTTGCACTGACACAATCAGAACCATAATTTCAAATGAAATATGGAAATGCAGCAAGTTCTTGGACCTGATCAAACAGACAAATTGGATGATGACAATGGCCCTAAGCAGTAGCTGATTGCCATGCTTTCTTTACTTTTCTTTGCTTGATCTTAACCTTCACATTAACACCATTATCAGTGATAGCCTGAAGAACAATCTGAAGCTTCCCCTCCAATTTCTCCCCTTTCCGTGGTGTGTAAACTGCATTGTGGATATCATCAGCCAATGCTCTCTAAGCTAAAACTTCCCCTACAGCAGCACAAGCAGTTGCATTCTTTGTCGAGGCTAGGTCAAATTTCATGTCCTTAGAAATAGAATGTGCTACAGCAACAACCTTACTAGTAGCCCGGTGAATAATACAGGCCCGGACAGATCCTTTTGATATGTAAATATCCAAACATGACCATAAATTATGTTTAGTTGAACAGGACTACAAATCTCACATGGTAAAATTAGCATTCCCATGGAATGCAAATACTATCCAATCTGATGTGATTAACAATACAAAAGACTACCAAAACAAAAACAAAAAAAATACAATAGGACAGACAATTTTTTCTGCACTATACAAAAATAATAAAATTACTTCTTGTATAATAAGCATTTTTATGTAATTATTTAGTACTTTTAATTGGAAGCAATTTTATCAATTTGTTCAAACCAAAATGTCCTAAAAAAAAAAGAGATCCCAGGCAATAGTATATCTCACTCAGTCTATAATTATTGAAAAATGTTATCTGCATCAAATCTTCTACCAAATAAATGACCAAATATCTCATATGGACATATGAAATATTTAGTCATTTATTTGATAAAAAATTTAGTATCCTTAACATTACTCATAATTATTCAGTTACTCCTAAATGAATGAAGAATAGATTGACACACAGGCATAGGAATACCCGGTAAATGCCCCCATCAAACCAAACCTAGTCTTAAGTCCCAAATGGTAAATGTCCCATCAATTGCAATTAATTTGAAACTCCCACCAAAGTGCAATTTATAGCTTGTTTGTGTGGCATTTGTACAATTTTTCTTTTGTCCAATCAACAAATATTTTCTTAAATAAGGATTCAAAGAAATGTAAACGTTGAAATAATCTGCTGCATTTGATTTAAAGGATCAACCAAACACCCGAGTCTCAAAATCATGGTACACATAACAAAAGCTTTAAAGTTCTTTGATAACATCCTCCAAAAACAAAGAAAAACACCAGGAATTTGAGAAACCTAAAAGCAAATCATTCGTTCCCACCTGCAGGACCAACAAGAACTCCCTGTGCAGAGCCTTCCTTCCGCCCAGCATCATCCTGTACTTCGTCAGACTTTCTAATCCTAATTTTGTATTTAGCCTCGAAGTCAGCAACTTCCTTTTTCTTCTTTTCCAAGGCCTCGTTAAGTCGAGTAATTACCTCCTCAAGACCCTCCTTATTGCGCTGAACAGCAGGCAAGACCTCTTTAATTGTTCTCTCCACCAACACACCTCCAATCATACGATAGCACCGCCTTGATGGATCAAGTGGTTTTATGGCATTCATCACCAATGAGTGCTCACTTGCTTCCATCTCTAGTTCGGTAATTTTTGAGTAAATTTGGTTGATATCTGACCTCATGGCACCATATATGTTGGCAACTGCTTGCTCATTGATTGGTTCATTACCTTCACCTTCAGCTTTACCAGACATGATTCTGACACAGTCAGACACATGTCAGACTACACTCTATAGCATTCTCACCATATAAATAACACTTTTGGTAGCCAAAGCTTATGCTTATTTTAATTAAAATATTTAACAAAGCTTGAGCATAGTGTTGCAAGAGAGATTCAGTCAACGTTTAAGAATATCAATGAATCATCCATATGGTATCAATCAGTTTAAACACCGCATATAATGTAGCCTCGCTAACAAGGGATTGTAGTTTTTAAGTTTTCTGCCATAGCAAAATTTTCAAGAAGAAAATGTGTTATCTATATTGTATAAGCTAATAAATGTAGAACATTGTTTGGAACATGAATTTTTAGGTTTCAATACACCTGATTCAACCCAAAAGGAAAAATAAATAAATAAAAATAACACAGAAAGCATATTGACAAAAAAAAAAAAAATCCTATCCCAACCCTGTCCCAACTTGATCATGCCCAATCAACCAGACCACAAGTTCGGATTTTTGGAAACATGCTTCATGATTTACTCTTTTATGAAAAGTGAAAACAAGCTTAGATATAGTGCTCAATCCAAACAAAACAAGCTTGAAAAGTTACTCCTTTACTGTCCTACAAAACACCAGTGTTTTGCTTCCCAGTGTTGGAATGGAAGGAAATGACATCATTCCTTCCCTTTCAGTTTTCTACCATTCAAATCCCAACAAGCAATTTGATCATAGAGAGTCTAAATCATACTACAGCATAGGCTTACCGTTATCTTCTCTCTCTTTATTTTTAGAACAAATTGGAATTTGTTCTATGATCGCCATCATCAACCACAAAAACAATACAGATCAAAGAAAGAAAATAAAAACTACTCAAAATTCCGACACAACCAAGTGAGATAGAATTTTTAAAATAAAAAAACAAGGAAAAGAGTGAATACATGATTCACCTATCTAAACAAGCAACCCAACATGTTTCCCAGTGTCCTCCCCTCTCAGACCCATGCCATTTCCAAACATTCTCAAATCAAATCGAACAGTACAACATCTATTCAGCTATTTGAACTCCCTCAAGGTTGGAGGCTGTAAGGATGGATGTCTGAGTGGTTATTTGTTACACCACAACATTGCTTGGATCAAATTCCACAATTATGTTTGGTGAATTTCGCATATATTTACCCTTATGATGGTTTCTTGAATTTCTTATTAAAGCATGGCTAGATCAAATCAAACAGATTCAATTTTGACTAATATATTTTCTTATTGAAAGCTTATTAATGCTAAGAAACGTTTTAAAAGGATTTATCATCAAACCTTATGCCTTAAGACCAATTCCACGCTGCTTGAAGGCCTTACTGCCCAACTTGATGCTTTTTGCCTTTTCAAAATCCCATTAATGTTTTCAAACACTTGCACGAGTATGTCAAAAAAATTCTGGAATTTGTGCATTACAAGGAATCACACGAGTTACTTATCAACACAAAATAAACTAGCAACAATAAAGAGATGGAAATTCTCATTAGATCAGTCTTGGTCCTATCTTTAAAAAATATTCAAAGCATTGCTAAAGTAGCATCAGCAAGAAATAGATTGCGCACAACTAACTTGCAGTGAAAAAAGAAAGTTGATGCGGAAACCATATACAACATATTCGACCAAATACTTCGTTATGAAAATAAGTTTGGGGATTGGCAATAGTGATTGACAAACTAAAAATGTAATGGATTTACATGTTTTGGGTGGAAATTTTCAAGTCACCCCATCAAACTGAATGAAAAAGTATATAGAGATATGATCATGGGAACAATCTAGTCTTCTATTTATCATTTGAGGTCAATCTAAAATATAGTTACTAATTTTATTTTATTTTATTTTATTTATCTAAATTACCTAAAAAACCTGAATTTTCTTCTAACGTTTTTGTTTATTTATAAAATAAAAATATATCATAAATACACAAATCACAATTTAATAATATTACTTGGAATATAGGGTTAAGAGAATGACACATAAGTTCTATAACTTATAACAATCCAAAGCAAATAACTTATATTTTTATTCATTGAATCCATTATCCTAAAATCGTTGAACAATACTTTTGACAAGCAAAAGCCATATAAAAATCTATCAAATTTAGAAGTTAGAAATTAGAACTACAATCATAGTAATGAAAGAAATCAAAGCATCCTACTAAAAGCAATTCATATTACATAAAAAAGAGCACAATCAAAATCCAAACTCTTAAAATTTAAGTAAAATAATACATAAGTCACAAATATAAAGCATTAAAGTTTACTAAAAGATCCAAAATTCCAATCTTAAACACGTCAACTAAAGAAAACTACGTAAAAACAAACTAAAACGATAATATATTTTTTCCTTTTTTGGCCAGAAGAAAAGAAAACAAACATGCACAAGTAGAAGAAAATAAACTACAAACACACACCCAAACCATTATCGGTCCCCTAGCCAATCATACAACAATCAAAGAAAGCTTCGATGTGCGAATTCAACCCAAAAAATAAAACATTATTACAACCACAATCAATAGATCAAAAAATTAAATTGAGCAAAAGTGAACACATCTGAGAAACAGAATAAAGTTAAATTGTGAAAATTTAGGGAGGGCAGTGTGGTAGCAAAGAAGAGGAGAGTGGGTACCTAGACTAGAGTGCTCCTCCTCGTCCGGAGCCGGAGAGCCTCGCAGGAGATGAAGTTATCGCTGGATTAGAGAGTGGTCTGTTCGCCCAGCAGAGACGTTGAGTGAGAACAAGAGGAAGAAGAAGAAGAAGAAGAAGAAGAGGAGAGTATAAGCCCTACCCTAACCTGGAGAGAGAGTCAAGACTCTCAAGAGATTTAGCCCTAATTTGAAAAAGAAGAATATGGGATGAAGGCAGCGTTTCGTTTACTGCTCAAAATTGAACTCCGTATTTAAATTATGATTTAAATGAAACATATTAATTAAATATATTTTTAAAATATAATTTAAAATTATTATTATCATTATTAATTAATTAATTAATCAATTTTTTTTTTTCACATCTCTCCTTTCTTTTATTACATTCTATATATCAATTAATTAAAAAATTATAAATTATCCAAAAACTAGTATTTAAAACTAATAATTAAACAAATTTTTTCTTTTGCAAATCATGATTCACAAACTCAAAACTCAAAATAAAGTTTCACACTCAAATCATTATTCTAAAATTAAACCAAACAAACCTCTAAATTTCTCTCCGAGATGAAGTAATTTAGCGCTTATTTATTTATTTATTTTTGGTTATAGAGAAAAGTGATATAATAATAAGGTGAAACACCAATAAATCTTAGATAGTGATCTTATAAACTGTTTGGTACTCCATTTTTTTATATGGATTTAAAGGTACCATTCTAGTGTTAATTACATAAATGGCAAAAATGTGAATTTTCTCATAATGTTGAAATTACTAAATGTAATACTTCAAAAAAATTCCCTAATGTACTTTTTTCAAACGTAACCTCCAATGTAATACTCCAAAAACGTAACATTCCAATATAATATACTAAAAAAAATTTAGTGTACTTTTTCCAAACATATATTCCAATCAATGTAACACACAAAAACTTCTTATTCAAAAGTAACACTCCAATGTAACACACTAAAAAACTCCTTAATACATTTTTCCCAAATATAACACTTTAATCAATGCAACATAAAAAAATTTCTTAGGCCAAGTTTGGGAAGACTAAATAAGTGCACTTTTTGACTTTTTATGAAATATGGATTGGATTTGGGTTAGGTTTGAAGTGATGTGTTAGAGAGGTGATGTGACTTAAATAAGATGATGTGACTTAAATAGGATAGTGACTTTTTGACTTTTTGGATTTTTTAGAGGATGCCAAACTTGGCCTTAATATACTTTTCTTAAACGTAACGTAACATTCTAAAAAAAAATTCTTAGTGTATTTTTTTCAAATATAACATTCTAATCAATGTAATACACAAAATTTCTTAGTATTTTTTTCTCAAACGTAACACTCTAATGTAACATATTAAAACATTCGTTAGAAT
Source organism: Camellia lanceoleosa (assembly GCA_025200525.1). NCBI lineage: Eukaryota > Viridiplantae > Streptophyta > Magnoliopsida > Ericales > Theaceae > Camellia > Camellia lanceoleosa. The sequence continues at coordinate 172,756,844 of CM045766.1, forward strand.
ACTTTTTCCAAACAAAATAGCGTAACACTCTAAAAAAACTCCATAGTGTATTTTTTCCAAACATAGCACTGCAATCAATATAACACACAAAAACTCTCTAATGTACTTTTTTTTAAACGTAGCACTCTAATGTAACACTCTAATATAACACCAAAAAACCAAACTACAGAAATGTAGATTTCTACACTCGAATACCAACACTTCAGCCAACAATTCCTCCAAAAAGTATCTTCCACACCCCATCTTTCTATTCATATCCTAAAAATGAATTAGAAAAATAGAAAAATAAATTATAAAAAAGCATTCACTGAAAGTCAAATAGTACCAAATCAAATAAATATAACTTTCCAAAATAAAAAAGATTAATTGGTTCATAAGAAAATTCTTAAGATTAAATGGATCAACATTCTCCCATGTGAGATTTATGGGTAAATTTTTCATAATAATTTATAGTGATCGTTTAACTTTTTACATATTGTTTGGAAAAATATTATTTTAGTAATTTTTTGACTAAAATATGAAGTAAAAAATGTTTGGGGTGACTTTTTAACTTTTTATAAAAAGTTGTGCAAAAGTAAAGAAAAAATAAAATTTTTGACTTCTTAGTATTGGTTGTTGGTTTTTTTATTTTTTTTAGTGACTTTAATTTTTAGGTTAAAAGATTGAGTTGCCAAACCAACTTGCTAAAAAAGTTGTGTTGGGATAAATTTTGAATTTTTTTTAAGTTGATTTGATGGTTATGAGTGGAAAAGTAAAATGATTATGATTTACATGTGACATTCTATCTTATTGATTAAATTAATATATTTAGGCTTTATTAGTTAATTTAACTAAAATAGCTCATTCCAAACAAAGCCAATATATATTTGTGGGGGCCGAATAATTGGACCTCGGAGAATCAAATATATACATCACATTTGGCCCCGTCTTATACATACAAATCCAGAAATATACTATTCAGCCAAATAATCAGTTGAGTAAGGGGCTGAATGATGAACGGTTTGCAACGAAAGGAGCCGAGTAAATAGTTATACAGCGAATTGAAGGTGGGCCCAGCCCCGAGCCCCAAGAAAGAAAAGATATAAATAGAAGAACATTAGCAAGAGAGAGGTAGGTGAGAATTAGTATGCTTAACTTAAGATACAAGCAATCAAGAGAGTATATATATACTGACTTATCCGTCGGAGTGCTAATTCCGACACCCCCGACCGGAGTGTTTATTCATTTTCAGGTTATTAGTTGAGGATCTCGAGCGTCCCATTAGATCCAAAGAGTATTTCCAAACCACTCCCCCACATTATTTAACCGAGCATCTTATAATACAAAATTGAAATGATTAATTCACTCAAACTCTAATATTTTTTGTTATAATTTTTTTTTTGAGTAGATTTTCATAAACATTTTATTTAATTAAACTTATATATTTCCATATCTATTATAAAATAAATATGGACAAGACAAAATTAGTATCCCAATATTTAGTTGAATAATCAATCATTCTCACTACATAATCATGCTATGAATCTTACATATTGATCTGATCAAATCATTGTCATGGTTCCATTGCCAATCTACCAAACCCAACAAACACTGCTGAATCCAAAACCTAATTTTAAATTTCTATAGGGAAATAACATAATGATATAGTAATGACACATTGTATTTTTAAAACTTTAAATCACATTAATAACCTTTGTTTTTTAAACAATAGATTGGTTAAAAAATTTATGAAAAAATGTTAAATATAATTTCTTGTTTACCATATTTTCTGATCGCACGAGTGAATCTCTTGTGAATTTATTATTATAAGTTTTATTGTCTTGTATTTAGAAATGAGGAAATCGAGTAGAAGTAGAGCAACTATTCTTTCATTCGAGAATATTGATGGTATATCTCATTAATAGCCGGGTCTAATAATTATATGGGGCTAAAAACAAAGAATGATAAAAAAAATAATAAGTAACTATTGAATTAGCCACACGGCCATGTGATCTTCCTGATGGAAGAAGAGTCATTAGTGCGTGGCTTGTACAGCAGTGATTGTTGTGTAGTCTATAAGAATTATTTCGGACTTTATTTTCATCATCTAAACCGTTTAATTTTTAAAAAATATCAAGTAAAATATATTTGTAAAAAATTAAGTTGATCAGTATCGATAGACCCTTCATCAACTCGAATTTGTATATATAAAAAATAACTATATAAGTACTAAACTGAATACAAATGTGAGTTGATGAAGAGTCTATCAATATCCGATCAATTTGATTTTTTAAAAATATGTTCTACACAATATTCTTTAAAAATTGAACGGTTCAAATGATAAAAATAAAATCCGAAATAATTCTCACGAACTGCACACCCGCTGTGGAAATCGCTCCAACTCCTTTTCTGATTCATGAAATAATTTGTGGGAGAAGTGAGATTATTTATTACCTCACAAAAAATTTATATAAATTGTTTATTGTATAATTCTGTACTTTCTTGCCCATTTCAATATTTTCCTATTGTTTTGAAAAACAGAGCCTAGTGCACTCTTTTGAAAAACAAAACCTTATCCTCTCAAACACCACATATCTCCTCAACACTCCCCAAAGCAACCTTTCCCTCATTTCTTTCATTGCCAAGAAAACATGGCAACCCTTCACTTCACGACCACACCTCCTTCCTTCACTCTCACAAAACTCACCAACTACCACCCTGCTCTCCCCCCAAACCTCCGTGCACGGCCAGCCTCACGGCGGCGGCCCTCACTAACCACCGTCCACTCTCACAAAGTGGTAATTGAACACGAGGGTCGAACCACTAAGCTAGAGGTCGAACCCGATGAGACAATTCTGTCCAAGGCATTGGACTCAGGCTTGTCTGTGCCACATGACTGCAAGCTCGGTGTGTGCATGACTTGCCCGGCCAAGCTTTTGAATGGCACGGTTGATCAGAGCGAAGGCATGCTTAGTGACGATGTCGTGGAGCGCGGGTATGCTCTGTTGTGCGTGTCATACCCATGATCCGATTCTCAGATTAGGACAATACCTGAGGAAGAGCTACTGTCATTGCAACTGGCTACTGCCAATGACTGAGTTGTGTGTGTGTGAGTGTATGTTCTTGTACAAGTCTTGAATTTGACAATAAAGATAATCTAGTTATTTGTTGAGCAGAGTAAATTGTTGATTCAATGCTAATGTGTTTCTTGGATTTTGAGAAAATGCCGAGCTCGAAAAACAGGTTGCAAATTGGTGTATGTTGGTGTGCAAATCTCATCCACCCAATCTGTACTGTTATTTAGATAAAGCGAACAGACCAATTTGGTGTGAATGCAGTTTCAAAACTTGATATTTTTGTTTCAAAAAAACCCACAAGATCAGTCCACCCCAATAATAAAAATGACTAAATATGTAAAATCAATGTATTAGACCCACATTCATCCATATTTGTGGCAGTTTCAAACCCAACATTGATGGTGGCTGAATAAAGATGTAAAAAAGAGCAAGAAACTAGGGGTGAGCATGGTCCGGATTGGAATAAAACCAGGACCAATCCGTCATCTACGGTTCCTGAAAAATTGGAACCAATCCAATCCGTTTAAATCGTAGAACCAATCCGAACCAATCCGTCTAAATACGGATTGGATCGGTTTAGGACCACGGATTCACATATTAAATAACAAAAATATATATATAACATTTTAACCATACACAGCAGCATTACAGCAGCCAAACACAGCAACATTTCTAGCAAGCTAAACACAACAGCATAGCCATACACAGCAACATAACCCACAAATCTGACAAACATATTGTTGGGCTTTAAGAAGTTTATAAATTTCAATAACTCTAATGCCTAATAATTAACTAAAATTCATTTTCCTATTTATATCCTCAACCCTACAAATAATTCTGAAACAAAACATAGTTTTTCAATATTTTGAACATATAATTCTCCAAATATGTATGTCATTATCAACATAACTTCCATAGATTTTTTACAGAGAAGGGGAAGCACTGAATCATAAATATTATCAGCCACTGGATAACATAAATAATTTTGCATAACAGAAGGGGAAGCACTGAAACCTAAATCGAGCTATTATGTATATCAGATGAACAATCATTTGCATAATGTATATCAGAATGAGTTAACCTCAATTGTGTCGAGCTATTATGTATATCAGAATGAGTTTACCTCAATTGTTTGGACCAAATATATATAAATAAATAAAAAATGGATCCAACTATGCCTAATACAACCACTGACCTAATACAACCACTGACCTTGGTGGTTGTGTGATTACGAAGAACAAACAACAAATTATATAATACAATGAGGCATTCAAAGCACAAAATCAAAGGAAAGAGAGAGAGAGAGAGAGAGAGAGAGCTCACCGAGATGGATGATCTGAGATGGAGAAGAACTTCGTCTGAGATGGATCTGAGATGGAGAAGAAGAAAAACAGGGTCAGACTGAGTTCACCGAGAGCGAGAGAGAGAGAGAGAGAGAGAGAGAGAGCTCACCGAGATGGATGATCTGAGATGGAGAAGAACTTCGTCTGAAATGGATCTGAGATGGAGAAGAAGAAAAACAGAGTGACTGAGTTCACCGAGAGAGAGAGAGAGAGAGCTCACCGAGATGGAGGAGAAGAACTTCGTCTGAGAGAGAGCAGCGCTGAGAGATGAGAGTGTGAGAGAGAGACAGTGTGGGGCGGCTAGGGTTAGGTTTAGTAATTTATATGACACGAGAAATTATCTTATGTGGGAGGGTACATAGTATAAATGTAGACTAAATCTATACGGTCCGGATCGATTTTAATCCGGAACCGTGGGGTTCAATCCGGAACCGATCCGTGATCTACGGATTTGTAAATTTTCAATCCGGAACTGAACCACGAATTCAAAAAATCAATCCAAACCTATCGGATTGGACTGGACCGAATCGAATTACGAATTATACGGATTCCTTGCTCAACCTTACAAGAAACAACCTTCAAATGCTCCATATTTTGTGTATGTGGCGCACGTATTGTGTGTGCCACAACTTCAAGAATATATATATATATATATATTTGTATGGGAAGAGAAACAAAGCAGCTTATTGGATGGGAGACCTCTCTAAGGCCATTTCCATCATATCAGATAGAAAGAGGCTGGTGACTCCAACTGGATTTTACTCCAAAATTAAAACATTTGTTGATCAACACCAACATTGGCCAGATAATCAGCACATCCATCCTCAAAAAGAACTCTTACTGAAGAGTGCAAGTTTCTGCTGGAAAGATAGGAGCTCACAGCTAAAAGCCAAATCAGGCAATGGCAGGATGCTACAGGATGTGATTAGCTAATGAACTGAATATGGTGATTTTGTTAATGGTTAAATCCCTGAACAAATTCTTCGATTTAGCCATATATCATTCCAAACAAACAATAAATAGTTAAAATGCAAGATTTCCCCAGAAGTGCAATGACTGATTGACACCATACGATTGACAAGTTCTAAAAAGGATTTCAATTTATTAATTGTTTCATACATTACAAATTTAAAATCCATGTACAATACAGCACAGGCTCTTCCTTTCTCATGTCTTCTTGGAATGCAAATAGCGTAGGCTCCTCTTTGTTCTATAAAAAGCCACTTCTCAGCAAAACATTCATGTTGAATTGGCCAACTTGCAGTTGTTTCCTCCTCTTCTACTTTGCACCAACTACTTCAGATAAATAGCTTGCATTGACACAATCAGAACCATAATTTCAAATGAAATATGGAAATGCAGCAAGTTCTTGGACCTGATCAAACAGACAAATTGGATGATGACAATGGCCCTAAGCAGTAGCTGATTGCCATGCTTTCTTTACTTTTCTTTACTGATTATCTTGTTTCCAACTAGAAGAGCAGAATTTCATAATGTAGTGTTATTGGGATCATTTAAAAAGATTGCAAGAACAGAAGGTTTGCCCGGCTTTTACAGGTGGAAACTCTATTCCTATCTTTATGATTTTTAGTCTTAGTTTGGGAAGAGCTAAAATAACCTGACTTTTTTACTTTTTGGCTATTTTAGCTTAATTTGGTTTTTGTTTTTGATTTTTTTGAAACAAAAAGTATAATGATTATGGTTTTGATATAACATTTCGTCTTATTAGCTTATATAGTAAATTTTGTCTTTTGTGCTTCTTTAGCTAAAAAGTCAAAACCAAACATAGCTTTATCATTTTTTTAATTATGTAAATTTGGCTTGCAATTCAATCGAATTTATGCTTACGGAGGAATTTATCTTAAGAGGGAATGGAGCTAGTGTTGCTCGAATCATTCCTTATGCAGCATTGCATTTTATGGCTTATGAGCAATATCGCCGCTGGAATATAGAAAATTTCCCTGGTGTTGGAAGGGGCCCCGTCCTTGATCTTGTGGCTAGGATCATTTGCTGGAGGAACTGCTGTGCTGTTTACTTATCCTCTTGTTTACCATTTTATTTTTTATTTAAGAATATCCTATGTTGTTTGAGGCAAACATAAAAACAACTTCAAATACAAAAATATGATTTAAAATGATGTGATACATACATTTTTAATATTGTAAACCTCAATTAGTAGTATTCAATTATAGAATAAGAGAATGAGCCACATTAATACATTTGAAAATTTCATATAAAAATTCTATTAACATTCCGTATAAAAATTTTATTTGTATAGATATTGTTTGGTAATATTTTACAGTTTATCATTTATATATGTTTATATTTATTTTTGATAAAGTGGAAAATAACAACAAATTTAGCTAAACAGCACATAGATTTATACTAATAGATCAACTTCAAATAGCCATAGCAAATGTATTTTCACAAATCATTTGGCTCTCCAAAATAATAATAATAATAATAATATACTTCACAATACTAATTTCTCAAGGTTAGAAACTTATGGTGATTGTTTCAACAGCATATCCATTTCAGAATGGTATCTTCAAACTGTTTAGCCCTAAAGCATCATTTTGTTGGTCTTATTCTCCATCTCCAGCTTCCTCTCCATCTCCAACTCCAGCTTCCTCCACTTCAGCTCTCATTGCAATTCCCCATATTACCAAAGACCTCTTCTTACCCACAAATCAAACTTACACACAAACCCATAACAATCACAAGAACCACAAAAAGAAACATCACCCAATTCACCATCAAAGCCACCACCACTGATGAAGAAAACAACAACAACAACAATGTCTCTGAGCCCCAAATTGTTAGTACCCAACAGAGCACTCCCAATGAGCAACAACCACAGCCCACAAACAGCTCAACCAGCGATCTGTCAGATTTGGGTTCGGAGATCAAGAAGGCGATGAAGGAGAGAGACGGCGACGGCGGCGGGGATTTGTGGAGCGGAGTGGCGGAGGAGATAAGGGAGATCAAGTGGCCTGCTTTCGGGAAGGTGGTGGGGACCACCGGGGTGGTGCTCGGAGTCATCGCTGGCTCGAGCGTCGTTTTGCTCACTGTTAATGCCGTTCTGGCTGAGCTCTCCGACCGAGTTTTCGCCGGCAAAGGGCTTCAGGATTTCTTCGGATGAGGGTTGGGGTTAGGTTTTGGTACACTGAGAGACACCACAGCTAGAGTACGGTGCTCATGATGCTCAAAATAGGACACGTCGGCAGGCTTTGCATGAGAAATTGTGAATTTGTTGGGTTGTGCAATATTATAAGCTTGAATTTCCATAATTTTTGACTCAATTCTTTGACCATGTTGGATTAGTTTCATGAGTGATGAAATTGGATTAGCCTCCGTTTGGAAAACGGGTTGACTTTTGGTTTTTTTTGGCTTTTTTAGCCTGGGCTTAAAAGTTCGGTTTGGGAAAGGCTTTTTGACTTTTTGACTTTTTTGACTTTTTTTGTGAGAGAGGAGTGTAATGGTCATGGGTTAGATGTGATGTTTTGTTTTTTGTGGCTAAAAAAGCCTATTTTGTCTTTTGTGGCTAAAATAGCCAAAAAAATTCAAAAAAGTTCTTGCCAAACGGAGGCTTAGTAAGCTTTACATAAATTATGTTTAGTTAACAAAAATGACAGAACTATTATCTCACACGACATAATACGACATCTAATAGCGTTTTATACCAAAATAACTAACATAAATACATGATTTGTTGTTATTTTACTGTACATGGAGTTTCTAATGGAGTTTCTAATACATGATTTTTGGGTTTCAAAATAATGGCACATGATGTATATCACTTTAATAATTCAAGATGTTAAAGGTAGAACAATAATCTGTGAAGTTGTTGCCAAGTCTTACAAGTTCAATCCAAAATATTGACAGCTTTAGTGTATTATATTCAGAACCTACAATTGATTTTAGTGTGTTATAATTAGACCATCAGAATTTTTAAGTTTTTATTAATTAGGTTAAAGTCAAGTTCTGATAAATTTTAGTGAATACTTTGCAAATCAACGAATCACCAACTCCTATTTATATTAATTTATTCTTATAATAATCCATGTATTACTCCTATTTATATTGATTTATTCATTTTTTAAAATTTTTTGAAGAATTTATTTAAAAATAAAAACACTTTTACTAATTTAAAAACAAATTCACCCAAACATGATATTATATATAGTTAATAGAGCAGAATATTATATATATATATATATGTATAACAAAACAATATAATGTATACAGAACTAACAGTGGTAGCAAAACAAAAGAGAGAAAGAGAGAGCATCGAGAGAAAAGATTAACGAGAGAGAGACTAACAATGGTAGATCGGCACAGCAGCGACAGTGAGAAGAGGAGATGAGATCGGCAAGGGAAGGAGAGGCTAGATCACGGCGGTGAGGAGAGGCTAATGGCGGTGAGGAGAGTGAGCCGATCGGCGATGAATCTGTGTGCGTGAATCGATGAAAGGTTGTACATAGCAGCGGCGTTGTCTCTGTGCGTGTGACTGAGATGAAATTGAAATGTGTGGGTGGGTGCCAATTAGGTTTAATTGAGAAATTATTGCATGTGTGTGAGTATATGTATGGTTGATAAAATCTGTGGTTGGTTTGTAGTTGGTCTGTGGATGCATAACAGGGGATTTTTTTTTTTTTTCTTTTTTTTTTTGAAATTTTGGCAGGTCGGGTTGGTCAGACCTTCCGGTTGGGCAGTTTCACCTGCCACCCACGCCGACCTTAATTATAAGCTTGAATTTCCATAATCTTTTGGCTCAATTCTTTCACCATGTTTGATTAGTTTCATGAGTGATGGAATTGGATTAGTAAGCTTTACATAAATTATGTTTAGTTAACAAAAATGATAGGACTACAAATCTCACATGTGGTAAAATTAGCATTCCCATGGAATGTGAATACTATTCAATCTGATGTGATTAACAATACAAAAGACTTGTACCCAAAAAAAATACAATAGGAAAGACTATTTTTTCTGCACTATACAAAAATAATAAAATTACTTATATAATAAGCATTTTTATGTAATTATTTAGTACTTTTAATTGGAAGCAATTTTATCAATTTGTTCAAACCAAAATGTCCTAGGAAAGAAGAGATCCCAGCAGGCAATACCATATCTCAATCTATAATTATTGAAAAATATTACAAGGCTCAAATTTTCTACTAAATAAATGACTAAATATCTCACATGGATGTGAAATCTATAAAATTACAGACTCCATACCCATATAAAACATTTGATCATTTATTTAATAAAAAATTTGATATCTCTAACATTACTCATAATTATTTAGTTACTCTTGAATAAATGAAGAATTGATCGACACACAGGCATAGGGATTCCTGATACATGCCCCATCCATTGCAATTAATTTGAAACTCCCACCAAGTGCAACTTATAGCTTGTTTGTGTGGCAATTGTATAATTTTTTTTTTCGTCCAATCAACAAATATTTTCTTAAATAAAGATATAAAGAAATGTAAACTTTGTAATAATCTGCTGCATTTGATTTAAAGGATCCAACCAAACACCCGAGCCTCAAAATCATGGTACACATAACAAAAGCTTAAAAGTTCTTGGATAACATCCTCCAAAAACAAAGAAAAACACCAAGAATTCGAGAAACCTAAAAGCAAATCATTCATTCCCACCTGCATGACCAACAAGAACTCCCTGTGCAGAGCCTTCATTCCGCCCAGCATCATCCTGCACTTCGTCAGACTTTCTAATCCTAATTTTGTATTTAGCCTCGAAGTCAGCAACTTCCTTTTTCTTCTTTTCCAAGGCCTCGTTAAGTCGAGCAATTACCTCCTCAAGACCCTCCTTATTGCGCTGAACAGCTGGCAAGACCTCTTTAATTGTTCTTTCCACCAACACGCCTCCAATCATACGATAGCACTGCCTTGATGGATCAAGTGGTTTTATCGCATTTATCACCAATGAGTGCTCACTTGCTTCCATCTCTAGTTCGGTAATTTTTGAGTAAATTTGGTTGATATCTGACCTCATGGCACCATATATGTTGGCAACTGCTTGCTCATTGATTGGTTCATTACCTTCACTTTTACTGCACATGATTCTGACACAATCGGAAACAGGTTAGACTACACTCTATAGCATTCTCACCATATAAATAACACTTTTGGCAGCCAAAGTTCATGCTTATTTTAATTAAAATATTTAACAAAGCTTGAGCATTGTGTTGTAAGAGAGATCCAGTCAACATGTAAGAATATCAATGAATCATCCATATGGTATCAATCAGTTTAAACACTGCACATAATGTAGCCTCGCTAACAAGGGGTTGTAGTTTTTAAATTTTCTGCCATAGCAAAATTTTCACTAAGAAAATGTGTTATCTATATTTTATAAGCTAATAAATGTAGAACATTGTTTGGAACCTGAATTTTTAGGTTTCAAAACACCCCCACCCCCACCCCCACCCCCAAAAAAAAAAAAAAAAAACACAGAAAGGGTATCAACAAATAAAAAGAGCCTAAAATTCTATCCAAACCTTGTCCCAACTTGATCATGCCCAATCAACCAGACCAACCCTCTCCCAAAAAAATAACAGAAAGTATATCAACAAAAAAAAGAGCCCAAAATTCTATCCAAACCTTGTCCCAACTTGATCATGCCCAATCAATCAGACCACAAGTTTAGATTTTTGGAAACATGCTTCATGATTTAACTCTCTTATGAACAGCGAAAACAAGCTTAGATATAGTGCCCAATCCAAACAAAACAAGCTTAAAAAGTTACTCCTTTACTGTCCTACAAAACACCAGTATTTTGCTTTCCCAGTGTTGAAATGGAAGGAAATGACATCATTCCTTCCCCTACAGTTTTCTACCATTCAAATCCCAACAAGCAATTTGATCATAGAGAGTCTAAATCATACCACAGCATGGGCTTACCATTATCTTCTCTCTCTTAATTTTTAGCACAAATTGGAATTTGTTCTATGATCACCATCATCAACCACAAAAACAATACACATCAAAGAAAGAAAATAAAAACTACTCAAAATTCTGACACAACCAAGTGAGATAGAATTTATAAACTAAAAAATAAAAAAACAAGGGAAAGAGTGAATACATGATTCACCTATCTAAACAAGCAACCCAACATGTTTCCCAAGGTCCTCCCTCCTCAAATTTCATGCCATTTCCAAACATTCTCAAATCAAATCGAACAATACAACATCTATTTAGATATTTGAACTCCCTCAAGGTTGGGGGCCAGGAGGATGGACGTCTTGAGTGGTTATTCGTTACACCACAACATTGCTTGGATCAAATTCCACAATTAAGTTTGGTGAATTTCGCAAATATTTACCCTTATGATGGTTTCTTGAATTTCATATTAAAGCATGGCTAGATCAAATCAAACATATTCAATTTTGATTAATATATTTTCTTATTGAAATGATTATTAATGCTAAGAAACGTTTTAAAAGGATTTATCATCAAACCTTATGCCTCTCTCTGTTATTAATATCTTACGATTCACGATTCGATTCACAATTTTTGTAAAATCGATACGAATTTATAGATGAATCTTGTGATGACCTGAAAAATAAATAAATAAATAATAAAGATAGGGAATATTTTCTGGTGATGATTTTTGTGGTAAAGGGTATTCGGTTAAAGGGTGTTTGGTGGGTGGCAAATGATTTGCTGTATTTAATTAATTGTGAGAAATGAGGAATTGAATTGGAAATGTTGAGATTGGGAATGTATGGGATTAAAGGGTGTAGTTGGATTATTTATCGCTCACCTAATTGAAATGTTGATATATTATCTATTTTGTGCATTTATTTCCTGTTTAGAAATAACTGCTTTGGGCTATCGGTGGAGGATAGTCTTGATTGTTGTAGACAATGCATAATAATTAAGCAAATGAAAACTAATCAATGGAATGTGTCATAGAGTATGATAATTGATAGAATACATTAACTTTATGTATTGATTGATGTGTATATGATATGTGTTTATATGCATGGTATTGTATGGGAGGAGATAGGAGATGTACTCCACGGTTTAGGGGAAGATAGGGGATGGACTCCTAAATCGGATATTGTGTTGGAGGAGATAGGGGATGTACTCCACGGTTTAGGAGAAGATAGGGGATGGACCTCTAAACCGGATGTTGTTTGGGAGAAGATAGGGGATGGACTCCGTAGATACAGCTCATATGCTTATCTTTGAGAAGTGTAGATACAGCTCATATGCTTATCTTTGGTGGTGTGATATAGTTCTTTTACTTATCTGTTGATGTGTTGATATAGCTTATATGCTTATCCGTTGATGTATTGATATAGCTAGTATGCTTATCTATTGTGAAATGGGAAAATGTTTAATATGAGTTACTGTCTCATATAGATTGTTTGGTCAGGTTCTGAGCCATAGTTATGAATTGAGAATTGAAAGGAAATGGAAAACGAAATGTAGCATGGACTTGAATGTTATGAAACTGTAAAGTGTTATGAAAGAATGTAAAAGTGTCAACCATCTATCAATTGCTAATCTTTTAGTCATTGTTCATAGTTGGTTTAGTGTATTTCTACTGGGCTGTGGCTCACCCTATATGGGAACATCATTTTCAGGTACAGGTAGCATGCCACCTCCAAGGACATAGCTTGGGAGGCTAGAGGCGGACAGACTTTTGTTGCCTTTCCTTCTTTTGATGTATTACATGTAGATTCAAGCCAAGGGCTTAATGTGTAATGAGCGAGACTCTATTAGTGTAACCAAGCAATGTCTTGGAAAGATGAAAGCCTATATGGCCTTTAATGTTGATAACATGTAATACTTTATGTAATGACTCTGATGAATAGAAGGATGTTGATCATTTATATATCAATGCATGTCAATATAGTGCGATATTGTGGGTTTAATGTAATTATTTTGAGGGCGTTACAAATCTATTTTGGAAGTAAATTTCTAGTGAATTACACAATTCACAATCAATTCGCGATTCGATTCACTTTTTACAATTAATACAATTTTTAAAACCATTTTCATCTCATTTTGTCTCCATCTTTTTTGTAAAAATGACATAATACGACATCTAATAGCGTTTTATACCAAAATAACTAACATAAATACGTGATTTGTTGTTATTTTACTGTACATGGAGTTTCTAATAGAGTTTCTAACACATGATTTTTAGGTTTCAAAAATAATGGCACATGATGTATATCACTTTAATAATTCAAGATGTTAAAAGTAGAACAATAATCTGTGAAGTTGTTGCCAAGTCTTACAAGTTCAATCCAAAATATTGACAACTTTAGTGTATTATATTCAAAACCTACAATTGATTTTAGTGTGTTATAATTAGACCATCAGAATTTTTAAGTTTTTATTAGTTAGGTTAAAGTCAAGTTCTGATAAATTTTAGTGAATACTTTGCAAATCAACGAATCACCAACTCCTATTTATATTAATTTATTCTTATAATAATCCATGTATTACTCCTATTTATATTGATTTATTCATTTTTTAAAATTTTTTGAAGAATTTATTTAAAAATAAAAACACTTTTACTAATTTAAAAACAAATTCACCCAAACATGATATTATATATAGTTAATAGAGCAGAATATTATATATATATATATATGTATAACAAAACAATATAATGTATACAGAATTAACAGTGGTAGCAAAACAAAAGAGAGAAAGAGAGAGCATCGAGAGAAAAGATTAACGAGAGAGAGAGAGAGAGACTAACAATGGTAGATTGGCACAGCAGCGGCAGTGAGAAGAGGAGATGAGATCGGCAAGGGAAGGAGAGGCTAGATCGGCACAATGAAGCGGGAGGAGAGAGGAGAAGCTAATGATCAACAAGCGGAGGAGAGGCTAACGGCGGTGAGGAGAGTGAGCCGATCGGCGATGAATCTGTGTGCGTAAATCGATGAAAGGTTGTACATAGCAGCGGCGTCGTCTCTGTGCGTGTGACTGAGATGAAATTGAAATGTGTGGGTGGGTGCTAATTAGGTTTAATTGAGAAATTATTGCGTATGTGTGAGTATATGTATGGTTGATAAAATCTGTGGTTGGTTTGTAGTTGGTCTGTGGGTGCATAACAGGGGATTTTTTTTTTTTTCTTTTTTTAAAAATTTTGGCGGGTCGGTCAGACCTTGGGTTGGCGTTTCACGCCATCCACGCCTAATTCTAATTATAAGCTTGAATTTCCATTATCTTTTGGCTCAATTCTTTCACCATGTTTGATTAGTTTCATGAGTGATGGAATTGGATTAGTAAGCTTTACATAAATTATGTTTAGTTAACAAAAATGATAGGACTACAAATCTCACATGTGGTAAAATTAGCATTCCCATGGAATGTGAATACTATTCAATCTGATGTGATTAACAATACAAAAGACTTGTACCCAAAAAAAATACAATAGGAAAGACTATTTTTTCTGCACTATACAAAAATAATAAAATTACTTATATAATAAGCATTTTTATGTAATTATTTAGTACTTTTAATTGGAAGCAATTTTATCAATTTGTTCAAACCAAAATGTCCTAGGAAAAGAAGAGATCCCAGGCAGGCAATACTATATCTCAATCTATAATTATTGAAAAATATTACAAGGCTCAAATTTTATACTAAATAAATGACTAAATATCTCACATGGATGTGAAATCTACAAAATTACAGACTCCATACCCATATAAAACATTTGATCATTTATTTAATAAAAAATTTGATATCCCTAAAATTATTCATAATTATTTAGTTACTCTTGAATAAATGAAGAATTGATCGACACACAGGCATAGGGATTCCTGATACATGCCCCATCAATTGTAATTAATTTGAAACTCCCACCAAGTGCAATCTATAGCTTGTTTGTGTGGCAATTGTATAATTTTTTCTTTTGTCCAATCAACAAATATTTTCTTAAATAAAGATATAAAGAAATGTAAACGTTGTAATAATCTGCTGCATTTGATTTAAAGGATCCAACCAAACACCCGAGCCTCAAAATCATGGTACACATAACAAAAGCTTAAAAGTTCTTGGATAACATCCTCCAAAAACAAAGAAAAACACCAAGAATTCGAGAAACCTAAAAGCAAATCATTCATTCCCACCTGCAGGACCAACAAGAACTCCCTGTGCAGAGCCTTCCTTCCGTCCAGCATCATCCTGCACTTCGTCAGACTTTCTAATCCTAATTTTGTATTTAGCCTCGAAGTCAGCAACTTCCTTTTTCTTCTTTTCCAAGGCCTTGTTATGTCGAGCAATTACCTCCTCAAGACCCTCCTTATTGCGCTGAACAGCTGGCAAGACCTCTTTAATTGTTCTTTCCACCAACACGCCTCCAATCATACGATAGCACCGCCTTGATGGATCAAGTGGTTTTATCGCATTCATCACCAATGAGTGCTCACTTGCTTCCATCTCTAGTTCGGTAATTTTTGAGTAAATTTGGTTGATGTCTGACCTCATGGCACCATATATGTTGGCAACTGCTTGCTCATTGATTGGTTCATTACCTTCAGCTTCAGCTTTACTAGACATGATTCTGACACAATCGGAAACAGGTCAAACTACACTCTATAGCATTCTCACCATATAAATAACACTTTTGGCAGCCAAAGTTCATGCTTATTTTAATTAAAATATTTAACAAAGCTTGAACATAGTGTTGTAAGAGAGATCCAGTCAACGTGTAAAAATATCAATGAATCATCCATATGGTATCAATCAGTTTAAACACCGCACATAATGTAGCCTCGCTAACAAGGGGTTGTAGCTTTTAAGTTTTTTGCCATAGCAAAATTTTCACTAAGAAAATGTGTTATCTATATTTTATAAGCTAATAAATGTAGAACATTGTTTGGAACCTGAATTTTTAGGTTTCAAAACCCCCCCTCCCCAAAAAAAAAAAAAAAAACATAGAAAGGATATCAACAAAAAAAAAGAGCCTAAAATTCTATCCAAAACCTGTCCCAACTTGATCATGCCCAATCAACCAGACCAACCCCCACAAAAAAAAAATAACAGAAAGTATATCAACAAAAAAAAGAGTCCAAAATTCTATCCAAACCTTGTCCCAACTTGATCATGCCCAATCAACCAGACCACAAGTTCAGATTTTTGGAAACATGCTTCATGATTTAACTCTCTTATGAAAAGCAAAAACAAGCTTAGATATAGTGCCCAATCCAAACAAAACAAGCTTGAAAAGTTACTCCTTTACTGTCCTACAAAACACCAGTATTTTGCTTTCCCAGTGTTGAAATGGAAGGAAATGACATCATTCCTTCCTCTACAGTTTTCTACCATTCAAATCCCAACAAGCAATTTGATCATAGAGAGTCTAAATCATACCACAGCATGGGCTTACCATTATCTTCTCTCTCTTAATTTTTAGCACAAATTGGAATTTGTTCTATGATCACCATCATCAACCACAAAAACAATACACATCAAAGAAAGAAAATAAAAACTACTCAAAATTCTGACATAACCAAGTGAGATAGAATTTATAAACTAAAAAATAAAAAAAACAAGGAAAAGAGTGAATACATGATTCACCTATCTAAACAAGCAACCCAACATGTTTCCCAGTGTCCTCCTCCTCAAATTTCCATGCCATTTCCAAACATTCTCAAATCAAATCGAACAATACAACATCTATTTAGATATTTGAACTCCTCAAGGTTGGGGCCGGGAGGATGGACGTCTTGAGTTGTTATTCGTTACACCACAACATTGCTTGGATCAAATTCCACAATTAAGTTTGGTGAATTTCGCAAATATTTACCCTTATGATGGTTTCTTGAATTTCATATTAAAGCATGGCTAGATCAAATCAAACAGATTCAATTTTGATTAATATATTTTCTTATTGAAATGATTATTAATGCTAAGAAACATTTTAAAAGGATTTATCATCAAACCTTATGCCTCTCTCTGTTATTAAAATCTTACGATTCACGATTCAATTCACGATTCGATTCACAATTTTTGTAAAATCGATACGAATTTATAGATGAATCTATTTTGGAAGTAAATTTCTAGTGAATTACACAATTCACAATCAATTCGCGATTCGATTCACTTTTTACAATTAACACAATTTTTAAAACCATTTTCGTCTCATTTTGTCTCCATCTTTTTAGTAAAAATGACATAATACGACATCTAATAGCGTTTTATACCAAAATAACTAACATAAATACATGATTTGTTGTTATTTTACTGGACATGGAGTTTCTAATGGAGTTTCTAATACATGATTTTTAGGTTTCAAAATAATGGCACGTGATGTATATCACTTTAATAATTCAAGATGTTAAAAGTAGAACTATAATCTGTGAAGTTGTTGCCAAGTCTTACAAGTTCAATCCAAAATATTGACAGCTTTAGTGTATTATATTCAGAACCTACAATTGATTTTAGTGTGTTATAATTAGACCATCAGAATTTTTAAGTTTTTATTAATTAGGTTAAAGTCAAGTTCTGATAAATTTTAGTGAATACTTTGCAAATCAATGAATCACCAACTCCTATTTATATTAATTTATTCTTATAAAAATCCATGTATTACTCCTATTTATATTGATTTATTCATTTTTTAAATTTTTTTGAAGAATTTATTTAAAAATAATAACACTTTTACTAATTTAAAAACAAATTCACCCAAACATGATATTATATATAGTTAATAGAGCAAAATATTATATATATATATATATATATCTATGTATAACAAAACAATATAATGTATACAGAACTAACAGTGGTAGCAAAACAAAAGAGAGAAAAAGAGAGCATCGAGATAAAAGATTAACGAGAGAGAGAGAGAGAGAGAGAGAGATACTAACAGTGGTAGATCGGCACAGCAGCGGCAGTGAGAAGAGGAGATGAGATCGGCAAGGGAATGAGAGGCTAGATCGGCACAGCAACGAGCAGCGGTGAGGAGAGGAGAAGCTAACAGATCAGTGGCGGTGAGGAGAGGCTAACGGCGGTAAGGAGAGTGAGCCGATCGGCGATGAATCTGTGTGCGTGAATCGATGAAAGGTTGTACATAGCAACGGCGTCGTCTCTGTGCGTGTGACTGGGATGAAATTGAAATGTGTAGGTGGGTGCCAATTAGGTTTAATTGAGAAATTATTGCGTGTGTGTGAGTGTATGTATGGTTGATAAAATCTGTGGTTGGTTTGTAGTTGGTCTGTGGGTGCATAACAGGGGATTTTTTTTTTTTCTTTTTTTAAAAATTTTGGCGGGTCGGGTCGGTCAAACCTTCGGGTTGGGTAGTTTTACCTGCCACCCACGCCACCCTAATTATAAGCTTGAATTTCCATAATCTTTTGGCTCAATTCTTTCACCATGTTTGATTAGTTTCATGAGTGATGGAATTGGATTAGTAAGCTTTACATAAATTATGTTTAGTTAACAAAAATGATAGGACTACAAATCTCACATGTGGTAAAATTAGCATTCCCATGGAATGTGAATACTATTCAATCTGATGTGATTAACAATACAAAAGACTTGTACCAAAAAAAATACAATAGGAAAGACTATTTTTTCTGCACTATACAAAAATAATAAAATTACTTATATAATAAGCATTTTTATGTAATTATTTAGTACTTTTAATTGGAAGCAATTTTATCAATTTGTTCAAACCAAAATGTCCTAGGAAAAGAAGAGATCCCAGGCAGGCAATACTATATCTCAATCAATAATTATTGAAAAATATTACAAGGCTCAAATTTTATACTAAATAAATGACTAAATATCTCACATGGATGTGAAACCTACAAAATTACAGACTCCATACCCATATAAAACATTTGATCATTTATTTAATAAAAAATTTGATATCCCTAACATTACTCATAATTATTTAGTTACTCTTGAATAAATGAAGAATTGATCGACACACAGGCATAGGGATTCCTGATACATGCCACATCAGTTGCAATTAATTTGAAACTCCCACCAAGTGCAATTTATAGCTTGTTTGTGTGGCAATTGTATAATTTTTTCTTTTGTCCAATCAACAAATATTTTCTTAAATAAAGATATAAAGAAATGTAAACGTTGTAATAATCTACTGCATTTGATTTAAAGGATCCAACCAAACACCCGAGCCTCAAAATCATGGTACACATAACAAAAGTTTAAAAGTTCTTGGATAACATCCTCCAAAAACAAAGAAAAACACCAAGAATTCGAGAAACCTAAAAGCAAATCATTCATTCCCACCTGCAGGACCAAAAAGAACTCCCTGTGCAGAGCCTTCCTTCCGCCCAACATCATCCTGCACTTCGTCAGACTTTCTAATCCTAATTTTGTATTTAGCCTTGAAGTCAGCAACTTCCTTTTTCTTCTTTTCCAAGGCCTCGTTAAGTCGAGCAATTACCTCCTCAAGACCCTCCTTATTGCGCTGAACAGCTGGCAAGACCTCTTTAATTGTTCTTTCCACCAACACGCCTCCAATCATACGATAGCACTGCCTTGATGGATCTAGTGGTTTTATCGCATTCATCACCAATGAGTGCTCACTTGCTTCCATCTCTAGTTCGGTAATTTTTGAGTAAATTTGGTTGATGTCTGACCTCATGGCACCATATATGTTGGCAACTGCTTGCTCATTGATTGGTTCATTACCTTCAACTTTAGCTTTACCAGACATAATTCTGACACAATCGGAAACAGGTCAGACTACACTCTATAGCATTCTCACCATATAAATAACACTTTTGGCAGCCAAAGTTCATGCTTATTTTAATTAAAATATTTAACAAAGCTTGAGCATAGTGTTGTAAGAGAGATCCAGTCAACGTGTAAGAATATCAATGAATCATCCATATGGTATCAATCAATTTAAACACACGCACATAATGTAGCCTCGCTAACAAGGGGTTGTAGTTTTTAAGTTTTCTGCCACAGCAAAATTTTCACTAAGAAAATGTGTTATCTATATTTTATAAGCTAATAAATATAGAACATTGTTTGGAACCTGAATTTTTAGGTTTCAAAACCCCCCCTCCCCAAAAAAAAAAAAAAAAAAAACATAGAAAGGATATCAACAAAAAAAAAGAGCCTAAAATTCTATCCAAACCCTGTCCCAACTTGATCATGCCCAATCAACCAGACCAACCCCTACAAAAAAAAATAACATAAAGTATATCAACAAAAAAAAGAGCCCAAAATTCTATCCAAACCTTGTCCCAACTTGATCATGCCCAATCAACCAGACCACAAGTTCAGATTTTTGGAAACATGCTTCATGATTTAACTCTCTTATGAAAAGTAAAAACAAGCTTAGATATAGTGCCCAATCCAAACAAAACAAGCTTGAAAAGTTACTCCTTTACTGTCCTACAAAACACCAGTATTTTGCTTTCCCAGTGTTGAAATGGAAGGAAATGACATCATTCCTTCCCCTACAGTTTTCTACCATTCAAATCTCAACAAGCAATTTGATCATAGAGAGTCTAAATCATACCACAGCACGGGCTTACCATTATCTTCTCTCACTTAATTTTTTAGCACAAATTGGAATTTGTTCTATGATCACCATCATCAACCACAAAAACAATACACATCAAAGAAAGAAAATAAAAACTACTCAAAATTCTGACACAACCAAATGAGATAGAATTAATAAACTAAAAAATAAAAAAACAAGGGAAAGAGTGAATACATGATTCACCTATCTAAACAAGCAACCCAACATGTTTCCCAGTGTCCTCCCCTCCCTCAGCCCCATGCCATTTCCAAACATTCTCAAATCAAATCGAACAATACAACATCTATTTAGATATTTGAACTCCCTCAAGGTTGGGGGCCAGGAGGATGGATGTCTTGAGTGGTTATTCGTTACACCACAACATTGCTTGGATCAAATTCCACAATTAAGTTTGGTGAATTTCGCAAATATTTACCCTTATGATGGTTTCTTGAATTTCATAGTAAAGCATGGCTAGATCAAATGAAACAGATTCAATTTTGATTAATATATTTTCTTATTGAAATGATTATTAATGCTAAGAAACGTTTTAAAAGGATTTATCATCAAACCTTATGCCTCTCTCTGTTATTAAAATCTTACGATTCACGATTCAATTCACGATTTGATTTGCAATTTTTGTAAAATCGATACGAATTTATAGATGAATCTATTTTGGAAGTAAATTTCTAGTGAATTACACAATTCACAATCAATTTGCGATTCGATTCACTTTTTACAATTAATACAATTTTTAAAACCATTTTCGTCTCATTTTGTCTCCATCTTTTTAGTAAAAATGACATAATACGATATCTAATAGCGTTTTATACCAAAATAACTAACATAAATACATGATTTGTTGTTATTTTACTGTACATAGAGTTTCTAATGGAGTTTCTAATACATGATTTTTAGGTTTCAAAATAATGGCACGTGATGTATATCACTTTAATAATTCAAGATGTTAAAAGTAGAACAATAATCTGTGAAGTTGTTGCCAAGTCTTACAAGTTCAATCCAAAATATTGACAGCTTTAGTGTATTATATTCAGAACCTACAATTGATTTTAGTGTGTTATAATTAGACCATGTAATTTTAAGTTTTTATTAATTAGGTTAAAGTCAAGTTCTGATAAATTTTAGTGAATACTTTGCAAATCAACGAATCACCAACTCCTATTTATATTAATTTATTCTTATAATAATCCATGTATTACTCCTATTTATATTGATTTATTCATTTTTTAAATTTTTTTGAAGAATTTATTTAAAAATAAAAACACTTTTACTAATTTAAAAACAAATTCACCCAAACATGATATTATATATAGTTAATAGAGCAGAATATTATATATATATATATATATATATGTATAACAAAACAATATAATGTATACAGAACTAACAGTGGTAGCAAAACAAAAGAGAGAAAGAGAGAGCATCGAGAGAAAAGATTAACGAGAGAGAGAGAGAGAGGCTAACAGTGGTAGATCGGCATAGCAGCGGCAGTGAGAAGAGGAGATGAGATCGGCAAGGGAAGGAGAGGCTAGATCGGCACAGCAACGAGCAGCGGTGAGGAGAGGAGAAGCTAACAGATCAGCGGCGGTGAGGAGAGGCTAACGGCGGTAAGGAGAGTGAGCCGATTGGCGATGAATTTGTGTGCGTGAATCGATGAAATGTTGTACATAGCAGTGGCGTCGTCTCTGTGCTTGTGATTGAGATGAAATTGAAATGTGTGGGTGGGTGACAATTATGTTTAATTGAGAAATTATTGTGTGTGTGTGAGTATATGTATGGTTGATAAAATCTGTGGTTGGTTTGTAGTTGGTCTGTGGGTGCATAACAGGGGATTTTTTTTTTTTGAAATTTTGGCGGGTCAGGTCGGTCAGAGCTTCGGGTTGGGCAGTTTCACCTGCCACCTGCGCCAACCCTAATTATAAGCTTGAATTTCCATAATCTTTTGGCTCAATTCTTTCACCATGTTTGATTAGTTTCATGAGTGATGGAATTGGATTAGTAAGCTTTACATAAATTATGTTTAGTTAACAAAAATGATAGGACTACAAATCTCACATGTGGTAAAATTAGCATTCCCATGGAATGTGAATACTATTCAATCTGATGTGATTAACAATACAAAAGACTTGTACCCAAAAAAAAATACAATAGGAAAGACTATTTTTTCTGCACTATACAAAAATAATAAAATTACTTATATAATAAGCATTTTTATGTAATTATTTAGTATTTTTAATTGGAAGCAATTTTATCAATTTGTTCAAACCAAAATGTCCTAGAAAAAGAAGAGATCCCAGGCAGGCAATACTATATCTCATTCTATAATTATTGAAAAATATTATTAGGCTCAAATTTTCTACTAAATAAATGACTAAATATCTCACATGGATGTGAGATCCACAAAATTACAGACTCCATACCCATATGAAACATTTGATCATTTATTTAATAAAAAATTTGGTCTCCCTAACATTATACAATTTGTTCTAGTGAATGGGCCAGACAGGTCCAAACTCCTCAATGCCCACGTTCGAATGATTGAGCCCACCGAATAACCTGCAAACAAGTCCAATGGGGAACGGGGTAGTCCCCCAGTGGACCCTTCGACGGGCAAGTTAGAAGGAGAAGTAAGGAGTAAGGAGAGTTTAGAGATAGAAAGCTTAACCTTCTTATTGTCTTCAACATGTTCTTATATCCTTTGGTAATCATTTCGCTGTCCCTTCCGACCTGCCCTCATCGTCGAAAGTCTATGCTGTAGCTTACCTTGTTCAGGGTAAGGGGTTCCTGTTCTGACGGGGAGGTGTTGTCGTAATAAATGCTGTGATGGGCTACATTAATGGTGATGTGCAGTGGCAATAACTTTGCAGATCTTTGTCTGCCGGTGTGGCTCGTCCTTCACCTGCCATGTGTCCAAATGCCATTGGCTCTTTATGCCATGTTGGATTCCAGCTGTTCTGGACCTCACCAGTTGGGTTATGTATTGGGCTCCAAGTGATGGGCTTGGGTTGTTTATAGTGATTCGTGGCCTTTGTGGGCTTGTACACATCAGTAGTTCCCCATTCCTGAGTGCAGCTTTAGTCCAGCGAAGGGAATAGTAAGGAAGAAGGTGAGGGTGTTAGGGAGTGGTAGTATGGAGGTCAACCGGCGGGGGTGACCGAGTGGGTGAACCGACCGGGAGGTGGTCCGACCGTACAGGGTGACCGAGTGGGAGGGCCGATCGCGAATGTTGGCCGAGTGGGAAGGTCGACCACGAGGAGGAGCAACCATGAGGGTTGGCCGAGCGGGAGTGCCGACCGTGAAGAGGGCGACCGCGAATGTTGGCCGGGCGGGAGGGCCGACCATGAGGAGGCCCGACTGCGATGGGTGAGGTGGAGTGGCGTGGGGCTCAAGAGACGGCGTGTCACGTGGTGATTTGAAGTGAAAAGGACAGGGTAAGGAGAGGAGAGAGTGGATCGTGGTCGTACATGTGGCAACATCCCGTGAGGGGGGGGGAGATTAGGCGTTGGATCAGAAATGAAACGTTAGGTCATTATGGGTGTTGAAAAGACAGTTTTGGCGGATGATTTTGAAAAGTTTTCAAACTGGCGAAAATTAATTGGGATCCTTGGAATACGGGCAAACCGTGGGCTTTTGGCATTATTCGATTCACCTACTTGTTTACGAAAAATCAAAATATTCCAAGTGTGAATTCCTTTATTGCTCACGATACACCTCTGGAAAACTTTTTCAATTTCCTTGCACGTGCCTCCGAAGCGATTCGCAGACATACCATAGAAATGGCCCAAGAAGAAACTGCGAATGTCAGGATAGATCCACTTGGCGATGATGATGCTGTGGAGTTAGCGCAACAATATAGGATGGAGAGGGTGGGGGAGTCGGTTGTACGATCCCATGGTTCCACCATGATAGTAGCTCCAAAGCCAATCAACCAGGCAGCACCTGATCACTGGCATACAAAGGCAGATAAATCAACGGTTACTGCAGCGGATTTGGAGGCTATTCGTGAAAAATACCAGGTGCCTGCCGAAGTAGAGTTATCGTTGCCGATGTCGACGGAGAGGCCATCCGATGCCAGGCCAGGGCAGTTTGCCCTCTATGAGGAGGCATTGAAAGGAGGACTGAGGCTACCTCTGCCGCAGGTGGTAGTAGATGTCCTAAATCGTTTGGAGGTGGCGACGGGCCAACTAATGCCCAATGCGTGGAAGATCTTCATCCCCTGCAAGTGCTCGCGAAAGCGAAGGAGCGGCCATGACAAGGATTTAATTCTTCGTGATGCTACAAGGCCTCAGGCAAAAGAAGAGACTGGGTCACTCACAGCAGAAAGAAGAAAGGTCTGGCGGGTCTGGCCGCTGTTGCTCAAGGGTGGAGACCACGATGGTTCTATGTGTCTGCCAGTGGAGGAGTTGGAGTGCGTACCATTTGGAAGGCGCCCACCAAGTCGATGGAGCCAAAGCCGAGCAGCAGCAGAGAGAGTGAAGAGGGTAAAGGAGGAGGAGAAAGAAGGGCCAAATGGACGAGCCTGCTCAAATGCCTGCATTGTTTGAAGCAGGGTTAGGTCCACAGCCGAGCGGCGGGGACCTCGACTGAGCGGAGTTGGAGGCGAGGAGAAGGGCTTAAGAGGCGGAGGATCAGACTATCCTTGCGAAAGCCCAAAAATTCAAAGAGTCCCAGGCCGACCGACCACCAAAACTGGTTGCAAGGGAGAGGATTCGACCTCACCCCAAACCCTTGGGAGAGAAAGACTTAGGCGAATTTGTGCCACGACCGCCCCCAATAGACCATTTGAAGGAGAGGTCTTTGAAGGAGATGGAGGCGTTGGGCGTGGTGAAGAAGAAGAAAAGGGTGAGGCGGAGTGAAGAAGAGCCTGCCCCGAAGAGAAGAAGGGAGACGAGGGTAAAGGAAACCAGTATGGCCAAGGAGGCAGAGGGGGGGAAGTGGGGGAGACCCCAGGAAAAAGGATTGCCCCAGAAGTGGTGGACATCGCTTCAGAGGGCATGGAAGTGGTGCCAGTAGTGGCGACGATCGCCGCAGGGGTCGCGAGGGCCGCCCCTGAAGGGCAAGTAGAAGATGGGGCAAGTGGCCCTGGGCCAAGAAGGGAAGAAATGTGGGGTCCTGCACCCCAAGCAGGAGTTAGTCGACCACTGATCTACCATGCTCAGGCTTGCGGTGGCTGAGGGGAGAAGAAGGCCCAAATGCAAAGGTAACCGCCTGGTAGAGATTATAGAAAAGGCAGCCCTGCGCTCGACATCCAGATTCAACGAGGCTGAAATGCTGAGGGGGTTATGCTCCGTTCAAATGGAGGTAACCATCTTAGCAGGGGCTCTGCTGAGGAAGGCAGGGGCTGCCAAACTCAAGGCAG
Source organism: Camellia lanceoleosa (assembly GCA_025200525.1). Lineage (NCBI taxonomy): Eukaryota > Viridiplantae > Streptophyta > Magnoliopsida > Ericales > Theaceae > Camellia > Camellia lanceoleosa. Next base: position 172,783,141 of record CM045766.1, read on the forward strand.
ATGAGGCCAAGGCTCAGCTTGCAAAGTTGAAGAAGGAGAGTGCAAGTTGGAAGAGTGCCCACGCTGATCTGCAAGCGGTTAAGGTGGAGCTGGAGAACACACACCGCCAGGTTGTGTCGCTCGAGTTCCAACTGGCTGGCGAGCAAAAGAGGTTGGAGGAGGCCCAAAAAGCCTTCGCAGTCGCGGTCGAACGCCATGAAGAGGCAATGAGCAGTAATGAAGAGCGGGTCAGACAGAAAGATGTGGCAGATGTGAAGATTGGCGATTTGCAGAAGGAGCTGGAGGGCGAGCGGGCTAAGGCGGTGGAGGAGAGTAGGAGCCTTTAGAGGGAGTTAGAAGCAGAGAAAGCCAAGGCGACGGCGGAAAAGGAGAGCCTAAAGAAGGAGTTGGAGGAGGAGAGGGCTAAGGTCGTCTGAAGGGCGACTTGAAGGAGCCTGGACGAAAGAGAGAAGGCGCCTCGAGAGGGCGGCTTACCCCGATCTATGCGTCGCAGCAGTGGAGCAATTCAAAGGGTCTGCTGAATTTCATATGGCAGTTGATGCCACGATGCCAAGAGCTTGGCTAGTAAGAATCGGGGGCCGCCCATCGAGGATGACTGGAGGCGGATCAAGAAGTTATTGAGAGCTTCCAGCAATGGACTTCTATAACACGAAATGGCCGAAGTTCTCGGGGACAATTTGGAAGATGTTCAAACGTAGAGTCAAGAACTGCTCCTGCACTTAGACCTCGAAGGTAACAGTTGGTGAGGACAATGTGGCCCAAACCCCCCTGGATGAGGGTATTGAAGAAGAAGACCTCATCTCCAGTGAGGAGGAGTAACTGGAGAAGAAGAAGAAGAAGAAGACTTTGCACAGACATTGTTTTTGTTTTGTTTTGTTTTGTTTGTTTGTTTTTTTTTTTTTATTTATTGCTGTAATGAAGTTATGTACAAAGTTGTGAATAAATAAAATTTCAGTTGTGTTTTGCATTTGACTGTTTTTGCTTGTGCGTCTGAAATGGATGAAAACTTGTGATGAACTTGTGATAAAAACTGAATTTAGGAATTCCTCAAGACAGAGTGGGATTGAAATTGTAATAAAAACCGAAAAGAGTAAAGTTAAGGACTCCTTAATGCAGAGTGAAATTGGACTTGTTATAAAAACTCAATGCAGAGTGAAGTTGAACTTGTAATAAAAACTCAATGCAGAGTAAAGTTGGGAACTCCTCAATGCAGAGTGAAATTTAAAATAAAGTTTGCGTTTGCCACACTGCTAAAGTAGGTTAGTGGTTCATGGAGTGAGGCTTGGTTTGTGAGGAGGCCGACTTGTGAGAGTTTGATTGAGAAGAAAATAACTGACTTGTAAAGAAGACGTGTAAGAACGCTTTGGAATTCGACGAGCAAAGAGTGGTGTATGATTTGGAGCCGAATTATGACTATGTGTCTACTAATTCCACAAGCATGGAATTTGCATGGGTGGCCTTGACCGAGCCCTGCATGCGTGCTCATTTGGGGCAAAGCTATGATTTACTGACATTGTAGGTAATCGAGTCCGACCTCAAACCGTGGGCGCCTGGCCCTGCTAAGACTTGTTAGGCAAGCCGAGTGCTTCATGCTCGGTCGGACAGAGATTCTTAGTGCTCGGTCTGGCCGAGGCTTCTTTTGCTCAGTCTGGCTGAGGCTTTTTTAGCGCTCAGTCTGGCTGAGGCTCTTTTAGTGCTCAGTCTGGTTGAGGCTTTTTGGCTGAGGCTTTTAGTGCTCAATCTGGCTGAGGCTTTTTTAGTGCTCACCTGGCCGAGGCTTTTAGTGCCTGGGGCCTGGCCGAGGCTTTTAGTGCTCGGGCCTGTTGAGCCTCTCTTAGTGCTCAGTCTGGCTGAGGCTTTTAGTGCTTAGTCTGGCTGAGGCTTTTAGTGCTTAGTTTGGTTGAGGCTTTTAGTGCTTAGTCTGGCCGAGGCTTTTGACGGTCGGACTGGCCGAGGCTTACGGAGTGATGCTCGGTCTGGCTGAGGCTTGTAATAAGTGCTGCAAATGAGAATGTTATTGAGACAACACACAGATAGCTAAGATATAGAGTTGTTGTCATGGACAGTGTAATCCAGTCGATCCAAGTTTACATTATGTATCAAAAAGAAAATACAACAACTGAGCAATACAATAGTAGGAACTTATTGAAAGTAGCGTTTCAGGTGTTCAGCATTCCAGGAGTGGGGGAGATCTCGACCTTCCATGTCCTGAAGTCGGTAAGTGCCTGGACGTGGTCGGGCTTTCACAACGTAAGGTCCCTCCCATTTGGCTGCCAGTTTACCCTCAATCGGATTTTTGGTGGCAAGGGTTGCTTCAAAACAAGGTCCCCTACAACAACTCCTTGGCGGACTATGCGGTTGTAGTGTGTTCTTATTTTCTGCTGGTATGAGGCCACCGACAAAGTGGTTTCTCTGAAGTTCTTCAATTAGGTCCAGTGTACCCGTGAGCTCTTCCGTTAGTCCGGATCCGGATATAAAACTCTAGGGTAGGCGGATCGACTTCTACCGAATAAGCCTCGGCCAGATGTTAAGAGGAAAGGAGTTTCCCCAATGGGAGTCCGAGCTGTAGTTCGGTAAGCCCAGAGTACATTTGGTAGTTCCTCAGCCCAAAGCCCCTTAGCAGCTTCTAGCTTGGTTTTGATTATCTTCAGAAGAGAACGGTTGGTGACCTCAACTTGGCCATTGGCTTGGGGATGACCGGGGGAAGAAAAACATGGTTGAATTTGGAGGTCTGCACAGAACTTCCTGTACTTGGCGTTGTCGAATTATTTGCCGTTGTCGGAAACAATGGCCTGGGGAATGCCAAATCTGCAAACGATTGACTGCCAGATGAACTTGGTTGTGTTTCGCTCGGTAATGGTGGCAAGGGGTTCTACCTCTACCCACTTAGTAAAATAATCAGTGGCGACAATGGCAAATTTGGTCTGGCCTTGGCCAGTGGGTAAAGGGCCAACTAGGTCGATCCCCCATTTGGTGAACGGGTAAGGACTGCAAAGTGTGATCAATTCAGTAGGAGGAGCATGGGGGATATTGGCAAAACGCTAACATTTATCGCATTTGAGCATGAAGTCAGCCGCATCTTGGTTGAGAGTAAGCCAAAAATATCCAGTGCGAAGTATCTTGTGGGCCAGGGACCTACCGCCTGAGTGATTGCCGCAGATACCCACATGAATTTCTTGTATCACATAAGTTGCTTGAGTTGGATTGAGGCACCGCAGATAGGGGCGTGAGAAACCACGTTTGTACAAAATGCCGCTGACGAGGATGTAATTGGACGACCGGGCCCTGACTTTGGCGGCTTGCTATTGGTCGTCTGGCAGTTCCCCTGTTGTTAGAAATAGGAAGATGTCCGACGCCCAAGAGATAGGCTCATTTTGGAGGAATAGTATTTCATGCAGGTCGGGGCAAATGGCAGGGTGGGATAGGTATTCTAGGCGGACACCACGGCTGAGGTCGGACTGGTCTGCGGAAGCCAACTGACCCATCTCATCCGCCTTAGAGTTTTCTGCCCGAGGAATGTGCTTGATGTGGAAGGTATTGAAGAGGCGAACAAGGGGAAGTGCAATATCCCTGTAAGCCCGCATTGTGTCCTCCTTGGTATCGAATTCTCCCGTGATCTGTCCGACGATGAGCTGGAAGTCGCTGAACACTCGGATGTGGCTAACACCAATATCCCTGGCTAGGCGAAGACCTGCAATCAATGCCTCATATTCGGCCTCATTGTTACTGGCCTCAAACAAGAAACAGAGAGCGCATTTGAAATAACCACCCTCAGGGGCGGTGAGGATGAGGCCAGCCCCACTACCTTCCCTGCGGGATAATCCGTTGACGTTGAGAGTCCAAGAATGAGGGTCTTCTGGTTCGATGGGAGCTGGTGGGGATGTAGAGGCAGTGGTTGGGGTAGGATTAGTGAATTCCAGGATGAAATCAGCGATAGCTTGCCCCTTAATTGCTGTTCGAGGCTGGTAAGAGATGTCAAACTGGCTGAGTTCCACTGACCATTGCATGAGTCTACCGGAAAGTTCTGGTTGCTGCATGACCTTCTTCAAGGGTTGATCGGTGAGGACCACTATGGAGTGGGCTTGGAAGTAAGAACGGAGTCGTCTGGAGGTGTTGACCAAGGCCAATGATAATTTTTCTAACAGTGGGTAGTTCTGCTCCGCTCCTCTGAGGGCTCAACTGATGTAGTAGACCGGTCGTTGGACGGAGCCGTCTTCCCTGATAAGAGCTGCACTGACAGCAGTGCTTGATACGGCTAGATAGAGGAAGAGGGGCTCGCCCGTGATTGCCTGTGAAATGAGGGGGGGATTGGCCATGCATTGCTTCAACTGTTGAAAAGCCTCTTCGGATTCAGCCGTCCATTCAAAAGTTTTCCGAAAAACTTTGAAGAATGGTAGGCACTTATCCGTTGCTCGGGAAATGAAGTGGTTGAGGGCTGCAACTCGGCCAGTGAGTCTTTGGACCTCCTTAACCGTTCTGGGTGACTGCATCTCGATCAAGGCCTTGATCTTTTCAGGGTTGGCTTCAATGCCCCGCTGACTGACCATAAAACCCAAAAACTTCCCAGATCCTACGCCGAAGGCGCACTTTTCTGGGTTGAGCTTCATTTGGTATTTGCGTAAGGTGGCGAAGGTTTCTCGCAGGTCGGTCAGATGATTCGTGGAGAGTTTGCTCTTGACCAGCATGTCGTCGACATATACTTCCATATTCCGACCTATCTGGTAATGGAAAACGGCATTGACCAACCATTGGTAGGTGGCCCCAGCGTTCTTCAATCCGAATGGCATCACACGGTAGTGGTAGGTACCTCCGTCAGTAATAAAGGATGTATGTTCCCGATCGGACGGGTGCATCAGGATTTGGTTGTAACCAGAGAAAGCATCCATGAAGCTGAGCATTTGATGACCGGCCGTGGCGTCGACCAGCAGATCTATGCGGGGAAGAGGATAGCTGTCTTTGGGGCAAGCTCGGTTCAAGTCAGAGTAGTCGACACAGAGTCGCCATTTGCCATTGTTCTTGCGGACTAGGACCACGTTTGATAACCATTTGGGGTAGTCCACGTTTTTGATGAATTGGGCCTCAAGGAGTTTTTCAACCTCTGCGGCTATAAAAGTATTGCGCTCCGGATGAAAAATACGCTACTTCTGGCGGTAAGGTCGGAAATGAGGTTCAATGCTGAGGCGGTGAGTTATGAAAGAGGGGTCAATGCCTGGCATGTCTGAGTGAGTCCAGCCAAATACATCATTGTGCTCGGTCAGAAGGGCAGTGAGGTTGGCCTTAGCTTGGGGGGATAGTTGGCTGCCGATCTTGGCCGTTTTTATTGGGTTGGTGGGGTCGATAGGAATTTTAACAAGCTCCTCTACCGGTTCCCCTCTGACCAGCTCATCCTCATCTCGTACGTCGAGTTCTTCAATGATCATGGCCTCCTTCAGCTTGACTTCCTTGAGTGAGGCGACATAACATTCCCTGGCTACGGTCTGCTCCCCCCCCTACTGTTCCGACACCCAAGTCGGTAGGGAACTTTATGGCGAGGTGGTAGGTTGAAGTTATAGCTTGGAAAGCATTGAGGGTGGTGCGACCAAGGATGATGTTGTAGGTACAGGGGCAGTCGACCACAAGGAAAGTGAGCGACTTCGTAGTCTGCCGTGGGTATTCGCCGATGGTAATGGGAAGATCAATGGAGCCGATGGAGGTCACCCGGTCGCCAGTGAAACCGACCAAAGGGGTTTGGAGGGGCGACAGACTTTCCTCCTCAATCTTGAGTCAAGCGAAAGTTGAGAATATGATGCTCAAGAATCGCCGTTGTCGATGAGAACCCGTCTGACCTTATAGTTGGAGAGAAGGGCAGAAATGACGAGGGGGTCATCATGAGGATAACGGATGCCTGTACAGTCAACGTCCGTGAAGGTGATGGGCTCTGGCCCATCGCTTGGGCATTTTGGAGGTCGGTTTGCCGTGGTAGCTGGTCTGAGCCTTGCCTTATCTTTTCGAAGTTCGCCCTCGAGCCGAAGGATGGCCCCCCACAAGCAAGGCCACCTGAAATGACTCGGATTTCACCAACTGGCGGAGGGGGATTACCTGGCGGCCGGGGCGGTTGTGGAGGGCGATCATGGCCTTGGTTAGGTTGAGCTGGCTGCCGAGGTGGGGTGTGCTAGCGGTTGTTTCTGAGGGGCTCGGTTCTTTGCCTCTGCTGCGAGCGGGTGTCCATGAAACGGCTGAGACGTCCCTGGCGTATTAGGGCCTCGACCTGATCCTTGAGGTTGATGCAGTCATCAGTGTTATGACCATGGTCCTGGTGGAAACGACAATATTTGGACTGGTCTTTCCGATTGGAAGGGGTCCGTCAGGGTAGGGGCCATTTGAGGGGGTAGTCCCGTTGGATCTGGTTGAGGACTTGTTCCATGGGAGAATTAAAGGGGGTGGCCGGTGCCGACCGCTGGGGAGGGCGGTCTGTGTAGTGGGGTGTTTGGCTATTACACTAGGTGTTTCTAGGTTCTGAGTGTTTTCTTTTTTCCCTGCGGGTCGGGTTTTTAGCTATTGGATCCTGCCGAGCGGCTAGTGAATCTTCAGCATTCATGTACTTCTGGGCTTTGGAGAGTAGAGCCGCCATGGAGGTTGGGGGGTTTTTGGAGAGGGAAAAAAGGAAATCGGACGATCGTAGCCCGGCCATGAAAGCCGTGAGGATAACCTTGTCATCGTTTTCCGCTACTTGCAGGCCTTCGGTGTTGAAGCGGGTAACAAAACTGCACAACGACTCCCCCTCAGTCTGACGGATATTGAGGAGTTGGGTTGCTGGGCGGCGTTGGCGCTGGGCTCCAATGAAATAACTAAGGAATGAGTCGTTGAGGTGCTGGAAAGTGGAGATAGAGTCTACTGGTAACTGACTGAACCACAGTCGAGCTGACCCCTTCAATGTCACGAGGAAAGCCCGACACATGATCTCGTCAGGGAAGGCATGGAGGATCATGAGGGTTCGGTAGGTCTCCAGATGGTCGACTGGGTCCGTCGTACCGTCAAAGGAGTCAATGGTGGGCATTTTGAACTTGGCGGGCAGAGGCTTGTCCCGGATGGAGGCAACAAATGGTGAGCTTATCGTGGTAGAGGGTTTATGCTGAATGTTCTGCATAACCCCTTGGAGTTGGAGCTTCATTGCTCGGAGTTCAGCGTCCCAGAAAGGAATGTTGTCACCATGGTCAATCAATGGGGGCTGGATGCTGCTGGCTTCCCCTTCTGGGGCTGGTACCACGACCGACGGGCGTGGGGGTGGAGGTGGAGGATTCATATGTGGAGGAGGAGGTTGCAAACCTTCCAAGTTGGGTGGATGCGGAACAGTATGGCTCAAGGCCCTTTCTTGGTTGGGTGGAATATTTGGAGGTGATGGAGGAGGTATCGGAAGGTTTCTTTGGAGTAAAGCATTTATCAGGGCCTGGTTTTGCTCGGCCATGCGGTTAATGCTGTTGGTAAGCTCGATAAAATATTGCGGTGGGTTGTTTGGATGGGGGGGTCGGCCTAATGGTCGGCAGCATTATTGTGAGAAGCCATGGATTTAGTCGTGACCATACACTTCGATGGGTAGGAGGAATAGGTTGTTGGGATAGGGTTTTCGGCAGCAATGAGCACAACTGACGCGCGGAGCGAAGACTTTCCCACAGACGGCGCCAACTGATGATACAATTTGTTCCAGTGAATGGGCCAGACAGGTCCAAGCTTCTCAATGCCCACGTCTGAATGATCGAGCCCACCGGATAACCTGCAAACAAGTCCAACGGGGAACGGGGTAGTCCCCCAATAGACCCTCCGACGAGCAAGTTAGAAGGAGAAGTAAGGAGTAAGGAGAGTTTAGAGATAGAAAGCTTAACCTTCTTCTTGTCTTCAACGTTTGCTTATATCCTTTGGTAATCATTTCGCTGTCCCTTTCGACCTACCCTCCTCACCGAAAGTCTATGCTGTAGCTTACCCTGTTCAGGGTAAGGGGGTCCTGTTCTGACGGGGAGGTGTTGCCGTAATAAATGCTGTGATGGGCTGCATTAATGGTGATGTGCAGTGGCAATAACTTTGCAGATCTTTGTCTGCCGATGTGGCTCGTCCTTCACCTGCCATGTGTCCGAATGCCATTGGCTCTTTATGCCATGTTAGATTCCAGCTGTTCTGGACCTCACCAGCTGGGTTATGTATTGGGCTCCAAGTGATGGGCTTGGGTTGTTTATAGTGATTCATGGCCTTTGTGGGCATGTACACGTCAAGTTACTCCTGAATGAATGAAGAATAGATTGACACATAGGCATAGGGATGCCTGGTACATGCCCTATCAATTGCAATTAATTTGAAACTCCCACCAAGTGCAATTTATAGCTTATTTGTGTGGCAATTGTATAATTTTTTCTTTTCTTCAATCAACAAATATTTTCTTAAATAAGGATTCAAAGAAATGTAAACGTTGTAATAATCTGCTGCATTTGATTTAAAGGATCCAACCAAACACCCGAGTCTCAAAATCATGGTACACATAACAAAAGCTTAAAAGTTCTTGGATAACATCCTCCAAAAACAAAGAAAAACACCAGGAATTCGAGAAACCTAAAAGCAAATCATTCATTCCCACCTGCAAGACCAACAAGAACTCCTTGTACAGAGCCTTCCTTCCTCCCAACATCATCCGGCACTTCGTCAGACTTTCTAATCCTAATTTTGTATTTAACCTCGAAGTCAGCAACTTCCTTTTTCTTTTTTTCCAAGGCCTCGTTAAGTCGAGCAATTACCTCCTCAAGACCCTCCTTATTGCGCTGAACAGCTGGCAAGACCTCTTTAATTGTTCTCTCCACCAACATGCCTCCAATCATACGATAGCACCGCCTTGATGGATCAAGTGGTTTTATCGCATTCATCACCAATGAGTGCTCACTTGCTTTCATCTCTAGTTCGGTAATTTTTGAGTAAATTTGGTTGATGTCTGACCTCATGGCACCATATATGTTGGCAACTGCTTGCTCATTGTTTGGTTGATTACCTTCACCTTCAACTTTACCAGACATGATTCTGACACAATCAGAGACAGGTCAGACTATATAGCATTCTCACCATATAAATAACACTATTGGCAGCCAAGGCTTATGCTTATTTTAATTAAAATATTTAACAAAGCTTGAGCATAGTGTTGTAAGAGAGATCTAGTCAACGTGTAAGAATATCAATGAATCATCCATATGGTATCAATCAGTTTAAACACCGCATACAATGTAGCCTCGCTAACAAGAGGTTGTAGTTTTTAAGTTTTCTGCCATGGCAAAATTTTCACGAAGAAAATGTGTTATCTATATTTTATAAGCTAATAAATGTAGAACATTGTTTGGAACCTAAATTTTTAGGTTTCAAACCCCTTCCCCCCCCCCCCCCAAAAAAAAAAAAAAAAAAACCCCAAAAAAAAAAAAACACAAAAGGGATATCAACAAAAAAAAGAGCCTAAAATTCTATCCAAACGCTGTCCCAACTTGATCATGTCCAATCAACCAGACCACAAGTGCAGATTTTTGGAAACATGCTTCATGATTTACTCTTTTATGAAAAGTGAAAACAAGCTTAGATATAGTGCCCAATCCAAACAAAACAAGCTTGAAAAGTTACTCCTTTATTGTCCTACAAAACACCAGTGTTTTGCTTTCCTAGTGTCGGAATGGAAGGAAATGACATCATTCCTTCCCCTACAGTTTTCTACCATACAAATCCCAGCAAGCAATTTGATCATAGAGAGTCTAAATCATACTACAGCATGGGCTTACCATTATCTTCTCTCTCTTTATTTTTAGCACAAATTGGAATTTGTTCTATGATCACCATCATCAACCACAAAAACAATACACATCAAAGAAAAAAAATAAAAACTACTCAAAATTCTGACACAACCAAGTGAGATAGAATTTATAAAATAAAAAATAAAAAAACGAGGAAAATAGTGAATACATGATTCACCTATCTAAACAAGCAACCCAACATGTTTTCCAGTGTCCTCCCCTCCCTCAGCCCCATGCCATTTCCAAACATTCTCAAATCAAATCAAACAGTACAACATCTATTTAGATATTTGAACTCCCCAAAGATTGGGGGCTAGGAGGATGGATGTCTTGAGTGGTTATTCATTACACCACGACATTGCTTGGATCAAATTCCACAATTATGTTTGGTGAATTTCGCAAATATTTACCCTTACGATGGTTTCTTGAATTTCATATTAAAGCATGACTAGATCAAATCAAACAGATTCAATTTTGATTAAAATATTTTCTTATTGAAATGCTTATTAATGCTAAGAAACATTTTAAAAGGATTTATCATCAAGCCTTATGCCTCTCTCTGTTATCAAAATCTTACGATTCACGATTCAATTCATGATTTGATTCGCAATTTTTGCAAAATCGATACAAATTTATGGATGAATCTATTTTGGAAGTGAATTTCTAGTAATTGTACGATTCACAATCAATTCGCGATTCGATTAACTTTTTACGATTAATACAATTCTTAAAACCATTGTATCCGACATATTTTCGTCTCATTTTTTCTCCATCTTTTTAGTGAAAATAACATAATACGACTTCTAATAGTGTTTTATACCAAAATAACTAACATAAATACATGATTTGTTGTTATTTTACTGCACATGGAGTTTCTAATAGGATCCAATTAGATTCAGCCTAACCTAACATGTTTTTAACCTTTATTATGAGTTTTTTCCTTTAAAAAAATAATAATATATCTTCTAAAGATATTTAAGATTAAAGTAATTTACACAATGAATTATCTATTACTATTTTATTAAATTAAATTAGTTGAATATTATATGGGCGAGGTTAGTTATACTTTTTATAATGTTTCAGGCTTTAAATAAAATATCCTAAATAATTTTTTCTTATTATTTGGTCATTGTTACTCAAAAAAATATGTACGCTTATTGTCCAAATATCAATGTTGTTGTTAAATTATTGTTACTTTGGCAATTGAGGGTTTATCTTTATTTACTATCTTTATTAAAAATTGTTGATAAGAAATATCTAAAAAATAGAAGGTAAGATGGCGAACTTACATAGGAATATTTGTAGATTTTTTACCTATTAAACTATGTGATCATCATTCAAACCAACATTTTCATTGATTTAAGTCTAAATATTTCATATTCATAAGATATATTTAACATCCAAATGTGTAGTTATATCTTTTAAGTAATTTAGAGAAAGTGACTGAATTTTTACAATTCACGATTCGATTCGATTTGATTTGCGATTTAGTATGAGGCCATCGATTCACGATTCGAATTTTGATTTAACAACTATGCCTAAGACCAATTCCACACTGCTTGAAGGCCTTACTGCCCAACCTGATGCTTTTTGCCTTTTCAAAATCCCAACAGACGTATCTCAACGTATTTCATATGAAGAGAGGGAAGGTTTTAACCGAGGAGCAAAACAATGGTGTAACTAACAGACGTATCTCATTGTATTTCATACGAAGAGATGGAAGGTTTTAACCGGGGAGAAAAACAATGGTGTAACCAACAGACGTATCTCAACGTATTTCATACGAAGAGAGGGAAGGTTTTAACTGAGGAGCAAAACAATGGTGTAACCAACAGACGTATCTCAACGTATTTCATACGGAGAGAGGGAAGGTTTTAACCAGGGAGAAAAACAATGGTGTAACCAACAGACGTATCTCAACGTATTTCATACGAAGAGAGGGAAGGTTTTAACCGAGTGAACGCCACGTCCTAACACGTTTTCACGTGAAAGGAGCAAAGGTAGATTCGAAGTCCAAACGCGTCTCACGCGAATGGAGAATGATTTCTTGCTGATATGGGGTAATCTTTACACAGATGTCCCTTTTCTTCCTGATCATATTCACAACTTTCCCTATTCTCCAAGGGGGTGACAGACTAGGTTGGTTTAGTATCTAGAATTGAGGCGCATACACGCTACCTCAACCTATGGGGCTGCCATACAGATTTCAAGTCGGGGATACACCCCTGGGTATTTAAACCAGACTTTAGTCTCGGAAATTCCAAACCTTTTGCGTTCTAGGCATCGGCCATTCGAACTCTAGTTTTCACCGTCGCAGTTGGTCTCCTAGGAACTCATTGCAAACACAACCAAGATAATACACAAATATTTACATATAAATATACACAGATATGTACATATGGTATACACATATGTATATAAAGACAACATACAGACAGATATATACAGTTATATACACAGACATATACAGTATATATACAGGTATATACGACACAGACATATACGGAGATATACACACGTGGGGAATATTCCGTTTGCAACCGTCAGCGGGAAGATGCCGTTACTGAGAAGGCATATTCCGTTTGCTGACGTCAGCACACGTACGCAAACACACGCAAAAAGAAAAAAAAACACAAAATGCATGGATGTGGGGATACGGGGTTTCGAACCCCTAACCTCATACTTTGGCCTCCGAGTACTCAACTACTGAGCCACTCCACTCTTATGACAAGATATGCAAACAAATATTTATATAGACTTATACGAGACATATACACAAAGAATCAAAACAAAACAAAGAACCACTCGATGTGGGGTTCGAACCCCTGACCTCAGGCTCAGCCTCTCACTCTTCAACCACTGGGCCAAACCACTGAACCCAAGCCATACTTGTGACACAAATGTTCAAACCAATACCTATATTACATAGCTATACAATATATATACATATATGCATACACAACTTTTACGCGTCTCTCCCTATTTTTCGATAGCCACGCCTGACACGCGGCCTACTTTTGTGTCACTGGCCGACAAAAGCAGACCGCCTCGATGTAAGCTTGCCTCGGCTCTCACCCTCTCTTTGTCTTTCTCTCTCGTCTTCTTCTTCTCTTCAGTATCTTCCCTCTTCTTCTTAACCGTTCTCTTCTTCTTCTTCTTCTCCTTTACTCTTCCATCCTCCTCCTCCTTCTTCTTTTCCCCTTCTATTTTCTGTCATTCCTCTGTGACTCCCTTCTTTCCTCTCTCTTCCTATACATGGCTTCATCTCGCCCTCTCTCTCTTTTTCTAGATCTTAATGGTCCATCGAGCTCCTCTGGGCCAAGTGCCCCTGCTCTTACTCAACCTAGTCTTCCCACACAATCAGTTGAACAAGTGATGGCTACTCAAAATGATATCGAGGCCAACCACTACACGTTGAGGTCCTGCATGGAGACAGTGGCGGCGGTCACTAACCTGTCTCACCGTCTGCAAAACAAGGCGTGTGAGGTATACCAGGTCAACGCCCAACTCTCCCTACTCCAGTGCATGTACAGAGATGCACGGGCAGAGATTTGTGCCTTGAAGGCTGAAAACAAGGAGCTGAAAAGGCAAACCACCTCTATGGCCCGATTTGGGGCATCTTCGTACCTCACCTTTGATGGTCGGCGGAGAGCCGACTCTGTCGGCGGAAACACTGTGGTCATTCTTGGTGGAAGTACTGGAGCAGGGCCTTCGAAGATTGACGACAAAAAGAGGAAGAGCTCGACGACGGAAGAGCTGAGTAAGTGAAGTCCGTGTGTGGCCGGCATCGGCGAAGAAGAAAAAGATGATCCTTTTTCCCTTTTTTTTTTTTTGAGTCTCTGTAATCGGGGATGTCCTCCCCTGACTGTATAAAAAGTTTCAATTTTGTATCTCAATGGTGTGATTGGCATATCACTTTGAGTTTGAAAATACTTTTGTTTGATCGAATTTGAGATTGATTGAAATTTGAACTCTGAATTGGACATTGATCCATACTGACCTGAATAAAAATAAAACTGACTCAACGTAAGAAAAACAAAGCCAAAATAATCCAAACACACTTCTATACGCTGACTGGTGTGAATACCCTAACTGGTATAAATACACTAACTAAATACCGAATCGAACTGTGGATTGCGGAGGTATTGGAGAATGAAACGAACTTTTGTGACAAGGGAATAGACCGAACTCCTACAGTAAAGTTAGCAGACACCTGAAATAAATATGTTGGTGAGTTTGTGTCTGAATATTTTTTTTGGTGCCGACAGATCAAAGTCGAATATCGGATAGTGGCGGAACTACTTCAGCCTCTCTCTGTTTCGAAAGGAGAATATGGATATGTAACTACGAACTTCATTGTGGGGCTACCTTGAGCACCCAAGGTATAAGTCCCATTTGGGTTATTGTATGTAAAATTTTCGTATGATGCTTGTAAACTAGCCGTTGTTTACATCAATAAGGTTTCTTGTTTGCATGGGTCCCAGTGTCTATTGTTTAGACAGAAATCCGGAAATGCGTTTGAATTCTGACAAGCCTTTAAGAGACAATGGGAACTGAATTGTGATTCACCGCTACTTTCCATTCGCAAATTGATGTATAATTAGAAAGAACTTTTTAGATTCTGGGAGAAATGCTCCAAATGTATGCGTTAGATTTTTGAGGAATTGAAAAAATCTATCCATCGTTGACAGACTTTGCTTACAATAACAGCTCACACTCTAGTTTCAGTTTGGCACCATACAAGCCTTGTATGGAGGAAAGGCGGGTCTCTAACTTTGAGAACAGAATGTTGCTTGATTTTGAGACTAAGTGAATGGCCATCGAAAAGGATTGGAACCGTCGAATGAAAAGTGTTCCAAGTCGTGTTCAACTAAAGGAAAATTAAGTTTGGGGGACCAAACTTCCTAAAGGGGGGGAAGACTGTGATACCCATGTTCTGTAGTATGCTAATTGGTCCTTAATACGAATGTGATTATGTGTTTTGATATGATTTTGTGAGCCATTATGTGAAAATATGTGGTTTTGAATTCCTATCTGTTCACCGTAGGAATATCTATTTGATTATCTGCTTTGGAAATTAAATTGAAGGCCTTATCGGCCACAAAACCCGAAATTGATTGCACCATTGTGATTAGCGTAATTTTTAGAGCCTACGGTGAAATTTAATTGGAAATTGATTCGGATTAGATTAAATCGATAAAATTAATGAATTAAGTGTCCAATTGTTTAACATTAAAATAATGGCTTAGTGGAGCCATATCAGGGCCATACACACCCTCATTTGTTTCCTTTGACTTCAAAAATCTGAGTTTGCAATTGTGAGATGGAGAGGGCCGGCCATAGTGAGAGAAGGAGCTCAAAAATTGAAGTTTGTTCATTTAAACTTGGTGATCTTGAAGGCACACTAAAGAATCAACCATAGATTGTGGAGATTAAAGCTCATTGGTGAGTAATCTTGTAAATTTAAAGTTGATTGATGATCAAGAACATGAATGTAATTGAGAATGATGAAATTGAATTGGTTTTGTTGAATTGAGGCTTGATATGTGCATGCATGTAAAGAACACCTATGGAATCACAAAATCTAGCATGTGAATTGTAAATTTTGAAAGATTAAAAGTGTAATCCCACATGCAAGCATGTTTTTGTTGAGTTTCATGGGAAGGAGCACTAGTTGCATCATTAGAAGTGGTCAAATTGGGCATGCATGTTGTTTATTTAAAATGGGAACCTTGAATGCATGAGTTGGAGTTAATTTTGGGGCATGCATATGGTTAATTTGTGAAATTGGGTTTCCTAATGTTGTAATCTTGCATTAGTATCATGTTAGCATGTGTATATGTGAGATTTGTGTCATAGCATGTAAGAAAAATTGACTGAATGTCGAAAATGAACTCAGGGAACCATTCTGGAAAACCCAGAATTTATGGTGTCCGCTCGAGCGGGGGAACCGTCGCTCGAGCGGGGAATTCATGCTCCCAGCATATTTTGCAGACATGGTGCCCGCTCGAGCGAGTAAGTTGACGCTCGAGCGAGGAGCTATGTAGACAGGCATTCCGCTCGAGCGGCAGAGTTCACGCTCGAGCGTGAATTTGATATAACTAGTACCTTTGCAGGCCTCTTGGGTCCGCTCGAGCGGGGACCCTATTTTCTGGAATTTTGAAAATGCATTCTGCGTTCTGTTTTTCGTCCCCTTTCACTTGTGAACACTCTTAGGCATACATTGAGCATTGTAATTGAGTTAAAAAGATAAGAATGAAGCCTAAAGAGGAATATGTGAATTAAAGAACGGATTGAATTATTTGTGACCCTTTTGTATTCATGGAATGTGTAGGGTCAAGCTCCAGGGCAAATCCACAAGCCGATCACTGTGAGTAGTATCGATATTTTGAAGCTCGTCAATTGTTCAATTGCTTATTTCCTTATAAGTTTGCTAGTTTGAATTATGGACAACCGATTGATATGAATGATTGGGCCAAAGGCCGATTGATATAAATGATTAGGCTGAAGGCCGATTGATAAATGATTGGGCCGAAGGCCGATTGATAAATGATTGGACCAAAGGCCGATTGATAAATGATTGGGCCAAAGGCCGATTGATATAAATGATTGGGCCGAAGGCCGATTGATAAATGATTGGGCCAAAGGCCGATTGATAAATGATTGGGCCAAAGGCCGATTGATATAAATGATTGGGCCGAAGGCCGATCGATAAATGATTGGGCCGAAGGCCGATTGACATGAATGAATGGGCCAGAGGCCATTTTGACACGAATGAAAGTTTGAAAGGCCTAAAGGCCAGTTTGATACAAAAGTATGAATGGGCCAGAGGCCAGTTTGATAAGAATGATAAGTCTAAAATGAATGATAGTCTGACACGAATGGAAGATAAGTGGGCCAAGGGCCAGTATGTTTGGAACCGTAGTTACTTGACTTAAATTGTGTATGTATATGATAAATGGAAATAGGAAGTGGGCCCAAGGCCGTTTGAAGCATGTTGTTTTGCATATTGTTTGTGTATCTTCTTTATCTGATATTATTCACTAGGCTTTCGCTCACGCTCATTCATGTGTTTGTAGGTGAGCCAAGAGAGGTCCAGATCCAGCCTCAGTGAAGTCAGTTCGGAACAACTAAGGTTTTGAGGAGTCAGCCTTTGCGTCTCACGCACGAGACACGTCTTCGCCTTTTCGTTATGTATTTATATTTTGTCAGGTTGGTGAAGTCTTTGAATGTATCTGTATATAGTTTTGTTTTGGCTGACTTAGATTGAGTGATCCTGTTTGTACAGAATTTTTATGTTATTGCATTTTCGGATGTGAGTTATTAACATATGTATGTAATGATGTGCATATAAGCACGGCTCTATGGACAAAGTTTTAAATTGCTTCCGTTTGGCCCCCATGAACTCTGTTAAAATACGTTTGGTTTGGTTTGAGGCCGTAGGTAATCTCATGATTACTGGCCGGTTATGTCCTTAACCCACGAGGGCGGGTTCGGGTCATGACACATGCAATGCAATAAACATATAATTGAAAATAAAGGTCATATCATGGAGTTCGAGTCAAGGTTTCATAAAATCCCCAGCAGAGTCGCCAGAAACTGTAACATGCCCGGGGGGTACCCGCGCGCGTTAAACAGTTCGGACCCCCGAGATCTCTTTGATCTAGTCTCACAAGTGCAATGTGAAACATAGATGAGAGTCCAGATTTGGCAACTTTTATTGAAAATCTATTTTATTGCAATTTTGTCAAAAATGGACTGCGTCATCAGATTTCAGAGTCGCCACCTAATATTTTGGGAAATTAGGAAACCCATGACTCGGTGCCAAGGCCACTGTTCGTCGTAACCAAGGATACTTGGCTCGGAACCTTAGGTATGAGAGGGGAAGGTCAATAATGAGCACCCCCGCTCACCCGATCAAAAGATCGGCCTCTACTAAACCATGATATGACTTTTTATTTTCTTTATATGTTCATGTTCTGATTATTGAATAAATCCTAAAATTTACTATGTGAAGCATACAAGTATAGACTAGTTTGCTCAAATTGGAACAATTCAACTTCATGTTTGTTTTTCGAAAAGGGTTTGAATTTGCCACTTTACAAAGTGGGCTTAAAGTTTGTGAATTTGCCACTACAAAGTGGGCTTAAAACGTACAGTCGTTGAATCATTCCAATTCAGGCAACAAGCCTTCATCCACAGGCATTCAAACAGTTTATCATTTAATCAATTAACTTCATGGTAGGATGCTAAACATAATAAGAAAATCATACACAAATGGGATGCTAAAGCATAAAAAACTCACAGATTTACCGACGTCCCACGAACAAGCTACAAAACAAAGTTAGTAAAATATGCATGATCTTATATACAGAATCCTAATGCAATTCACTCATGAGATGCACTAAAGATTCGGCTTCTAGAATACGACATGTGAATCATCTCAAAACATACGATAGCACACAGAATCACAGAAGAATTGATTAAATCCACACATGTAAATGTAGCCGAATCTTAATGCATGAGACATAAATGTAAAGTATGGATATGCATGGCATGTCAGATATATACATACACACAGTTAGGGAAAGCGATTAAAGAATGGGATAGAAAGAAGCAAGATGGGGAAATTATTACAACGCCTTAAATATTACAGATCCAAGGGAGATAAATAAAATAAAATAAAATCCTCACAAACACTCAAAATAAAAATAAAGAACTTCATATTCCTTGGAGAGCACCGATAAATGTTCTGCTTGACGCGAAAAGACTGCTCTATTCTATCCGAAGAATTTCCGTTCTGTCTGAAGAATTTATTTTGCAGAGTACTACTCATCCAGTGGAAGGCACATGAAGCACTGTTTGAAGACCATTCAAAAGCCGGCCACCTCAGACCCTTACCCATGTGAATCCCCCAAACAATTTAAAATTCCCTCCACCAAACATCCCACTCAGCTTACCACCAAATTATCAAACAAGCCAGACAGACTACTTATCACCAAACCACTTGCAGCACATGTAAGGCCATTATAATATTACAATATGCTAACAAAATTAACCCATATGAACCACTTACAACTCCTCTTTGGTTTTGCAGCATACATCATTTGGTCTTATATATATATATATATAAATACGTATATAAAAGATGACCACAGCTATCCAACACAGGAACACGCTATCTCACCCACGTTTCACAACCACTGTATCACACCGGAAATTGAACGTCCACTGCCGGAAACCCACCATAGACTCCACTGGCACCCGAAAACCAGCCTTCCAACAGACCGCCGGCAAGCCATATCCACGCTACTCGAACGCCGGAGCTGCAAACCCAGACACTGGAATACCGCTATCAACACCTCACCTAGGACCAAAACAGACAGAGTCATTGAACCAAATTGCAATGCAGAGAGTGAGCATCCATTTTATTGCATGCCTTCATTGGTGGGTGTTGAATGATTTACTCAGCGAGAGAGAGAAGATCAGGGATGATGATCATTTGAGCCCGTCAGAGAGAGAGCTCATGCATGCGTGTATATCTTGGTGTATGTGTAGCTCAAATAGGTTCTGTTCTTTCATCTCCAATCCGCGCGCGCGGGAGAGAGAGCGGCCATGGGTTTGTCTATGTGAGGATGTCCCTCTCCCGAGTGTGTGATGTGCATGACTACATATGTGTGTGTGTCTCGGTGAGGTGCTGTGGCCTCTCCCTCTCTCTAACCGTGTGTGTGTGCTTGGTCTGTGTGTGCATGGGTGTGATGTGTGTGTGAGTGTGAGCTGCTATGTGCGTGTGTGACTGTGTGCATGGGTTGTGTGTGTGTTGTGTGATGTGTATCCGTGTGTGATGGCCGAGTGAATTGGCAGTGTGTATGTGTATGGGACCGCGAGAGAGGGAAGAGATCAGTGCATGGGTGTATGTATTTTGCTTCAAAGAAATGCTCTCCCCCTCCCACCCGAGAGAGAGGGAGGGAGAGAGAGATTGATTTCCTTTTCTTGTATTTCCCTGAGAGAAATGAAGTTGGGCTCCTTTTTTTTTTCTCTAGAGAGAGGCCCTCTGTAAGACCAAAAAAAATCCTTTTAAAATCAATTCAGAACCCCCCCCCCCCCTCCCCACTTGTGAGAGGGAGATATGATTCTTTAAACAAACCTCTCCACTCACTCCTTTCTCTTTTTTCTCTTTTTTTTCTTTTTTTTTTTCCCACCGAATATGCTATGTATTGTCTTTTACACAGATGCTTTCTTTTTTTTTTATTTTTTTAAGATGCCTTATGTTCCTCACCCACCAAAATATCATCATAATTCTAAAAATATTGTGCACCACCGCCCATCACCTTTCTTTTTCTTTTTTTTTATTTTTATTTTCTTTTTATTTTCTTTTATTTTTATTTCTATTTTCTTTTTTTTGTTTTTATTATTTTTTTATCAAATATCACATGCCAATTCATATAAACACACCTAAAAATTTGTATAAACACACAAAATTATTATACAAAATTATAAATTCAAATAAAAATATTTTAATTTGACCAAAATGGGTGAGTTTCGGGATTAAAATTTCAGTTTGATTTTTCTGGTGAGGGTGGTCAAAATAAAGTGCCCAAATCTTAGGGCCGGTCAAAATGAGGTGTCTACACCCAGCAAAGACGTTGAGTGAGAACAAGAAAAAGATGAGGAGAGTAGAAGCCCTACCCTAACCTGGAAAAGTGGGCTTTTCGCTGTAGCTACGTCTTCGAGTCGAGAGAGAGTCAAGACTCTCAGAGATTTAGCCCTAATTTAAAAAAAGAAGAATATGGGATTAAGGCAGTGTTCGGTTACTTTCAAAACTCAATTATGTTTTTAAATCATGATTTAAACGAATATGTTAATTAAATATATTTTTAAAATATAATTTAAAATTATTTTTAAAATTTCTCTTTTTTATTTTTTTTTCATTATTAATCAATCAATCAATCAATTATGTTTTTTCACATCTCTCATCTCTTCTCTCATATTCTATACATCAATCAATTAAAAAAATTATAAATTATCTTAAAACTATTTTCAAAACTAATAACTAAATAATTTTTTTTTTTTTTTCAAATCATGATTCAAAAACTCAAAACATAACTTTACACTTAAATCATTATTCTAAAACAAAACCAAACAGACCCCTAAATTTCTCTTCGAGATGAACTAATTTAGCACTTATTTATTTATTTATTTTTGGTTATAGAGAAAATTGATATAATAATTGGGTAAAGCACCATAAATCCTAAATAGTAATCTTATGAACTATTTGGTTCTTTATCTTCTTATGGATTTAAAAATTTCATGTTAGTGTGAATTACATAAATGGTCAAAATGTGAATTTTTTCATAATATTGAAATTACTAAATGTAATACTTTAAGAAAATTTCCTAGTGTACTTTTTTCAAACGTAATCTTCAATGTAACATTCAAAAAACATAACATTTCAATGTAACACACTAAAAAATTCTTCAGTGTACTTTTTTCAAACATAACACTTCAATCAATATAACACACAAAAACTTCTTATCCAAATGTAACACTCCAATGAAACATACTAAAAAATTCTTTAATGTACTTTTCCAAAACATAACACTCCAATCAATATAACACAAAAAAATTCCTGAGCATACTTTTCTCAAACGTAATAACGCAACATTCTAAAAGAAATTCTTAGTATATTTTTTTCAAATGTAGCATTCCAATCAATGTAACATACAAAAACTCCTTAGTGTACTTTTTTCAAACGTAACACTTTCATGTAACACATTAAAACATTTGTTAGTATACTTTTTCCAAACGAAATAGCACAACATTCCTAAAAAACTCCTTAGTGTATTTTTTCCAAACGTAGCACTCCAATCAATGTAACACACAAAAACTCCTTAATATACTTTTTCTAAACGTAGCACTCTAATGTAATACTCCAATGTAACACCAAAAAATCACACTATAGAAATGTAAATTTACACGCTCGACAACCAACACTTCAGCCAACAATTCTTCCAAAAAGAATCTTCTACACCCAACTTTTCCATTCATATCCTAAAAATGAATTAGAAAAAATAGAAAAATGAATTATAAAAAGACATTCACCTAAAATCAAATCATACAAAATCAAATAAATATAACTTTCCAAAACAAAAAGGACTAATTGGTTCATAAGAAAACTCTTAGGACTAAATGGATCAACATTCTCCCATATGAGATTTATGGGTAAATTTTTCACAATAATTTATAGTGATCTTTTAACTTTTTACAAATTGTTTGGAAAAATATTATTTTAGTAATTTTTTGACTAAAATATGAGGTAAAAAAATTAATATGTTTGGAGTGACTTTTTAACTTTTTATAAAAAGTTGTGCAAAAGTAGAGAAAAAATAATTTTTTTGACTTTTTGATTGTTGGCTTTTTGATTTTTTTTAGTGACGTTTTAATTTTTAAGTTAAAAGATTGAGTTGCCAAACCAACTCACTAAAAAAGTTGTGTTGAGATAAATTTTGAAATTTTTGTAGTTGATTTGATAGTTATGAGTAAAAAAGTTAAATAATTATGATTTACATGTGATATTTTGTCTTATTGATTAAATTAACATATTTAGTCTTTATTAGCTAATTTAACTAAAATAACTCATTCCAAACAAAGCCAATACGTATATTTAATCGAACATATTATAATACAAAATTGAAATTACTAATTCATTCAAACTCTAATATTTTTTGTTATGTTGATTAGATTTTCATAAACATTTTATCTAATTAAACTTATATATTTCCATATCTATTATAAAATAAATATGGTCAAGACAAAATTATTATCCCAAAATTCAGTTGAATAATCAATCATTCTCACTACTAATCATGCTATGAATCTTACATATTGATCTCATCAAATCATTGACATGGTTCCATTGCCGATCTACTAAGCCCAACAACACTTCTTAATCCAAAACCCAATTTTAAATTTCTGTAGGGAAACAACATAATGATATAGTAATGACACATTGTATTTTTAAAACTTTAAATCACATTAATAACCTTTGTTTTTTAAACAATAGATTGGTTAAAAAATTTATGAAAAAATGTTAAACATAATTTCTTGTTTACCATATTTTCTCATTGCAAGAGTGAATATCTTGTGAATTTAATATTATAAGTTCTATTGTCTTGTATTTAGAAATGAGGAAATTGAGTAGAAGTAGAGCAATTATTCGATCTTTCGGAAATTTTATATTGACGGTATATCTCATTAATATCCGGGTCTAATAATTATATGGAGCTAAAAATAAAGAATGATAAAAAAACTAATAAGTATTTATTGAATAGGCACAAGGCTATGTCATCTTTCTGATTCATGAAATAATTTATGGGAGAAGTGAGATTATTTATTACCTCACACAATATTTATATAAATTGTGATCTTTCTGATTCACACTACAACAAAATACACAAATGGCGACTAAAAATAAAAAATTCGTCGCTGAAAGTGCATGAAATGGCGACTAAAATGGAATTAGTCGCCGAAAAGCAGGGTTTTAGCGACTAAAAGGAAGTGTAGTCGCCGAATATAGGGTTTTTAGCGACTAAAGTTTGTTTAGTAGCCAAAAGTCACGATTTTTGGCGACTAAAATAATTTAGTAGCGAAAAGTTATGGTTTTGGCGACAAAAAACAGGTTTAGTCACTGATTATAGTAGTTTTGCCGACTACAAACAATTTAGTCGCTGAAGGTGGACAGTTTGGCGACTGAAACTGAGTTTAGTCGGCAAAAGTGGATCTTTTGGCGACGGAAAATAAGTTTAGTCACTGGAAGTACTTTTTTTGGGCGGAAGTTAAGGTTTTTAGCGACAAAGCAGCATTTAGTAGCCAAAAAGCACAGAATTGGCGACTAAAATTCAGATTTAGTCGCCAAAAGTGCCCTCATATTTTTTTTTAGTAAATACTTTATTTTTTACATTAAATACATTAAATAAAAATAATTATTTATATATATAGTTTGTATTAATACCGGCAAATTTAGTATATAAATAATATATGTTGCAATAATATTCGCGTGAGGTTGTAGTGCCATAGTGGGAAGAGAGTGTTGGTAAAGGTTGACAAAGTTGGAAAGTTGGTGGTCACAGGTTCGAAACTTGGTAGCAGCGGAGGCAAAAAAAAAAAATTTTGAAAATACTTTCAGCAACTAAAGTCAGTGGTCGCCAAAGGTATAAATAATAAAATAAAAAATTAACTATTGGCGACTAACATTTTAGTCGGCAAAGGTATGATTTCAAAAAAAGAAAGTGACTTTTCGCGACAAAATGTTTAGTCGCTGAAGACACGGTTTTTAGAGACTAAAAAACTGTTAGTCACCAAAGGCATCCGCGACAAGACGGGCGACTAAAATTTTTAGTTGGGAAAAGTGAAATTTCGACATTTGGCGACTAAAATAGGACCTTTGGCGACTAAAAATTTAGTCGCCAAAGGTATTTTTTTTTGTAGTGTCATGAAATAATTTATGGGAGAAGTGAGATTATTTATTACCTCACATAATATTTATATAAATTGTTTATTTGTATAATGCTATACTTTTCTAAACCAATGCCAAATATTCTTGCCCATTTCAATATTTTCCTATTGTTTTGAAAAACAGAGCCTAGTGGTGCATTCTTTTGAAAAACAAACCTTATCCTCTCAAACACCACATATCTCCTTAACACTCCCCAAAACAACCTTTCCCTCATTTCTCTCATTGTCAAGAAAACATGGCAACCCTTCACTTCACGACCACACCTCCTTCATTCACTCTCACAAAACCCACAAACCACCACCCTACTCTCCCCCCAAATCTCCACGTGGCTAAGGCCAAGAAGAAATTTCACTAACCACCATCCACTCTCACAAGTGGTAATTGAACACGAGGGTCGAACCACTGAGCTATTGGAACAATCTTCTACATAAATAAAATAAATTTAAACAATTTAAACAAAATAAAATAAAACTTACAGTATTTATTTTGTAGAACCGAATTAATAATTCAAAGACCAAGTCGAGTGTGTGACACTCTGTCCTTAAGACAGATTCGCCCTACTACGGTGCTTACGGTTGAGTGGTGTCTATCTCCCAGAAAGCAATGATCTTAACCAATTTGTAGTAGCACTCCAAAACAAATTGTTCGGTGAACCAAACCTATGTTCTAACTCTCTGATTATTTTATCTAAAACTAATATATGAAGAATAAATGCACTAGAGCAAAATCTGGATAGCAAAGGCATAAAGCAGACTGATTTTCGGATTGAAAATTGGATCCCAAGACTGCTGGAATTGAAGGGTATATATAGGCACAAACTTTGTCCGAACAAGTACCAAAACCAAATGAACAGATGCAATCTGTTTCAAACAGATTTTTGCTCGTTACACATGGAACTGATTTCCTTCCAAACAATTTGAAAAGTAGCCGTTTGAAGGACCAAGTTCAAAACTGTTTGTAATAGTTTTTTATTAAACTATTTGAAATATATATATATATAAAAAAAACTATTTGAATATATATATATATTAAACTATTGAAATAGTTTAATAAATAAAGGAAGATGTACAAATTTTAGGAAACCAAAATTTAAATTTAGAATTAAATTAAATTCCCACAATTACAAACTTTAGGAAACCACTTAGGAACCCAAAATTTGAATTTAGAATTAAATTAAATTCCCACAATAATTTTTATTGAAAAAATTCAAATGAATTTTATCTAAAAAATTAATGTTAGACCCAAAAACGACGTTAACTTCTCATTCACTCATAAATGGTTTTGACGTTTCGTCTTCACCGTGTGACTTGCCACGCGGCAAGGAACACTTTATCTCTTCAGACCCACCCCAAAAGACGTTTGGGGCCCACTCAAATTGGGCTAAAAAATATACCTATATTAAACCATTTTTTTCCAACAATCCCCCACATGAATGGAATTTGACAGAGAGAAAATGCAACAACATGATCTAATTACAGAGAGTACAGAAATTGGTAATATTCTGCAAAGGATAGGTAGCTTTTGGCTTTGAACATTCCCTTGTGAGACACTATCGGATTACTAGCTAATCAGTGAACATGATGTCTTGAACTATTCAGCCGTTTGTGTAAACCAAGACAATAGAACTCACAAGATATTCCTGCATACGCTTTGGTTCTCACTATTGTGTTCATTTTGGCCATGAACAACCTGGTCTTTCATGAGTGCTCTAGAGAATTGTAGCCCTTCACAAATCTCATAGAACCGGCCCAGTTCACACTCACATAGGTGATTCTTATGAAAAGTATCTTGGCATACTCCACTAGGTTTACCTAGATATAAGAATCATTAAAATTTTACTTAACCTCAAACGCTGCAGACATCACTATTTCATCAAAGAAATGGGTAGGAGTTAGACTCCCCAGTGATCCTTCTGAGTTATTCACAACTCGGTTGTCCCTTTGAACCTAGATCTTGGGATCTCCAGTCAACTAGGTTGGGTTGTCGTTGTGGTAACTCTTATTTAATAGGCTTAAGTCCCATTCCCCTCGATGAATTCTCAACTAACTCTCTTGCTAACCCTTTGGTTAGTGGATCCGCTATGTTGTCTTTAAACTTAACATATTTTATGGAAATAATTCCATTAGAGAGTAGCTGTCTTACGGTATTATGTCGACGATGAATATGTCAAGACTTACCGTTATACATATGACTCTGTGCTCTACCTATTGCAGATTGACTATCGCAATGTATGCATATAGCAAGCACCGGTTTTGGCCATATTGGAATATCTTCAAGGAAGTGGCGAAGCCATTCTGCCTCTTCCCTTGCTTTGTCTAAAGCTATGAATTTTGATTACATAGTAAACCTAGCAATGCAAGTCTATTTGGAAGATTTTCAAGATACAGCCGCCCCACCAAGAGTAAAGACATACCCACTGGTGGACTTTGAGTCTCTTGTATCTGATATCCAATTTGCATCACAGTATCCTTCAAGTACTACTGGATATCTAGTATAATTCAGCCCAATGTTACGAGTGAAATCGGAGATATCTTAGAACCCTTATAATTACTTTCCAGTGTTCTACTCCCGGATTACTCGTATATCTACTTAATTTACTTACTGCATAAGTTATATATGGGCGAGTGCAGTTCATCAAGTACATTAAGCTTTTAATAATTTGGACATACTCTAATTAAGAAATACTTTCATGTACATTCTTAGAAAGATACAAATTAACATCTATAGGTGTTCTAGCAAGATGATCATCATCTTTACTAAATTTGTCAAGTATTTTCTCAATGTAATGAGATTGTGACAAAGCATATCCTTCTAATATTTTGGTAATTTTCATACCAAGAATTACATCAACAATGCCCATGTCCTTCATGTCAAAATGTTTATTCAACATTTTCTTGGTAGTTTTAATCATGTCATTATTACTACCTATGATGAGCATATCATCTACATAAAGACATACAATGACATAACCTTTGTTTGTGTTTTTAATATAAACACATTTGTTACACTCATTAATTTTAAATCCATTTGACATCATTGTTTTGTCAAATTTCTCATGCCATTATTTTGGCGCTTGTTTTAAACCATATAATGATTTAACCAATTTACACACTTTATTTTCTTTCCCTAGAACAAAAAACCCTTCTGGTTGTTCCATGTAAATTTCTTCCTCTAACTCACCATTTAAGAAAGCGATTTTAACATCCATTTGATGAATTTCTAGATTGTATAGAGATGCAATGGCAATTAGCATTCTAATGGATGTTATTCTAGTAACCGGTGAGTATGTGTCAAAGTAATCAAGACTTTCTTTTTGTCTAAAACCTTTGACCACAAGTCTTACCTTGTATTTGTCAATTCATACATCCGCTTTCATTTTCCTTTTGAAAATCCACTTGCACCCAAGAGGTTTATAACCTGGTGGCAAGTCCACTAATTTCCAAGTGTGATTTTGCAAGATGGATTCAACTTCACTGTTGACAGCTTCTTTCCATAAAAGAGCTTCAGGACTGAACATAGCCTCTTTAAAAGTTAAAGGCTCATTTTCTAACAAATATGTTAGAAAATCTGGACCAAAAGATTTTGAGGTTCTAATACGTTTATTACGCCTAAGTTCCTCTTCCTCATTTTGATCTAACTCTTGTTCTTGATCATGTTCTTGATCTTGACTAGTAATAGCATTATGAGATCTTTTATTGTTACTAGTCTCTTGTCCAGTCTTATTTGAAAATACATGTTCAAAGAAAGATACATTCCGAGATTCAATAATAGTATTTACATGTATTTCAGAATGTTCTGATTTATGAATTATTCTTGGCATAACCAATGAAAATGCAATCAATAGTCTTAGGACCTATCTTAGTCTTTTTAGGACTAGGAATAGCCACTTTAGCCAAACACCTCCACACTTTTAAGTATTTGTAGGATGGTACTCTTCCATGCCACAATTCATAAGGTATTTGATTCACTTTCTTTCGGGGTACTTTATTAAGTATATAATTAGCAGAAAGTATTGCTTTCCCCCACAAGTTTTGAAGTAATCCAAAACTTATTAATATGGCATTCATCATTTCTTTTAAAGTCCTATTTTTCCTTTCAGTAATTCCATTTTGCTGAGGTGAATAAGGAGTAGTAGTTTGATGAATTATTCCATGTTCTTTACAAAACTCACCAAAAGGTGATTCATATTTACCACCTCTATCACTTCTAATTTTCTTGATTTTCTTACCAAGTTGATTTTCAACTTCATTTTTATATTGAATGAAAGTTTCCAAAGCTTCATTATTGGTTCGAATTAAATAAACATAACTATATCTAGTATAGTCATCTATAAAAGTAATAAAATATTTTTTCCCACCTCTGGTTTGAATTGATTTAAAATCACAAATGTCATTATGAATTAATTCTAGTGGTTTTGTACTTCTTTCAATTGAATGAAAAAGAGTTTTAGATAATTTTGCCTCAACACAAATTTCACATTTATGATTTGAATCAATGTCAAATTTAGGTAAACATTCCATATTAATTAATCTACGCAAAGATCCACAATTAACATGTCCTAGTCTACCATGCCATAAATTTAAAGACTCAAACAAGTAAGAAGAAGATGTAGTATTATTAATAACTGAGGGTACAACGGTCATTACATTTAATTTGAAAAGGCCATCAGACATGTAACCTTTTCCAACATACATCCCATTCTTTGTAAGTACAAATTTATCACTCTCAAATACTAGCCTAAACCCATTCTTACTCAACAAAGATCCGGAAACAAGATTCTTACGAATGTCCCAGACATGCAAAGACATTGTTGAGAGTGAGTTCCTTTCCGATGTCATCTTGAGAACAATCTTTCCTTGTCCTCAACTTTAGAAGTTGAGGAGTTGCCCATAAAAGTTGTTCACCATTGTCCATCAGAGAATAAGATGTGAACATCTTTTTGTCGGCACAAATATGACGAGTAGCACCAGTGTCCACCCACCATTCTTTAGGATTTCCGACAAGATTTGCCTCGGAAACAACAGCAGAAAGATTGATGTCATCTACACCATTGGAAATTTTGTCCACTTCGGTCATATGGGCTTGAGCAGGCTTCTTGCTTGTTCTTCTTTTGCTTTTGCCTTTGCTACGGCAATCTTTGGCCCGATGTCCCTCTTTGTCACAGATGTAATATTTGCCATTAAATTTGTAACTTTTATTTTCCTCCCCTTTAAAGCCTTGGGATGAACTTTCTCCAAAAGACTTTCGTTTCTTGGTTTTTGAAGCATGATCCACCATATTTGCCTTAGACTCCATAGGATGCTTACCAGCCCGCTTTTCAGAATTGCAGTTGTCCTCCTCAATTCTTAAACGCACAATTAACTCGTCCATAGAAATTTCTTTGCGCTTGTGTTTGAGGTAGTTCTTGAATCCTTCCAGCCTTTTGGTAATTTTTCAATTAAGGCTGCAACTTGGAAGGATTCACTGAGAGACATGCCTTCTGCGTGAATGTCATGCAAAATGAGTTGGAAATATCGAGCTTGACTGATCACAGTTTTTGAATCAACCATTACAAAATCTAAGAATCTACCAACCACAAATTTCTTTGAGTCGGCATCTTCCGTTTTGTACTTTTTCTCCAACGATTCCCAAAATTCCTTTGCTGTCTTGATTGGACTGTAGACGTTGTATAATGTGTTGTCAAGTCCGTTCAAGATGTAATTCCGGCAAAGGAAATCGGCATGTTTCCAAGCATCAACCGCAGCAACCACTTGCCAGTCGGTTTCATCCTCTTTTAGGATAAGAGCATCTTCACGGAGGAAACGAGCCAGGTTCAAAGTTGTAAGATAGAACAACATTTTCTGTTGCCATCTTTTAAAGTCAGTTCCTGAGAACTTCTCTAGTTTCTCTCCATGATTTATTGCTACTGTCACCACAGGTGAGGGGGTTGGTGCAATTGTAGCCACCACAGTAGTACTTGTTTGGGCATTTGTTTCAGTAGCCATCAATTCTAATTTATAAAACAAAATTATAATTATAATTTACACTACACAGAAAATTAAACCAAATTCACAGAATTAAATTCTGTAAAAAATAAAAGAAACAAGAATGTAACCTTTATTTTCCAATTAATTTGGAAATAAAATAAAATTTTATTCAACCAAATTAATTCCACACAGGAAATTAAATTCTGTGAAATAAAAGAAATAAGAATATAACTTTTATTTTTTCAATTAATTTGGAAATAAAATAAAATTTTATTCAACCAAATTAATTCCACACAGAAAATTAATTTCTGTAACACTTCAATAATTAAAAAACTAAAACAGAATTTTAAGTAATGAAAACTCAGAAAATAATTTCTAAAACCCAAAATTA
Organism: Camellia lanceoleosa; assembly: GCA_025200525.1. NCBI lineage: Eukaryota > Viridiplantae > Streptophyta > Magnoliopsida > Ericales > Theaceae > Camellia > Camellia lanceoleosa. The sequence goes on from CM045766.1 coordinate 172,813,801, forward strand.
ATTTCTGAAAAAATTTCACAAAAATATATTCTGAATTGTTAATGACACCAGTATCGTACTACTAGTTGTCAAAGAAAATAGACAGTATATTACTACTATCTGTCAAATAGCATATAATCACTATTTGTTTTTCCAACCAGAATATTATTTTGTAAATTTACAGAAAATAATTTTCTAAAAAGAAGAAAGAGAAAATGAAACAAACGAAAAAATTCTGTAAATAGAATAAATTCAAATCTGTCTTAAGATTGTTGGAACAATCTTCTGTGTAAATAAAATAAATTGAAATAATTTAAACAAAATAAAATAAAACTTACAGTATTTATTTTGTAGAACCGAATTAATAATTCAAAGACCAAGTCGAGTGTGTGACACTCTGTCCTTGAGACAGATTCGCCCCACTACGGTGCTTACGGTTAAGTGGTGTCTATCTCCCAGGACACAATGATCTTAACCAATTTGTAGTAGCACTCCAAAATAAATTGTTCGGCGAACCAAACCTGTGTTCTAACTCTCTGATTATTTAATCTAAAACTAATATATGAAGAATAAATGCACTTGAGCAAAATCTGGACAACAAAGGCATAAAGCAGACTGATTTTCGAATTGAAAATTGGATCCCAAGACTGTTGGAATTGAAGGGTATATATAGGCACAAACTTTGTCCGAACAGGTACCAAAACCAAATGAACAGATTCAATCTATTTCAAACAGATTTTTGCCCGTTGTACACGGAACTGATTTCCTTCCAAACAATTTGAAAAGTAGCCGTTTGAAGGACCAAGTTCAAAACTATTTGTAATAGTTTTTTATTAAACTATTTAAAATATATATATATTAAACTATTTGAATATATATATATATATATATTAAACTCTTGAAATAGTTTAATGAATAAAGGAAGAAGTACACACTTTAAGAAACCAAAATTTGAATTTAGAATTAAATTAAATTCCCACAATTACAAACTTTAAGAAACCACTTAGGAACCCAAAATTTGAATTTAGAATTAAATTAAATTCCCACAATAATTTTTATTGAAAAAATTCAAATGAATTTTATCTAAAAAATTAATGTTAGACCCAAAAACGACGTTAACTTCTCATTCACTCATAAATGGTTTTGACGTTCCGTCTTCACCGTGTGACTTGCCACGCGACAAGAAACACTTCACCTCTTCGAACCCATCTCAAAAGACGTTTGGGGCCCACTCAAATTGGGCTCAAAAATATGCCTATATTAAACCATTTTTTTCCACTATGAGCTACAGGTCGAACCCGATGAGACAATTCTGTCCAAGGCATTGGACTCAGGCCTGTCTGTGCCATATGACTGCAAGCTCGGTGTGTGCATGACTTGCCCGGCTAAGCTTTTGAATGGCACGGTTGATCAGAGCGAAGGCATGCTCAGTGACGATGTTGTGAAGCGCGGCACGCTTTTGCGTGCGCGTGTCGTGCCGTGATCGGATTGTCGATTAGGACTATACCGAGGAAGAGCTACTTTCATTGCAACTGCTAGCTCGCTAATGACCGAGTTGTGTGTATGTGAGTGTATGTTCTTGTACAAGTCTTGAATTTGACAATAGAGATTATCTAGTAATTTGTTGAGCAGTAAATTGTTGATTAATGCTAATGTGTTGCTTGGATTTTGAGAAAATGCCGAGCTTGAAAAACAAAGTTGCAAATTGGTGTATCTAGGTGTGCAAATCTCACCCACCCAATCAGATCGTTATTTAGATAAAGCGAAGAGCCCAATTTAGTGTGAATGCGCTTCAAAACTTGATAATTTTGTTTCCAAAAACCCACAAGAAATCACCACCCCAATAATAAAAAAGACTAAACATGTAAAACCAATGTATTAGACCCACATTCATCCATATATGTGGCGCTTTCAAACCCAACATTGATGGTGGGTGAATAAAGATGTAAAAGAGCAAGAAACAACCTTCAAATGCTCCATATTTTGTGTATGTGGCGCCACAACTTCAAGAATATATATATACACGTATATATATTTGTATGGGAAGGGAAACAAAGAAGCTTATTGGATGGGAGACCTCTCCAAGGCCATTTCCATCATATAAGCCAGAGAGAGGTGACTCCAACCGGATTTTGCTCCAAAATTAAAACATTTGTTGATCAACACCAACATTGGCTAGATAATCAAGACATCCATCCTCAAAAAGAACTTTTATTGAAGAATGCAAGTTTCATGGAAAGATAGGAGCTCAGCCTAAAAGCCAAATCGAAATGGCAGGATGCAGAATGTGATTAGCTAATGAACTGAATATGGTGATTTGGTTAATGGTTAAATCTTAAAAAATTCTTCAATTTAGCCATATATCGCTCAAACAAAACAATAAATAGTAAAAATGCAAGATTTCTCAAGAAGGCAATGACCGATTTACGCCATACAATTGACAAGTTGTAAAAGGATCTCAATTTATTAATTGTTTCATACGTCACAAATTTAAAATCCACATAAAATATAGCATAGGCTCTTCCTTTCTCACGACTTCTTGGAATGCAAATAGCATAGGCTTCTCTTTGTTCTATAAAAAGCCACTTCTCAAAGAAACATTCATGTTGAATTAGCCAACTTGCGCTTGTTTCTCCTCTTCTACTTTGCACCACCTACTTCAGATAAATAGCTTGTAATCGACACAATCGTAACCATAATTTCAAATGAAATATGGAAATGCAAAGAAGTTCTTGGACCCGATCAAATGCATAAATTGGATGATGACAATGGCCCTAAGCAAGAGTGATTGCCATGCTTTTACTTTTCTTTGCTTGATCTTAACCTTCACATTAACACCATTATCTGTGATAGCTCAAGAACAATCAAGCTTCCTCTCCAATTTTTCCCTTTCCGGTGGTATGTAAACCGCATTGTGGATATCATCACCAATGCTCTCTAAGCTAAAACTTCTACAAAGAAGACAAGTAGTTGCATTCTTTGTCGAGGCTAGGTCAAATTTCATGTCCTTAGAAATAGAATGTGCTACAAAGAACAACCTTACTAGTAGCCCTTGAATAATACAGTCTGATGCATCCTTTTGATATGTAAATATCCAAGCAAAACGGTTCATGGTAAAGGGCAGTAAGTTGATTGAAAGTCGGAGTCCTTACTTTCTTTGTAACACCATAACTGTCCTTTTCATGAAGCGAAGAAATAGAAGCCTCATTTTTAACAAGTTTGGCCAGTACTTCACTTCTAGAAGCCAATTTATAAATCGGGTTTTCTTTCTTTTTACTTTCTTTTCACTCTTCTTTGGTCTTCACGGATTTCTCAACTCCAGGATTTGAAATTTTCTTCTTTGTGCTCTCTTTTCGATCACTCTCGTTCTTCAAAGATTTCTTGCGATGGAAGTCAAAACTGTATTCTTCAAACTCTTTGGAATCCCTATCAAGCTTGTAGAAAAGATGCCCTCGAATTCTCATGTCCTCAATATCATCAAAATCCAGGTCATCCTTATTGGACAGGCGAGAACTACCTATCTCATCTATCGCTTCCACAACCAAACCCTTTCTTTCCGATTCCCTATTCAATCCTCGCAAGCCTCAACTAAACCCGAGGAAACGCCAGCCTCTCGTGATCGACAACCTCAATTTTGTAATTCTCCAAATGAGCTCTCCGCGAAAACAATGGCGAAAGGTGAAGCCCACTACTATCATTTTCAAGCAATTCCTTGTCATGAACCGACCATGATACAGCTTGCCCCATTCTCGTAATCAAGAAAATTCGATGCCAGAGAAAACCCAAATACCCTTTGAAAACAAGAATTGACCACCGATGAAGGTGGTGCTACTGCTCTAAAGAACACCGGTGTCATTTGGGTCGTAAGACAGGTTGAGCAGAGCTATGAAGAGTTCATTTAATAGCTAATGGACTAGAACAAATAGTGAAACTGAGGTAGGATTGGGCGTGATGTGTGTAGAGTTCGAAGGAGCAAATTATCAAACAGTTGGTGTGTGAGCATTCCAAATGAGTGAGTAAGACAACCATGTTGGTGTTTCACTTCTTTTTTCTTCGTTTTCCAGTTAACCAAACAGAGTGTAACGAAACAAAGAACAAACACATATACCAATTTTCGAGAGATTATTTAGTGTTTAGAAAATCTACAAGCAAAACTGAAATAAGATTGAAACACATATATCTACACACATATATGTGTATAAAGGGTGCAAATCAATGATTTAAGCAATACATGAAATACAAAACGCTAACTTGTTGGTAGACAAGAAGAGAACACAGAGGGGGAGAGAGAGAGAGAGAGAGAGAGAGAGGAGATTAGGGGATGAGATGAGAGACTGAAGCTTTATATATAATTGTAGTTTGTCATACTATGGTAAATAATTGTAGTTTTTGTTTTAGATTTTTTTGTCTCTTTGTATTTATTTTTATGAAAACAGTTTATAAAAGCTTATACATAGGTTTGTAGACTTTGCAAAGTTTTGACCGTTGCAAAGTTTTGACCGTATTGGTGCGATGCTTGTCAACAAAGTAGATATGTAATAATGTTAGGATGACTTTTAGGTTTTGTTTGTATATACAACATGTAGTCTATAGATTGGCTTTCTAGCCAACATAATAAAATATGTAAATTCTCTCCATCCTTTTGTTGCCAACTTCGTCTCTAACTTTTCTTAACTCCATAACTTCATCATAATTTCATAATAAAAATAGTAGACAGCACCTTTCCTTGTTGTTTTGTAATTGATATCAGAGCTTGGTGAAGAACTTTTGAAAGCAAGATCAAGCTATGTAAGTATTTCTCTCTACGTCTAAATTTTTGATATATATAAATGTGTATGATGTGTTTTATGTTATAAATATATATATATATATATATATATTTCTTTGTCAAGTTTAGTCTTTAATTGTGTATTTTTTTATATTTTATATTTTCATAATTATTTGTTTCATTTATAGTTGTTGTAAAACCTATATACTTAGTGTATGTCAAAGTCCATATACTCATAAAGATCTTTTGATTATTGGTCATAATTAAGTCTTTAAGATCATAAAGAGAAGTTTTAGGCACCGGATAAATATACTAGGAGGGTCTTAGGTACCAACAACAATCTATAATGATAATTAACCCTGAAGATATAATATGCTTTGGAAATACAAAAAATAATGTTAATAAAATACAATTGAGTCTTCCGATATGTGACACCAAGATTTATAAATTGTCATATCTTCTTCAATGGTGAATGATTTTCCTCTCTTTATTTTTGATGAACCTTCTATAATGATTGGATGAAAAAACTAAAAAGCAAATAATTTAAGAGGTTTGCTATGAAATCAAATTCAAAGAAGAGAGGAGAAAAGAAAAATAAAATCTAAATGTTTGTGTGAAATAAAAGTGACATGGAGGGTTTCAATTTGTAGAAATTAAAAATATTACCGTTTGGGAAGTAGCCGTTTCAAATAGCTATTGTAAAAAAGAATTAATATATATATATATATATTTTGTAAAAAAAAAAACCAAACAGAGCACAACGGCTCTCTGATACACTGAGGCATCACCGTCCACGTATACATCTAGAATGATCCACCCTATCCTCTACCTCTCACTCTATCTTCCTCTCCTCAAACCCCTCTCCCTTCTCTCCTCTATGATCGAAACCTCTCTCTGTGTCTCACTTTCTCACCGCTCTCTCTCACTCTCTCACTGCCTCCTCTTCAAACCACTCCCTTCTTCTCTATGATCGAAACCCTCTCTCGACTCTCTCTCACTCGGTCTCCTTCTCGGTCTCTCACTCAGGATGTGGATCAAACCTCCTTCAAGTTGTTGATGTGGATTAGTCTCCATTCTCTCCTCCATGATCAAACCTCTCTCACTCTCTTAACTGCCTCTCACTCTCTCACTGCTCTCTTCTCAAACCACTCTTCTCCTCCATGATCGAAAACCCTCTCGACTCTCTCACTCTGCCTTCTTAGTCTCTCACTGCGTGATGTGGGTAAACCCCTTATGGTTATTGATGTGGATCGATGATCATGATTTTTGAAACTCAAAGCTCAGAATGGATTCAAATCGAATTTGCAAACAACTCAAATATGGTTTTTTTATTTTTTTCAAATTTTCTTAATTATTTTTTTTTATCGATTTTTGTTCATCTAATTTTGATATCATATCAATCTTCATACCATCGTGATTTTTGTTCATATTTGTCTTCATAATATCTGATTTCGTTTGATATCTGTCTTCAATTTTTGATATCTGTCTTCATATCGAATCTGCAAACATCTGATTTGGATTGCCTGAGATTTGGTGATAAATGAATTTAAAAAAAAAAAAAATTGAGAAACTGAATTTGGGTTTGTCTCAATTTCATTCTGAAAATTTGTTTGATTCTGAAAATTGGGTTTGATTTTGAAAAATGGGTTCCCTACTGTTTAAATTCTGTTGTTTTCAACTGAATTTGGTGCCAAATTGCTGTCCATTTTTGCTGATTTGGCAAGCTTGGGAGCTACTATTTCACTTGCCATATTTGAGAACACATATGGCATCTGTCATCTTTGGCAAGTGAAATAGCAGACCATTGGATACCTATTTTTGCCATTCCTGTCATTTTTTTAGCTTTGGCAAATGAAATAGCAGCTCCATTGGAGATGCTCTTAGGGCTCTTTTGGAAAGAGTTAAAAAAGCTAAAAGCCAGCTTTTAATCAATTTTAGGTCATATCATCTCTCACATTTTTTATACGTTTTTAAAAAAAAAAATCAAAAAAATTAAAAAAATCAACTTTTAATTATCTTCCCAAAATAATCCTAAGATAAGTGGCATGGTTTGTCTCGAAATATTTAGTCATCTACACAAAAATAAAAAAATAAATAAATGACACAAAAATTTTTGTCTGTCCCAATTCATTTATAAACATCAAATTTTTAAAAAGTCTAATTTATTTCAAATTTAAATTTGAACTTGGCCGTTATATTTTGGTCTGTGAGATTCATCACAGGTTTATTTTTGATGATAAGGATTGTGCATTTTATGAGACCATCTGTATATATCATTTATTAAAAAAATTAAGTTAATTCAATAATTGTAATATTTTTATTTTATCGTATTTGTCTTTAAAAAAAGAAAATGGTCTATTTTCAAATGATATTTGTTGTCCAATTTTTCAAAGATAAACGCAATAGATTGAAAAAATTACAATTATTGAATAAATCTAATTTTTTACAAAAATAATATACACGAATAATTTTAGAAAAAGAATAGTTCAGATTACTCTCAAACATGATAGTCAAGTAAAAATCTTAAAAAATACTAATTATAAGAGGGGTAATAACCAATCAGTGTATGGTCATAAATTTTTTATTTTTTCAATTTATGATAAAATTTATAAATTTTAATTATTAAAATTATAAACTCTTTTTTATAAATATGTAATTAATTTTAAAAACAACACCTGAGTTGTAATTTTTCTAATATCGATAGCTGCCAAGAAACACAAGTCAGAAAAATCAACATGTGCCCCGCCACACTTTCGCAACTTCGAATGTCCGGATTCCCGTCCTGTGATACTCCAACCGCGGATATAATTCAACAAATGTGAAAAGGTTTTGAGCAAAGTATGGAGTGATTTGAAAATAGAGAATTAAATTATTATCTTTTTTTATTCTTTGAATTTTAACATTTTGTAAATTATTAAAAATAAAAAATTCGAGGACAATCCCTACACCATTACTCGTCCCCAATTAGGCATTGGGTCTTGCTACATCCCCCTAAAAACACCCCCCTAATCCCCCTAATTTTCATATCAAGTAAGAAAAAACTTAAAAAAACAAAAACAGTTTCCTAAAAAGGCAATTAGAGGAATTAGGGGAGAGGATTTTAGGGCTCCCAAACATTTCCCTTAGGCATTAGTTATCCAACCAAAAACCACACACAACACAACCCTTTCATTCCTCCCTCCAAGAGCACACAAAAATGGCGCTTCAGCTCTCATTGCAATTCCCCATATTACCAAAGACCTCTTCTTACCCACAAATCAAACTTACACACAAACCCATAACAATCACAAGAACCACAAAAAGAAACATCACCCAATTCACCATCAAAGCCACCACCACTGATGAAGAAAACAACAACAACAACAACAACAACAATGTCTCTGAGCCCCAAATTGTTAGTACCCAACAGAGCACTCCCAATGAGCAACAACCACAGCCCACCAACAGCTCAACCAGCGATCTGTCGGATTTGGGTTCGGAGATCAAGAAGGCGATGAAGGAGAGAGACGGCGACGGCGGCGGGGATTTGTGGAGCGGAGTGGCGGAGGAGATAAGGGAGATCGAGTGGCCTGCTTTCGGGAAGGTGGTGGGGACCACTGGGGTGGTGCTTGGAGTCATCGCTGGCTCGAGCGTCGTTTTGCTCACTGTTAATGCCGTTCTGGCTGAGCTCTCCGACCGAGTCTTCGCCGGAAAAGGGCTTCAGGATTTCTTCGGATGAGAGTTGGGGTTAGGTTTTGGTACACTGAGAGACACCACAGCTAGAGTACGGTGCTCCTGATGCTCAAAATAGGACACGTCAGCAGGCTGTGTATGAGAAATTGTGAATTTGTTGGGTTGTGCAATATTATAAGCTTGAATTTCCATAATCTTTTGACTCAAATTCTTTGACCATGTTTGATTAGTTTCATGAGTGATGAAATTAGATTAGTAAGCTATGCATAGGGATTGTTTGTTACAGTTGATTATACTTTATTTTGATTTAGGAGTTTGTGTTAAATTATTTTGTGTAATTTCTGTTCATAGTTTATTAGGCAGAAATAGTCTAAATAAACGAAAAAAAATTAATTATTTGAAAGTTGAGATAATGATATGGTTTTAGTTTTTGTTTTTTGATTCTCAACTTTTAACTTCAAAAAAATTTCACCAAACATGACCATAAATTATGTTTAGTTGAACAGGACTACAAATCTCACATGGTAAAATTAGCATTCCCATGGAATGCGAATACTATCCAATCTGATGTGATTAAACAATACAAAAGATTATACCAAAACAAAAACAAAAAAAATACAATAGGACAGACTATTTTTTCTGCACTATACAAAAATAATAAAATTAATTCTTGTATAATAAGCATTTTTATGTAATTATTTAGTACTTTTAATTGGAAGCAATTTTATCAATTTGTTCAAACCAAAATGTCCTAAAAAGAGAAGAGATCCCAGGCAATAGTATATCTCACTCAATCTATAATTATTGAAAAATGTTATCGGTATCAAATCTTCTACCAAATAAATGACCAAATATCTCATATGGACATATGAAATATTTAGTCATTTATTTGATAAAAAATTTAGTATCCTTAACATTACTCATAATTATTCAGTTACTCCTGAATGAATGAAGAATAGATTGACACACAGACATAGGGATACCCGGTAAATGCTCCCATCAAATCAAACCAAACCAAACCTAGTCTTTAAGTCTTAAATGGTCTCAAATGATAAATGTCCCATCAATTGCAATTAATTTGAAACTCCCACCAAAGTGCAATTTATAGCTTGTTTGTGTGGCATTTGTATAATTTTTCTTTTGTCCAATCAACAAATATTTTCTTAAATATGGATTCAAAGAAATGTAAATGTTGAAATAATCTGCTGCATTTGATTTAAAGGATCAACCAAACACCTACACATAACAAAAGCTTTAAAGTTCTTTGATAACATCCTCCAAAAACAAAGAAAAACACCAGGAATTTGAGAAGCCTAAAAGCAAATCATTCATTCCCACCTGCAGGACCAACAAGAACTCCCTGTGCAGAGCCTTCCTTCCGCCCAGCATCATCCTGCACTTCGTCAGACTTTCTAATCCTAATTTTGTATTTAGCCTCGAAGTCAGCAACTTCCTTTTCTTCTTTTCCAAGGCCTCGTTAAGTCGAGCAATTACCTCCTCAAGACCCTCCTTATTGCGCTGAACAGCAGGCAAGACCTCTTTAATTGTTCTCTCCACCAACACACCTCCAATCATACGATAGCACCGCCTTGATGGATCAAGTGGTTTTATGGCATTCATCACCAATGAGTGCTCACTTGCTTCCATCTCTAGTTCGGTAATTTTTGAGTAAATTTGGTTGATGTCTGACCTCATGGCACCATATATGTTGGCAACTGCTTGCTCATTGATTGGTTCATTACCTTCACCTTCAGCTTTACCAGACATGATTCTGACACAATCAAAGATAGGTCAGACTACACTCTATAGCATTCTCACCATATAAATAACACTTTTGGCAGCCAAAGCTTATGCTTATTTTAATTAAAATATTTAACAAAGCTTGAGCATAGTGTTGCAAGAGAGATTCAGTCAACGTTTAAGAATATCAATGAATCATCCATATGGTATCAATCAGTTTAAACACCGCATATAATGTAGCCTCGCCAACAAGGGATTGTAGTTTTTAAGTTTTCTGCCATAGCAAAATTTTCAAGAAGAAAATGTGTTATCTATATTGTATAAGCTAATAAATGTAGAACATTGTTTGGAACCTGAATTTTTAGGTTTCAATACACCTGATTCAACCCAAAGGGAAAAATAAATAAATAAAAATAACACAGAAAGGATATTGACAAAAAAAAGAAAAAAAAAAAAAAGCCTAAAATTCTATCCCAACCCTGTCCCAACTTGATCATGCCCAATCAACCAGACCACAAGTTCAGATTTTTGGAAACATGCTTCATGATTTACTCTTTTATGAAAAGTAAAAACAAGTTTAGATATAGTGCTCAATCCAAACAAAACAAGCTTGAAAAGTGACTCCTTTACTGTCCTACAAAACACCAGTGTTTTGCTTTCCCAGTGTTGGAATGGAAGGAAATGACATCATTCCTTCCCCTTCAGTTTTCTACCATTCAAATCCCAACAAGCAGTTTGATCATAGAGAGTCTAAATCATACTACAGCATAGGCTTACCGTTATCTTCTCTCTCTTTATTTTTAGAACAAATTGGAATTTGTTCTATGATCGCCATCATCAACCACAAAAACAATACAGATCAAAGAAAGAAAATAAAAACTGCTCAAAATTCCGACACAACCAAGTGAGATAGAATTTTTAAAATAAAAAATAAAAAAACAAGGAAAAGAGTGAATACATGATTCATCTATCTAAACAAGCAACTCAACATGTTTCCCAGTGTCCTCCCCTCTCAAACCCATGCCATTTACAAACATTCTCAAATCAAATCGAACAGTTCAACATCTATTTAGCTATTTGAACTCCCTCAAGGTTGGGGGCTGCAAGGATGGATGTCTGAGAGTGGTTATTTGTTACACCACAACATTGCTTGGATCAAATTCCACAATTATGTTTGGTGAATTTCGCATATATTTACCCTCACTACTACAAAAACAGATAAAGATCACACTTTTTTTGTGTGATGCATGTTATTTAATCACCCCTTTTAAGTTTTATTAAAGTGTGATCTTTGGGAGTGTGATTAAAATGGGTCATTTTTAATCACACCTTTTAAGTGTAATTAAAAATATTTAGATCACACTTTTTAAGTGTGATTAATAACATTTAGATCAAACCTTTTAATCGCCAAAAGCTCATTCGTGAAGAAAAATAAATTACACTCAATAGCTTCTCATTTGCTCTTTTGGAGATTCGTACCATCAATCCTCTCACACCATAAACTTTATACAACACACTCTTTCGACTACACCTCTATAACACCATATGATTATATATGCAACATATATTATTTATATAGTACATAAACCCGTATTAATATAAAAGTATATATATAAAGATAATTATTTTTTATTGAACATAATTATGTAAAAATAAATTATTTACTAGAAAAAAAAAGAGACCACTTTTGGTGACTAAACATAATTTTAGTCGCCAATTCTATACTTTTAGCTACTGATTATTTTTTAGTCGTTAAAAAATTTAATTCCCCGGCTAAAATTGCCACTTTTGGCGACTAAACTTCTTTTTAGTCGCCAAAAAGCCTTAGTTTTGGCTATTAAATTTTTTTTAGTCGCCAAAAAATCTCACTTTTTTTTAGTCGTCAAAAAATCTCACTTTTGGCTAATAAATTTTTTTAGTCAGTAAAAGCCTCACTTTTGGCGACCAAACATCTTTTTAGTCACCCAATACCTCACTTTTGGCTACTAATGTTTTTTTAGTCGCCAAAAAACCTTACTTTTGGCTACTAAAATTTTTTTAGTCGGTAAAAGCCATATATTGGCAACCAAACAGATTTTTGGTCGCCAAAACCTATACTTTTTGCTACTAAATTTTTTAGTCGCCAAAAATCTTTACTTTTGGCTACTAATGCTTTTTTAGTCGCCAAAACCTATACTTTCAGCAACCAAATGTGCTTTTTTAGTCGCCAAAGATGCTTTTTCTTGTAGTGGAGTGTGATTAAATACATATATGTATATATATATATAATTACACTTATTTAAAAAGTGTGATTAAAAAGTAGTAATATATATATAATCACACTTTAATTGGAAGGTGTGATTAAAAAATATATAAATAATCACTTTTATTAGAATGTGTGATTAAAAAAATATATATATATAATCACACTTATTTAAAAAGTGTGATTAAAAAGTAATAGTGTATATATAAACATACTTTAATTAAAATGTGTGATTAAAAAATATATAAATAATCACACTTTAATTAGAATGTGTGGTTAAAAAATATATATCTAATCACACTTATTTAAAAAGTAGTAGTATATATATAATCACACTTTAATTAGAATGTGTGATTAAAAAATATATACATAGATAATCACTCTTAATTGAAAAGTGACATAAAAAATGAATATTATCACACTCAATCAAATTAAGTGTGATTAAAATATCAATCTAATTTTTTTTATCACACTTCCAATAAAAGTGAGATTTTTTTTTTTTTTTTTGTCAAAGTGTGATCTTTAACTATTTTTGTAGTAGTGCCTTATGATGGTTTCTTGAATTTCATATTAAAGCATGGCTAGATCAAATCAAACAGATTCAATTTTGACTAATATATTTTCTTATTGAAAGCTTATTAATGCTAAGAAACGTTTTAAAAGGATTTATCATCAAACCTTATGCCTTAAGACCAATTCCACGCTGCTTGAAGGCCTAATTGCCCAACCTGATGCTTTTTGCCTTTTCAAAATCCCAATAATGTTTTCAAACACTTGCACGAGTATGTTAAAAAAAATTCTAGAATTTGTGCATTACAAGGAATCACACGAGTTACTTATCAACACAAAATAAACTAGCAACAATAAAGAGATGGAAATTCTCATTAGATCAGTCTTGGTCCTATCTTTAAAAAATATTCAAAGCATTGCTAAAGTAGCATCAGCAAGAAATAGATTGCACACAACTAACTTGCAGTGAAAAAAGAAAGTTAGTTGATGCGGAAACTGTGTACAACATATTTGACTAAATACTTCGTTATGAAAATAAGTTTGGGAATTGGCAACAGTGACTGACAAACCAAATATGTAATGGATTTACATGTTTTGGGTGGAAATTTTCAAGCCACCCCATCAAACTGAATAAAAAAGTATATAGAGATAGGATCATGGGAACAATCTAGTCCTCTATTTATCATTTGAGGTCAATCTAAAATATAGTTATTAATTTTATTTTATTTTATTTATCTAAATTACCTAAAAAACTTGAATTTTCTTCTAACGCTTTTGTTTATTTATAAAATAAAAATATATTATAAATACACAAATCACAATTTAATAATATTACTTGGAATATAGGGTTAAGAGAATGACACATAAGTTCTATAACTTATAACAATCCAAAGCAAATAACTTATATTTTTATTCATTGAATCCATTATCCTAAAATCGTTGAACAATACTTTTGACAAGCAAAAGCCATCTAAAAATCTATCAAATTTGAAAGTTAGAAATTAGAACTACAATCATGGTAATGAAAGAAATCAAAGCATCCTACTAAAAGCAATTCATATTACATAAAAAAGAGCACAATCAAAATCCAAACTCTTAAAATTGAAGTAAAATAATACATAAGTCACAAATATAAAGCATTAAAGTTTACTAAAAGATCCAAAATTCCAATCTTAAACACATCAACTAAAGAAAACTACGTAAAAATAAACTAAAAAGATAATATATTTTTTCCTTTTTTGGCCAGAAGAAAAGAAAACAAACATGTACAAGTAGAAGAAAATAAACTACAAACACACACCCAAACCATTATCAGTCCCCTAGCCAATCATACAACAATCAAAGAAAGCTTCGATGTGCGAATTCAACCCAAAAAATAAAACATTATTACAACCACAATCAATAGATCAAAAAATTAAATTGAGCAAAAGTGAACACATCTGAGAAATAGAATAAAGTTAAATTGTGAAAATTTAGGGAGGACAGTGTGGTAGCAGAGAAGAGGAGAGTGGGTACCTAGACTAGAGTGCTCCTCCTCGTCCGGAGCCGGAGAGCCTCACAGGAGATGAAGTTATTGCTGGATTGAAGAGTGGTTTGTTCGCCCAGCAGAGACGTTGAGTGAGAACAAGAGGAAGAAGAAGAAGAGGATAGTATAAGCCCTACCCTAACCTGGAGAGAGAGTCAAGACTCTCAAGAGATTTAGCCCTAATTTGAAAAAGAAGAATATGGGATGAAGGCGTTTGCTTATCGCTCAAAATTGAACTCAGTATTTAAATTATGATTTAAATGAAACATATTAATTAAATATATTTTTTAAATATAATTTAAAATTATTATTATCATTATTAATTAATTAATTAATCAATCATTTTTTTTTTCACATCTCTCCTTTCTTTTATTACATTCTATATATCAATTAATTAAAAAATTATAAATTACCCAAAAACTAGTATTTAAAACTAATAATTAAACAAATTTTTTCTTTTGCAAATCATGATTCACAAACTCAAAACTCAAAATACAGTTTCACACTCAAATCATTATTCTAAATTAAACCAAACAAACCTCTAAATTTCTCTCTGAGATGAAGTAATTTAGCGCTTATTTATTTATTTTTGGTTATAGAGAAAAGTGATATAATAATAAGGTGAAACACCAATAAATCTTAGATAGTGATCTTATAAACTGTTTGGTCCTCTATTTTTTCATATGGATTTAAAGGTCCCATTCTAGTGTTAATTACATAAATGGCTAAAATGTGAATTTTCTCATAATGTTGAAATTACTAAATGTAATACTTCAAGAAAATTCCCTAATGTACTTTTTTCAAACGTAACCTCCAATGTAATACTTCAAAACGTAATATTCCAATATAATACACTAAAAAAAATTTAGTGTACTTTTTCCAAACATAATATTTCAATCAATGTAACACACAAAAACTTCTTATTCAAAAGTAACACTCCAATGTAACACACTAAAGAACTCCTTAATACATTTTTTCCAAATATAACACTTTAATCAATGTAACATAAAAAAATTTCTTAATATACTTTTCTTAAACGTAACGTAACATTCTAAAAAAAATTCTTAGTGTATTTTTTTACAAATATAACATTCCAATCAATGTAATACACAAAAACTCCTTAGTATTTTTTTCTCAAACGTAACACTCTAATGTAACACATTAAAACATTCGTTAGAGTACTTTTTCCAAACAAAATAGCGTAATATTCTAAAAAAATTCCATAGTGTATTTTTTCCAAACATATCGCAATCAATATAACACACAAAAACTCTCTAATGTACTTTTTTTTAAACGTAACACTCTAATGTAACACTCTACTATAACACCAAAAAATCACACTACAGAAATGTAGATTTCTACACTCGAATACCAACACTTCAGCCAACAATTCCTCCAAAAAGAATCTTCCACGCCCCATCTTTCCATTCATATCCTAAAAATGAATTAGAAAAATAGAAAAATGAATTATAAAAAAGCATTCACTGAAAGTCAAATAGTACCAAATCAAATAAATATAACTTTCCAAAACAAAAAAGATTAACTGGTTCATAAGAAAATTCTTAAGATTAAATGGATCAACATTCTCCCATGTGAGATTTATGGGTAAATTTTTCATAATAATTTATAGTGATCTTTTAACTTTTTACATATTATTTGGAAAAATATTATTTTAGTAATTTTTTGACTAAAATATGAAGTAAAAAATATTTGGGGTGACTTTTTAACTTTTTATAAAAAGTTGTGCAAAAGTAGAGAAAAAATAAAATTTTTGACTTCTTAGTATTTGTTGTTGGTTTTTTTATTTTTTTTACTGACTTCAATTTTTAGGTTAAAAGATTGAGTTGCCAAACCAACTTGCTAAAAAAGTTGTGTTGAGATAAATTTTGAATTTTTTTTAAGTTGATTTGATGGTTATGAGTGAAAAAGTAAACTGATTATGATTTATATGTGACATTCTATCTTATTGATTAAATTAATATATTTAGGCTTTATTAGTTAATTTTAACTAAAATAGCTCATTCCAAACAAAGCCAATATATATTTGTGGGGCCGAATATTGGGAGACATAAAGAGGCCGAATAATTGGACTTGGAGAATCGAAATATATACATTGCATTTGGCGCTATCTTATACATACAAATCCAGAAAATATACTATTCGGCCAAATAATTAGTTGAGTAAGGGGCCGAATGATGAACGGTTTGCACCGAAAGGAGCCGAGTAAATAGTTATACGGCGAATTGAAGGTGGGCCCAGCCTCGAGCCCCAAGAAAGAAAAAATATAAATAGAAGAATATCAGCCAGAGAGAGGTAGGTGAGAATAGTATGCTTAACTTAAGATACAAGCAATCAAAAGAGTATATACTGACTTATCCGTCGGAGTGCTAATTCCAGCACCCCCGACCGGAGTGTTTATTCCTTTTCAGGTTATTAACTGAGAATCTCGAGCGTCCCATTAGATCCAAAGAGTATTTTCAAACCACTCCCCCACAATATTTAACCGAGCATCTTATAATACAAAATTAAAATTATTAATTCACTCAAACTCTAATATTTTTTGTTATAATTTTTTTTTTTTTGTTGATTAGATTTTCATAAACATTTTATTTAATTAAACTTATATATTTCCATATCTATTATAAAATAAATATGGACAAGACAAAATTATTATCCCAATATTTAGTTGAATAATCAATCATTCTCACTACATAATCATGCTATG
This sequence comes from Camellia lanceoleosa, assembly GCA_025200525.1. NCBI lineage: Eukaryota > Viridiplantae > Streptophyta > Magnoliopsida > Ericales > Theaceae > Camellia > Camellia lanceoleosa. Next base: position 172,830,962 of record CM045766.1, read on the forward strand.
AATCTTACATATTGATCTGATCAAATCATTGTCATGGTTCCATTGCCAATCTACCAAACCCAACAAACACTGCTGAATCCAAAACCTAATTTTAAATTTCTATAGGGAAATAACATAATGATATAGTAATGACACATTGTATTTTTAAAACTTTAAATTACATTAATAACCTTTGTTTTTTAAACAATAGATTGGTTAAAAAATTTATGAAAAAATGTTAAATATAATTTCTTGTTTATCATATTTTCTGGTCGCACGAGTGAATCTCTTGTGAATTTATTATTATAAGTTTTATTGTCTTGTATTTAGAAATGAGGAAATCGAGTAGAAGTAGAGCAACTATTCTTTCATTCGAGAATATTGATGGCATATCTCATTAATAGCCGGGTCTAATAATTACATGGGGCTAAAAACAAAGAATGATAAAAAAAAATAATAAGTAACTATAGAATTAGCCACACGGCCATGTGCTCTTCCTGATGGAAGAAGAGTCATTAGTGTCTGGCTTGTATAGCAGTGATTGTTGTGCAGTTTAGGAGAATTATTTTGGATTTTATTTTTATCATTTAAATCGTTTAATTTTTAAAAAATATTGAGTAAAACATATTTGAAAAAAATAAAGTTGATCGGTATCCATAGACCCTTCATCAACTCGAATTTGTATATATAAAAAATAACTATATAAGTATTAAACTGAATACAAATGTGAGTTGATAAAGGATCTATGGATATCTGATCAATTTAATTTTTTAAAAATATGTTCTACTCAATATTTTTTAAAAATTGAACGATTCAAATGATAAAAATAAACTCCGAAATAATTCTCACGAACTGCACACCCGCTGTGCAAACCGCTCCAACTCCTTTTCTGATTCATGAAATAATTTATGGGAGAAGTGAGATTATTTATTACCTCACAAAAAATTTATATAAATTGTTTATTGTATAATTCTGTACTTTTCTAAACCAATACCAAATATTCTTGCCCATTTCAATATTTTCCTATTGTTTTGAAAAACAGAGCCTAGTGCACTCTTTTGAAAAACAGAACCTTATCCTCTCAAACACCACATATCTCCTCAACACTCCCCAAAGCAACCTTTCCCTCATTTCTTTCATTGCCAAGAAAACATGGCAACCCTTCACTTCACAACCACACCTCCTTCCTTCACTCTCACAAAACTCACCAACCACCACCCTGCTCTCCCCCCAAACCTCCGTGCACGGCCAGCCTCGCGGCGGCGGCCCTCACTAACCACCGTCCACTCTCACAAAGTGGTAATTGAACACGAGGGTCGAACCACTGAGCTAGAGGTCGAACCCGATGAGACAATTCTGTCCAAGGCATTGGACTCAGGCTTGTCTGTGCCACATGACTGCAAGCTCGGTGTGTGCATGACTTGCCCGGCCAAGCTTTTGAATGGCACGGTTGATCAGAGCGAAGGCATGCTCAGTGACGATGTTGTGGAGCGCGGGTACGCTCTGCTGTGCGTGTCATACCCGCGATCGGATTGTCAGATTAGGACAATACCTGAGGAAGAGCTACTGTCATTGCAACTGGCTACTGCCAATGACTGAGTTGTGTGTATGTGAGTGTATGTTCTTGTACAAGTCTTAAATTTGACAATAAAGATAATCTAGTTATTTGTTGAGCAGAGTAAATTGTTGATTCAATGCTAATGTGTTGCTTGGATTTTGAGAAAATGCCGAGCTTGAAAAACAGGTTGCAAATTGGTGTATGTTGGTGTGCAAATCTCATCCACCCAATCTGTACTGTTATTTAGATAAAGCGAACAGCCCAATTTGGTGTGAATGCAGTTTCAAAACTTGATATTTTTGTTTCAAAAAAACCCACAAGATCAGTCCACGCCAATAATAAAAAAAGACTAAATATGTAAAATCAATGTATTAGACCCACATTCATCCATATTTGTGGCAGTTTCAAACCCAACATTGATGGTGGCTGAATAAAGATGTCAAAAGAGCAAGAAACAACCTTCAAATGCTCCGTATTTTGTGTACGTGGTGCACACAAGAATATATACACACATATATATTTGTATGGGAAGAGAAACAAAGCAGCTTATTGGATGGGAGACCTCTCTAAGACCATTTCCATCATATCAGCCAGAAAGAGGCTGGTGACTCCAACTGGATTTTGCTCCAAAATTAAAACATTTGTTGATCAACACCAACATTGGCCAGATAATCAGCACATCCATCCTCAAAAGAACTCTTATTGAAGAATGCAAGTTTTTGCTGGAAAGATAGGAGCTCACAGCACATCCATCCTCAAAAGAACTCTTATTGAAGAATGCAAGTTTTTGCTGGAAAGATAGGAGCTCACAGCTAAAAGTCAAATCAGGCAATGGCAGGATGCTACAGGATGTGATTAGCTAATGAACTGCATATGGTGATTTATTTAAGAACCATGATTGAGACCCCCACCCCCACAAGACTCCCGCAAATCTAAACCACTCATAATGTGGTCCTGACACAAACATGAGTGGGCCCCACACATACATGGAGGGCCAGGTTCACTTCGAGAGGGTGCGGGGGTCATCCCCCAAAGGGGGATCCCAAACATTTTCCTTTTGTTAATGGTTAAATCCCTAAACAAATTCTTCGATTTAGCCATATACAGTCCAAACAAAACAATAAATAGTTAAAATGCAAGATTTCCTCAGAAGTGCAAACTGATTGACACCATATGATTGACAAGTTGTAAAAAGGATTTCAATTTATTAATTGTTTCATACAATACAAATTTAAAATCCGCATACAATATAGCATAGGTTCTTCCTTTCTCATGTCTTCTTGGAATGCAAATCGCGTAGGCTCCTCTTTGTTCTATAAAAAGCCACTTCTCAGCAAAACATTCATGTTGAATTAGCCAAGTTGCAGTTGTTTCCTCCTCTCCTACTTTGCACCAACTACTTCAGATAAATAGCTTGTATTGACACAATCAGAACCATAATTTCAAATGAAATATGGAAATGCAGTAAGTTCTTGGACCTGATCAAACAGACAAATTGGATGATGACAATGGCCCTAAGCAGTAGCTGATTGCCATGCTTTCTTTTCTTTTGCTTGATCTTAACCTTCACATTAACACCATTATCAATGATAGCCTGAAGAACAATCTGAAGCTTGCCCTCCAATTTCTCCCCTTTCCGTGGTGTGTAAACTGCATTGTGGATATCATCAGCCAATGCTCTCTGAGCTAAAACTTCCCCCACAGCAGCACAAGCAGTTGCATTCCTTGTCGAGGCTAGGTCAAATTTCATGTCCTTGGAAATAGAATGTGCCACAGCAACAACCTTACTAGTAGCCCGTGAATAATACAGGCCCGGACAGACCCTTTCGATATGTAAATATCCAAGCAAACGGTTCATGGTAAGGGCAGTAAGTTGATTGAAAGTCGGAGTCCTTACTTTCTTCCTAACACCATAACTGTCCATTTCATGTAGTGAAGAAATAGAAACCTAATTTTTAACGAGTTTGGGCAGTCCTTCACTTCTAGAAGCCAAATTAAAAATCGGGTTTTCTTCCTTTTTACTTTCTTTTCACTCTTCTTTGGTCTTCACGGATTTCTCAACTCCAGGATTTGAAATTTTCTTCTTTGTGCTCTCTTTTCGATCACTCTCGTTCTTCAAAGATTTCTTGCGATGGAAGTCAAAACTGTATTCTTCAAACTCTTTGGAATCCCTATCAAGCTTGTAGAAAAGATGCCCTCGAATTCTCATGTCCTCAATATCATCAAAATCCAGGTCATCCTTATTGGACAGGGCAGAACTACCTATCTCATCTACTGCTTCCACAACCAAACCCTTTCTTTCCGATTCCCTATTCAATCCTCTGCAAGCCTCAACTAAACCCGAGGAAACCCGCCAGGCCTCTGCATCGACAACCTCAATTTTGTAATTCTCCAAATGAGCTCTACCATGCGAAAACAATGGCGAGAGGTGAAGCCCACTACTATCATTTTCAGAAGCAATTCCCTTGTCATGAACCGACCATGATTCAGTTGCCCCATTCTCAAAATCAAGAAAATTGGATGCCCGCGTAGCAAACCCAAATACCCTTTGAAAACAAGAATTCACCATCGGTGTGAAGGTGGTGCTACCTTTTCTAAAGAACACTAGTGTCATTTGGGTCAGGTAAGAAAGTTGAGCAGAGCTATGAAGAGTTCATTTAACAGCTAATGGACTAGAACAAATAGTGAAACTGAGGTAGGATTGGGCGTGATGTGTGTAGAGTTCGAAGGAGCAAATTATCAAACAGTTGGTGTGTGAGCATTCCAACTGAGTGAGTAAGACAACCACGTTGGTAATTCTTCGTTTTCCAGGTAACCAAACAGAGGGTAACGAAACAAAGAACAAACTCATATACCAATTTTCGAGAGATTATTGAGTGTAAAATCTACAAGCAAAACTGAAATAAGATTGAAATACATATATATCTACACACATATATGTGTATAAAGGGTGCGAATCAATGATTTAAGCAATACATGAAATAGAAAACCTTAACTTGTTGGTAGACAAGAAGAGAACAGAGAGAGAGAATGAAGTCGAGAGACTGAAGCTTACTTCAGAGTCTCGACACAGATAGAGATCGTCCAAGTTGAAGCAAAATTAGGTACTTATTTTTCAAATATTTTTTTGCCAAAAATTTAAAATAAAAAACTTAAATAGATTCATCCAAATTTCTACAAGTTAAGAAATTATCGTCTAATTATTATTTTTTTAAGAAAAAAAGTTGGATTAAAATCATGTTGTTTGAATTTTGAATTTATGGTGAAAAAAAACAAATTCAACTTAGGCCAAGTTTGGGAAGTTTAAAATAAGTGTACTTTTTGACTTTTCTTGTATTATGTGTAGAAAAAGTAGAGAGGAGATGTTGATTGATATGACCTAAAAAAGATAAAAAGATGAAATAAGTGCACTTATATTGGGATGTCAAACTTGGCCTTATATATCATATCTCTTTTCTTTTCTTTTTCTCTTCATAAATTAATATGTGAAAATTCATGCTTAAATCTTCTCCAATGTATGGCAAAAGCCTTGTTTTAAAAAAATTAAAAATTAAAAAAAAAAAAGGAAGAAGAAAGAAAGAAACATGAAATTTAATTTTGAGATCTCCAATGGTCAGCTAAATCATTAGACATATTTCAACATTATTAAATTTTATTTCAAATTTAACATAAGATTTTAGTTATAACTAAAGCTTCACAATTCTCCTCATGTATACATCTCTCATAATAAGACTCCCATATAACATTTATATTTTGAATTGTGTAAAAAAAATAAAAGAGATAACATTTGTACACAACATTAATGTTTTAATACTTCTTTTTTTTATGAGAATAATTAAACTGCATATATATAAAGATAGAAGAACGTAAATAGTCTCCATACAAAGAATTTAACAAATACAGAAAAACATCGAAAACTAATTCGAAAGATGCAACTACCAACATCATCAGCACATCCAAACAAAGATCAAGACCTCTCTACCACCACCCTCACACCGCAAGCCTGAGCAACCTCCCTACCTTCAAAAACATAATATTTTAAAAGGTTGTTCTACATTTGAATAAAGAAGAGGGCTGCATTACTAAACCTGACAGTTAACTCATGAAATTTTCCTTTGAATCTCTTATTATAATCCTTAACAAAACAAAATAATAATAAACAAATAAAAAACTGACAAAGCAGAATAATAATAAACAAATAAAAATCCATGAAGAGGAATTAATTTGATTTGATATAACCTTACATGTTAAATGTACATTTCAAAGGCCATTAAGACTTCGTTTGGTTAGGACTTTTTTTTGCCTAAATAAACATAAAAGACAAAATAAGCTAAATAAATCAATAAGACAAAATATCACTTCTAAAATAATAATCATTTCACTTTTTGACTCACAAAAGTCTCAAAAATAAAATAAAAAACTAATCCAAATAAACTTTTTACACCCAAGCTAAAAAAGCCATAGCCAAACAAAAACTAAACATAGAAGAAAGTTTTCCTTTTCCTTTTACACACAGATAGGCTACCAGCACATGAGCATGGTTACCTTTGTTTCATTATGATACATTGCAGACACAAGGAATCACACCTCGTATTAATCTTCTTCTCAAATAATGCAAAAGGAATGGTGCTCTAACAAAACCAAATCCATCAAACCACATACCAAACATAAACACAATTCATGATGGCATTTGACAAATATTTTGTCCAATAATGAAAAGAGCAGTTGATTCATAAGCCAATGCTATATACATTGCCACGGACCCATATAAATCAACGAGTCCTAAAGCTATGAGCCCGCGCTACATGCATTGGCACGGACCCATATTAATCAATGACTCCTAAAGCTATGGGGTGTTGTTGCCCCCACCAGCATATATGATAACAACAATCAGACGAGTCTTCATTTAATGGACGGCTTCTAAAGCCATGGGATATTGTTGCCCCACGAGCATATAAAGGGGGCACACAGAAAGAAAAAATAGAAAAACAGCAAAAGCATCTTTCATGCCTTTTGTTAAGAAGCTATTTCTTAATTACTTTCCACAATCACCTAGTAAGTACTACAAGTTTAATCAACATTAGAAAGAGAACCTGTCCTTGATATAAAGTCAGGATCAAGGATTAAGGTCAGCATTAAGGATTATAACACACATACATTGCTACCATACATCGCTACCATTAAAAGGTTAGTGATTACAGACCATTCAGAAGTTTGGGATTAGGGTTATCATCATATCAGTGTCACCATCTTCAGAGAAAGCAGTCATGTCTATCGGTAGTAAGCTGCCTGATAGGCCATTGGTGCAACACCATTGCCATAGCCTCCGTACGGAGCATAGTTCATCGGAGCTCCTGGGTATGACCCGACAAGAGGAGGAGAGGCTGCTTCAGGTGAGTACGCGTAAGGGTTGGTTGGAGGGCTCCTGCTGCCATACATGGTAGGGGATGCGGGATACGGGTATTGAGTGTGCGAGGGAGACCTGACAAATGTAGGTGGTGCTGGAAAAGACGATACGTAAGCATTAGTCGAGCGGCCAGCCTTTGCGGGTGGCATTGGGCCACCATTGTTCGCTCGGGTTCTTTTGTTAGCCGGAACAGTAGATGGCTTTCTCTTCTCACTCTTGGTTTTTTCTAGTTGTTCAAGGCGCTTCTTGAGATGTTCTGAAGGGAATTCTGCCTCGAGTTTGTACTCTTCAATGCACTTGATGACAGCCCGAAGTGCTGACTGCTCCTTGCGTGCAGCAAGATACTGCAAAATACAAAGAATTGCCACTGTTTTAGAGCCTGTATCATATCGTTTATGAGAATTAACATTAACCTATTCCTAAACTTACAGTTTTATAGCCCCAAAGAACATTTAATGCAAATGGAAAATAAAATGCCACTTTTGTGAGGAATCCACAAATAGCGGAAACAAGTTCTCTTGACTGCTAAATTGGGTGTAACAAAAAAAATATTTCTCCATTTGCCGGAATAGTTTATAGCACAATAAATTTAATTTTGGAAATGTTTCTGCAGTGGTTGATCAAGATTCGGTGCCATTCATCACAGATATAGAACTTAGACAAAGAAAGAGAATAGTGTATACTACTTGAGAAAACTCAGGGAACAATAAAAGGATTCACTTTTGTAACATATAGTTCATAAGTGTATAAACCAATAAAAAAAAATGTCATGAAGAACAAAATAAATAAATTAATACCACTCGGCTAGAATTGTTATGATCCTCCAAAATAGCAGTTGCAGCTTTTTTCGCATCCTTCAGGAAAGCCCTCAGCAGTGGGACGGGGGGAAACTTGTTCTCAAGGCCAACTTCAAAAGTAAAATGGACTGCATCAACCTGCTGACCCCTGCTGATCAATTCTTCAATCATATCTGTATACAACCAGTCCCAACTCAATCATGAATCCCCCAGAATTAACCTCTAATTATATCAAGGCAAGTCCATTAAAACAAAAACAAGAATTTAATTTTACACTACAAAAATCTTCATATTTTAGCTTTTTATACAAGAATATATTTTAATATGTCAAAATAGTACGAGATCTTTTCCAAATTCTATATATTTGAAAAAAAAAGTGTGAATATAAAATCCTACTATCCATTTTAAAATGCTATATATACAAAAAAAAATTGAAGTTTTGGACATTAGAGTTCCTAAAATTGAAACGCCTAATTGAGAAATTATTAAGTATAAATCCATATTATTTTGATTTTCATAAAGGGAAATGCTAGGTTTCATGAAAAAAAAATCATGAAAACCATCATGAAAAGATCTGCACCGTTAGATCAAGCATACAAAAAAATACCATACCTAATCTAACGGTGCAGATCCTTTCATGATTGTTTTCATAATTTTTTTTTCATGAAACCTAGCATAACCCTTTGATAAATAACTCCCAAGAGTTATCTTCTTCAGTGTGTTTCATGTGTCTTAAGCAATAAATTTGTATCCCCAAGTGTTCAAAGCGTGGCCATTTCTAATTTTTTTAAAAAAATTAAAATAAAAATAGAAAATTTGTTCATGTCCAACACTGGTACAGGTCTGAGTAAAAATAGTGACCGTCAGACACGAACACAACACTTTTTCAGGAGTGTTCGTGTTTCTCAATTTTGAGCTTAATTTTGTTGAAAGAGTAATATTTTTTTTGATAAATAAGCAAGCGACCTTTATTAAAAAAGCATCAAGATAATGCAAAGAATACAAAACCCCACAAGGGATTCCCTCTAACCAATAACCTCGTCCAAGAACTCTAAAAAACCAAACATATCCGGATCAATTTCAAATTTCAACCAACTATACAAAACAAGTAAACAACTCTCAAGCCAACTAACTGTACGCGGAATCTCCTGAAACGTGCGTCTATTACGTTCCAACCACACTAACCACCCCAAACAAAATGGGATCAAATACCACACACGCCATCGTCGACGACCTTGTTTATTCTAACAAATAGTATGTAAATGGACACCATGTGAATCATCCCTTCATGGACTACAACCATGCCAAGAAAAACAGGTGATGAAGACAAAGAAGGCTTCCTCAAACTGAAAGAAGTAAGAACAAAATTTTTGTGGCAAACTTACCAATGGCAGCCTAATTCAATTTTCATTTGTTTTTAATAACCACGTGTAAATTGTCATAACTAGAAGGTTGTAGGCCAACAAATTAGGGATGACAATAAGCTTTGGTTCAAAGAGATTCCTCTTAAAGTCTTACCCCACCACTCAAAACAAGTTCAGGGCACACCAAGCCAAATGTATAAGGGAACACCAGCTAAAAGACACAGAGAAATTAATTCAAACCAAAAGAAATGAAACCAAAAGAGCATGTGCAATGCATCAACTCCAACAAATGAGGAAGGGGCAACCCTCCAAAACCTCTTGATCTAGTTCTCCGCATAAACAAACATGCAATAAGTGCCTTTAGGTTTTAGAACTTTTCAAATTGAAGTGAAAACTGAGCAGCCTATGCAATGCTCAGGCATTCATCATGGTAGAATACAGCTAATCAACGATTACATACTATAGGATCTTCTACCCAGTTCTTTCCTAGAAGGCATTTAATTTTGTCTCAATTAAGCACAAAATCTTGTGTTCATATCACTGAGTTCTTTTATTGAAATTTGTATCAATGGACGGTTAACCATCATTGTCATGCAGACAAGCATAATAATCCAAATCGCTCAAATATTTAGTTGTCCTTGATGATGTTACAAACTTCCAAATCAGAAAGATCAGAAAGAACAGTTGGTAAACCTACATGAACAAGCGCTAATAAAAAATAAGGGTGATGCATGTATTTATATCAAAATTACCCAGATTAATTTTATAGTTCTCCAACCTTTACAAAAAAAAAGTTTTCTTATAGTTCCCCCATCTATAGCCATATAACCCGTATTCTAAAAAATAACTCTTGGATTCTATTCTCCCCACTCCATATCATCCAGGGTTGTAAATGGCCATGACAAGATCATTGTTCCAAAAAAACATAATTGAGGCCATAGCATCTGACAAGTCACTACATTAAAATATCTGAAATTCTGCGACGCGTTGCATGATTAGTGTATAGCATTTTCTTTACTATGAATATCACCAAAACAAAAACTGAAAACATTGTAATGTTATTTTTCTTGCTAGATCCTGCAGCTAAGAAACTAATTCTTGACAAAACTAAGGTAACTGAAAGCTTAGTTTCAACATATTAAACAACACAAGAAAATGGCTTCTAATTAGATCGGAAAATTGAAAATTGAAATGCGAAAAATGTGAAACATACCAGGCATTTTGTCACCCAAACCCAGAGACACGGCAAGCTTCGGCATTTGCTTCCGCCAAGCAGACCCAACGACAAGCTTCCTATACAAATCAATGTCTTCCTTCTTCACAATCCCAAAAGTCACTAAGTGCTGCAAAAACGTGTGCACATCGGGAGTCTTCACATTCTCGATTCCACCGCGCTGGTCCAAGCTCGCCTTCCACGTATCAGCTATCTCCTTCGCTCGTTCCTTCATGCGCGGCGTCACCAGAAGCCTCGAATTCCCCAAAATTGGATCAATAACGACCGGAATCAACGATTCCAGTATCAGAACACAAGCCCATCCCAAATCATTCACTCTCTCACTCTTCTCCGACCTCTTATCCACTGGAAACACCTCGGAAATCGCCTCCAAAACGAACCTCGCCGGATCGACACAGTCAGCTAGGGCAACCGACATTTGAGCCCTCATTGAGTCCAATTCCTTCTTCCTAGCCGTCACGAACCTCCAGAAACCCTCAGCGTCCATTTTCGTACACAAATTCCTCAGTTTCAACAGCAAACCCTCGCCGTCATCAACTTCGCCTTCTCCACCGCCGTCGCCGACGGCGTCGAGAGCGGCCGCCTTGCACTGCTGGACCTTGTCGAGGGCGGCGGAGACGGAATTGGCGATTGTGACCTCGCGGTTCTCGAGGACTTGGAGGGAGTCCTTGGTCTGAGAGTCGAGAGTTCTGATCTTGTTCATCAGAGCCTCGGACTGCTTCAGGAGGTTTTGCTCGAGACACGAGAAGTGATCGGAGAGCTCTTTCCATAGCAGAGTACAGCTCGTCATGAGGGAGGTTTGCCTCTGGAACTCGTCAAAGCTCGGCGGCGGAGGCTGAGTCGACTCGCCGAACTCACCGCCGGGATCGGCGATTGAACCCATTGTACCAGACTCCCTTTGTCTCAGTGGGACAGAAGAACCAAAAAAAACCCTAACAATTGAAGAGAGAGAGAGAGAGTGAATGATGTAGCTGGTGGCGACAAAGCAAGGCTGAAAACGAATGAAGTAGACGGAAGGTGATGACGTGGGGCGACTCAAGGGGCGACACGTGTTATGTCGACTGACAAAGGTTGGAAGGTTGAGGACTAACGTGCGCGGGGTGTGATGGTGCGTAGGATAACTAGGAGTGATTAAGGCTATGTTTTGGCATAATTTTTTTTTATTATTTTAATCAAAAAAAATAAAATAAGTTAAATTATAATCATTCTATTTTTTTCTTATAAAAGTAAAAAAAAAAAAACAACAAATTACAAACGAGCCATTTTAGTTCAAAACTGGTAAGGAGGTTTGGAGTTATTTTAGTCACAAAAGATAAAATAAATTATTTTAGCCACAACAAATAAAACATCACATTCAATTCATAATTATTACACTCTTCTCTCACAAAAAAAAGTCAAAAAAATCAAAAATTTCTTCCCAAGCCAAACTTTTTAGCTCAGGCTAAAAAAGTCAAAAAATCAAAAAGCCAATCCACTTCCCAAACAGAGGCTAACATCCCAAACGAAGGCTAAAAAAGAATTGAGTTTGTGTCATGTTAGTCATCTTAACTTGATAGAGTGTTTGAGTTTAGTAAATCTATTTAGAGATCAATTTTATTGATTTGATTTGTTTATTTTTTAAAACTCGTTGAATAAAATATTTTTATAAAAAATCAAAACGAACGGATATTGGTAAATATATATATATATATATTTAAATCAAAATTATATTATAAAAAACAAATACTTATTTTTGAAATTATATTTTGTTTTTTTTAAAAGTAAATATGATTTAAATATATAACTATCAATATTCAATGATCTTAATTTTTTACATAAATATTTTACTTAATAAATTTAAAAAAATAAATGATTTAAATTATTAAAACCGATTTCAAAATCAGCCCAACACAAACATTCTTTTAAATTGAAATGATAATTAAAAAAAAGTTAAACTCTTATAAAAATCAATGAAATCAATAAACCGATCCAATCTCATCTAAACCATGGGCAAGTTGGAAAGATTAGGCTCCGTTTGTTAGGCAATTCAAATTATAGTCTCACTTATTAATTCAAATATGTTATTTGTTTTGAATTTTTAAATCATAATTCTACTCATTTTTTAAAATTTAATTCAAAATATAATCATTACTTTTCAAAACTCATAATCAAATACATAATTCAAAACTCTTTTCAAAACTCAATTCAAATCAATATTTTTACTTTTTAAATATTTTAAATATTTAAATATTTTTAAAATATTTTAATTTTGTTAAAATTTTAAATATTTAAAATTTAAATATGTTACGATTTTTTTAATTTTTTGAATATTTTTAAATATTTTAATTTCAAAATATTACGATTTTAATTTTTAAAATTTTAAAATATTTTATAAAAATAAATTCAAACTCTATTTTATAAAAATATTTTTAAATGTTTTAATTTTTTGTTATGTATTTGGTTACGATTTGAGTGTAGAGTTGTGAAAGTAGTATGGAGTTTCGAGTTATGTGTTTGGTTATGAGTTTTAAAAATAATTTCTTAATTGAGTTTTGTTTTATGTGTTTGGTTACTATTTGAGTGTAGAATTGTTTTTAAATTTAAAATATTAGCATTTTAAATTATTTAAATTTTTTGAATATTTATTTTAATTTTTTACTTATTAAATTTTTTAGATTATTTAAATTATTTAAATTTTTTGAATATTTATTTTGAAAAAAAATTATTTTCTTTGTAATATTTTCAATTAAAAAATTGATTAATGTTATTTTCTGTTAATAATAAATTTTTTTAATTGAATTTTAAAAATAGTTTGGTTATGAGTGTTGATCAGAATTTTTAATAGTGTGAAAGTAATGTGTTTTGTTATGAGTTATAACAATTTGAATTAAGTTTTAAAAACTCTTTCCGAAACTTATAACTAAACAAATTTTTTTACTTTACATGTCAAATCAAACTTTCAAAATTTAATTCGACACTCAATTCAACATTCTATTTAAAAACCATAACCAAACAAATTTTCTACTCTCAAACCATAATTCCACAACTCACAAACTCAAAATACAACTCATACTCTCAAATCATATTTACAAAACTCTACCAAACGCAACCTTAATTTTTTTAAGTTTTTTTTTAACTTTTTAACTTTCTAGATCATATTATCTCTCTATTTTTTTACACAAAAAAAAAAATCAAAAAAAATTATAAAAATAATTTTTTATAATTTTTCCAAAACACCACTCAATTTTATTTGATTTTATTAGTTTTGGCTCTAGCTATAGTTTAGAAAATAATGAAATCGTTGAATTCTGTCCGATTCTCGATTTCAAGATTTTGATTATGATGTTGAAACGAATTAGACAATAATATATTTGTTTATTATTTTTTTATACTTTTACATCTAAAAATTAGAATATAAAAATTATTTGAATAATAGTGTTAATAGTAAATTTGATAAATTTTAATCAATTTAATTAAATTAATTATTATTAATTTGTCAATAAAATAAAATATGTATCATATTTATTATTATTTAAAAATCTTAAAATTGAAAATCGAATCTATCTAAATCAACTTCTATAGTTTAATTTTGATTTGATTTTACAAATTTAACGATTTAATTACTATTTCAATTTTTTTCGACCATGAAAGTCGATTCAATTCATAATTTATTTTAAAATCGAATAATATTAATCTATAAAGATTCTAAGATAACAGGATGTAATTAGATTTGAGAGTAGTAAAGAGAGTGTTTGGATGATGAGAAAATGTGATGTGAATAGTTGAGGGGGGTGGGGGGTGGTGTAGTTACTTTCCCGGAAACCGAAGTTGAATCAGAAGAGGAAATAAAAAGAAAGCAGAGAGAGAGAGAGAGAGAGAGAGAGAGAGCAGAAAAGCTGGGGAAAGTGTGGTGGGGACCAAATGAAGTGTAGACCACATGGAAGTAGTCAGATAAAGTAAAGAGATTGCCGGCCTGGGTGGAGTGGTAGATAGATATAGGGATAGATCCATACACAGTACATCTATATATACTGGTGGTTAGACTCAATAGGTCAGACGCCAGACATGCGCATCTGTACTTCAAATAAAAATTAAAAAAAAAGATTTGTAGCTCGAAAATATGTATCCCAATTCTCCCGAAAGCTCAAAACGACGTCGTTTTGGGCTTTCGTTTTTTTTTTTTTTTTTTCCTTTTTCTTCCTCCATTTTCGACCAGAGAGGAGGAGAGGAGAGGAGAGGAGAGAAGAGAGTCGCCCGTCGCCGACGCAGCGTCATTGCCCCTCTGTCATGCAGCCCTTGTCATTGCCTCCTCCGCCTCCGCCTCCTCCCAATTGGTATGGCCTCCGGTCCCTCCTCCTCCTCCTCCTCCTCCTCCTCCTCCCTCTTCGTCTTCTTGTAAAAAAAAAAAAAAAGGATTCGGGGTATTCGGGGGAGCTCGGATTCGAGCTCCCAATCACAGCTCTAAAAATAAAACTAGCCTATCACCCGTGCTATGCACGGAATAATTATAGATATTTATATTTGTTTTTATTTTTTTTAATATATAAATTAAATACATGGGATTTGACCGAGGAGTTTGAAAGAATTTAATAAGTGTTTATTTATTTATTTAAGAGGCATTTACACAATAATTACATGGATCTCTTAGGGATGTAAAAAGTAAGGAAATTAAGATTTCATTTATTGCGTTATTCATTTAATAAGTGTAATTATTATAAATTAAGTGTTTATTGTAATCAATAGTGTAATTATTACAATATTTGAACCAATCACCAATCACCAAGTCAATTTTTTTTTTTAAAAATATTAAAAATCAAGAAATTAGGATTGACATGTTGGAGCTTCCACAAGCCTTGGGTTTTAAAAGACCTTTTTGCTTAATATATAAACTAGCCTATCACCCGTGCTATGCACGGGATAATTATAGATATTAGGGCTAAACAGCGGATATACCGATCCGCCAAAATCGACCGAACCGAACCGATCCACCGCATTTTGGACGGATGCGTGATGATGAGCGGACGGTTGCGGATTGATTTTATCCAATCCGCCAATTTGGCGGACGGATGGCGGATTTGAGATTCCTTTGGCCGCAACCGAACCGTCAAACCGCGAGCACCTCTAGTAATTTATAAAATTTTTTGTTTTCAATTTGTTTAAATATTTTGTTTGTATTTTCAATTGAAAATGAGTTCAAATATTCTGTTGAAAAAAAGTTTTCAACTTGAATATATTTTTTGAATTGAAAAAAATAAACATATTATTTATCTATATTTTTTGGTTTTTAAATCTAACTCTAAAAATAATAAATAGAAAATATGATATATGCTGGTTGGTTTTTGTTTTCAAAAACATATATAGATGTAACAATACAGAGATATACAATCTCCATTACTGCTCTATTCATACTTTTGGTGGTTTGAATTGTTTTTATATTTTAAGAACCATAGATTATAATACTTTATGTGGATGAATTATGCTATGATTGTAATATGTGGATGAGGCATGTAGTGATTGTGATATTCTAAAGTTTCAAACTTTCTTTCTTTGGATGAGGCATACAGTGATTGTAATACTTTTTTAAGTCATTGACTATAATACTCTTTTTTTTTTTTTTTTTTTTTTTTGAGGAAGTGCACAAGTTAAATTATGTTGAAAATTTATAAAATTTTAAACCGCCAAACCGATTCGCATCTATCCGCTAAACCGCCAATCCACTCAATCCACATCCGCCGAATTGGCGGACGGATGCGGATTGATTTTATCCAATCTGCCAATAGACGGATGGCGGATTGGAGGTTCCGTGGCCGCAACCGACCCGCGCCCACCCCTAATAGATATTTATATTTGTTTTTACTTTTTTTAATATATAAATTAAATACATGGGGTTTGACCGAGGAGTTTGAAAGAATTTAGTAAGTGTTTATTTATTTATTTAAGAGGCATTTACACAATAATTACATGGGTATTGCGTTATTCATTTAATAAGTGTAATTATTATAAATTAAGTGTTTATTGTAATCAATAGTGTAATTATTACAATCTTTGAACTAATCACCAATCACCAAGTCAATTTTTTTAAAAAATAAAAATAAAAAAATCAGGAAATTAGGATTTTTTAATATATAAATTAAATACATGGGGTTTGATCGAGGAGTTTGAAAGAATTTAATAAGTGTTTATTTATTTATTTAAGAGGCATTTACACAATAATTACATGGGTCTCTTGGGGATGCAAAAAGTAAGAAAATTAGGATTTCATTTATTGCGTTATTCATTTAATAAATGTAATTATTATAAATTAAGTGTTTATTGTAATCAATAGTGTAATTATTACAATCTTTGAACCAATCACCAATCACCAAGTCCATTTTTTTTAAAAAAATTATTAAAAAATCAGGAAATTAGGATTGACATGTTGGAGCTTCCATAAGTTTTGGGTTTTAAAAGACCCTTTTGCTTAATATATAGACTAGCATATCACCATTGCTATGCACGGATTGTGTTTACAATTATATATATATGTGAACTAGCATATCATCCGTGCTATGCACGGATTGTGTTTACAATTATCTATATATGTGAATTGCGATTTTTAAATATCTTCTTTTCTTTTTTTTTAAATGCCTTTTTTTTATTTTTTATTTTTTATATTATATTAAATTTTAATATTTTGATAATAATCACATGTGTTAGAATTTTTAAGGAATTAAATGTCTTTTTTTATTATTATTATATTATATTAAAGTTTAATATTTTGATAATAATCATATGTATTGGACTTTTCAAGAATTTTTTTTTATACTTGTTCTTAATGCATTAAAGTGTTATTATGAGGGATAATAATCATATGTATTGAGACTTTTCAAGGAATTCATATGTGTTGAATTTCAAAGAATTTTTTTTATGTTTATTCTTAATGTATTAAAGTGTTATTATGAGGGTAAGACTTGGGGGTTGAGAAAAGTTAATAAATGCTAAGGTTTTTTTTTAAATCAAAAAATTAAAAAATTTAGATTGAAAGACCCTTTTGCTTAATATATAGACTAGCATATCACCCTTGCTATGCACGGATTGTGTTTACAATTATATATATATATATGTGAATTGTAATTTTTTAAATGTTTTTTTTTTTTTGGTTTTAAATGTCTTCTTTTTTTCTTTTTTTATATTATATTAAAATTTAATATTTTGATAATAATCATATGTGTTGGACTTTTCAAGAAATTAAATGTATTTTTTTTTATTATATTATATTAAACTTTAATATTTTGATAATAATCATATGTGTTGGACTTTTTGAGAAATTTTTTTTTATACTTGTTGTTAATACATTAAAGTGTTATTATGAGGGATAATAATCATATGTGTTGAGACTTTTCAAGGAATTCATGTGTGTTGGATTTTAAAGAAATTTTTTTTTATGCTTGTTTTTAATGCATTAAAGTGTTATTAGGAAGGTAAGATTTGGGAGTTGGGAGAAGTTAATAAATGCTAAGATTTTTTTTTTAAATAAAAAAATCAAGAAATTTAAATTGGAAGATTGGAGCTCTCACAAGACTTGGGGTTAAAAACTCCCTTTTGCTTAATATATAGTATTAGCCTATCACCCGTGCTATGCACGGGATAATTATAGATATTTATATTTATTTTAGATTTTTTTTAATATATAAATTATGTTTTTTTAAGATTTTTTATAAAAATAATTTAACAATCTTATCACTAACCTTATACACAGATTGTATCTATAATTATTTGTATGAGGAGATTTTAAATGCTGATCAGGCGATTTTGACCAAATCAATAAATATAGGCATGTGGAAAGACATGTGAATTAAAAAAAATTAATAAATGTTGATCAGAGGATTTTGATCAAATCAATAAATGCTAAGTTTTTTTTTCCTTTTAATAAAAAATTTAGAAAATTTATATTGGGATATTGAAGCTCTCATAGGCCTTGGGGTTAAAAATCTCCTTTTGCTTAATATATAGTATAGATAGATATAGATAGATATGTTGGACTTTTCAAGAATTTTTTTTTATACTTGTTGTTAATGCATTAAAGTGTTGTTATAAGGGATAATAATCATATGTGTTGGGACTTTTCAAGGAATTCATATGTGTTGGATTTCACAGAATTTTTTTTATGCTTGATCTTAATGCATTAAAGTGTTATTATGAGGGTAAGACTTGGGAGTTGGGCGAAGTTAATAAATGTTAAGATTTTTTTTTTTTTAAAATCAAAAATTCAGGAAATTTAGATTGGGAGATTGGAGCTCCTACAAGGCTTGGGGTTAAAAACTCCCTTTTGCTTAATATATAGTATAGATAGATATATAGTAAGGGTTGGTTTGAGATACTCTAAAAAAGTGCCCTTTTTGACTTATTGGCTTATATGGGTTGGGTTTGATGTGATGTGTTAAAGAGGTGATGTGATTTAAATAAGATGATGTGACTTAAATAGGATAGTGACTTTTTGACTTTTTGTATTATTTAGGTCATGCCAAACTTGACCTAAGTATAGATATAGATAGATGTGTTGGACTTTTTTTTAAAAAAAAAATTTATGCTTGTTCTTAATGCATTAAAGTATTATTGTGAGGGATAATAATCATATGTGTTGGGACTTTTCAAGGAATTCATATGTGTTGGATTTCAAATAATTTTTTTTTATGTTTGTTCTTAACGCATTAAAGTGTTATTATAAGGGTAAGACTTGGGAGTTGGGAGAAGTTAATAAATGCTAAGTTTTTTTTTTTTTTTAAAATCAAAAAATCAGGAAATTTAGATTAGGAGATTGGAGCTCGCACAAAGCTTGGGGTTAAAAACCCCCTTTTGCTTAATATATAGTATAGACTAGCATATCACCCGTGCTATGCACGGATTGTGTTTACAATTATTTTTATATGTGAATTGGTATTTTTAAATGTCTTTTTTTTTTTTTTTAAATGTCTTCTTTTTTTCCTTTTTTTATATTATAGTAAAGTTTAACATTTTGATAATAATCATACTAGCATATCACCCGTGCTATGCACGGGTTGTGTTTCACCATTTTATCTTTTTTTTTTCTTTTTTTATACTATATAAAAATTTAATATTTTGATACTAATCATATATGTTAGACTTTTTAAGGAATTTATATGTGATGGATTTTTCAAGGAATTTTTTTCATGCTTGTTCTTAATACATTAAAATGTTATTATGAGGGATAATAATCATGTGTTGGATTTTTCAAGGAATTCATATGTACTTCACAATTATTTATATATATGTGAATTGTGATTTTTAAATGTCTTTTTTTTTTTTTTAAATATCTTCTTTTTTTTTATATTATATTGAAGCGTAATATTTTGATGATAATCATATATGTGGGACTTTCAAGAAATTCATATGTGTTGGACTTTTCAAGGATTTTTTTTTTTTTATGATTGTTCTTAATGCATTAAAGTATTATTATGAGGGATAATAATCGTATGTGTTGGGACTTTTCATGGAATTCATATGTGTTGAACTTTTCAAATTTTTTTTTTTATACTTGGGGGTTGGAAGAAGTTAATAAATGCTAATCAGGAAATTTAGATTGGGATATTGAAACTCCCACATGACTTGGGGGGTTAGAAACCCCATTTTTCTTAATATATAGATAGATAGATAGATAGATATATCTTTTTATTTTTATTTTTATTTTTGTGTGGTTTCTAGTCGGGTATTTTTTTTTCAATTTATTTAAGATGGAGTTGTGGGTATCCTTTTTTTTTTAATTTAATTTATCTGTGGTGTCCATTTGTTTTTAATTATTATTATTTAAGTAAATTATGATGTGAGTTAGATATGTGATAGACATGTGAGTTTTATTTATTTAAAATTTATTTAGATAAACTTGAAAGATTTTTTTTTTTTAGTTTTTTAGTTTTTTTTGTTATGTTATAATATAATATATAAAATATAGGTAGATATCTACAACTTTAATAAAAATATTATCTGATTTTTAGGGAAGAGAAAAGGCATGCAAGTTTTAATATTTTTTTTGAAAATTTGTGAGAGAGATTAGGAGGAGAGATTATGAAATATTTTTGTGATTAAATAAATAAATCAGTCAATAGTTTTTTAATCTATTTTGTAAATTAAAATCAATAATTTTGGAAAATTGTATTTTTTTTTTCAATTTATTTAAGATGGAGTTGTAGGTATCTTTTTTTTAAATTTAATTTATCTGTTTTTCATTTGTTTTTAATTATTATTATTTAGGTAAATTATGATGTGAGTTAGATATGTAATAGACATGTGAGTTTTATTTATTTAAAGTTTATTTAGATAAACTTTAAAGATTTTTTTAGTTTTTAGTTTTTTTTTATGTTATGTTGTAATATAATATATAAAGTATAGGTAGATATTTACAACTTTAATAAAAAATATTATCTGATTTTTTGGAAGAGAGAAAATGAATGCAAGCTTTAATATTTTTTTTTGAAAATTTGTGAGAGAGATTAGGAGGGAGAGATTATGAAATATTTTTGTGATTAAATAAATAAATCAGTCAATAATTTTTTTAATCTATTTTGTAAATTAAAAATCAATAATTTTAGAAAATTGATTAATTTGTCCCATTAAGTGATTTTAAAGTTTGATAGATATACATAATAAAAAATACATAATTATATTATTAACTCATAATTCAAATTTAGATGTTATATCTTTTTGAGATCTATAACTAAATTCTTATCTTTTTTTAATTTTTGTGTGTAACCATAATGTATGGGAAAAATTGAAAAGGGTGTTGCAATAATTATGAAAGAAGTCAAAAGGGATTTTGGGTTGGGAGAAGTCAATAAATGCTAAGGTTGGGTTGGGAGAAGTCATTAAATGCTGAGGTTTTTTTTTTTTTAAATCAAAAATTTAGAAAATTAGGATTAGGAGATTGGAGCTCCCACAAGCCTTGGGGTTAAAAACCCCCTTTTGCTTAATATATAGTATAGATAAAAAAATTTTAGAGTAATATGTGTCCTGCGTCACATTTTCCTTTGATTTATTATAATTATACGAAGGATAAATTATTTATAAATCTTATTTAAAAGACTTATATGAGATGTGATCTTAGGTTTTATGATTTTATTTTTAAACATATCTACTTTTAATCTTAATTAATTAATAACTTAATAAATGATAATATCATGTATGAAAATTTTAGAAATTTGAAATTCAAAACATAAATGTAACATTAACATTCCAACTCAATGTGACATTCTCAAATCCAACGTAATATTTCCATACACTTTTGAAATTCACAATAACATGATTAATGACAATATCATATATGAAAAATTAAATGTTATCATAGATTGTGATCATATTTATATGATTGAAAATTTAAAATTCAAAACATAAAGGAATTTTTGACCTTTCTAGAGCCCATATTTCTTAGAAAATGACAAGTTATAATTTTTTGGCTCATAAACTCTTCTAAAATAAAGAAATCTTGTAAGAGGATAAAAAATTTCAAATTTATATTTTATGTGACAAATTTATCCCTTCACACACACACTCCCTATCTTTCTCATCTTTCTCTCCATCAGTTTGTCATCTCTTTCTTAGTTCTTTTTTTCTCTATCTCTTTCTAAGAGCTCTCTCCACCACCACCACCACTACTGTACACCACCACCACCATCACCATCTCCATCTCCACTACCACGACTACCATAGTTTCCATTACCTCCACCGTTTCAACCACCGGCATCGTTTGTGACCGCCACCGCCACCGCCTCTACCCTTTCACCACCACCATCTCAACCACCAACACCATTCGATGTCACTGTTCCACGGGCGACCACCATCGTTATCCTTAGCGTTCATATTTGAGACCTCAGATCTAAGATTGATGAACTCATATTTGAGATCTATCATCTCAAATCTATATTCTCTCTTTATTTTTCCTTTTTGTCTCTTCATCATGTTCTGTTTTTTAGACAGTAAAATTTTACTCTGGTTTAAACCGGATCTAAAGCAATATATGTGCTCTCTCTATCTCTCTATTTCTTTATTTTTTTTCTCTTTCTATCTATATATATATATATATATTTTATTTTAGTGCATTTTTTTTTTGTGGTCAATATCAGTTTAAATATTGATTTTGAGATCTCAAACAAAAATGTTATTTTAATACGTTCAATAGTGAAATAGTAAAATTTTACTCTAATAGAGTATAAGAATAAGATTTTGTTGTTAACTTTATTAAAAATGTTCAGACTGATTTCTTATTTAATGGCTATATGAATAATGGTAATAATTATAGTAAGCGTGGTGGTTAATGATAACAATGGCAAAAATTCACTATTTATATGTTTAAAGTAAACAGTAAAATTTTACTGTCCAAATTAACAGAGTAAAATTTTACTGTCTAATAGATTAAAATTTGACTGTTATTGGAGAATCTTGCCGAAAAATTTTGGCAAACCGATAGTGATCACTGGAAAATGTCGTCCAACGGTGATCGAGTCTTGGTGATGGCAGACAATGGTGGTTGTGCTAATTTAAGAAAATGATAGAAGTTGAGGGTATTATTGTCATATTTTTTAAATATTATAAACTTTGTCCTTAATGAATTAAATGTTTTTATCTTGTCATTTTGGAAATAAAGTTTGAAATTGAGGGACTTATTACCAAAATTCCCAAACATAAATGTAACATGTGCACATCCCAAACCCAATGGCCCCGTTTGTTTTGGGGGTATAAAGGATGGAATGTGATTAGGATAGAGGTGAGACTATTTAGTGTTGTATTTGTTTGTACAGTTGGAGAAGGGATTAGGATGGAGAAGGGGGATTAAGATGGAGGTTGGAAGAGAGATTGGGACAGAAGAGGTGGAGGTGGTATTAGAAAAATAGTAAGGGGATTATAAATTTTTTTATTTTTTACATATTGGGAAATTTTTTTTTTTTTTTTGAACATTAATTTTAATTTTTTGTATTTGTTTTATTATTTTATATAAAAATAATTTAACAATTCCTATACTAACAACTATCATCAAAACAAACACAATTTTACTTAATCCCCTCACTATTAATCCCCTCACTATGAATTTCCTCCATTCTATCTCTGAAAACAAACGGGGCCAATGTGACATTTCCAAACCCAACGTAAATGTAACATATAACATCCCAAATTCACCGTGACATTCTCATATGCTTCTCATCCTAAACCCAACGTGACATTACAATACTCCAACGTTAAATTATGAATAATGGAACCTCTAAAATGTAACATGTAACATTCCAACTCAACCTATGTATTGAACCATCATCACCTCCAACCTAGCATAACTTCAACATCGAGCGATGGGATTCAATCCAAATTCAATTACAAACTCAAATCCCTAATAATTTTGTGCAACGTACTATGACATATATGTAAACACTAATCACAACAAAGACACAATACATATTCAACTACATATACAACCAAACAAACACACAAATGTCACCTATTACATGGTGTATGTAAATTAACGTTACACACTAAATGTAACATGCATCGTAACACGATCATTTAGGTTTTAATGTACAATTGTCATCCTACGACGTAGTTCACATTTGATATCCAATTAACAACCAAAATCAAATATCCCAACCCAACCCTTGTGTAATGACCCCAACCCTGATTAACGCTAATTGGAACTTAATTAAGCCTAATAGTAATTGGGAGGAAATCTGGAACTAACCTTACATGTACATTGCATGAATTATGTGTTTCTATCTGTTTGGTGTCAAAATATCTGTTCGTATTTTAGACTTTAAACTGCAAATTTGAAGCCTTATCGGCGCCCGATTCTGAAATTGATTAGTGTTTTGGACTCGTTAGATTTTATGTGAATTTATAGTAGGTTTAATTAAAATTCGATTTGGAATGTTTAAAACTGATTAAATAACATTTTAATAATGGACCTAGCTAATTACTACTTTGCCATTATAGTGGGCCAATTGTTTAAGCCTTGAATTAGCCACAAGACATCACCTTGTTCACCTCTTGAGAGAGACCAACGACTAGAGAAATAGGTAGAGGAGGCTTGATTTCAACAAGCTCTAGCTTGGATTTGGAGGAAATTGTAGGCAACTTGGAAGAATTAAGCTCCTAGGCTTGGAATTGAAGGTTTAAG
Organism: Camellia lanceoleosa; assembly: GCA_025200525.1. Lineage (NCBI taxonomy): Eukaryota > Viridiplantae > Streptophyta > Magnoliopsida > Ericales > Theaceae > Camellia > Camellia lanceoleosa. The sequence goes on from CM045766.1 coordinate 172,855,429, forward strand.
GTAGAAATTCATCCCCTCATTCATGTGATTAAACTAGTTCTTGTATATTTTCATGACATATTGAAGATTGGAGTCTAGAATTAGCTTGAATTGTTGAGTTGGGTAGTGTAACATACATGCATGTACACATTCATGGAAATTGAGGTTGTTAGGTGTTAAATTTCTACATGCATGTGCATATTTTTGCTAAAGCCTTTAAAGTCAACAAATTTCTGAGTTAAATGTTGCCTTGGACCATGTTTTGAAGCTTTGAAATGCACTTGAATTCATGCATGAGTGTTTAAACTTGGTTCTTGGAAATTTATGGACATGAGGCTCAAAATTGACTCACTCTTGGGCAATGATTTTATAAATTGGCTTTTGGAACTTGATGTACTATGTGTTTAAAGTGTTTTTCCAGAATTTGGGCCCAAGAGGTTGAGTTTTGGGTTGTAGAATGCTTGGTTCGAACTTGGGAGACAAATCTGAAATTCAGATTTGGCTTCTCCTTCAGCGAAGGATTCTCGCTCGGCGAGAACCTTCTTGTTCAGGTTCCGCCGATGCAGCATCGCTGTAAATTTCAAAGAACAACGAAGACTTTTTATTTCATCAGACCGCTCGAGCGAAGGATTTCTCGCTCGAGCGAGACTTTTGATTTTGGAAGCTCGCTCGAGCGAGCATTGCGCGGAAAATTGCAGCATCCAGTATTTTTACTGTTTCATCAGACCGCTCGAGCGAAGGAAGGCTCGCTCGAGCGAAGGAAGTCTCGCTTGAGCGAGGCTCCTATTTTCAGCAACTTTTAAAAAACATTTTCTAAGGCATTTTTGCATCCTCATTTCACCCTAGGCATTCCTAGGCCATGTTTAAGACTCCATACTAAGGTTAAGGGGGTTTAGTACACACTCAGAATCGTTGATGTGGGTTTTGTACATTTAGAAATGCGTATTTCAAGTGTGTATCCGTAATGTGTTATGTAGGTCGTGTGCCGCATTCTGTTGGACCATTTGGCTCCACCTATCGGTTTCAACGCCCACTGTGAGTAATAACATTGTAAAGATATGTTCAACTGTACTTATTTTCTGTGAGATAAAATGGGATCTGTTTTCTGAAATGATATGTTATGTACAATGAATGACTGTTCGATTTTTGACATGTATCGTGACATCCTTAGTATTGTGTGATACCTCGGCCCATTGCCCAGACGGAGGTTCCTTGTAGAACCACGCTTTATGCGTTTCGCTCATACGCTTTATGCGTGCTCGTCATGCACTATTACCGTCTGGGAGGCCCGCCATGGGGGCTTTCTTTGCTCGCTCATTACCCAGATTCGGAGGTTCCCTTGTGGGACTACGCTTATGCGTTCTGTTCGGTTATGCTTTATGCGTTCTGTTCTGTTATGCTAATGGATGTATCACGTAAATTTAATTATGACTTATGAACTCTGTCCATATATGATCCGACCAAGTATATGAATTAGATAAAGCTGTATTATGAATTCGATCTGATCAAGCATGATTTTGATACAATATGAATTGACTTCAAAAATCCGTATGAATTCATTCATTGAAAACCCCTTTACTCTATTATTATTCACTGGGCTTTCGCTCACAGTTTATTATATCTATGTAGGTGAGCCGGCACAAGACCCTGGCCAGAGTTGATGGCCCTCTGTTTCATTTTGTTTTGGTCAAGCCACTGTCGCCTCGAGGAGGTTCCGAAGTCTAATCTGCAGCGTTTGCACTTCATGCTAGTTGATGGTTGTGTTTTGTAATGTCGGATCTTAGGAGTCTTTGATGTAAATATTTTGTACATATGGGTGTATGGGACTAGCATGATTATGTATATAAATAAGTTTTGAATTTTCCTGTCCCATGTATGTCATCACAGCTCACTGGACCTTGTTTATTTTACATTATTGCTTCCGCAGCCCCCTGATATTTGTTAATGTCTTCTGAGGCCGTAGGTAATCCACGGATTACTGGCCGGTTACGGTGCCAAACCTACGGGGGCGGGTTTGGGTCGTGACAGAGTGGTATCAGAGCACGAGTTATACCGCACCCACAGGTCCTTATGAGCTTAGGATGTCCTAATAAGAATTAGGGGCATTCCATTTGCATGTGTGAGTGTGTGGTAATACAACTGAACATTGAAACTGAATGTGCATCTGAATATACCTATGCTTAATATCTTTTAATGCCAGTATAGTAAAATGGAGAACCCAGGGGGAAGTGGTGAAGGTGAAACATCTGAGGCTCGTATGAGCTGAATAGAACAAATGCTAGCAACCTTGACTGAAGTGGTGATGCAACAGCAGAGACAACAACCCGTACCCCCTCCACCTCCGCCAGTACAGGCCGAAGCCGATAACAGTGAAATCATTAATCTGACGCAGAAATTCCTGAAAATGAAACCGCCAATGTTCTACGGTGGGATTGAGCCCCTGAAAGCTGAAACATGGTTGCTTGAGATGGAGAAGTTGTATGAGGTGTTCCCTTGTTCTGAAACTCAGAAAGTTTTGTTGGCTACCTACACACTGAAAGATGAGGCTCGCAGATGGTGGTTATTGGTTCGAAATGGTCACGAAAATATGACATGGACCCAGTTCAACGCAATCTTTTATGATAAGTATTTTCCCCAGTGCTTTCGAAACCGAAAGGTCTCAGAATTTCAGGAACTTAAACAGGGCAAGATGTCTCAGAGCCCAAGATGAGGCCAAGTTCCTTTGGTGGCTGTGTTTGCTCCCATATGGTGGACACAGAAGACAAGAAGGCCCGTAAGTTTGAGGATGGATTGGATCTGGACATACTAGATAGGGTGGGAGTTCTGAGTCTACCCACATATGTGAGTGTTTTGGACAGGGCATTAATGGCAGAATCTATTCTAGCAGCAAAGAAACAGACTTCCGCCCCTACAGCAAATGAGTGGAGAGGAAAAAGACCCGGGCATGGTTTTAGGAAAGGCCGGTCCTTTAACAACAAGAAGCAAAGTACAGGAACTTTGAGTAACTCGAGTCAAAGAAGTGGGCCACCTCCGGTTTGTTCTGATTGTAGTAGTAGGCACAGGGGTGTATGTTACTGAGCGTCCGGTGCTTGTTACCGATGTGGCCAGCCGGGTCATATAGTGAGAAATTGCCCGCTTGGGCTTGAAACTACTAGCCGTCCTGCAGCAAGCTATATCACAACTTAAATATACATATTCAATCAGAATATTGGTCAAAGTGTGCCTATTAATGAATGTAATAGATTGTCAATACTCTATTAAAAATGAACAATCCACACTTCAACCAAAAAAACAAAAAAAAAATATATATTCCCTCAATTGATTGGGGTCAAAATCTATCGAAAGAATCAACACACAACCTTCGAATTTCATCATATTATCGACCATATCCACATCTATTTAAGTAACATTTTGAAAATGCACTGGAATCTCGTGATCAAGGCGAAAAAACTTGTGGTCGTTGCCTGTAAATTTGTCTTTCCTAAAAATTTTCCCAAACGTGATATGATGAATAAGAAAATAAGGTACAATATGAAAATAAATTAGGGATATAATAGCATACTGATATCATTCATTTACAACTCATAAAACCTTATAGAACACATTCATATTTAAATAGAACTTCAAACCCTAAAAGAATATTCATAAGACTTCACATCAAGTAAGTCTTCTAAATAAGACTCATAAATAATTTTCCCTTATACTAATGGATAAATTTATCACTTAGGTTTATTATTAATATTATAATTATATATTATTTAATAAATTAAACAGACCAATTAGTCAGTAGAAAGTGAGCTAAATTATTATAATTTAGATAAATTATGCTTTTATTTTTTAAAACAACAATGATTTATCCCTCCTTTTCCCTCCACTCCCTTTGACCCCCTCTCTTTCTCATTGGTTACATTTTCTTTTTCTTTTTCTTTTCTTTCCTGCTCCTCCAATCACTCCCCGCCACGTGGCAAAAGGGGGTGAGGGGGTGACCCCAAAAGGAAGTCCCAACATTATTCTTTTTAAAATATGAATTTTTTTTTTCACTTCAGTATCTAGATAAAGATTCCCTCATTTTAACGTTTAAATTATCAAAGTCCTTTTATACTTTGGTTCAAATTTTAACTATGATTATAATTTTATGACGTGTATATATATATATAGTCATTTTATTGCTTTAGGTTTTGTTTGGCAATTATATGTTTTAATAAAAAAAAAATTAAAAAATCACTATAAATTGTCACATCATTCTCTCTATTTTTCTGTATATTTTTTCGTAAAAAATCAAAAAATTATTAAAATAATTTATTTCTAAACGATACTTTAGTCTTTAGAATAATTCTCAATTTAGTCCCAACAAAAGAATCCAATTAAAAAATACAAAATTCTCCTAATCAGAACTGATTAACTCATCTATTAAAATATGGGTGGTGATTTAGATCCCCTTTTTTAGACCCCCTTTTGACTCCCTCTCTTCTCTCATTGGTCCCCCTTTCCTGCACATCCAATCACCTCCTGACACATGGCAAAGGGGGGGTGAGGGGGTGCCCCAAAAGGGGGTCTCAAGTATTATCCAAAAATAAAAATAACAAAAAAAAGTCAAAGCCTTGGCACATTTTTTTGGCTTTTGTAATGATTTTTAGCTTAAACATATTTGAAATTTTTGACTTGCTAATACGTAATGGGGGATATTGTTGTGCTCCAAGGCACAGTAGTTGCTGCTGTCCCTTTGTGGGAGATTATTTTGAATGTTTTTTAATGATCTGAACCGTTCATATTGTAAGGCTCGTCGAGTAGATCATCCATGCAAAAAATCAAGTTGATTGGATACCTGTAACCCTATAACAAAGCACATTTGTTTTTATAAAAATTAACGGTTAACGTAACTTTCATAAATTTTTGAAAACAATTAGAACCTGATCATGGGGTTATGAATTTCCGATTAATTTGATTTTTTACATGAATAGTAACCTTGACGAACCCTACAATATGAACGGTTCAGATTATCGAAAAATGCTCGAAAAAATCCCTCATAAAGGGACAGCACGTGTCCTGCTAATACAAAGTGATTAATTTGCTTTGATGCGTGATAATATTAGGTAAATGCTAACTATGGATAAGGGCAAAATGAAAGCAATGCAACTTTAGATGGGCTCACTAGATTTGTTGGTGCTTTTCGGTGTTTGGTGTGTTTTTTTCAATTATATATGAAGTATGGTTGACTTTGTTGGCTTTATGAGATATATCAAAATGATAACGTCTTTTTTTAACTTCATAAATTAGGTCTGGTTTGGGATGTAATTTTTTAATTTAAAAGTTAAAAAGTCATTAAAAATATTAAAAATTAACTATTTATATCAAAAAGTCAAAAGTTTTATTTTCTCGTTACTTTTTGCATATCTTTTCGTAAAAAATTAAAAAATCATTTTAAATATACTAATTTTTTTATATTATATTTTAGTTTAAAAAATTAAAAAATTATTAAAAAAACATATTCTTAAACGAGGCTTAAAAACTTAATAAACGGCTTATTAACTCATTTTCCTCTCTCTCTCTTCTTCTCCAACTATTTCCTTTTCCACCCCAACTTGCACAACCCTCTCCTCTACGCTACCTCATCGTTTGTTACCCCATCCCCATTTCCCTGTAAAGCATACCTTAATTATCTAACACAAAAGAAAAGGAACAAAAATGAAGATTCAATAAAGCTAACAACCATTGCCATCCACCACTTCTTTAACCTAATATGTTAATGGCAAAAAAGGAAATTAAGCCCTAAAATTATGACACAAGTAGTTACGTGATTTGGGCAAAAGTCAAGGAAAGTTTGTGTAATTTATGTAAAAAATTATGTTTGTAAATCAATTTTCATAACATATACCTTTCTAGTACAAAAATCCAATTTTGTTGTTGAGAAATATTGCTAAGTTGATTACATTTGTAGATCATATTTTATTTATCTTTTTTTTTGTCTCATAGGTTCTTCAATTTAATGAGTTCTACCATTCATGATTATTATTATGCAATCATAACTTATAAAATGGTAAACAAAACAACGTATGTATTTTTACAAGGGTAAATTACATTTTTATGTCTAAAGTATGAGTCATTTTTTACTTTGATCTCGAAAAGTAACTTTTTCAAAATCATCCCAACCCCTAAACTCACCCAATCTCAAAAACTAACTTTACATGAAATTGATGGAAAACAAAATTTTTATAGTGGATATGCCTAATTTAAGGAGCAAAGAGGCTGTGAATTGAAATATGAAAACTTGTTGAAGAGAGCAGATATTTGAATGGGAATATAATTGGGGGGAAAGTGGTCAATCGGAGTAGGATATGAAAGTGGACAGAGGAGAAGAGAGAAGGAAAAAGTGGAAAAATTGAGTGAAAATAATGTTGTGAGATAAAAAAAGGGTCTAAAAAAGGGGTCTAAATCACCGCCCTTTATTTTTAAGACCCAAGTGACAGAGGTGATAACATTGTCACAAGACTTGTACATGCAAATAATGCTTCTCTTCTCTTGCTTTGGCCGAAAACATTTTCTTAAAACAATATTTTGCACACATGGCCCTGTTTGGCATGAAATTTTTTGATTTTTTTTTTTTTAACTAAGGCTTAGTTTGGGATTTTTAAAAAAATTTTAAAAATTACTAAAAAAGTTAAAAAATTATCACTATTTATCCAAAAAATATATAAAAAATTAATTTTACACAAATAATTACAAACTGAACTAACGTCTCACAGGTATGAGCTAACTTTTTGGGAAAAAATTGCACAGGCTGGGTGCACAACCAACACGGTACTGTTTGGCCCGTGGGGGCCCATCATAGGTCCCGTTTTGATAATCTGAACCGTTCGATGTGTATAACTTGTCGCGTACTATATGCTTATAACAAAAATCACATTGACCAGATATCGTCAACTATATGATTAAATCAATTTTGTATAAAAAATAGATGGTATTATAATTAACGGTTGAAAGAAACTTAATCCGATCAAATAGCTATTGATATCATAACAATGTAATGTTTACAAACGTATAGTACTCAACGAATTCTACACATTGAACAGTTTCGATTAACAAAATGAGACCCGTGGTGGACCCTCACGGGCCGAACAGCCCCTTCCAATTTAATGTTGGAAAAGAAAGAAATCATCTCTAGTCTATACACTGCACGCTATCCCTTACTTCATCTCACTGTACAACCTATTTTATTCCAATCTTCCCTTATCCACTAATTTGTATAATTTTTTAATACACATTTTTTCATAAAAAGTCAAAAAATTATCTCAAACAACTATATTTTTTTCAACTTTTTAGTCCGAAAATTCAAAAAATGTACTTATTTAAGACACCCCAAACAACCCCTAAAATTTACAAAAAGACAAAATAAACTAAAATAATTAATATGACAAAATGCCATATCAAACCCATAATAACTTTATTTTTTCTCTCACAAATATCACATCTAATTACAAAAAAAATCCAACTATCTTTTCAAATACAAAAATTTTAACCTACTAAAATAACCAAAAACTAAAGTAATCTACTAAAATAGCCAACTTCCCAAAGGTGACCAAAGTTTTCAAGATGATCAATGTCTAGAAACTATAAAATCCAAAAAAAACAAAAAAGAGGAGAGGAAATTAGAGACACCCAACTACCAAAACCAACCTCCATGAACACCAACCAGACAAATTTCAAAATTTCAGAAATGGCCTCAGAAACAAAACAACACAACATGCATTTGCACAATCTGTCTACCTGTTCAACATCAAAAGTTATCTGCAACCCAAATTACACTAATCCACCTTTCATTCTCAATCAAATTCATATCCACCATGTAAATGGACATCAAAGTTGCATATACTAAACCAAAAGCATATTTAAGATACAATTCAATACCTAGTTCTCTTGTTACTAGGCTCTACTTGGTTGGCTTGTACTCCCTCCTGCTCTCAATCACAGCCTTCTTCCTCGTCTCAAAGTCCATCTTGTCCAAATCAACAACGGTTCCAAGATAGCCGTAAAAGATTCTCTTCTTCTCTCCCGTCTTCTCGTCCACCTTCACAAGGTTTGGATTATTTTCCTCATCCTTGCCTGATGCCAAGGACTGTACGTGGGTCCAATTCCTTCGCCCATGGTTTTCTTTCTCAAAGAATTCTGCAAGCCTCACAGCCTCCTTCAAGCCTGATTGGTCACCAGCAAACTTAACCAGAGTAATGCCGAGATGACCATCTCTTCCGTATAAGGACTTCGACTTGCCACCCCCGAATCCAAGATCTGAAATAACATTTATAAAAGAAATACAAAATGTTGTGTAAGAACTTGATTTCATGTATTGAACGCACAATAAGCCCATTAGGCATATCATGATAAGGGGCAAAATTATATCAGCTCATCAAGCTTGCTTTTCTAATAAAGGTTACCCAATGGTCAAGGTAACTCTGAAAATCACCAATCCACAACTTTGGATCCTGTCAAGAAGAAATCTCAGGCTAGTCCAACACATTACATAAACAAGAGACGGTCGAAAACAATATTCTAGCAGGTCTACACACTCTAATGGGCAAGTGGAAAGCGTACGAACTGTTTCTACCATATAAAATCCATCAAACAAGCAGAAAGAACATCCAGCTATTTTTAGAACTGGTGAGAACATAAATTCCACTAATAATAAAGGTAGAAAAAATATGTTAATAGAAGATGAGAATGCGAATAACAAATCTGCATGCCTCAAACCGGCTACTTTGATTCCAAGCACTGAATACTCCAACATTTTTGGACTCTACACAAGCACACACAATCAAGAGACACCAATCACTTAATTATAAGTGTTCTCAAAACTCAATTTGCACAGAAACCTACACTATTGAGTTTGAAACCAAATAAATTTATCTACCAGCTCATTAGCTATCAACCAGTATGCTATGGTTTCCTTTCATAGAACCCACAGTAAGTGACATTATTATTTCAAACATTACACTGCCTCTTAGATACTAGCATGCTGGCAATAAGTAAACATTTGTTGACCACACCTAAAATTATAGTTACTGGATGTAATGTTTTTTTTCCCGATAAGCACTCCATTACAGTGATTCAAAGCATCACAACAAGAACTCCACTGAGAGACACAAATAAATAACTCAAAATACACAAAATAACCAAAGAAAATGATTAAATAATCATTTAATCTATATCTATATCCATATCTATAACTAGTAAAAATTCAAGAAAATAGAATAACCTAAGCAGGTTGCCCTGATTGACTGCACTAAATAAAGGATGGAATGCCATACTGACACATTTCAGCAACACAGTAGTGCTATTTGCTCCTGCAATTCCATTCCCACAGATCTAAACAACAAAAGTTCTTCTCAAAGGTGATCCAAAATTAGTCTCAAGACTCAACATATATATCACTTTCAATAGCAATTGTGGAGGGACAGAAGCTATGCTTAGGAACCATACTATAACTTCTAAAGAAAAGATAGTGGAAGAAGTTACAATTGACAAAAGGATTATTTTGGGCTTAAAATGTGATCTGAAACCTTAAGATGAGGGGTATAATCAGACCTAGATCAGAAAACTCCATCAGCAAAATACAAGAAACGACAATCAAGTTATCGTTCATGACATTCCCTCTCTAGCCAGAGGTGTAAGAGTACAAAGCTTTACATTTTTTTTTTCCTTGTGATAGAAAAAAGTTATAAACAAGAGAACAAGGTGGCAAACCCTACACAAAGCCACAAAGTCCACAACCTACGATTATGAACTATACATAAAGTAGCATGTATAAGTCACTTATAAACCAGGCAACAAAGACTGTAATGAAGCAACCAACGTCTTAGCTAGGCAGCACATGGCAACAGATGGACCACTGGGTGATTAACCTTCTGCTTAGAAGGGAGATTAAAGATGATTGTAAAATAGGGACTTCATAACCCTTTTCCATCAAACATTTTCTGTTCTCTTTCTTGAAGAGAGGTTAGGGGGAAGAAGAAGACAGGATGGTGGAACTAATACCATACCAATAGACATCTGTTCTGCCGCAAAATTGTACAGTCAAGGTGGGAATATTCAATTAACTTCGCTTCTCCTTCGAATTTTAGAAAATGCCACCCATCTCATGATGGAATTGAGAATTTGAAGACAAACTCAATCAGAATATACATCAACCACCACCATGTTGATTATTTAAAAATGGTGAACATGAGCTTTGTGAAAAGGGACACATCCATTTTAGCAATGCCCACCAACCACCACCACCAAAATTTAAATTAAAAATTCTTAGCCTTTAGCAACTATTGTAAACATAAAAGACCTAAAATTCACATTAATGTTGTCATTCTCAATACATCACTTCCCTTGGATCATACAATACTGGAAGTCTTTACAAGTCACCACCCATCCAAGATATGTTTGAAAGATAACATATGCACTACAACCATAATAACAATTCTAAAACAATGTTGTCAACAACTACAATAAAAAGAATACATTGACAACTAGCAGAACTATAATTATTCCCCAACATGAAAAGCCCAACAAACCCAGCCTAATCTAAACTATTTCTGAATTAATCACATCAATCCGGGTAGCAGTCAAATCAACTAAACTACAAGTTAGAAAACATGCTGCACTGCAGGCAACTTTCTCACCCATAAGGTGGGTTTGTCAGCTGAAAACACACCCAATAAGGTTGATAAAGTCAATTTTTCCAACCCAAAGGTTCAGTGCGCAATAATAAGTTGCAACCAAGGATTAAAGAATTCACAATTACTACAGCCTATAGATCCATTGTATAATCAGCATAGCAATGGATAGGAATAACATGGACCTCTAAGGCTTCAACAACAAAGCAACAGTCCTAAGTAGATGTAGAATAATGGAGAGGGAAATACAGACTTTGCTTAACATAGCCTCGCTCTTGTGAGAACTGCTTTGAACACATTACAGCCAGATAAAGCATTCTGATTCTTTCTAATCACACAAGGGGAGAGAGAGAGAGCACTTCCAAATATTTTTCATTTTCCACTCTTATCCAAAGGCCACTACATTTTTATCACTAATGGGCCTCTTCATAGGCCTTACAAAACCTTGAAACTTATAGATCCATCATAAATACTAACTAATTGTTTTAGCATTTGAATTCTACGGCTAATATTTAAAAAATAGGATGAAGAAGAAAAAACAAATATACAGTAATATTATTTAAAATACTAAAAATTAATACTAAGACAAAAAAAAAACAAATAAATCACTAGAAATTTCTCCATACTATAGGGTGAACATTGTGATGATTGGCTTGGCACAATTTTTCTGGGGTAAACAATTAATCTTTACCAAATTAAAAAAGGATAAAAACAGGGCGCAAAGCAAGCATTAGATCACTCTATCAAACATAGAGCTAAACAGCAGAAACAGTTACAGAGATAATAATGAAACTATATTGCTGAATGGCCCAGTCACTTGCTATAGCAAAGTCCTCAATCACTGTTAAAAGGAACAAACACTAAACACTCTTATTCATCACCAATGGCAGTGATTGATGAAACCATCTCCCATGTCGAACAAGATCACAGTCTAGCAAATAAAACCAAGGCATCCAAACCTACTCATTTCATTAAGTATTTCGAGGAAGGAAATGTTTGGCTTATCATGAACACTGCACACTCCATAGAAAGGATGCCAATGAACCTGATGCACCTGTGTTTTTAGAGGAATAGAATGTCATAACTGTTCAAGAGGCCTAGAAATAAATTTTTATAAATCCTTTGTTGGTGAACCATGAATAATGGCCCTTGATAATTAATACAATGGACTGCGTGGACCACGCTAGTGAATCAGGAGTAATTTCAAGCGAACTTCGGACATCTAAACTAAGTTCGCAAAATATATTAAGGGGCAAGCGAGGAAGGTTGGAAAACAAACCTGCATGCCAAAAGTAGCATCACTAAGAGAATTCTTCAATTTATTTTTTGGACAAGTACCATCACTAAGAAAGTCTTACATAACATCAGGAATCACTAGTCCCAATAAACTTGGGTTGTAAAAAATGTACAACAAGAACACAAATGGACAGAAAATATGCCTAAGAACAAACAGATTCAGTGAACTAACAAGAAAGAGTACAAGGGACAAAAGGTAGTAGCAAGCATGCCACATAGACGAGACTACCATGACAAGCAGAGACTAGGTTATTGGTGGTGACACAACATACGAAGAATGGAAAACAACACGCATGAAAAAAAGAAATAAGAAATACAAGAAAGACCCATATAATGAGGGAGAACTTCAGCCTAATAAGGATATTGTAGTTACTTTGCCAAATAAAGACCCTACGATGAGATTATCTAAAATCAAAACAAATTTCATGGAGTATGAATTATTCACAGGGTTACCGACAATAGTCTACAAAATGTATTGCACCATAGCAATATCAAAGAACTCCCTAATACCTATTGAGTGGGGCATGAGGACTAACATGGGACCAATGCATGGGATTACCATGGCCAAATGAAAAAATCCCAGAAGGACATCTTATCAATAAATAGCATGAAAGATGATACAGAACAAAAGGGCACACAATACCTCTAAGTTTACTATCCATTGCTTTGTTTCCCAAACCTTCCACACGCCCTTCTCTACCTTTTCCTGTACTTGTATTATGAATGATCACCACGGGTGGCCACATAATCAGATCCTCTTGGTTCACTGCTGCTTCATCTGCAGATAATGACTGATATGCCTTCAAATTATCAGGAGGTTTTGAATAGTTCCATCCCATAAGAACACACAAAGCTTTGTGTAAGCCCAAGTGATCCACAAGCAAGTCAGCTCTATCTGAGTTGTATGTGTGCATGATAAGACCATGCATATCTGGAAATTCTTTAGAAGACCTGTAATTTTACATATAACGGTGTCGTAATTCAGATATATATCTCAGAGACCACTACAAGTTTACAAAATAAAGTACCAATGCAACAAAAAAAATCATTCAACAGTTCAAAGAAAAAGTAAGGCATTTGTACATAGGACAGAAATTATTGTCTATCTGCACAATCAATACTTGACTGCATAGCAAGCATCAGCAAAGGCATGTCTGAAGTTGTAAACAATATCTAAAACAGCACCTTATGCCTTTTTGCAATGTAATTATCTTTATTGCACAGTGCACATAACAAACAATGTGTACTTTCAAAAATGACATCTAGTCTGTTAAATATCTAATGAGGGGATGTCCCCATATTCTAATACAATTATAGACTACTGGAACAAATTATGTGCCTACCCAGATTTATGGCTGAGAATTCAAATGAATCGATTCAATTAAAAAATTACAAATTCACTTGATTGGGACACGAGGCTTAGTTTGGCTTGGTTTATACGAACTCACTAAAAACAATCAAGCTTATCAAGCCATTTCATCACAAAACCACACAGTGGTTCTGGCCTCCTCCCACAGAAGAGGTTGATAGTAAAAGCAGCCAAAAACAAAGCAACCACAAACTGCCATATAACTCTAGAAGGACTATTCCAAATTCATCAGGAAAACAACTACCGTTACTGCCATTCAAACAACTATAAATAATTGAACAATTTATTATAAAGCATTTCATGCTTTTTGATGTACCTAAAGTTTTGATGAAACCACTACTGGTACTGGGACAAGAAAATGAAGAGAAAAACAAATCCACAAAGGGAAAAATAATAGCCTTCTATTAAACAACAAAATCAGCAGCAGAGTACACAATAAGTAGAACCCGAAGCTACTGGACACAAACATTATGGCAATTCATGATAACCTAACAAGCTTAACTCAGCAAATTGACTCAAACCACAAAATGCCTTAAAAGGTCAATTACTACAGATGATAGCAGGGTATAACTTAGTCTAACATATCGCCATAAACTACAGCAACAGAGAGAGAGAGAGAGAGAGAGAGAGAGAGAGAGAGAGAGGAGGAGGAGGAGGGGGCTTAACAGGCTAAAACTTCACCAAAACTGAAAAACAAGCAAATAAATCCATGCATGCATATATTACACCACCAAGAAGCCTATGGTTTCATCAAACAAGATTGCAGCACACACTCTCAAACTTACAGTTAGAAGAGTAATATAACAATCAAACATATTAACATATATGACAGTGTCCAATGACACATTCTCTCCAAGCAAGGGATGATTTTCCAAAACTATTTGTTTCATCCAAACAAATCTTTGAGCGCAAATTAAAGCTATCAATTTTAAAAAAGGACGACATAGTGCACAAGGCTAGGGCTAAAGCAAGGTTTGGCAAGGACAAGATGTAGCAATGCTAAAAGAAGCTATCCACTTCATAGAATAAATAAATAAATAAATACTAGTGCTAGTCTTCTCTAAAATTAAAAGACAACAGAGTACTTGCACAACCTTCTGCGTAAAGAAACTAGAATATTATTAACCTTAAAACTAAACATTAAAATTAAACCTCAATAGCATGAATAACCAGCATCAAGCATAGATAACTACCAGGGGCTTCAACGTGTCAGGACAAGTTGGCAACAAAATATCCTGATAAGAACACCTATACTAATCATCTGGCTGGCTTACTACAAAATCATCCCCGCAAAAAATGCAAACCCAAGTCCCAACCCATAATAAGTACCTGCATTACTTATACCCAAATAGTAATTTGAATAAATAAATAAATAAAGAGTAACAAAGCTCAAATATTAACCAAAAAAAAATTGTAAGGAAGAACCAAATTCATTCAGAGAAGAACAATATTGTGAAAATTTCTAGAATGGTGGAATTTGAGCATTGATTGGTACATCAAGTGATAGAGGAAACAAAGCTGCTCATATCACTTGAACATATTCAGAAGGATCGCCAACAACACAAGTGAAAAGAGACTTGGGGAATGAACACTTGAATAACAAGGGCCCAAAATGTATGTGAACAAAGCAGTGGGAGAAAATGTAGAAACCCCACCGAAGAAGTCCTGTTGTGCACTGACAAGAACAGGTGAAGTTATAGTCTGGAGCCCTAGGATGGCAGAAGAATGCACTCTAATACACAATTCAATGAACCTGGAGCAGATTCACCACATATTCACAGAACCCTGATAAAGGAACCAAGACCATTGGATGGATTTGCATTTTCGCTTTTCAAGGGCTGAAAAATAGGCCATTTGAAAAGAAAAATTGAACTTGAAACTTATTTCAGACAACACAGGCATTGCCACCAGTGCATGCCATTTCTGTCCACAAAGGCATTCTTTTCATTACAAAATTTAATCAAAGCAATACGAATGGGATCAAAAACTACAAAGAGACTTGATTTTGGCTACTCCTTAAAATATTTAATATATGCAATGCCCTCATTTGGTGCAGCTTTCTTCAAGTTAAAAGTTGATAATAAAAAAGAAAGCAGACTTTCAAATCATTCCTCCCACAACATTTTTTTATTATCTTATTTAAGCTATTTTCACTCTAGCACAAATTCTCAAAATAATAATAAATAAATAAATAAATAAAATATAAGAAAGAAGCCCAAATATTGCACCAAGGGAGTACACCCCAAGCACATGTGCATACAAGAAAATGTAAGCCCCAATGTATTTATATCCAAATAATATAATAAAAGTTCTTAAAAATTCTTGGGTGATGGAGACTCAAAAAATTACTTTTCAATACACATACCAACTCCTCAACATTTTTAGAAGAAAGTTCATTTCTTTCCCATCAAATGCACCAAAAAAGAAAAAAAAGGGGCAAACTTTAACCTTTTCAAATGGTCTATTTCTTCTTTAACAAAACAAAACTGTTATCATACTCAAAAGTACAGCCCATTAGTTCCACTGGATTGGGTGGGTACAAACCTAACCTTGGCAATATTTGCACAAAGTGACCGCCCTCAAGTTCAAACCCACGACATCAAGAATAATAGGCCGATTTTAACCACTGAACACAAAACATTATCATACTCATCCAAAATATTATATCCACAGGTTTTTGAAACTATAAGAATCAATCAAGAACCAAAACCAATATGCATCATAGATTAGCAAACAAAAAGGAACAACCCCCATTCCAATAGCCTGCAATGTTGGAAAAGGTACAGTTATAACTAATAAATCCTATATGTACCTTTCCAATAGCCTGCAAGATTAAAAATAGAACTGTGCAAAAAATTCTAAATATATCCAGAACTGGCAAAAATCAACTAGGAAATCATCACCCCGGAAATCATCACCCAGGGAATGCCAACACTACTCCACACCAGAGCGGCTGGGCCTAAACAGAAACATTATACGCCCTAGTGAATCACAACTGGATAAAATTAACAAAAGTAAACTAAGAAAATCTAAATCAAGAAAATTACTCATCGAAGCAGGAGGGAGAGCGATGGTTCCACTATGCAAATTTCCAAATCCAATACATAATGCAATGAGAAGAATTTAAGAATAAAATTTTTTTAAAAAAAAAAAGGAAAAGTACCTCAAAATATGTAAGCTCATTAAGATTCATAGCATTTAAAAATAATGTTTTAGCCTTTTGCAGGCAATCATCAATTTATCAAACCTCAGGGAAAGCTCTGGGCAAAATATTCCAAAGACAGCATTAGTATGATTATTGGTACTAGCTCCAAAGCATGCTTCATGGTTGAATACATTATAAGCCAGTATCAGTGACAAACTTACTGGTACCACCACACCTTATGTACCAGATCCATCATGATGAATGATATAGTTCAACACCAGACTAAATCCTACATCACTACCTATGGCTTGATATAATTCAGTAAAAACTCTGCACACTCTGCTTGCAAAATAAAAAATCTGAATCAATAAACCACACTGAAAACACGAGAAACTCTACAAGGACTTATAACTTCTTACAGACAATGAATTAGAGGAAGTCCATGCATCAGTCGAATCAACTCAACAAATCGTCAAAGCCTTTAACCATAGCTAAGACAATCACATACAACGCATAAAAAAACATTATGACACAACGAATCAATTCAGAGAACAATCAACTAATTTAGTTTTTTTAACATATTTCATAATCCACGATTCACAATTGAGATATGGATATAAATATGCTTAATAACCCACTTCCATCAAAGAACTGAAATTGGCCAGCCATTGATTTGCCTTTACCATATAAATTTCCCAATATGGATGAAGAGCCACTCATTTACCCAACATGAAATCAGCGCATTGAAGCAGGCACAATAAAGCCTCTGTCATTTCCAAGTCCAATATTAATAAAATTAAAATATCATCATTATACTTGAAACAATCGAGAAAATAGAAAATTTGGATAAAATAGGTATTACGAGATGAACTAAGCGATAACAATATAACTGAAAGTACATAGTAGTAGTTAACCTGGACCACCGGTTAACAAAATTACACAACTAAAGGCAATGCTAGTTCCAATTAACTCCTTTGCCCCTAACATGTAGAACAATTTCATAAAGTTGTAGAGTTACGATGATGGTGAGTAACCAAAAAAAAGAAAAAGAAAAAGAAAAAGAAAAAGAAAAGCTCATTTTCTAATCATATTATCTTACAGGGTAAGGCAATGTTCATTAGAAAAATTAAATGAGGCACCCTTATTACTTTCCAATTACAAGGATCAATTAACTTCATGAAAGATTCAATATCTAACCAACTTGATTTTTCTTGGTGGTACGCTCTTGGTGCCTTCCTTAATTTAACTTATTCACTTATCAAAAACAAAGTAACCGACTTGAAGAGTGTCAAGGAATATCATTCAAAAGCTTCTGAACAAGCCAAGCTTATAAAGACACCAAAAACTCCCCACTCCCTAGATTTTTTATTTTATGTTACATGACCACATCAAGAATTCTATGTTATAGGAACAGGAGATGAATGTACAATCAAATGCAACTCAACAGCAATGCCCAACAAACAAATAAAGAGATAGCCCCGACCTAGTTCACTAGAGGTTGTAACAAAAAACAGTACGAGCACCAATGTCGAGACATGCCAGGTCATACTGGCACTCGACTTTGCACTCAACAAATCAAAGAAAAGAAAATGGGTAACTCCAACAACCTTTACCGGTGCCTAAGACCTACACACAAAATAACATCTGATAATGCATACCTAAGTGGGTATGACCATCTAATACAGGTTCTAAGCACAAAATTAGTGTAAGCATCTCCACAGCAACATATTTTTTGTAACAAAAGAAAGAAGCGAGTTTGGCCCAGTTTTTATCAAACCTGCCGCAGGCGACGCACTGAAGAGGCGCCTGCTTCCCATTTTCCAAATAATTCTTCTTCTGACTCACATTCTCATTAATCAACTTCACAAAATGCAAAAATGCCTTTTTCAAGGCACTTTGATCAACATCATTATGCTTATGACTCACATTATCACCCCCAATACCAGCTTGCCTACCATGAAAATTCTCATAACCCCCACCAACTCTCATATACTTCGACGCCCTCAATTCATCACCTCTGCCTACATCCGCCATATCCCGAGGATAGGGATTGCTAGTTCCCGCTACAAACTCACCCCTCTCCCCAAAACCAATCGGATATCCATTCGGATTCAAACCCGCATTCCCATACTGTAAAAGCTGCTGCCTTTGTCTAGCAAATTCATCGTTCCCATCTTTTCCTTCTCTCTCATCTTTCCATCCCCTTTCTCCCTCATCCCCACCCTTCCTCTTCAGTGAATTCTCCGGATGCGGCATTGGTCCACCACCACGCCCATCAAGCCCTAGCGAATTCCAGTAATCCCGGTTCCGATCACGCATGAACAGATCTTCACGGTCCCGAAATTCAGGGCTCATGGGACCCAGAGGAGGGAACCGCTTACCAAACCCTAACCCTAATTCCGGACCACCATGAGGCATCACCGGTCGAGGCGGCGGTGGAGTAAAATCCTGATAGTCCGGCGGCAGAGCGAAGTACGATCTGACACTACCATCGGCAAGAACAAACGACCTCCGCTCCAGCATGTGAAACCCGTAAGCCGGCGGCGGAGGAGGGCCGATACCGTCGGGGAAAGACGGCGGAGCTCCAGGATGGGTGGGGCCGGGTCCGGATTGATGGGTCGGGTCGGTGGGTGGTTTTGAGTGGCTAGGGCTGGGGGTGGGAGCAGATTTTGGGGTGGCCTGGTTTGAGGAGGGTTTGGGTGGCGGTGGTGGTGCCTTGGAGTCTCCGGCGGCGGAGGAGGAGGAGGGTTTTTTGTCGGAGGGAGGGTTGTTGCCGGACTCCCAGCGGGACTTGAGGTGGTGGGAGGAGGAAGAAGAGGGCTTCTGGGATGAGCCCTTGGGATTTTTGCCACCGGCCATTTTCGATCTGTGTGTGGGTTTGGGGGAGCTAGGGTTCCAAAAATCGAACCTTCGATGCACTTTCAATGCATATATGATATATATATATATATATATATATGTGTGTGTTTTATGTAGGAGTATGACTGTATTTTAGAGAATCAGATGCCAAAAAGGTGAGAGCCCAGAAGGGGAGAGAATATATAGGAGACAGGAAATTAGAGTGTAGAAAATTATTTTATTTTTAAAAAAAATTACAAATTATTCTCAACCGTTGTGTTAAAGCAACTTAAAAGATTCATTTCAATAAAACTATGAATAAATTTTAATAATTGAATTTAATTTTTATTAAATTATATTAAAAATAAGTAATTATTTTTATAATAATTTTTTTGTGATGATTTTTTACATATATCGTTAAAAATTGATAATTAGTACTTTTTTCAATCATAATTTTTATAAATTGTTACTAAAATATACAATTAGTAACGTTTTTCTGTAATGAATTTTTTAAATCGTCGCTAAAAATTAAAAATTAGTAACTTTTTTATAACGATTTTTTTAAACTGTCATTAAAACTTATAATTAGTACTATTTTTGTGACAATTTTCAAACGATCGCTGAAAATTAATAATTAATGACGTTTTTTAATAGTATTTAATGAAAAACGTCATTAATTCTCACAAGATCTATTGGACAATAAATCTACCCATTAGAACTTATAAGTAAATCCCTAAAAACTAAATTTATAACATTTGTTATTTGAACAACATTTAGGTCAAATTTGGAAAGTTTAGAATAAGTGTACTTTTTGACTTTTCTTATATTATGTGTAGAAAAAGTAGAGAGGAGATGTTGATTGATGTGACCCAAAAAAGATAAAAAGATGAAATAAGTGCACTTATATTTGTTTCCCAAACAAGGCCTTACTCTTTCAAAACTATAATACAAACCTAAACTTATATAAAATAAATGTTTATTTAGGTTATACAGATTCATATACTGATTCATACAGACTGTTATTGATTTGTACGGGCCATAGATTTTTAACCGTGTTAATTGATTTTAACAAAAGACTGATTTGTTTTTCTTTTTCTTTTTTTTTTTTGGGTGAATAATAGACTGATTTTTGAAAGTGCGTGGATTTGTTAGATCATGGTGGTGTAGATACTTCTACTCGAATGCTGCGTGCACATCATGAAACCAAGTTGCAATGTCTGGAAAGATTGAAAATTTAACACAAAAAAATAAATAAAAATACATACACAAACACAATTAAGCTTCCATTGATTCGAACTGCAGGTTTTGGTAAGGTATACCATTCAAAACAAAATGTAAATGAGTTCACCTATGTTATTTCTACTGTTCTAAGAGAAACACAACTTGGTGGAATCTGCAGAAAATGCGCTGCTTTCAAGAAATGTTGCAACATCACAAGTCCTAACATAGTGGTCATTGGTTTCTGAACAACAAACAACTAGCAAATGAAGAGCTCCACATTTAACACAATTTTACAAATGTTTTATTGTTAATGACAGACGTAACTTCTTGTTTCCAAGTGTGCATAAATTAAATACACGAGCATTGACTGCCTCCAAGTTTCAACGCCTTGAACATCCATCGCCAGAACAGCATATATAGCATCATATTAATTCATTTTTGCAGTATCGCAATGGCACTGTTCTGATGAATAATTTTAGCTGCAAAATATGGGAAATCATAAGGATGAATCTCAAAGTAGTATGTTTTAAATAATTAAAAAGGGGAGGTTCATGTGTGCTACCTTATGGTTATAATGATCCACCTTTGTCTGATGATCTAAGAGTATCAAGTACGCGACAGAACCCCTTTTGAGCTGCATTCAGACAAAGTGGCGTAAACATTTAGATTAATATGTTCATATATTTGATTATGAGGGTTCATGGGCTTTTGGCATTATGCCGAGTTAAATAGACAGAGGAACAGAATTAGTTGAACTTGATGCTTTCTTGATCAAGCAAATCTATAATAATTTTGATTCCTTATAGTACCTATAAGCTACCTATATGGTTGCATACATGTTCAAAATACTACGTGGATGTTTGAAAAGTTGCTATTTTTAGTAGACTATTTTAGTTTTTGACTATTTTAGTAGGCTAAAATTTTTGTGTTTTGGAAGATAGTTAGATTTTTTTTGTAGTTAGATGTGATGTTTGTGAGAAAAAAATGAAATGATTATGAGTTTGATGTTACATTTTGTTTCATTGGTTATTTTAGCCTATTTTATCTTTTTATAAATTTTAGCCAAAAAATAGCCTTTGCCAAACACCCCTGTGACAAAAGGGTTGGTGTCAACAATGACTTAAAAACTTGGAATATGGCAATTCAATTTCAAACAATGCAACATGGAACACAAGTGCCAAATAACATCCTCATTCATAAAATTATCTATATGAAAAAATGAAGTGTGAAACTGGTAGGCAATAGCTTGCGAAACAAATTAATAAAGATTAAAAAAGAAAGACAAGAAGCGTGTTCATAACAAAGCTACTATAGTTATAGAACACTCAAAACTTCTACACTGGCTATTTTGAAGAGATAGAAATGTATTGGGATTAATTGCTTGGTTGAGACCTCAAGTGTCCAAATCATGCAGTCACCTTAAGAATTGAACACTGACCTTGGCACTGACCCATGACGACGAAGGACAAAATCTGTAGCTTGTCGAAGTGCTCTTGCAAAAGCCTTGAAGGTTGCCTCAATTATATGGTGAGAATTTTTCCCAGCAAGCTGTTTTTGACAGAAATGAAGATATTATTCCATGCCACAATTAACTAAAATAAAATAAAAAAAAATAAAAAAAAAAAAAAAACTAGAATATTAAACTGAACTGCAGCCACATCAGATTGAAAGCAACGTCTAGTTCTGTGAGCATAAAGAAGATATGTATGTATTAGTGTGTGTTTCTAGATGAAGTTAAGTTTCTTCCTAAAGGAAAGAAAAAAATTTGGACCATTGTCACCAGCAAACAAATATTAACATTCACTAATTTAAGCACAAGAAACTTTTTTTTTTTTTTTTTGATCATCAACAAACAAAGATTTATTAAGGCTGAAGGCCAAGAAATTTTGAGTATTATTACCTGGCGAATGTGAAGTGTCATACCAGAAGTATTGACCAAAGACTGGAAGAAGTGCTCCACCAGCTGTACAACAAGTCCCACAAATATATCAGTGAATTCATTGGTGAGATTCTCTCAAACAAAGCAGTAGAATTCAAATGATACGGCTAAGATTATCCTAAATTTGCCATATTCACCAGTGCTTTATGTATGTAAACACAAAATCATTCACAAGGATTTCAATAGATTCATAATCGTTCAAATATAGATTTCAATAAACACATTCTCGTTTATATATAAGGATTTCAAGACAACCTCTATTATGAAAATATAAGACGGGATGTTTTAAGGTAATGTGTGTTTTCAGATTACATAATCCAGAAACTTACTATTACACCCTTAATTATATAAAATAACAGATAAAAAAGCATTTGGAAAAGGGGCGAGTTATTCACTCAAAATTACAGGCAAGAGCACAACTAATGGAACTGTACACGAGGATCAGGGATACATGGCAACCTAATTGCACACTATAGTCTCCACGGATAAATCATTTTCAGCCACTGAAGTTTCCAATATGATGCTGGGCAGAACAAGCAACAGGAGGAAATGGTAGATATTCCATTTGATATTATTTTAGTCAACTAAGTAAGCATATTATTCACTGACATCCATTTCAGAGCAAGGTTTGCATTAGTTAGCAGACCGTGATGCAATTGGGTCGGCCAATCCTACTGAGAATTTCGATCAATTTTAACATGTCTAAATATACATTGATGCAGTAATTAGAATGAGCCAATGTGGTATACTTGAAGAGACATTAAAATCACTCAGAAGGTGATAACCTAGATATTTATGCTGTTTTCCTAACTTGTTCTATAGAAATATTAAACCCTATGTTTAGTTATTATTTGGTTTTCCTAACTTGTTCAATAGCATTTTCAAACCCTTTAAGTTTCAGCTCATTATTTGTATCTAAGAAGAAAAACATTAAAATATAGGAAAAGACTCTAGAAGCAATGCATTTTCATACATAGTGTTCAAAACCAAGTGTAGCGTTCTTTTTTCAGGCTACGAAATGGTTAGTGCTATGACAACAACAGATACAATTCACCGAAGTTAATTATTATCAGAATCAATATATCACAGACTCAGCATGCAGAACACGTTTCACTTACTCTAAACGAATCAGAAAAAATAGCGCAACAAATTGTAGATGCTGAGTTAAAAAGAAAGAAATAGAGACTACCTGTGTATCATAAGTTCCAACTCTCTGGGTAGGTATGCGTAAATCATAACTTAAATGTGGCCGTCCAGATAAATCCTAGACAACACACAAAAAAAGTTTAAATAACAATAAACAAATGCACTTATAAAAAAGAACAAACAACATGCATGTACTTTTTCTGTCATGTTATGATGGAAAACTTTTGGTTCTAGTAAGTTGTATTAACTGCTTGCCAGTTCAAAGTGTGCTAGTTACATATCCTCCATATCATGTGTACAAAATTTCAAACACGACATATCTGTGAATTCCCCAAGGCTTGTACAAAATGCCTAAAAAAGGTTTTACTTACCTAAAAGTCCTGTTTTTAGAACTCTTGTAATGACGAGTCCCATCTTAGAATTTCAACCTACAAAATCCTGTTTTTAAATTGTTTTTACTTGATGGACATTTTTACCCTGTTTAAACAAGTGTGATTGTTTGCGCATGCCTCCAGGAGGAGTGGCTTCCAGTAAACGTATTTTTTGATAGGAAATTCTATAGAAACAACATAAGATGTAACCAAGAAAAGAGTTTAACCCTTGCCATCTCAAAGTACTTAATGTGTTACCAACTTACCAAGCATACACTAAGCTAAAGTACTTTGGCACAAGAATTGCTTCCAAGCCACCACAACATGAGAACAGATGGAACCTTGTGTGGTATCACAGAATACTGATAGAGAGCCCTTATACTAAAGCAATTCCATATACACTGAAACATACCAGTGCCACATGTGTTAGTGCTTCATCAAGTGGAGCTGAGAAGTCACCAAACAGTTAATTCCTTTTCTGTCACCAAGTGCCTGCAGCAAAGCCTGCATGAACCAGTAAGTAAGTTTCAAGACCCAAACTCATGAATATGCATGTAAAGTTACTAGAGCAAGATGGTATAGTTTAGATCCCTGTGATAATGAACCAATTTCTATGTTTCTACATAGTATATTATATACACATACAGTCCAAAATATCAAAACAGCGGCATTACCAAATTGAATGATATGGAATAGCACCAAGGCAAATACTGAAACCCTAGGTATAAGATAATCCTTTATACAGAAATATGACACGTTCTTTTATAAAGGAACTTGGTACAAATGGCATGGAAAACACGATGTTTCACCTCCTAACCCACTAAAGGATAAACAATAATCTAGTGAATGAATGCCTTTAGGAGGTTACCGTTCCAATGGCAAGGGCAACATCTTCATTCGTGTGATGATCATCAATATGAATATCACCAGTAGCCTTCACATGCATGTCAAATAGTCCATGTGAAGCAAGTTGCTGACATAAACATAAAGAGAAAAAAAAATCAGATTCAAAATATACAGCAGTAAATAAAGCGTCAAAAAGGGAAAAAAAGGCAAAGAATACTTCACTCTTCAGCTGTTTTCCATGAAGAAAAGAAAAAGAAAAGTTACATAGAAAGAATATTGGTTTTGGTTCCACAAATCAAAACTTGGGCTTAAACCAAATCTTTGGGTGAGCTCCCTGGATGAAGGTTTTCTTCTTTCTCAGTTCCATAATGAGAAATGCGCAATGTAAGATTTGAAATATTACTGTTTTTATCCACTCACTACACTTTCTCAGCAACCAAACATAGCATAATTTTCCAATTATCCTAATGGATTTTATAGTTTAGTACAATTTAAATTGTTCATTCACTTAAATTGAATCAAAATTACGTCTTTCTGCTGAAAAACATTGAATAGAACTTTTTTATATATTATTATTATTATAAATTAATCATCAAAACAAAAGGAACACTAACATCAAGCATATGATCAAGAAATGGAATCCCAGTACTGCTGTCAGCGACACCCGAACCATCCAAGTTTATTCTCACCGACACGTTGGTCTCTTTCGTAACCCTCTTCACCTCTCCGATTCGAGCACCTACAAAAAGTGGGGAAAAAAAACAAATTGGAATTTTGAAAGCCTTTAAGTTGGGATCGAATTGAAGAGAAATGAATTAGGGATTGTACCGATGTTAATTGGTGAGGACGTTGGCGGAGAGCCATTGTCTTGGACGATAGAGGCGCGAGTGATTGTTCTCCGGTGAGCGTCCATTGGACTGAGGCTGCGGCGGAGATGTGTAGAGGACAGTGGTGGTTGTTGCTGTTGTTGTTGTTGTTGGAAGCCGAATGGGATGAGAGTGTTGTGTGAAACCCTAACCCTAGTTTTCGGTAACTGAGACGAAGAAGAAGAAGAGTTGAGGAGATGAGAAGAGACGGAAAGCTCCATCGGATCGGAGAAAGAGGGAGAGATGCAAAACAATTGACAGTCTATTTTGATCAAATGCAAATTTCCCCCTTAATTATCCATTAAAATTTTTACACAATGTTTGGATGGAGGGATTTGGAAAGAAAAGAAAAGAAAAGAAATGGAAACTGGTGTATTTTTTTTATTTATTTGAATAATTTAAATGGAGAGAAAAGAAAAAAAATAGAGAAAAATGGAGAGAAATCTATTTCTCTTATAATTTTTATTTTCAATCTTCTTAAAAGTGAAGAGATTGAGACAGAAAAGAAACTAACAAACTGTTATATTTTCGTAATACTAATTTTGTCCTTATAAAAATAAAAAAAATAAAATAATTGTCATCCATGTCTTCAAGGGCTTTTCATATCCAACAAAAGGTTGTTTTGGTAATATAATATAAAATGATTTCTTTTCTTTTCTCTTATGAAATCTAATCAAACAAGAAGGAGATAAATCATAATCATTTCTTTTTTTTTTTATTACTTACTTATCCAAATAAGGAGAGAAAGCACAATTGTTTCATTTCATTTCATTATCATTTCTTTTCTTTTTTCTCCAAGTATCTAAACATAGTGTTAGGGGGTATTGAAGGACTTACTGGACAATTGAAGTTTCAAATTTTTTTTTATTTTTTATTTTTTGGGTAGACTTTTTAAAGATTTTTTTTTTAAAATTTACTTTTTAGATTCTTGTAAATTTAATAACCTATAAAAAAATAATACATTGGCAGAATTTTTTTAAAAAATTATTAAAGACTATTTTTCTGTTTTTAATGTGACCTGCTAGTTTTTATAAAACAGAATGGGTCATATTGTCTCAAATCCTTTTTTAGCCTGTGAACCATCTTTTTACCATTCAATAGATTTTTATTGCCCAATGGAGAGAAAATTCAAAACAAAGGAACAAAAATAAACAAATTCAAACAGAAGATCTCTATCTTGGATTTTTTATGTAGAATAGAATTACAATTTAGACAGAAATATGTATCCAATTTAATATAAAAGAGTACAAATTGACTGAGGGGATGAATTATTACATTTTAATTCTTATGCCCTGAAATCTCTTCCTCCACACCCTGGACACCATAATCACAAAACCCACAATCCGAAATCTCCTATTAATTGGAACAAGTGGTTCTTCTTCCACCTTAAGCCTTCGAAAACCCAACCGACGCTTAACCCTACGCAACACGCCACAGAGGTGAGGTACGACGCCAGTGTATGCCTCCATAGCCCCTCCCGGCATCTTCAAAAGTAGCCGAATTACACCAACAAGTTCTCTAGCTTCACCCACGGCAGCCCACTCTGCAAATCATGCTCTTCTGCTCATCTCAAGCATTTGGTGCAATGTGTCCTCAATGAGAGAAGGGAAACAATATATGTCTGCAACTCATAATAGGAACCAAAACAAAATCACTGAATTTGAAGGCAGACATGCCTGCACGTTCCTTGTAAGTGGATCCCACAACAAAGGAAGTTGTATACACCACATAAGTTAACAATTACTTGCCTTTAAGTACACAAAAAAATAATAATTATTCAATAGTCTCGGAATACAATGACATTTATTCAATAATCTTGGAACAATATCATGACATGCACATGTCAGACAAAAAGAGAGAAACAGAATCAACAGTTTTGGAACACCGCAGAATGGACCTGCCTCCTACCCAACCAACAAGAAACCTAAACAAGAGGAGTTTGCAAACCACACGAGCTTGAAGACTAGGGGCTAGTTTGGCATGTACTAAATAAATCAAAAAGTCAAAAATCACTATCTTATTTAAGTCACATCATCTTATTTAAATCACATCACCTCTCTAACACATCACATCAAACCCAACCCAAACCCATCAATAAGTTAAAAAGTACACTTTTTTAGGACATCCCAAACCAACCCTAGAAGTTAATGAAACTGAAAAATACAGATTGCAATGCTCGTATCATCAAAAGAAACGAATCCAGTAACTACATTCAGCCGCATCTACAGATATTGGGTTAAAAAGAGAACAATTTATTTTATACTCGGTTCATAAGATCAGGATCTGCAACTAAAACTGTTGTAAATTACATAACTCATGATGGGAGTTCCACGACCTACGGGGGACTGACCTGTCCAAGAATTGCCTAGCCTCATGTGAGGACCAAATTACCATGTCAAAATGATAAATTACAAGGCCTTGAAACACAGAAAACACAAAAAACAAATCTAAAATGTACACAAGAAAAGCTAAAATTCAGAGTACTTATCTAACAAACTCACCACATCACAAAAGCTGTTGGCCGAATTCCAGGAAAAACATTAACAAGGCAGAGAACTTCACCACTGGGCTTCCCAATATCCAAAGCTATTTTGGTAAATTGCAAATCACAGCAAAGGCACATTTGCTAACCTCTTCAAATCTTCTGGAACCGATAATCATTGTGCACTGTCTTGGACCAGTACCCTAGAATTTGCTGCCTTGACCAGAACCCTGGAATTCATACTTCAAAGCGGTGGAGATCGCATCGGTTGCCCTATGAATTTTGGCTATCATGATTCATGAAACAGTAATTGCAACAGAGCCCTCGAAACCAAGAATATAAGCTGCATTCCAGCATTTGTGATGCATGGCTATCAAGATCATATCAGATACAAGCAGATCAAAATGTCATCAATCCCTCAATTTGCACTAGATAATTAAATATTACTTTCACAAAACATTGCATCAGCTGGGATTTCTGAATCCACATGAATTTCAGTTTCCACCTCAATAGCACCATGATGAATCCAGTCAGATTCAAATTGAACAGTACTGCCAGCAGAGTCATCAGATCCATGGAAAGTTGAAACTGTGACATTTTCCTTGACTACCTTGGTTGCATTCTCCGCAGAAGTTCCATCTGAAGAGTTAACAATAGGTTCAACAGAAACATCAATTACAGTTTCCATCTCAGTAACCCTATGATGAATCCAGTCAGATTCAAATTGAACAGTACTTCCACCAGAGTGGTGGGATCCATGGAAAGTTGAAACTGCGACATTTTCCTTGACTACCTCAGTTGCAATCCCCACAGAAGTTCCATCTGAAGAGTTAACAATAGGTTCAACAGATGCATCAATTACATTTACCTCATGAGCATCTTCACCTGCATCATCGTCTGCATTAGAAGGAATATTACTTCTAACTTTTGCAACTTCTTCTGAAGCTGCATGCAAGTTGCTTTCCACCTTTTTCATATCAGTGTCGAATCGAATGGTACTCTCATCGAAAACCAAAGCAGAAACAGGATTCTGATCTTCATTCACATCTTTATTCTGGGCAGAAATTTCACCAAAACAATCATGATCTGGTTTAACACAAGCAACTTTGTCGTTAAATTCATGAGGCACAAGAAATTCACTTTCCACCTCAAATGTACTCTGATGATTCAAATCAGAGCTGCATCGCATGTTACTCTCATCAGTATCACAAGGAGTAGAAAGAGAAACAGGATTCAGATTATCATTTATTTCCCCAGTAGTATTCTGTCCAGAAATGTCACCAAAAGAACCCAGAACAGGTTTAACATAAGCAACTTCAAAATTAGTTTCACGAGCACCATCACTGTCACTCGCTGTAGAAGACTGGATATTATCATCAACAAGTTCGACTTTGGCTTCAGAAGAAACCTCTGAAGCAACATGCAGCTTGCATTCCATGTCAACTGCACTCGGATTCAAATCAGAGTTTAATTTCTTGGTAGTATCATCTGTTCCATTCAAAGTGGAACCAGAGAGAGAATTCTGATCTCCCTTGATCTCCTCAGCAGTATTCATGGTTGAAGATTCACCTAATAAATCATGAACGGGCTCCATAACAGCAGCTTCAATATTTGCTTCATGAACGTCATTTATAACTTTCTCCATAGAAGACTTACCTTTAACTGAAGGATCTAATACAGGGTTTTCCATCTCAAGGAGGGCATGATTCACGGAAGATTCGGTTAAGTTTTCTACTGACTGAGTTGTCTTCTCCTCACTCAAGACTGGGACTTCAGGTTCAGAAGGAACATCAAAAGAACTATCCAAACATGCCTTATTATTTGAGGGAATGGCTGGAACTTGCAAACTGGAATCTACAGCAGCAGCCTTGTCATTAATCTCATCAGCATTTTGCAAACTAGCATCATCACGGATGTTGAGGTCACACCCAGCCAAGGAATCCGCATCAGATTTTTTTGCTAAATCAGGCATAAGATGATGTTTGACTTTGATCATAACAGACTTTACACCTAAAGCAAAAAATGCAGAAAGTTAACTAAAAAACTAGAAAAATAACTAAAAATGTGTTTCAAGGCAGTGACAAATAATTGCAATCAACAGAAACCTGAGTTAGCAATCATATTTCCATCAGTGGTTTTTTGTTCCACTAGCAGCTTCTGTAACATATCTGTACCAGGAAACACCAACATATTCATGGATCTCATTTCTTGCTTCTGTGACTCCTCAAGTGGATTGAAACCAAACACTCCAGTCCACGTATGCATGTGCTCAGCGGTGGCTGGAATAATCAACTTCTCAACTTTGAGAGAGCAGAGCACCTGAGAATAGGAATATTCAACATAAATCATTGGCATAAAATGATCTAGAGGCAACTAAAAAGATGAACCGAAACACACCAGACCAGCCACTTCCCAATGCCCAACACAGAGAGAGAGTGAAGTTCGCACGATATAATAGAAGAGTAAATAGTTGACATTGGCAAATGGCAATTAAAGATCTAAATACCAACCCACAAAGCATGCACATATATATGAAACTGGAAACATCCACGTGACCAATGAAGACAAAAGAAAGAAAAAGAAAGTTTTAAAAATGAAGACAATGGAGCTTTTAAATATGAAGACAATGGAGCTGAACTTCATTACTCTTCAATGTCCTTGTCGCAAACAAAAGTACTAGATACCACAGGCAATGGTGGTAAGGGAAGTGATAGTTGTTCTGATAATGGCAAAGACCTAATATGCTTTGACAATAAAATATAGAAATATGTGTATAATGTATCACACAAAAATGCAATCATTACCATTTCAATTGCGGAAAAAAGCCGCCGGCACATCCCTTGGCGTCTATATATATGACGTGTCCCAATGAATGGCATCTCTGCTAGTTGGGTCCCGTGGATCCTAATCAGACAATCGACAAATGCAATTATTAAAATATTTGCAATGCCACCCATTTAATTCTTGCTGCCACAGAAAACTGGATGAAACTATTAGCTGCATATGCAACACATCAATGACATAAATCTATGAGCCATTACTATACCTGATGGATGCTGCAGAAATGATTTCATCACCCCTCTCAAAATGGCAGTATAGAAGCCACTATAGTTCAGGCGACTGAAGTTTGATCTACAAAGGAAATAAGCGAATCACAACATGAGCTAAAGGAACACATACACATTGGCATGACAGTTTAAAATGTGAAAAACAAAAGTGACTGCTGTAAGGTGATATAGTTAAATAACACTACGTGGCCTAAAGAAGTTGAATTGGAAGCCAAATAAGCACATTACAAACTGGAAAAACTGGTCATACTAAAGCAAACAAATAACAGACATGGAAAAGCTCCAATAAAGACATAGATAGGCAATCACAATACATCCTCCTAACTTGCATGAATCCTTGTAAGAAGGTGACATGTCTGTTTTGACACCCATTGGACACTCCCGGACACATATTGAAAATGCACCCAAACATAAAAAAAATAATAAAAAAAAATAAAAAAGCCAAGCTTTGGATACTTGGAGAACACACGTGCGCATGGCTTAGAAACATATGAAACCCATTGCAAGTTTGAAGAAAATAACTTGGGAATTAGGATCCAATGATAAAATAAAAACACTGTGGATTTATACCTTATTAAACTCTCCTTTTAGACTTCTTAATTTTAGAAATTCTAAAGCTTAAAACTTCCAATTTATTTAAATAGAGCTTTTTAAAACAGATATTAAGACTTTCTGTTCACACTTTTTTTTCTAATATGTAGAGTGTCAAAAACGATATCTTACTATTTTGATAGAATAAAATATAAATGCATTTGAACTGTACAAAAAAAAAAAGAAAAAGAAATAGTTATTATTTTCATGTATACAAATAAAATAAAAAAATACATATTCTGTGTGGTGTCCTAAACTTTTTGAAGCTATACCCTTTTTCTTTTTTCCTTTTTTGTCCCACATCCGTATCCATGCTTAGAAACATCCTCTGAACTTTTCAATTAACTGAAAACTACTCTACTGGATAATAATCAGTTCTATACATGTGACTGTACAAAAGTAACCAAAAAAATAAAAATGATTTTTTTATTTATTTTATCCTCATGCTCACACACACAAAAGTACATGAATAACTAATGCATGCCTCGGATAACTGCTTCTAGGGAAGCAACTTGTTCAGCGAAGTGCAACACAGAATGCAAAGGCAAGGTTGTGAGAATAAAGATCACAGGGGCAAAACTGAAATGCATGTCTACAAAATCGAAAATTTCCCAAGCAAGTATACTTACCCACAATTATAGAGAACATTATGGATCAAATTGATCCCACTCCTCCTATCAACAATAGGCAAAAAGCACTCATCCATAACAGAGAGTGCAACGGCAAGCTTAGAATTACATTCCACCCTCTGTGGAAACCCATGGTCAGATGCATCTGTGTCCAGATCTGTTCGATGAACGATAGACCATGAGAATCCTGCCTCCAATTCATGTCTGACCCCAAGAAGCTTCTCCAAATGGTCAAAGAGCTGCAGAAGAAGGGTTCAGATTCAACTCAGTTCCATCAACATAAGATGCAACATGGACACCATAGGAGTAGAAAACACCATGCAGAATAACAAACAGTTCAGTTATCAAACAGACTAATGCAACAAATTGAAACTAAATCAATTAGTGAACACCAAAATTCAATTGACTAAAAATATTGTCATGGCAAATTCCTACATTTCACTTCCATAAATCTAAACTAATTCACTTACACTGTTGTTGTAACTCTTAAACAAATTTTAATGCTATTGTTGTGTCAATTTTGAATATTTTCTTTATTTTAATATATAAGTACTAAAATACATGTTCTCCACTCGTTAGGTATTTTCCTAGTTATTAGAATCTTATTAAAGAATTTTCTTAACCAAGGCACCCCCACCTTACTTAAGTATTTCCAAGCCTCAATAGGGATACAATCTTCCTAATGCCTTGATTTTTTATTTTTATTTTTTTGGATAAATAAAACCTATATTATTTAATTCCATCAATGCTATCCTATTCATCTCCTCTATCTTCTTCAGTGCAAACTTCACCTCAAATTCTCTTAGTAGATGATAAAACCTATATTCGCTAATCCCATCAAACCTATACTATTTAATTCCATCAAAGCTATCATATTCATCTCCTCTTAAGTTTTCTAAATGTTTTTCATTTAAAAAAATTTAAAAATAACTTCACATTTCCTTAATATCCTCATCTTCCACTAGCACCCTCAAATCCTCACCTTTTATACACTTACTGATTAAAGTCTCTTGTTTTTCAATCTCAATTTAGAAAGTTCATATATATTCTTTTCTCCATCTTTAGTATTTAATCTAGCATAAAGATCATCGTAGGCCTTTGGTTTAACATCTTTAACTATCCTTTTAACCTCCTTATTAGCCAACTTGTATCTCCTCAAATTTTTCTTATTTTTATCCTCCTTGCCACTTTTGAAAAAAATCATTTTTTATTTTCACTACGACTTATATCTCACTAGTCCACCACCAAGTATCTTTAGATGAACAACCTTTTTCCTTTGATTCTCGGAAGACTTCTTTTGATTTTCTTTTAATGCATTCCGCCATAGTATTCTACATGTTATTAACATCACCTTCCAAACTCAACATTGCTTCTTTAAAAAATTTATCCTTAAAAATTTCTAATCTCTTACCTTTTAGATTTCATCATCTAGTTCATGGGTTTTTTAATAACTTTACTAGTTTGATTTGCTCTTTAATGTATATTTCTATTATTGTTAACCTATGTTGTGAAGATAAACTCTCTCTGAGGTTAACCTTTCAATCCTTACATATTAAGGGATTTGTTTTTCTTACAAGAAAATAATCTATTTTACTCTTATCTGGCCCTCTTTTAAAAGTAATTAAATGCTCTTATCTCTTTTTAGAGAAAGTGGTGGTTACTATAGCACATTTATTCAGTATTGGATATTAAACGTTCAACTTATAGGCCTGAAATAACAATACTAAACTCAATGGTTAACTGTTTACAATTTCTTATTGCCACTGGTCTATGACAGACTTTTCCGCAATTATTACAAAGGGAGAAGGAATGAAGCCAGCTCATTTTTTTTCCCTTTTCTTTTTAAGGTAAACACACCCTGCTGTCAAACACATTCTCTTTCATTATCTAATCTATTTATATGAGTACAGTTTATAATTGTTTTACATTTATTTGAAGTACATTAAATGTGAATTAAACTCTTCCTCTGACACTTCTCTGACCATTCCAATGAACTGAGTGCACCTATATGCTAGTAGACAAAGAACAATTTTCACTTTTATTTTTTGTAATGTTCTAATTGGATGAGTTTTATCACATCCAAGTTGCATATAGGTTATTGAATATTTAACAAATGTATTTTTCAACAGATGGAAACTTAGAGTGGTTAGTAGAAAATAAAACTTTAGGAAAACAAGAGTATTCAATGACATTGTTCATTTTCCTTTTTTTTTTAGGGGGGGATTATAAATGTGACAAGAAAAATGAATTGCAAGAAGGGAAGATCAAAACTATTGTAACTAATTACTCAGCATGTTTGGAAGGAATATAAAAAGAACCTTCCTAGCAAGACTTTGGCATCACCAAATATCTATGAGTCGGGCATTATAGAAGAACATGTAGGGAACATTTATAAAGTAAACATGGTTTCCTTAAAACTAATATTCGATTGAATTCACAATGCTTTATGTAGCCAAAATGAGATTTCATTACTCAATACAACATTGAAAACTTAATAAATTAGACGATCATAATACCTCTCGACATTTCTGCCCACAAAAGGAAGTGGATAAACAATTTGAATCATCAGGTAAAGCATCCTTCTCCTTACTGCAGGATTCATGATCTAAAAAAGGGCAAAGTCCAACCTCAGAAAAATTCCAATATTTGAACAAAAACATGCAAGTGGATAGAGCATTGTAGACAAACATAAACCCTAAAGTAAGGCGAGGGCAGATAAACTACATTTTTTCTCACACAGGCCACAAGTCAGAAGCACACCGACATTTGTACCATTTCTATGAGCATTAATCAAACCAGCAATGCCACAAAATTTGCACGTACAGTTCGGGCAGTGCCAATCACCCGCAGGAAGCATCTGAAATGAGGAAAAAGATGAAAATTCAATCCAATTCTACAAGCAGACTAAGAAATAAAGCACAGTAGTTCAACAAGTGGTGAATGTCTATAAGTGTGTAATTATTTGATCAATTTTATAGGTATTAATGCACTTTTTTTAAAGAATAAAGCTTGGTAGCTCGAAATTTTCGAGGCTCAACTAGCCCGAATTTCAAAACGACGTCGTTTTTTTTTTTTTTTTTATCCCTCTCTCTTTTCTCTTTGAAATAGGGAGAAGAGGGAACAGAGGAGAGAAACAAGGAGAAGAGGAAAGAGAGAAAAAAGAGAGAAGAGGGAGGAAGAGAGAAGAAAGATCCATCCACCGGTGCTGTCTCCATCACCGTCACGATGGTCCTCTGTGTGTATACACACATAGATCTGTCTCTGTTTTTTTTTTATCCCCCTCTCTTTTCTCTCTGAAACAAGGAGAAGAGGGAAGAGAGGGAAGAGAGAAGAGGGAGAAGAGGGAAGAGGGAAGAGAGAAGAAAGAGAGAAAAGGGAGGAAGAGAAAAGAAAGATCCATCCACTGGCGTCGTTGCCATCACCGTCACGATGGTCCTCTGTGTGTATACACACATAGATCTGTCTCTGCTCTATCTCTTTCCTCTCCTCTCCTCTGGATTTGGTTTTGATTTTGATTTTGATTTTAGATTTGGATTTGGGTTTGGATTTTTTTTATTTGTGTAGATTTGGTTGATTTGTGTAGATCTGTGTAAATTTGGTTTTTTTTTTGATTTTGATTTTGATTTTGATTTTTTCGAAGAGCAGAACAGAGGGAGAAGGAAGAAGAGAGGGGGAGGAAGAAGAAAAGAAAAAAAAAAGTGCCAAAACAACGTCCTTTTGGCACCTCGAGCCATTCGAGCCACAATGAATTCGAGCTACCTAGTGGGACTGTTTTTTAAATTAATTCCCTTAGTTTATATTTATTTTGAGTATAATGAATTAATTTACTCTATTTAGGAAAACCTAATTAACTAAGAAGCACCAACACTTCAAGCTCAATGCCATGTCCAACGCAGTGGGGACATGGACATACCTATCCACGTGCACGACATGTCAATTTTTCTAATTATTATTTTTTTGGTAGGACACGTTGGGGACACTTCATGGTTTTAAATAACAATATCAAGTTATGTACTGGTATTGGTATTGGTGATATGGTTATATATCGGCCAATATCTGAGAGTATTTGCCGATATATGGATGAATAACTATATCAAAAGTTCAAAATCCCAATACATAATGGCCAATACGATACATAATTGCCAATATTTAAACCCTACTTCATGGACGCGCATCTCATGTGTCTGGACATGCCTTAGGACACCTTTGTAGGTTTTTCTATTTATAATTTTAAAAAGATAAGGAATAAAGAAAAATAAAAGTAAAAAGTATAAATACACTCACATATACATCGATGCCTCTCATATCTATGTAATCTAAATTTATATTCATATGCATAATTAATAATAAATAAATAATTGTTGTGTCCCCCAAAGTGCTCATGTCTAGTTTTTTGAAAATCATTGTGTCCTGAATCCATACTGTTGTTTGTGTCCGTGCTACTTAGCTAATTAACCTACGGTCCATAGTGCACATGTGGAGATTGAGTGGAAAAGCCCAAGGTCCTAGCATTCTTTGTTGATGCATTAAATAAATGGATTTCAGCACATTAAGGCCTTGTTTGGCAACAGGCCAGTTTAGTCAAAAAACCAAAAAGTTACTAAAAAAGCCAAAAAGCCAACAACTCATACCAAAAAGTCAATGATTCTTTTTCTCTCTACTTTTTGCACATCTTTTCGTAAAAAGCCAAAAAGTTATCCCAAAGATACTAGTTTTTTTTAGCTCATTTTTAGCCAAATAGCCAAAAAGTTACTAAATTAACATGTTTCCAAACAAGACCTAAATATGCCATCCACGTGTTGATTTAACAAGAAAATAATGATGTATTAAATGGTTGGATTTCTTTTGGGTGCAAGGCACATGGATTGATGCACGGAAGCGGTGCGTGTGCGGCGTTCTAGCACTCACGAGACAGGCCCAATTGCATTGAGCAATTGAATTATATTTCATGGGCATT
Organism: Camellia lanceoleosa; assembly: GCA_025200525.1. Taxonomy (NCBI): domain Eukaryota; kingdom Viridiplantae; phylum Streptophyta; class Magnoliopsida; order Ericales; family Theaceae; genus Camellia; species Camellia lanceoleosa. The sequence goes on from CM045766.1 coordinate 172,892,827, forward strand.
AAGCTAATAAGTTTTCCTTTTCTTATTAGTTAGGTTTACATTTTACCTTCCGTTATAAATGCATGAAAAAACTCTTCTTTTTTTTTTGGTTTTTTTTTTTTTTTTTGGGGGGGGGGGGGATTCATTCATTCATACATTATTTTTAATAAATACTGCATTTTTCTTCTTTTCCATGGAGTTCTAATCTTATTCGCTAAGCCTAGGGATGAAACCCCAATAGTTTCTATGTGACTATTTTATGTTTCAATAATGATTTTTAATGTTAGATAATTTTGATTGATTAGTTTAAATATTTTTGGAAAAAGTTTCTGTTTTGTATAATTGTTTGTTTTATCAGACTCTAGGCATGATAGAAGCTTAGAATTAACTACTTTATTTCCTAGAATTAACTCTAGGCATGTCAGCTAGATGGATCCATTTCTTCCAATTGGTTCTATGGAGCCACAAGACTATAAAGATGGAAAATCACAATCTATTAATTCAGCATTTATGCACACATGATGAAGATGGCCTAAAGGGCATGCAATATTTTCAGCGTGATCATGTTACATATATACCTGTATATCTAAGCAGCTCTGATGAAATGTTGATGGACAACCATCACAACATATCAAATCCCCACCATCGCCGCAGAGGCCACAAGTATCATCATTTGGATCACCATCAACATCCACAGGGTGAAAACCACAGCGTTCAGACTCCTCTTGTTTATTCCAAGCATCAATCTGACGTTGCAAAAGGGAAACCCCAGACTCCACGTATATGTTTTGGAATGGCTGTCGCAGTTTGCTTCCAGCATGAATCTCAAACTTCGAAACTGTAAGGATTTTGCTACAGCAACCACAATGTATGCCATCTCTACTAATCCAACCCTTCAGCTTTACCCGTGTCCGCTCACGGTTCATGTACTGCACCTTTTCACTTAAATGCACCATTCCAGAATCAATCAGCCATGAAAGCAGGGTTCTTTTCCCCGTATATGGAACATAGCTGTCGCTTTCTGAATTTAACTTCTTATCAGAACTGCGAACCAATAAGGTACATCTGCCAATTTTTCGACTTTTTCTTGCTTGTATCATATGAGAATTGGTTGCGGTGGATGGTTTTTCAGCCCTCACTTGCTTGGATGATCCCTTGTATAAAGCACCACTTGAATTATCTCCACTCACACAAGTTGTTTCATGTGATCTCCCTTTTGGTGACTTACCATTCTGCTTCATGACAAAATTTAGTTTCTTGTCATCCTTATCACCAACCGTGCCCTCTGCAAACTCTTCCATGGAAACTCCTTTAACAGTCTTACTCCTACCATGATCTTTTCGCTTCCTCTTCATTTCCTTCTCAACCTTCTTCCGGGTTTGCCTAGTTAATTTACTAACTACCTCCTCTGGTAATGCAGTAAATTGCAAGGAGTGCCCAGTAGGTTTTATTTCAGCATTTTCTTCCTCCAATTGCTTTTGAAGCGCCTCATAAGCTTTAATAATGGACCAGTATGCTGTTCCTGTGGGATTAATGTAAACTGCATCTAAGTAGTCTCTGTTCCTTCTAGGTCTATAATCAATTGTCCAACCAGCACTCACAAGCATAGCCCTTATCTTTTCACGCAATAATTGCTTTTCTGTGCCATAACCACGCTTTACTTTTCCTTCCTTCCCTGTATCTGGCATTATCTTTTCAGCTGATGGAGCTTTCCCTTCACTCTTCTTTACCCTTTTTAACGAGCCACAACCTTGCACGCTTGGTCCCAGACTCAATGATGTGTCACGCAATAATTGCTTTTCTTTGCCATAACCACGCTTTACTTTTCCTTCCTCCCCTCTATCTGGCGTGATCTTTTCAGCTGATGGAGCTTTCCCTTCGCTTTTTACCCCTTTTGATGAGCTACGAGCTTGTACACTTGGTCCCAACCTCAACAACGTATCACTGTCCTCTGTTTCTGAATTGCCAGCCTTAGAAATCACAGACAATGGCTTTCGCAGTTTTAGCTCACTCTTCTCCGTTTTAACAAATGAAATTGCTTTTTCAGGACATTTTGAATCTGAGTAAAATGAAGGTTTGACAGAAGTGTTTTTTTCAGGATGTTTTGAATCCAAGGAAAATGAAGGTCCGACAGATGAGTTTTTTTCATGACATTTTGAACCCAAGTAAAATGAAGGCCCGACGGATGTCTCTTTTTCATGCCGTTTTGAACACGAGTACAGTGAAGGTCCAACAAATGTGTTCTTCTTGATAGCATTTTCAGAAATAGAACCCTTTCTACTCTCAACCTCCAACCGACGATCACAGAATTTGTGAGGTAGTTCTTCCATCTTCTTCTTTTTGTTTACCATCACCTTCAAAACACCATTTTTACCCTGCAACCTGATAGTCTCATCAGACGAAACATGAAACTCCCGTCTCAAAGACGACACGGGTAAATGAGCTTCACCGTCCTCTATCCCAAACCTACTCTTTACAGTATAATCAGGAACATCTTTCCTCCCAGCTGATGAGTTACTTGCACTGTCAAAATAAGAATGCTTTCTCTTGTCAATCATGACATGTTTACTAGACCCAGTTTCAAATTCCCTCTCACTTCTCTTGTCCATCATGACATGTCTAATAGACCCAGTTTCAAATTCCCGCTCACTCCCACTCCGTCCAGCAATCGTAAACCTACTTTGTAAATAATCCTTCCTCATTCTCTTTCCATCAATACCATCATAATCATAGAACTCACGCGCATCTAGCCTTCTCTTCCTTTCACTCCCAATTTCCCCATTCTGACCAAATTTGCTATCTTCCACAAGGTTTTCACTATTCACAGCCGAACCATTACGAAATCTATCAGTTCCGTAAACAACTTTCCTTCGAACTGGCTCTAGCAACTCATCAATCGACTCCGAATCACTGAAATCGAACCGCGACCTTTTTATCTCCTTATTTAACTGGAAATCCTTTCTTGACCCAGAAACCCCAACCCCACTCGTCCCATCCGCTTTCTTCTTTATGATCAAACAACCAGAAGAACTCTTCTTCTTCACCAAACCCCCACTAGATCTCACTCCATCTTCCATCTCATGCAATAACCCTAATAAAGCCCTCAAATTTTCAACCAATTAACACGAAATTCACATCAAATTGACCATCAAAAACCAATAAACCCCTCCCAAATCAAGCATTAACAGATCTGAACTAAAACAAAGAAAAATCATACAAATTTTCACACTCTGTGAATGCAGAGGCAGAATGTAGAATTCTTACCTCGCTGGAGAGAGATTTTGATCCGTACGCCGATATGCACCGGTGGGACTGTCTCAATCGGACATGCAACTTCGCGGTGAACAAATCCTATCACGTATTCGAGAGAGCGAGAGAGAAATTTGTGGGTTTTTCGGAGAGAGAGAGAGAGAGGAGGAGGAGGCTTGGATTGCAATAGTCCAGTGTGAAAATATATATCTATATATATACATATATATCTCAGACTGTGTATGTATGCATGTATCAGGGCTGCGTTGTCTCTTGCGTCCTTTACTACAACAAATTACAAATCGCAGTATCAGTTTTCTGATTCTTTTTGTTTTAATACTAAATACTAAAAATTAGTTTGATAAATTAAATATTAAAAAAAACTATTACTTTTTAAAGTTGTTTTGACTCTGAAATAATAAAATTATGTGAAAATAATTTTTTTTATTTTTTCACTAAATTAATCTTGAAATTTTTTTAAATATATTCTTAAAACCAAAACAAATATAGCCATTTTTTTTATATTTTTCGTTTTTGAATTATCTTAATTTTCTGACATTTTGAGAAGGCAGTAAAAAGCAAATTTTTTGACTTTTTTTGGTCACATCAACTTTCTATTTTTTTTATAAAAAAATTCAAAAGTTATAAAAAAAAATTAAAAAGTCAACATTTTACCAATTTTTCAAAACATCACTTTATAGTTGAGTTTCTTTCCAATTGGATTATCTCATATTCTTTAATAATAGAGTAAGAGAAAGTTGAAGTGCATACATGACTAAACTCATAATAGACACAATTATCTCATAAAAAATGGGCCTCACACTATCCTTTTTGTGACATTCCTTCTATAGAGCAATACTTGGCAGTCCAAAAAGAAGATTGGTTCGAAGGGCTCAAAATTCATTTTGCTGGTAGTCCAGGTGGACATCCGACGAGAATGCTAACAGCCGTGGTCGACAAAAGTGACAACCGCAGTAGACAAGTCTTTACCCGGTCATCCGGGCGGACATCCGACCGGTCGATCAGGCGAACGTCTAGTAAACAACTATTCGGACCATTCGAACTCATCCTTTTCGAGCTACCAAGTATTTTTGCCTTCTATATTTGATCATCTACATTAATAATATTGGTGGTGGAGTAATTATATTATGATTTCCACATTATATTGAATTATCTTAAATAAATAAACTGGACTAAGGCTTTAATTTTCCGTCTTCCTAAAATGATTTGTCTCGATTCTTGAACAAGTAAAATCTTGAGTTAGAAAATAAATTAGATTAAGTTTTATTTTAAATTTTGATCAACTTTAAAGATGTGTTCAAATTTAATTTATTTATTTTTTAAGTTGAGTCTAACAAATTTCAATTGAATTGAACTATATAAGTTTAGTGTGAGTACATATTTATCAAAAAAATAATTATTTTTAAGAGATGTTTAAACTTAATTTATTAACCTAATAAATTGATTTCAAACTTAGCTTCTATGATTCTAATTTTGAATCCCACTCTATTTAAAATGATGGAAACAAAAGATATTCCTAAATCAATAAATAATTGTAATAACAATGTTGGTTGGGACTTGGGAGGAGTGGGGAAGGGTGTATGAAAAAAAGGAAATGGAATCCAAGGTAAGATTTTGGTGATGAGCAAATTGTAATAGTGATCTCACCTGACCACGTTTTTTGTGTGAAAACAATTTTGGGAAAATTGCATTTATGTTGGATAATGTAGAGATAGTATTATTTTTATGATGGTATAAGTTTTTTCTGTATTTGGCATAAGTCTTTTTTGTGTATCATATTTGTACTTAACAAAATTTCACTCACGGTATAAATATTTTAAAATTGTCCTACTTTTTTGTAATTTTCCCAACAATTTTAATCATATTTTTTGATGGGTTTTGTTAGGAAAATTTCTTTGTTCAATGTTTGGCTATTATTATTATAAGGATCATATTTTTTTCTTCTTCTTAATTAAGGGTATCTTCTGCCAAGTTCGGTGTAATTGGAGTTAAATTACTTCGTGCCTGAATAGTTAAGGATTAATCGTTGAAGGCCTTAAAATAAACCACTGAAAATATTTTAGTGACCCATTGAAAGACTCAAACTTAAGAGCTTAGATTTTATTTTTATGTTTTACTGCTCGACCAACTCATTGAAGTTATAGGGATCATGTTTATTTGGTGGTTGATTAATTAAAATGCCTTTCACATATAAAATACCAGTGAGTTTGAATTGCAATGTTGGAATGGAGTGACAAAGGATGGCAGCGGGCGGGGTAGATCGAGGGTGATTGGGGTTGTATGGGTCAATTTTGTAACTTTTTAAAAGAGATATATTATATATTATGAATAATAATTTATGGTTTATAATTTGTGAGTGTTAAAAGGTGAAAGATGATAAATAAATTAGTGAAAATAAATGTTAAGTATAATATTCTAATGTTTCAATCTTATTATAATGAAAAAATAAATTATATTGTAATAATATAAGTGTGATATGTGAATATCAAGTGTAATATTTTACTTCTCTCACTTTGAAATAAAATAATTTTGCACACAAGGAATAGAAAAGATTCCGCGATAAGCTGTCGTGAATAACAAAATGTAAGCTAAACACGAAATAATTTTATCTTAAATAAAAATAATCTCGATCTCTCCACCTTCATGAATTAAATGTGACTTTAATTGGATGCTTTAAGAATCTCCAGGCCATCTTATTTTAATGACATCAATATCAATTTTATTTTCCTTGAGAGTAAAGCGAAGAACACTTGTGTCTGATTGTGGTTTGGTTTTAGACGGTTTACAGATTGATTTGAATTCATTCGCATATATGTGATTTTGAAAAAATTCAACCCGCAACCGCTTGTAATGCGGGTTGCGGTTTGTGCGGATAGGGTTCGCGGACGATTTGCGGATTGGATTTTTTTTAAAAAAAATTATTTTGGAGTCTTTTTTTTTCCCCCCATTTTGTAAATATTTATTTTGAGTCTTTTTCTCCCCATTTTCTAAAATGTTTTAATATTAATAATTAATGAATTAAAACTTATAAAATTAAAAACACAATAAAATCAATTCATATCATAAACAAATCATTCAAAATCCTAAATTTTAAAATCAAATCATAAACTAACAAAAATATATCTTTCAAAATCCTAAACTAGACCATCAATCTCATTCACTATCTACTACTTAACAATACAATTAAAGTAAAATAATTCAAAATCCTAAACTTACGTAAAAGTAATTCTTCATTAACTTTAATATTTTTTCAAAATGTAATAATAAAATAACAACATTCCAAGTTTAAAATAAAATAAAATAAAAGTCTAAGTGCTGACGGGTCTTGTGGGTGCGGGTTAAACTCGCAGCCCGTTTGCAATTCGTAATTATGTCATATTCCAAACTGCATATGCCCACATTGTGTCGGCAAAACCACTCTCATTGTGCCTGCAAAACCGCTCATTTGTATGCTTATCGGTTCGGGTTGTACAATCCAAATAACCCTATGCCCAGCCCTAACTTATGTAGTAGTACATGTAAATTCAAATGTTGATCCAAATCCAAGGCAAATTAACAATCATAAAGAAAAAAGTGAGTTATCAAATTTTTATTTTTATTTTTGTAGTAAGAAAAAAAATTTAAAGACACTCATCATTTTCATATAATTTTCTATTTTTTGGGGCAAAAATTATTTTGAAAATATTGTTTGATGTTTATTTTTGTCATACTTGTTTCTAATAGATTTTGAAGAGTTAACCAAACAAGATTAAAGTGCCTTCATGAACTAGTTCATCATGGACAATGGTTATGAAACACCAATTCAATAATACGCTCGATTGGGTGAAAGATAAAATCGATCTCATTCATTATTTTTTAGTGATCTTATTGATTAAGAGTACCACATACGCATATTATATTATACGTTGAAAATATTAAATAATTTTTCAAAAAAATAAAGTCCTTGTTTGGTTTCATTTTCATAATTTAAAAAAAAAAAAACTAATTTGATAAAAATAAATATCAAAAAGATATTTTTTTAATTTTTTGAAAATTATTTATGGCTTTCAAAAAGATAAAATAATATAAAATGCATAAGTGTTTTTGAATTTTTTTATTTCTTTCACTAAATTAATTTTTAAAATAAAAAATTTTCTGAAAATCAAACCAAATATGGCCAAAGCTTCTCATTTGAATGTTATATATTTATCTTTCTCTTCAAGTATTTTTAGCAAGGGAATATAAAAGGTGGATGAGTATTTTAAGATCAAACAAGCAAGAAAAACTAACACACAAACAAGTGAAAAAACAAAAAAGGGAAGATTTGTCCCAATCTCATATTTGGTATCTTCTTGAATATGATTCCATAACCTCTCTTACCAATCAAACTTATAAAAAAATTCTTCCCAAATACATGAAGAATATGTTGTCAACTAGGAGAATTTTTAAACATAATTTCTCAATCTTAAATAATAAAAAAATGAATAGTTTGTTGGAGGGAGAATCATTACACATCATACGAGGTTAAGGATTCAAAATTTTCTACTTACATGTTGAGTCGTATTCTTCTTATATTTGTTTAAATTTTCTCTTATACATTTGATTTATTGAACTATTGTTATTGGACACTAGTAGGTATCATATTCCAAAACTATTCAATCAATAAACAAATAACCAACTATGCATAGCCAAAACCTCATGGTATGGGAAACAGTTGACGGAAAATGTGTAGAAGCCTCGAACGATATTATGACTACAAACATAAAAGGTCCAGAAATCAAGTTTGCTCTCGAGCAAAGCTTTACAGTATCAGAGAATGATAGACGAGCAGGTAGAGTATGACCAGGAAGCTCTACAAGTGATGAAGGATTTACTTATGAAGAGAGAGGAAGAGATTAAGGTTTTAGAGGCTGAACTCAAGACATATAGAGAAAGATATGGACAGATAACTAGATTAGGCAGTGATGAATGTGAAGTTGATGCTGATGACGATTACCAAGAGCTGAAATCGCAGTCTTGCTCATCCGTGAGTGAAAAATCTGATTATGGAAGCACCAGTGGAGGTGATCATAATGGTGAGAATGAAAATAAGGAAAGGGGAAAGAGGAATCTTGATGAATCATCGTTAGATTTTGAAGGTGAGAGATCTTTGCTTTTTGGTCTGTTGGCAAATTTGGAGAAAAAATTCAATGAATCTTCAGATGATGGGATTATTCCTACCAAGTCTAACTCTGATATGATAAAGTGTGAAGCTGAAGATATAGGTAACTTTTCTTTTTAGATTTTCTTTAATTTTGTTTGCTTGAATTATTTCCATCGAATTGTATAGTCTAGACGATTAAATGAATTTTGTAGGCTGGTAGGACTTGAAAATAAGGCCGTCCTGACAAGAGAAATGTCTCTTCTAAGGGAGAGATTGAGAGCAATTGAAGCAGATAGTGGATTCTTAAAGCATGCTGCTATGAAACTCCACAGAGGTAGCAAAGGAGAAGGAACAAAACTTTTGACAGATATAGCTCTTCATCTGCGAAAGCTTAGGCAGTAGTTAAAAAATCCCTCAGAGGATATGGATGCATGACTTCTTTCATGTACTTTTAAGGTTCTTGCCCTACGATGTGTTTCTCTCTATCTCTCTCTCTGTGGGTTGACATGCTCTTGCTCTCTGACTCTAACAATTCTTAAAAGTTTTTCTAGGAAGAAGATAACAGATGCTATAGTTGGGTATTGTATGAATATGTTTACATAACATACAGAAAAGTGCATATATATACATATATATATATTGGATGCAAAAACAAGATGTCCTAGTATCATATGAGACATCAAAACCTCTTGGGTATGTTTGGTTTGTGTTTGAGAGATGTGTTTTAGAGATAAAAAGTATGAAAACATGTTTGGTTTGGTTTTTTTCAAAAGATGTTTTGGAAAATGATTTTAAGAGAGAATTTTGAAAAAAGTGATTGATTTGATATGTGTGAGAGAGAGATTTGTTTGGAAAACTTGTTTGGTTTACAAGTTTTGGGAAATTTTTTTGGGAAAATTTGTTTGGTTTGATTACTTTTGAAAACTTATTTGTAAAGAAAATTTCCCAAAATTTTTTCAGAAAATCAAACCAAACGAACCCCTTATGTCCAGCATTGGCCTTGACATTAAGGGCTCAAATATTGAACCCTATATTCTATGTTAACATACTGTCAGACAGTAACTAGAGATATATGCTGGAGATTATGGGTTTTGAAGTATTACGTACGAATCATGAAAATGCATGTAACACAATTCAGATGCAGCGACTAAATCCAATATTACAAGTTTGCACCTAAATCATGGTTGATTTATTGATGACACCTACAACATGACTACTTTAGGTGATAATCCCCAACAATTTGAAGGACACAAGATATGGTGATCACAATTTTAGGCATTAGAATTGCTTTGCACCACAATGCGGTAACAGTTCAGATCCCGTTGTCACCAAAAAGTTAACAAGGAAAAAACATCGAATAGCTGAAAAGAACTAGTTTTTAACCTACACAAATCCCAACAATGAACATCTAATAAACTTGCAAAGCTAATTTCATGACCATAAGTAGTATCTACTCTTTTGAATTGTTACGTGATCAAAATTCTAATTGCATCACCTCATTTTGTGAAAAAATACGATAAGATAATATACAATAACAAAAAATCAACAATCCAGCAAATTTTTTTAATTTGGACATCAAAGATTTGTTCATATAAAAGGTCGTGACCTGGTATGCTTACATGTGTTATTCGGCCCAAGTATTATTATTATGGTGTGGGTTCAAGTGACCTACATGCCCTATCCACATACCGTCTGTCCCTACAGGTCAATTGACTAGTTCATTGTTAAATCTAACAAATTTTAACAAACTATTTTAAACATTAATAAAATTGTACTTACCAAATAGTAAACGTCATTTGACCACCTTAGATCCCCAAGCGTTGTGTGAGTTTGGCGACTACATTATTCAGATGATCAACCTTTTTATCTGTCTCCCGATCTTTCTGTCATTGTGCCCACTGTTGCAACATCTCATTGTAACATCTCTTGCGCTCCTCTCGTTCTTTCAACATATCATTGTAATATTTCTAGCGCTCCTCTCGCTTTCTTATCAACTCTTCACGATCTTTTTGTTGCTCCACGTGAAGTGCCTCCATCTCAGCTCTCATTGTCTCCATATCCTTATCACGTGCTCGTGATGTAGCTATGGTGGACAATTGTGGACCGATCCCAAATCCAAGCAAGTACTTTTTCTTCTCGCCAAACACTTGCCTTGAAAGCTCCTCCTGCGTCAATGGCATCCCTGACTCAGTGGCAGCCGCTTGTAGATTGACCATCTTTTGTTGTCATTGCAATAAAGAAAACAAAAAGGCATATGAGATATATATTTTTGGGTACTAAGTCATATTAAATACAATTAATTCATTGTTTCATACTTACATGCAGCTCACCGCATTTGGAATGGATCCAGTCATTCGTCTTCTTGGATGTGTGGCTGTCCTCATAAAACTTAGGAAAATCCAAGTCCACATTTTTCGCTACCTGTTAATTTCAAATAACAACAAATAAAAAAATCACAACATATTATTCATAACAAAACAAAAATAATGAAGTTAATTTCAAATAAAATCAGTCTCACGATAGCAGCCATCATGATAGGAAATGAGCGAGATCCACTAGTATGGTTGTATAAGCTAGCAAGTATTAACTTCTCTGTCTAAAGAATAAAGCACCCTGCAAAAGTAACCAATAAGCTCTGTTTGTTTGTGGCTTAAATGTTGTCATTTGCTTTTATGAGGTTGTGTCATTATTTTTATGTTTCATAATGTTTTGAAACTATTTTAATGTTGAAGTCTCTTTATGCAATTGTCTATCAAATTTGACTATTATGATTTGTAGTGTTTCTTAATAGATGCTTTTTGGTGTTAAACCGAAGACGTGTATTGAACCTTACTGGGTGTTGTTGTTCACCTTTGTGGAATATGTAGCATTTTCAAAAGGTTCAGGACTTCAGTGGTCATTTTCAAACAAGCTTTCTGCCCTTCCTCATTTCTTGTCCTTTAATGTTGGTCAAGAGGAAAAGACCACAAAGCCCGTGTCTGATCCCTTTGCTTCTTCTGGATTCAAGGCTATATCAACTGCAAATGCATTTGACACCACTCATAAATGCCCCTCCGGAGAAATGCAGGTTTGGTTTTATTCCTTTTGTTTGAATAAACGATTTGAATAAATAACAAGATGCATAGAAACAAATATATGAACATTAAACTGTTGTAATCAAAATATACAACGTAATAACAAAAGCACTTAAATGAGCAGCCATTATTACGTTCAAAAGCAAAAATTGGAAACATTTTGTATATTAACAAAAAATCCAGAGAAATAAGCATATAACAGTATCAAAATCAAAATCACAGCCCAAACAAAATTAGATGAGTTTGATGACAATCTAAATACATGTCATTGAACTGGACGTAAACTACAATTCCCCCAAGAAAACCAGTACAACAGATTAACATTCAAACCAAATTTGATATTTTTAGTCCCATCAGTGTGTTTGAGGGATTAAACAAAGCAAAATAGATGTAGAACTTGGACTATTGTAATGGTGTTCAAGTGGTGAAAGTCCAGACAGCAGGAAAATGACAGATAAAAGCATCGTTCCAACTGTTTCAGGGTATACAAGCAGTAAAATCCAAAGAGTAGTCCAAGCACCACTCGATTTGGGATTGGGTCAATTTGGGGTTGGGTGTGAAGGTATATGCGAATAGAAGAAGACGTAAACAGGGAGACAGACAGACACACACACATACACACACACAGAAGGAGAAAGACATACCTACCCGAGACAAATCAACGGTGGTGCTCGAGTAAACCTTGTGGTGTGCTCGTCTAACCCTTGCGGTGGTGCTCTAGTAACAGAGAGAAGGGCAAAGGAGTGAGGCGTGAGAGACACAGAAGAGTGAGGCGTGAGAGAGAAGAGACGCAGAATCGTGGGTTTGTTTAGTCAATGGATTATACTTCCATTCCTGACCAACTCAAAATTTACTCATTAATTCATTTAGGAATCCCTCCAATTTTTGAAATCGTACATCCAAAAATTAAATTACAATTGTCCTCTAAATTTTAGTCACTAAAAGTAAGAGAAATGCCGACTAAATTACTTTTAGTAGCCACAGATTAATAATTTTAGGGACTAAATTTAATTTTAGTCACCCAAAATCCTAGTTTAAACGTGTCACGACCCAAACCCGGCCCTATGAGTTTAGCATCAGAATCGCCAAGAATCCGAGATTACCAAGGCCTCTGAGCGATATCAGAGAAACGAGTTCGGGGCAAGGCGGAAGCCAATACAGTAAATAACTAGTGTCCATTGAGCTGTGAAAATCTGTATGCCAAAAACATTTTTCATACATATATGCATTCAAACCAGTACAGTATATACGAGCATTACAGATATTGAGACGGAACTCAATCCTCAATAACTTGACAAGAAAAGCAGTCTATACAAAAAGTACAACAAAGACAAAACAAGAGGAGACTAGTGGGGACACAAAAACACCCCAAGCGATGGCATGGCGTCTGGGAACCTCACAGTGAGGCACATAAGGCAGGCCGACAAAACTGGGGACCAATCGCACGCCTCCTAATCGTTCTATGAGAACCTACATATATATATATAATGATGAGCTAAAGCCCAAAGTGAATAACAATAAGCGTAAAGAGGTTATGAATGAATGTCCTACAGAAATGAAATCAATTCATTAAACGAGTTTCATTTTTCAAGATTTCAATCAATCACCATATGTGGTACATCCAATAGCCTATAACAAGAGGGTCCAAAAGGACCGCCTTAATAGACCCAACGAATGATGGCCAATCATTCGTAAACGGTATGGTTCCACAAGACCGACAGAGCTCAGAGAATACCAATAACAAGAGGTGCTAAGGATGCCACAATACATTCAGAAATAGGACATACATTCATTCAAGAATAATATCGATTCAAAGAAATTGCAAATGATTTAAAAGATAACCATTTTGAACATATCTTTACACATCATACTCACAAAGTGATTGGGCTATCAATAGCTAGATGGCGTCCGTGAGTCAACCCTGAACAGTCAATCAATAGAACACACACTAAGTTTACAGTCGGAAAGGATGATAATTAAATCCCTAAATTTCCTCGGTGTGGTTCTATGCTTAAATCCTCAATAAGATGTCTTAAACTAGGCCTAAGAATGCCTAGGATGCGATGAGGATGCAAAAATACAGTTGGAAGGCACTTTCAAAAGTTTGCTGAAAACAGGGGTCCCGCCCGAGCGAGCCTTCCTTCGCTCGAGCGAGCTTCCAAAATCAAAGGCTTCGCTCGAGCGAACAACCCTTCGCTCGAGCGGAAAACTTCTGGTTGCTCGATTTTTACGCGATACACGCTCGATGCCTTCGCCGAGCGAGCTTAAAATCGCAGGTTTCGCTGAGCGAGAATCCTTTCGGCGAGGAAGCAAAATCTGGGATTTTCAGATTTGTCTCCCCAGGTCGGACCCAGCATTCAAACACTCAAAACTCATCCTCTTGGCCCCAAATTCTGGAAAAACACTTTAAACTCAAAGTATTACAAGTTTCAAAAGCTATTTTGTACATACAAGGGCCAAGGGTTGATCAATCGAAGCCAAATTCAAACCATTTTCAAGAACAAGTTTAAAAACATGCAATGCATGAGCTTCAAACCCAATTTTAGCTTCAATTCTTGTTCAAATGGACTCATTGGCTGGAAAACAAAGTGAAAACATGGATTTAAACATGATTATGAACATGCATGCAACATTTGAGCTTCAATTCAACATGTATGAGCTAGAACATGGCCTAACTCTACAATGGAACATGAGTCATGCAAGAATGATGCAAGGGACAACATAAACTCAACATTTGAGAGGTTATAATCCTTACCTAGGTCTCAATTCAAGATGAACAAGCTCAAATATGCCCTACACACATCAACCTTCGAATAACCAAGTAATTCTAGCCAATTCAACTAAGTGAGCTCAAATCTCTCTCACTCTCTATTCCTCTTGTTTGGTCGGCAAAGGCAAGGAGAAATGGCGATCAATTGTCTAACTTAAGTGTATAGGCTCAAGTATAAGTGATTAAACAAAGACCCACTCAAGTGGCAAACATGTAATTAAATCAAACTCTTTAATTGACTTAATTTAATCTAATTTAATCATTCCTAATAAATTTTCAGATAAATATACCATAAAATCAAATATTCTCCTGAGTCTAAAACTTCAAACGGTTTCTAAATCGGCCGCCGATAAGGCCTTCAATTAACAGTTTAAACACATACATTTAAACAGGTAGTCAAACAATCAACAGATAAAACATGCAATTCAGTATGTAAACTTATTCGATTCGCTGATTTCAATCAATCAAAGATACTTTTTAATCTCAATTATCAGTCATTAATGATCCGGTTTATCGAATGTCGATATATATTTGATGGTTTACGATAATCGACGAGGGTTATTCTGATCTCCTCCTTATAAAGAGTTTAGTCCTCTAAACTCGAGTTACCTTCAGTTTGGAAGAAAACAGGATTCAGCGGGAACAAATCCGGATATCGCCTAGCCATGTCATCTTCCCTCTCCCAAGTGGCATACACACCACCATGGTTTTGCATACCACTTTCACTAGCGGAATCTCTTTGTTTCTCGGTTTCTTGATCATCGGTTTACAATCAGATAGGCCGTTCCTCGTAAGTGTAGTCATCACTCAACACGATACGGGTAGGCTCAATCACATGAAACGGATCTCAAGATAGTCTCTCAACATCGAAATGTGGAAGACGTTGTGCATATGCTCCATTTCGAGGAAGTGCAACTTGATACGCCACCGGATTGATTTTCTCAATAATCGATATGGTCCGACATACCTCGGTGCTAACTTGCTTTGACTCAAACGAGTCGGCCTTTCATTGGTGTCACTTTCACGAAGACGTGATCACCCACTTCATACTATCTGTCTACTGCGCGATTTTCGGTCTTTCTTTGTATCGGTTTTACCTTTTCGGTTGTTTCATAAACAATTTCGGGCCCAAGCAACGGCCATCTCCAACTTCGCCAGTGATTGAGATCTACATTTTCGCCATACAATGCCTCGAAAGCGCCATTCCAAGGCTCGAATGGTATTATTTGTTGTAGGCGAATTGATAACGGCAGATGACTTTCCCAATTTCCACGAAAGTCCGACACACATTCTCGATGGGTCTTCTAGAGTTTGGATTGTCCTTTCATTTGTCCATCTGTCGAGGATGATAGGCACTACTCAAATTTCAATTCAACTCAATGCTGTCAGGCTCGCTGTAACCTCGATGTAAACTTCAATCCTGTCGAAACAATAGATCTGAGCACTCCATGCAATCTCACAATTTCATCAATATAGATAATGACGGTTTGTCGCATTATAGATTGTCTTGACAGTAAGAAGTGTGCAGATTTAGTCGATCTATCAACAATAACCCAAATAGAGTCCATACCTTTCACGAGCGCGGTAATCCAACGATAAAATCCATCGTGATATGCTCCCATTTCCATTCTGGTATGGGTAAGGGTTGCGATGAATCCGGCAGTCGTTGATGTTCACTTTGACTGCTGACAATGGAGACACTTAGACACAAAGTCGGCGATCTCCTTCTTCATTCTGCCACCGAAATTTTGTTTCAAATCTTGGTACATTTTCGTATTCCTGGTGAATAGAGAACTTGAACTGTGGCCTTCTTGCGAACTCTTCTTTTCAATTCAATGTCATTTGGTACACAATCTGTCTTGGAATTTCAAGATATTGTTCTCAAATTTGAACCCGGTCTCGGTTTTGAATCCCTTTCTTCAAGAACCTTCTTCAAGTAATCATCCAGGTTGTTGTTTTTTCTTTAATTTCCTCAATCAAAATTTGGTTGAGCGGTAATGGCGACTATTGTCCATACTGTTTCTTTCAAAACAATTTCAATCTCGGACTTTTCAAGATCAAGAAGCAACTCTTTCGTCCCAAGAACAAAGCAGGCTAAGTTGGCAATCGATTTTCGGCTCAAGGCATCGCAGCGGTATTGGCTTTTCTGGATGGTAGAATCTGAAGTCATAGTCTTTGATCAATTCAAGCCATCTCCGCTGTCTCATATTCAGTTCTTTCTGAGTGAAAAAGTACTTTAGGCTCTTGTGGTCGGTGTAGACTTCACATGTTACTCCATACAAATAGTGTCGCCAGATTTTCAATGCAAAAACTACTGCGGCAAGCTCTAAATCATGTGTTGGGTAGTTCTTTTCATGCGGTCTCAACTGTCGGGAAGCATAAGCAATAACTCTCCCATTCTGCATTAAAACACATCCCAAACCCTTATGAGAGGCATCACTAAAAACAGTGTAACCATCAGTACCTGTAGGTAGAGTCAGAATTGGTGCAGTCACAAGTCTAGTTTTCAATTCCTGAAATGCTGATTCCCTCTGATCAGTCCAGTCAAATGGTGTCCCTTTCTGAGTCAGTTGAGTCAGTGGTAAGGCAATTTTGGAGAAATCTTTGACAAATCTTCTGTAGTATCCAGCCAGTCCCAAAAAGCTTCGGACTTCAGTCACATTGGTTGGTCTAGGCCAGTTCACTACAGCTTCAATTTTCTGCGGATCAACAGAAATTCCATCCTTGCTAACAACATGCCCCAAAAACATAACATGGTCAAGCCAAAATTCACACTTAGACAGTTTAGCATACAGTTTCTGTTCTCTTAAGGTTTGCAGGGCAAGTCTCAGATGCTGTTCATGTTCTTCTACAGTCTTAGAATATATCAATATGTCATCAATAAATACTACAATGAAGTCATCAAGGTATGGTTTGAAAATTCTGTTCATAAGGTCCATAAATGCAGCTGGGGCATTCGTGACTCCGAATGGCATAACTAAAAATTCATAATGGCCATACCTCGTTCTGAAAGCAGTTTTATCAATGTCTTCCGGTTTGACTTTCAATTGATGGTACCCCGATCTAAGGTCAATTTTGGAAAACACTTGTGCACCCTGTAACTGATCAAACAGGTCATCAATACTGTGATAAGGATATTTGTTCTTCTGATTACCTTATTCGATTAGCGGTAATCAATGCACAATCTCAGTGAGCCATCTGTCTTCTACACACATAAAAGCAGTAGCATACGGTGAAGTACTAGGCCTGATAAATTTCTTGTCCAATAGGTTCTGCAATTGTACCTTGATTCTTCGATTCGGTTGGAGCCATTCTGTAGGGAGCTTTCGATAACGGCTGTGTACCCGGTACTACATCAACAATGAACTCAATCTCCCTGTCAATCAAATCCCCTGGTAGATCATCTGGAAATACATCTGGGAATTCTCTAACTATAGGAATGCAATTCACATCAGTTTTAACATTATCAGTAGCAGATACAGTCAGTATAGAACACAGATAGCCCTTACACCCCTTTCTAATCAGTTTGACAGCCTTTACAGAAGAAATCAGATATGGAGGAGGTACTACTCCAACTCCACTAAATACAAATTCGGGTAAACCCGGACGGAAAACAACTTGCTTGGTCACACAATCGATAGTAGCATGATATTTTTGTAACCAGTCCATCCCCAATATCACATCAAAATGATCTATGTTCAATGGCGATAAATCAATAAATAGGTGCATATCCCCAACAATAATCTCTGGCGGGATACATATATGCACATGTCATGGATCCCCCAACAGTAATGATCAATGACTAAGTAATTCATGGGTTCTAAGGGTCTATTCAATTTACGCGAAAAAGCATGTGACACATAAGAATGTGTAAACCTGAATCAATCAATACATATGCATTTTGAGCACAAATAGAGGATACCGACACAACGGTCTCGGTATTACGAGCGTCTCCGATACTAGGGCAAATACTCGACTGCCTCATAGGCTCCTTCCGGTAGTTTTGGGGTTAGGCTTGGGCTACATTTGATCTTTCTTGCACTTTCGGTGCGGCTTACCACTAGTGGTGGGTGAAGGGCAATCTTTATTCTGTGGCCCACTTTGCCACATCTGAAACAAGCTCGAAACACGATAGCAAACTCCCTTGTGTTTGTTGCCACATGTGAAACACGGTGGAGTAAACCGCTCCCTTGGTCAATTTGGTCGTCGACCCGTACATTTCTTGTTGGTGAGTTATGCTTGCCTTTCTTAAACTTGAAACCTTGCCTTTTTCCTTGCCACTCACTTGTCGGTGTTTCGATTGTTTCCTTTGCTACAATATTTACCTCGGCCATCAAAGCGGTCGAGAACACCTACATAAGTTGGCATTTTGAACATTTATCCGATCTCAGTATAGCGACATTGAGGCCGCCTTCAAATCTCTGGCCTTCTTGTAATCGGTATCCACCATATGTGGTGCATACCTAGCAAGTTCGGTAAATTGCTTCTCATACTCTGCATCGACAATTTGCCTGTCGCATGTTGTTCAAACTCGACCACTTTTACATCTCTCGATATTATCGAGGAAAATATTTTTCAAAGAAGGACTCCTTGAATCGAGCCCAAGTCATTACGGTGTTTGCATCACGGGTCAACATCCACCACCTTCTAGCTTCTTCTGCAGGGTAAGGTGGCTAACAATACCTTGTGTAGCCGACGAGCGGAAACACTTCAAACAGCTTTTTCGTTTGAGAACCCAAGCTTGACCTTTAACGGTTCTAAGCCTCCTGAAAGGGCGGCGGTTTCATTTCTTGAATTTACGAGTCGGTGCAATAATATCCATCTCATTAACATTCACATTACGCACATTTGGTGCATTACATTCGATTGCACGGAGGAGGAGGTGAAATTTGGTTACATTGTCGGTCTAATCTTTCAATTACCGGTTCCATCATTTGTTCAAGTCTCGGCCATTACGGCCTCGGAGGATGATGCTTGATTTCATTTGCATTATCCATTTCACTATAAGCAATTATCGATTATCATTATAAACAGTTGTACAATTAAACAGTTTAACATTTATTGATCGATCATAAACACACACTTTTCAAATTCATGAGATGCCCTAATTGCATTTCTAGGACACCCTATAGCTCATTTGGACACGTGTGTGCGGTATAACTCGTGGTTAAGTATCGCTCTGATACCACTCTGTCACGACCCAAAACCGGCCCTATGGGTTTAGCAAGAATCGCGATGTCGAGATTACCGAAGGCCTCTGAGCGATATCTTGTAGAACGAGTTCGAACTGGCGGAAGCCAATACAGTAAATAACTAGTGTCCATTGAGCTGTGAAAATCTGTATGCCAAAAACATTTTTCATACATATATGCATTCAAACCAGTACAGTATATACGAGCATTACAGATATTCGGTACGGGAACTCAATCCCTCAATATGATGCTGATAAAAGCAGTCTATACAAAAAGTACAACAGTACAAAACAGTAGGAGACTAGTGGGGACACAAAAACACCCCAAGCCATGGCATGGCGTCTCGGAACCTCACGGTGAGGCACATAAATTTGGTGACAAAGCGGGGACCAATCCCACGCTCCTAGCTACGGTTGGGCCGAGAACCTACATATATATATATAATGTGAGCTAAAGCCCGGTGAATAACAATAAGCGTAAAGAGGTTATGAATGAATGTCCTTACAGTAAATGAAATCAATTCATTAAACAGTAGTTTCAGTCTTTCAGTATTTCAATCAATCAGTCATATGTGGTACATCCAATAGCCTATAACAGTAGGTCCAAAAGGACCGGGCCTTAATAGACCCAACAGTAATGATGGCCATTCATTCGGTTAACGGCATGGTTCCACAAGGAAACCGAGAGCTCTGTAACGATCGATAACGATAGGTGCTAAGGATGCCTGTCTGATTCAGAAATAGGACATACATTCATTCATAAATAATATCGATTCGATGCTTGATTAAATGATATTCAAAAGATAACCATTTTGAACATATCTTTACACATCTGTTACTCACAGTGATTGGGCTATCAGTAGCTAGAGCGCGTCCCCGTGAGCCAACCCTAAACAATCAATAAATAGAACACACACTAAGTTTCTGATCGGAAAGGATGATAATTAAATCCCTAAATTTCCTCGGTGTGGTTCTATGCTTAAATCCTCAATAAGATGTCTTAAACTAGGCCTAAGAATGCCTAGGATGCGATGAGGATGCAAAATACGGTTGGAAGGCACTTTCAAAAGTTTGTTTGCAGGGTCTCGCCGGCGAGCCTTCCTTCGCTGGAGAGCTTCCAAAATCAAAGGCTTCGCTCGGCGAACAACCCTTCGCCGAGCGGAAAACTTCGTTGCTTTCGATTTTTACGCGATACCACGCTGATGCCCTCGGCGAGCTTACAAATCGCGGGCTCGCTCGAGCGAGGAATCCTTCGCTCGAGCGAGGAAGCAAAATCTGGAATTTCCAGATTTGTCTCCCAAGTTCGAACCAAGCATTCAAACACTCAAATCTCATCCTCTTGGCCCCAAATTCTGGAAAAACACTTTAAACTCAAAGTATTACAAGTTTCAAAAGCTATTTTGTACATGCAAGGGCCAAGGGTTGATCAATCGAAGCCAAATTCAAACCATTTTCAAGAACAAGTTTAAAAACATGCAATGCATGAGCTTCAAACCCAATTTTTAGCTTCAATTCTTGTTCAAATGGACTCATTGGCTGGAAAACAAAGTGAAAACATGGATTTAAACATGATTATGAACATGCATGCAACATTTGAGCTTCAATTCAACATGTATGAGCTAGAACATGGCCTAACTCTACAATGGAACATGAGTCATGCAAGAATGATGCAAGGGACAACATAAACTCAACATTTGAGAGGTTATAATCCTTACCTAGGTCTCAATTCAAGATGAACAAGCTCAAATATGCCCTACACACATCAACCTTCAAGCAATAACCAAGTAATTCTAGCCAATTCAACTAAGTGAGCTCAAATCTCTCTCACTCTCTCTATTCCTCTTGTTTGGTCGGCAAAGGCAAGGAGAAATGGCTGATCAATTGTCTAACTTAAGTGTATAGGCTCAAGTATAAGTGATTAAACAAAGACCCACTCAAGTGGCAAACATGTAATTAAATCAAACTCTTTAATTGACTTAATTTAATCTAATTTAATCATTCCTAATAAATTTTCAGATAAATATACCATAAAATCAGAAATATTCTACTGAGTCTAAAACTTCAAACGGTTTCTAAATCGGCCGCCGATAAGGCCTTCAATTAACAGTTTAAACACATACATTTAAACAGGTAGTCAAACAATCAACAGATAAAACATGCAATTCAGTATGTAAACTTATTCAGTTGCAGTTTCGATTTCAATCGGTCTGTCCAGTACTTTAATCAGCTCAATTATCAGTCATTAACAGTCCGGTTTATCAGTAATCAGTATATATTTCAGTGGTTTACGATAATCAGTACGAGGGTTGTTACAAAACGGCTAAAATTCAATTAGTCATCAAAAGTGAAAAAAATACTGACTGAATTATTCTTAGTAATATTCCACTTGTTTGGGTCTGGTATTCAGAAAATTCTACTTTTTTATATTTCGTATTTTAATATTTTCAATGAATTTTTTTAATATTTTAAGTTATTTTTTAAAATTTTTAGACACACCTAAAATAAACACACTTAAGAAGTATAATATTTGTAAAAAAAAATCTTTAAAAAATACACTACATATCAAAAAAAATACAAAAAATACAAAAAAAAAAATTACGAACATTTTTGGTATTTTTGTGTATTTATTTAAAAATATTTTAATATTTAGATACATGTAAATAAGGTGCCTCTAAAAAAGTAGGATAAATTACATTGTGCCATTTTGGGAACATGGTAAAAAGCCACGTTTTTGGACAAAATGTCTAAAAACGTGGTTGCCAAAAACGCCAGAAAAGCCATTTGGCAAGTGCCAAAAACGCAGCCGTAAAATTACAAATTAGGGCCTATGAAAAAAAAATAAAAAAATAAATCTCTTATGTTGGATAAGGGTATTTTGGTCATTTTAATTTGATTTGACACCATAAATAAATATTAAACTAAAAAGCAAAAAGTCAACTTTTTACCAACTTTCCAAATCACTTCTAAAAAAGCCAAAAAATTTGGTAAAAAGCCAAAAGTCAGTTTTTTACCAACTTCCCAAAACAACCCATTGACACCCCCTAAGATTTATATTTATTTCAGTTCTCCCCTCACATTTTGGAAATTACATTCCCCTTCCTGAGATTTAAAGTTTGATTACAGATTACTCCCTCAGTTAGTTGATTGTTAAGTCAACTAACAGATTTTGCTGATGTCAGCAATTTAACTTTTTTAAATACCAATCTTGCCTTCATTAGGTAAATTAAGTTGACACCCTTGAGGTTTGCAACTAATACAATTTCCCCCTCACATTTTAGAAATTACAATCTCCTTCTCAAGGTTTAAAGTAACATTACCAATTGCCCCCTTGATTAGTATTAGTTGAAAAAAAGATTTAATTGGAAAAAAATTATTTGAAAAAAAAAATTTGTTAGTCAATTTTTAAAATTTTTGTTTAAAAGCTAACGTAAACTCCATTTTTTGAGTTTACGTTTTTTTCTCAAATTTACAAACTGAGACAACCATTTATAAATCAAAAAAATTATCAAACAAGTTTTTATGACAGTTTTTTTAAATTTTTGTAAATATAAACTGAAAATTAAAAACGAAATGGTTACCCAACATGCCTCAGATGGTAAAAATGTCGTAAAATTAACAAATAACTAAATAAGTTACCAACGTAAGAAATGTCTTATCAAAATATTCTTAGGTTATGAAATAAGTTACCAACATAAGAAATGACTTATCAAAAGATTCTTAGGCTATGTATGGTTTGATTTTCAGAATTTTTTAAAAAAATTAAAAATTAATTTGGTTAAGAAATAAAAAATAAAAAATAATTATCATTTTTATATAATTTTTATCTTTCGAGTGGTTAGAAATAATTTTTTACAAATTAAATATATTTCGCCATATTTATTTTTACTTAAATTAGTTTTTTTTTTAAATGTCGAGGGGGGATCCGTATTAATTGAAACCTCAGAGGGTGTCAATGTAATTTACCCTTAAGGATAAATATGTCATTTTAACTTAAAAGTTAACGCCGTCAAATAATTACACTGACAAGGGTTGTCACGACCCGCTCCCCTTATCCAAGGGTTAAGCATCGTGATGGCCAGTAACTGAGGTTACCTCCGGCCAATTCTAAAACAAATCAATAAACGCAAGCGGAAGTAAAATTTAAGTAAGGGTACTAAAATAATCATCGGAGCTTCTATTTTTATTACAAAATTTATTGACCAAAAATGTCGATATTTACATATACAAATATCATAAAAATACTGTGTGTGTCTATTCCGCAGCCCCGCATCTAAGACTTTCTAAAGGCTATTTCTGAATTGCATTATTTCCTGAAAAATTGGTAAACAACTATAAGCACATGGTAGAGTGAGAAATATTATACCAAGAGTATAAGGGACACGAAATAACCATGGATAATTAGTTAGGCCAAAACATTTACATAAACAAATCATTTAAGTAGCAGAAACTGAAATACAGATATTATGTAAATAAATAACCATAACCACAGTACAGAACAGAGGTCACAGGTGTGACAATTAGAACAGAAGTATGGATTCAAGAGGTGGCTCGTACGGATTCTAGAGGTGGCTCCCACAATAGTGTAGCACTTAGTTCAAGACAAAGACTTTGGTCGCATACGAGCAGGTCAATGGATCCATGACAAACAGAGGACCACAAAGTGGTCAAACAGAGGCCAATGGTTATTTAAGTCCCCCAAGGCATGGGACTCCCGTGGTGGTACTTACAAAACATAATTGTATATAAGGTTATAGTCAAATATTCTTTAAAATATAAATAAACATATCCATGGATTTCCTTTTAAGCAAATAGGATTCAGATATAAAACCACTTTACTGAAATCTTTATAAAACATAACTTTTATTAATATGCTAATAAAACATACTTGTATAAAATAGATTTTGATAAGTCAAAACATCCGTAAAATACATTTTGGTAACTCAAGGTATAATATAACTCACCTTATCTTTAATACATTACTCTTTATTTACACTATCAAAGACCCTTTTAACTTCCAACATTCTTTCCTTCATTTCCTCTCTTTCTTTTCTTTCTCTCTTTTTCTTTCTTTCTTCCTTCTGTTTTCTCTCAAAGCGCCTCCCTATTTATAGGGGAAAAGGCACTACGTGGCAGATTTCAATAATAATTACAAAGATTCATTCTTATCCTTAATAGATATTTAAGATAATTATTTTTTGACCCAATATTTTAATATAATTATATAAATTAATTAATTCTTAATTAAATTACACTTTATCATATACCAATAGAAAATTAATTATTTATTTTAGTACCACACCCATTATTATTATTATTTATATTATATATATTATTATTATTTATATTTTGACCCCTAACTTTTAATAATTATATTATTTTACAAAATTACACATAATAATATATAATAAATTATATATTTTCCGAACTGAGATTAAATAATATCAGTATAAATTCTATAGAATAATTAAAAATCTGGGTTGTTACAAGGGGGATCAGTGTAATTTCCTAAATGTGAGGAAGAAACTGTAATAAACATAAACCTCAGGGGGTGTCAGTGTAAGTTACCCAAAAAAGTAAAACAAATTGCTTAAAATTTAAAAATTATTTACTAAAAACAAAAAAACACGAAAAACAAATAACTCAGTTTTGAGAAAACTAAAACCAAACACACTTATTTAGGTTAGTTTTTGGGCAGCTATATTTCTATAGTCGGCAAAAATTAATATACAACGACTAAATGTTTTTTGGTCATTGATGATCAATATTTGGCTACTAAATTAGGTAGTCACCAAAGATTTTTTAGTGAAATTATAGTAGTTATTCGACGGAGGAGAGTTGTTCCGTGGTTGGTGAAGTGACAGTGAGAGAATGAGGGTAGAAGAGCAGCAAAGAGGGAGAGAGACACTGGTGAGAGAGAGAGGTACTAGTTTGTTTAGGGTTTGGTTTTAAAACAAAAATATATAAATCCCTCAAATTCGCGACTAAACATTTTAGTCGCTTATTAATTTTATAAATCCATTTAAAATTTGAAATGTGTCTCTCTAAATACTTTAGCTCTTTGGCAACTAAAAATGTTTTTAGTCACTAAAAATAAAAGTTTGGCTACCAAACTTGTGGTCGCCAAAGATAAAAAGTAATTTTTTGTTTTCATTCAGCAACTAAATAATTGTAGTAGCCAAAACTAACTATACAGCGACTATAATTTTTTTTAGTCGTTGAAAATACGTTTTTTGGCGACCAAATTTGTGGTCACCAAAGATAAAAATTTATTTTTTAATTTTCATTCGGCGACTAAATAATCTTAGTAGCCAAAACTAACTATTCAACGACTAAAATAGTAGTTGGTCGCTGGAAATAATTTTTTTGCTACCAAACTTGTGGTCGCCAAACATGAAAAGTAATTTTTTGTTTTTCATTCGGCGACTAAATAATTTTAGTAGCCAAAACTAACAATACAACGACTAAACTATTTTTTAGTCGCTAAAAATACATTTTTGGCGACCAAACTTTTCGTCACCAAAACTAAAATTAATTTTTTGATTTTCATTCAGCAACTAAAATAATCTTTGTAGCCAAAACTAATTATACACCGACTAAAATATTAGTTGGTCGGTGAAAATAAATTTTTGGCTACCAAACTTGTAGCCGCCAAAGATAAACAGTAATTTTTTTTTTTATTCGGTGACCAAATAATTTTAGTAGCCAAAACTAATTATACAACGACTAAACTATTTTTTAATCGCTGAAAATACATTTTTGGCGACCAAACTTTTGGTCGCAAAAGACTAAAATTAATTTTTTGATTTTCATTCGGTGACTAAAATAATCTTAGCAGCCAAACCTAATTATACAATGACTAAAATATTAGTTGGTCGCTGAAAATAAATTTTTTGCTACCAAACTTGTGGTCGCCAAAGATAAAAATTAATTCGGCGACTAAATAATTTTAGTAGCCAAAACTAACTATACAGCGACTAAAATATTAGTTGGTCTTTGAAAATTAATTTGTTTGCTACAAAACTTGTGGTCGCCAAAGATAAAAATTAATTTTTTGTTTTTCATTCTGAGACTAAATAATTTTAGTAGCCAAAACTAACTATACAGCGACTAAAATATTTTTTGTCGTTGAAAATACATTTTTGACGACCAAACTTTTGGTCGCAAAAGTCTAAAATTAATTTTTTAATTTTCATTCGGCGACTGAAATAGTCTTAGTAGCCAAACCTAATTATATAATGACTAAAATATTAGTTGGTCGCTGAAAATAAATTTTTGGCTACCAAACTTGTGGTCGCCAAAGATAAAAATTAATTTTTTGTTTTTCTTTCGGCGACTAAATAATCTTAGTAGCCAAAACTAACTATACAGCGACTAAAATATTAGTCAGTCTCTGAAAATAAATTTTTTGCTACCAAACTTGTGGTCGCCAAAGATAAAAAGTAATGTTTTGTTTTTCATTCGGCGACTAAATAATTTTAGTAGCCAAAACTAAATATACAGCGACTAAAATATTTTTTAATCACTGAAAATATATTTTTGGCAACCAAACTTTTGGTCGCCAAAGACTAAAATTAATTTTTTTGATTTTCATTTGGCGACTAAAATAATCTTAATAGCCAAACCTAACTATGCAGCGACTAAAATATTAATTGATCGCTGAAAATAAATATTTGGCTACCAAACTTGTGGTCGCAAAAGATGAAAAGCAATTTTTTTTGTTTTTCATTCGGCGAATAAATAATTTTAGTAGCCAAAAGTACTTATATAGCGACAAAATTTTTTGTTTTGTCGCCAATAGTGACATATTTACCGACCAAACATTATATTAGTCGCCAATTGTGACGTATTTAATGACTACATTTTTTTTTAGTCGCCAATAATCAATATATCCCGATTAAAAAAAATTAATAACTAAATCTTATACTTTTGCCAACTAATATAATGTTTAGTCGCTAATTTCATAATTTTTGACAATAAAATTTTTTTAATCACCAAATTTAAGCTCCAAAAATGTAATTTCCTGCAGTGCAAGTACACTACTTAGAGAAGGGTTCAAGAGCAGAGATAATATGAGTGCTGTTTCTACACTGACCTTTAACTTATTTTTTATTTATTTGTTTGTTTGTGGGGTTGAAGTCAACATGGTTGGGTTGGTGTAAAATGATCCTTTTAATAAGGGACTAGTAAAAGGTGTCTATATCCTACCACGTCTACCTGTGATTTGCAATGCATATGGCCACTTTTTCTATGACCTGATGTTGCAGTTCATCACTTTATTAACGTGAGCAAGGAGAGAGCATGGAAACACTTATTTTTGGGGAGTTACACTGACAGTTTTTATAGTTTAAAATTTATATTATTTTAATTTTTAATTTTTTAATTGTGATATATTTGATTTTAAATTTTAAATTTTATTTTAAATAAGAACAATTAAAGATACCATTGTTCAATTTTAAAGGCAAAGTCGTTAATTTGATAAAAATAAATATCAAAAAAATATTTTTGAATTTTTAAAAATTATTTCTATCCATTAAAGATAAAATTATGTAAAATTGATAAATCTTTTACACATTTATTTATTTTTTTACCAAATTAATTTTTTTTTTATGTATTTGGATGATAATCATGTAATGAATAGTTGTTAAGCTTTTAATGTATAATCAATATATTTAATATATGAAATGTTTTTAGTTTTTGATTTAATAGATTGGTTTAATAATGATATCAAAGTTGTCACTATATTTGATTTTTGAAAAAATAGAAACTAATTTAATAAAAATAAAAACAACTACCTATTATATAATTATCATCCAAACATATAATAAAAATTAATTTGGTAAAAATAAATAAATAAATGTGTAAAAGATTTATTAATTTTACATAGTTTTATCTTTGGTGGATAGAAATAATTTTTAAAAATTTAAAAATATTTTTTTGACATTTATTTTTGTCAAATTAGTTAATATTTTATCAAATCGACAACTTTGTCCTTGAAATTGAGCAATGGTATATTCAATGGTCCTTATTTGAAACAAGATTCAAAATTCAAAGTCAAATGTGTCACAATTAAAAAGTCAATGATCAAAATAATACAAGCTTCAAACTATAGGAACCTTTAGTGTAATTTGTCCTATTATTTTTGTATTGATTTCATTTTTATTTTTTGGTGCAAAAAATAGTAAATTGAAAACAAAGTCTTTATATATATATTTTTTAGATGGGTTTTCAGATTTTTTTTTTCAAAAATAATTTACCAAGTATTTTTTTTAATATATATTTTTTGAAAAAATGACTAGCTTCCCTCCTGGAGGGTCCACTTATGAGGTTGTGGGTTCACGCTAGGCCATTCGGTAATTTTAATTGTTCATCTTGTAATGTTTTTTGAGTAAATAATTCATATAAAAAATTAAGTTGATCGGATATCAATAGTATCTAGTAAAATTTCAATAATTGATTATTTATTTTTAAAAGAGGGTTTTTTTTTTAAGGTCCTTCGTATTAAGATTTTATAACATAAATGACATCTAATATTTTCATAATGTCTAAGGTCCCTTAAGTTGATCTAGAGAAAATTGGTCTAAAGAAAATTAGTACAGAGAAAATTCACGTCACAGAGAAAATTGGTCCAGATCTGACCTTCCCTAAACTTCCCACTATAAATTTCTCTGCACTTCCCTTCTCCAAATTTCTCTGCCTTCCATATACTTCCCACTCTCCCAGAGAAATTTCTCTGCCTTTCACAAAATTACATCTCTAGAGAAATTTGTAATTAATTCTCTGATTTATATATGTAGCGTTGTTGTTGGTTCTGGTTCTGTGAAAGAAGCTTTGAGAGTATCTCTCACAATTGTGTGAAATTTCACTGAGAAACTTGTAACTTGGGAAATTCTCACAGCTACTTTTAAATTTCTTTGATTTGAGAAAGGAAGGGAAAATAAACAATCATAAGTAAACTTACATCCAATGTAAGGGTGTTTATGGATGCAATTGAGATTTGGCAAATGAATGAAAAAAAACAAAAAAAAAGAAAGAAAAGAGGCTTTTGATAGATAATTTTCTCTACCCTCTCTGCCTCTCATGGACTTAACATTCTAGAGAAATTTGAAATTTTTTTTGACTTTACCGGCCTTCTCACAAAATTACCCCTCCAAAGAAATTTTAAATTTCTCTGGCCTTCTTAGCCTTTCATGGACTCTCCAGAGAAATTCTCTGCCTAAATATACTTCCTATATACTTCTCACTCCCCAGAGAAATATCCCAAGATAGAAAATTTCAATTCACATATTTTACAAGGTAGAAATTAAAAATCCCCGTAGCTAGCACTTTAGTAACATTGATGACTGCGTTCATGTCAAGAAATAATCAGATTCTACAACTATAGAGCTCACTCTTTTTCGCTTGTTTTAACAACACAATTTGAATCTTTGACATAGTAATTTGTAATACAGACAAACAATCCACCAAAATAAAAATAAAAAATATAGAGAGAGAGTACTGTTGGGAAAGAAGAATTGGAGAAATAGGTTGTAAACCCAATCCGATCCTGCCATTCTTGCATTCCTTCTTAAGGTGAGGACACCACTCCGGCAGATCGAGATAAAGAAAGGGAGAAAATCATTGATGCAATCAGATGGTTTGAGCTTGTGTTATTCTGCTGTTGCTGAAGCAATGGATTCAACAATCGGTTCATCAGAGAAGCTTCGGTTCGAACTAGGGTTTTAGACGTCATTTTTTTGTGAGAATGAGAGAGGGGTTTTTGGTGCGCGAAGAGAAAGGAGAGAGTTGGATCTTGGAGTGTCTCTTCTCTCTAGGTTTCGGGGAGAGAGAGAGAGAGAGAGAGAGAAAGAGAGAGAGAGGAAGTGCTGCTCTGCAGTAGAGGAGGAGAGACAAAGAGTCAAATTTCTCTGATATATGTTTAGGGACCTTTGACATAAAAAAATAATTTTGTAGATCTCTTTCATTACGAAAAGTGGAAGAGGGACCCTAGACTAATTTTCCCTTTTTAAAATATAGGTATGAAAATCAAAACTATTTGTCTCCTTTTGTTTGGTCCATCCTCTTGTTTAAACTAATATAATCTAACATAATATTATGTCATGCATCATTCACCTGCAAATTAAAATGGAATTACGTAGGTTCTAATAAATATATTTATTATGTAATTAGTCTTATGATAATTAATGATATTTTTCATCAAATACTATTAAAAAAGTCACTAATTATTAATTTTCAGTATCAGTTTAAAAATTTTACCACAAAAATGTCACTAATTAAAGGTTTTAGTGACGCTTTAAAAAAATAATCACAAAAAAATAATTAATTTTCAACTTTCAGAGAAAGTTTAAAAAATTCGTCACAGAAAAAATTCATTAATTACAAATTTTAGTGACAATTTAGAAAACCATGAAAAAAATCACTAATTATCAATTTTTAGCGACATATACGACAAAGTCACAAAAAAACATTTTAGCAACAATTTTATTAGAACTTATTATCAATAGAATTTGATAGGAATTAAATTTAACTATTAGAACTTATTGATAATTTACCTAAATTAAAATTATTTTACAGTTTTAATTACTTTCTCACGAAAGTTGTATTGTATTTGATTTTTACACCTTTTGCTTCAATGGTGGAATTCTTGACATCGGTTTTGAAGATTGGCGGGTTCATAAAGTGAAAAAAAATCTGGGCAAATTACATTAAGTCAAAAAGTCAAAAAGTCACTATCTTATTTGGGCAAATTATCTAGTTTGGCATGTATTAAATAAGTCAAAAAATCAAAAAGTCAAAAAGTCACTATCTTATTTAAGTAACATCATCTTATTTAAATCACATCACCTCTCTAACACATCACATCAAACCCAACCCAAACCCACCAATAAGTCAAAAAGTGCACTTTTTTAGGACATCCCAAATCAACTGTGATATATTTAATTTTAAATTTTAAATATTATTTTAAATAAAAATAATTAAAGATATTATTTTTCAATTTTAAGAATAAATTCGTTAATTTGATAAAATATAAATTAGTTTGACAATAATAAATGTCAAAAAAATATTTTTAAATTTTTAAAAATTATTTCTATCTACTCAAGATAAAATTATGTAAAAATAACAAATCTTTTACACATTTATTTATTTTACCAAATTAAATTTTTTTATATGTTTAGGTGATGATCATGTAATAGGTGATTGTTTTTATTTTCATTAAATTAGTTTCTATTTTTTAAAAAGGCAAATATGGCGATAATTTTGATATCATTATTAAACCAATCCATTAAATTAAAAAATTTAAAACTAAAAACATTTTATATTTTAAAATATCGATTATACATTAAAAACCTAGTAACTGCCCATTACATGATCGTCATACAAACACATAATAAAAATTAATTTGATAAAATAAATAAATGCAAAAGAGATTTATCAATTTTACATAATTTTATCTTTGATGGGTAAAAATAATTTTAAAAATTCAAAAATAATTTTTTGACATTCATATTTGTCAAATTAATTTATATTTTATTAAATTGACGACTTCAACCCTTAAATTGAACAATGACATTTTCAATTGTTTTTATTTAGAATAAAATTCAAAATTTATGATAAAATATGTCACAATTAAAAAATTAGAGATTAGAGTGATACGATTCTCAAATTATAAAGATTGCTATGCTGTGTTTGGTTGATAGATTTAAGGAGGGATTTGGAAAGGGAAATGGAAAAGGTAGGTGAAATATGAAAAAAATATACTTACATTTCACATAGTTTCACACACTTCTTCCCTTTCTCTTTTCAAATTCCTTCCCAAATCTCCAAGCCAAATACAGCATTAGTGTAATTCGCCAAAAAATATCTATAAATCCACCTAAGCGGTTTAACTAATAAAACCATCTCTAAACCAACCTGTCCACATGCCCAAGTCACAAGAGGTAAAATGTTATAGTAATGGTAGAAGACCCTAATTTTTGTGACTCAAATGGCTCGAATTTATCAAAACGACGTCGTTTTGAGTACAAAACAACATCAAAATTGTCAAAATGACGTCGTTTTGACAATTTTAAGTCATTTAAGTCACAAAAATTAGGACCTCCAAACATTTTCCAAAATGTTAATACTTTATGCTTCGCTTATTTATATCTTGAACATGAATAGCATAAATATCTCACCTAAAATTAGGCAAGAAGAAAAAAAGGCAACTTGGACCTTGAGAACATTATTTGTAGTTAGGTCCATTATCTATCAATTGTGCCTTCCATAATTCCATACCACCAAGTGGGTTGAAAATTTTTGCCCTTTAAGAATCTCATTAGAATAATGCTCTATATAAATGAATAAATTTTACAAATAAAAAAAATACTAAGTAATATGTCATGGAAGAAAATTTTATAATATCTATTAATTTATATAACATCATTCTTCTCATAAAGTTGAGAGTGTGAGGCATAAGGGTTTACAATAATGCTTAAGACAACTAATTAGAGCTACCACTAATGATGTAGCAGTAAATCTCACCCATTATCACAGTGTGTGCTGTGTCTTTTTTTTTTTTTTTGTGGTCATTTTCCACCTCATTAATGGTGAATTTATAACTCATTATTTAGAGTTCTACATCATTATTGTAAAAGTTTATTAGTTTGATGACAACGACCAAAAATATATATATATATAGTGGAACTTTAAGCAGGAATCCAAACCATGGGGGGACTTCTCTATTGTTAAATTTCTTTTTTCCAATATATTTTTAGCTGGACAATTATATGTCAAAATTTTCAACACAATATTCAAAACACGTGGACGGAACCCAACCCACCCACCCCCCCCTTCTCAATCTGAAACCTCTTGTTTGACCAGCCAAAACTGACATCCCCCCCCCCCCCCCCCCCCCCTCTCTTAATCTGAAACCTCTTGTTTGACCAGCCAAAACTCCCCCTCTTAATCTGAAACCTCTTATTTGCACCCCCCCCCTCTCCATCTGAAACTTCTTGTTTGACCAGCCAAAACTCCCCCCTCTTAATCTGAAACCTCTTGTTTGACCAGCCAAAACTGACATTTCTGATAATTCATTTTATCCCAGCCACCTACATTTTTGAAAAGTACATCTCTTCTTTCTATCTAAAGCATCCAATGGCGGAGAAGTGGAAAATTTGGGAAAGCTCATTTTACTATAATGTTAGTGAGCAATGTACATTCACTCTTTTCAACCTAATAACTAAGGTGATTTTCACTAGGACTTGAGCCTCTACAAGCTGTAAAAACCTCAAATATGTATATGCTCTTCATCACAACAAGTCTATACCCATCTCCTTATTTTTTGGTATATTGATAAAGAATCTCCCATATAACTACGGAAAATTCTAGAAATCTACTGCACCAACCGGAAGAGAAGTAGCCCGGTGAAGCGAGTGTGGAAGCAATTCCCCTGCATAGAAACTCTTTGCAGTGACCATTCGCTCCGGGCTACAAGACCCATAAGCTGAATCAAAGTTGTGAGCACTTCGGTCTGAACATTTCTTCTTGGCATCAACAACAGGAAAATACACAGTGTGATGCTTCCCGGAAGTGAAAGATTTCAGTAAAGCCTCATTCTTCGCTTCCTTTGAGGGGGTTGAAACCGATCCAC
Organism: Camellia lanceoleosa; assembly: GCA_025200525.1. Lineage (NCBI taxonomy): Eukaryota > Viridiplantae > Streptophyta > Magnoliopsida > Ericales > Theaceae > Camellia > Camellia lanceoleosa. Next base: position 172,926,859 of record CM045766.1, read on the forward strand.
TATTGCTCTTCTGTTCTCTTTTATCGGAATTGAGAGTTGAACTTGAAGATTTTAATACCAGTCCCAATTGTTGATCACGGAGTTCTCCCAATTGCATTTGGTACTTGGCCTTGAGCCACCTCAATTCATGCCTTACCTCATTTGCATAGTCCTCATTTGTTGAAAGAGAGTTCCTTGCATTGGACTTACTCTTCTTGTCCATGCTAATCCCGCTCTCATGCATTTCTAAGTTTGAACGATCATAGTGTTCATCGTCGGAGTGGATTTCCCGGGACCCTTCAGAGCTTAGCTCAGGTCCGTCGTGTTGACCCCAAATATCGGTGTACTGCATTCCATCAGATTGGCTAGATGCTCCTGGTGCACCTTCTGTAACACATTGTTCAGACTCATCAAACTGGTACGTGATCTCTTCAAAGCGGCCATGTACAGATGCACATCCATGTTGAGAACACGGAAGAACGTGCAGGTTCTTGGAGCTTGGAACGTTGGTAGATAGGTAGTCCATAAGAGAACCATTCGGAGCACAATTGGGACAAAAGTTCAAATTTGTGTAACCGGGACTTTCTTCTACGTCTAATCCTCTCTTCCACTCGGGTACCAAAGATGCAATCTCACCGTCTATCATATCTGCTATCTTGGTCACATCCTGGTCAGAAATAGCCAGCTCAGCTACCATTTCAGTAGCAACGCTTAATGCTGTGTCCGTCTCAATGTCAAAATGGAAGTAGATATTTCGAAAAAGGCCTGCAAAGAGAAATCCAATGCTCAATTGGTCTCAATCCACATTTGACAGTTCAACATGGAAAGGAAGTGAAGCTAAAAATAATTCCCCCCCCCCCCCCCAAAAAAAAGTACACAGAATGTAGTGTAGTGAAATTTTAGCATTTGTCCATTACTGGAAATAATATTCGACAAACCTTCTTTATCTGCAATTCTGAGCCTCAAAAAGATGCCATCATCTTCTCTCCTCCTCCCATTGATGGTTATGTCGACATTTGCCAAATGTAGATCATGTTGACTAGTGAAGGAGTCAATTTCATTTCGTTGAAACTCAACTGGATGGTAATCCAAGTCATTCTGAGGTTCATACCCATTACAATTGGAGGAGTAACCATTGATTAAGGAGCTGTAGCTATGATGATTTCCTAAAAGAGATTGTCTTAAAAGAGGGCCTACTTCATTGAAATCTTTGTAATACCCTATTGGCCTCAAATCAGATCCAAACTCGTCAATTTGGAGAAAAGGATCCGTCAGAAGATCCTTAGCAGATAGCCTGCGTGACACTGTCGCCAAGCATTTCTCAACAAATTGTCGAACCTCAGGGTCCCTGACTTTGTACAAGGCATCTGGTTTTTTGCCCTATGTAAAAATTATATAAAGTTAATGGGTGATTAGCAAGACAGAAAATTGAATATCAAAAGGGAAAAATTGAGAGCTCGAGAGCTTGACGTCCTACAGAGATAACTTTCTTGTAGATCTGAGCAGGGTGAGTGCATTCACTATATGGGTATTCAAAAGTGACCATTTCCAAGATGCACATCCCAAATGAATATATATCAACTAATTCATTGTATTCCTCAGCATAAACCTCCGGTGCCATGAACTCTGGCGTTCCTGAGATGAACCAAGACAAACACTCCTAAATCAATTCAAGAGAAATCATGAATATTTGATGGAAAAAGTTAGGGATCATGAAAATTTTGTCATGAAAATAATCATGAAAAATTTATGATCCTTAGATTACCTTGATTAGTGTGTGGTGCTTTATTCTAAGTGTAATCCAAGGGTTACAAGGCTTCCATGATTATTTTCATGAAAAAATTTTCATGATACCCAGCATTGCTGATATTTGATTACCACCATTCAATTTAAATTTAGATTCTGATGCACAAATTTTTGTGCGGTGAAGTAATGGATAAATGAAATCTCAATTAAATTTGTAACGCTAGCTATAATGAAATTTGATCATTTGATACAGGAGTCTTGAATGGTTCCGACTCACCAACACAGCGGGCTGCATGGGATTTACGGAGGATTGCAGCAAGGCCGAGATCGCCAATCTTGACTTCCCCTTGGTGCCCATTGATAAAAATGTTGTCACACTTCAGATCTCTATGGATTACCGGGGGGTCACAGCTATGGAGATAGAGAAGGCCTTTCAAGATCTGTCTACACCAGTGCTTCACTGCTCTAATGTTAACTCTCTTGTGTTTTAGCCTATACCTATCCAAATAATTGAAAATGAGAAATTACCCACATCAGAAAATCAAAACATGCAAAAACCTGGACGAGGAAATCAAAGAACTTGAAGGTTAGCAGCCTATATCTACCCTATAATTTAGCCTATACCTACTTAAACAAATGAAAATGAGAATAATCTAGATGAGCAAATCAAAGAACATGAAGATTATATGGATCCTACAATTTGTCCTATATCTACCCAACCAATTAAAAATGAGAATTACCTACATCAGAACATCAAAAGATGAAAAGACCCAAATGAGCAAATCAAAGAACTTGAAGATTAGAAGAGTGTATGGATCCTATAATTTACCCTATACCTACCCAAACGATCGAAAATGAGAATTACTTACCCACATCAGAACATCAAAAAGCAAATACCCAGATGAGCAAATCAAAGAACTTGAAGATTAGATTAGTACATGGATCCTCTAATTTCCCCTGTATCTACCCAAACAATTGAAAATGAGAATTATCCACGTCAAAACATCAAGAAATTCAAAGACTAAGATGAGCAAATCAAAGAAGTTGAAGATAAGAAGAGTATATGCAGCCTCTAATTTCTCCTGTATCCACCCAAACCATTGAAAATGAGAATTACCCCGATCAAAACATCAAAAAACAAAAAAACAAAGACCCGTATGAGAAGATCAAAGAACTTGAAGATTAGAACAGTACGGAGACTAATTTACTTACTGTCTGAGAGTGCCAGAGGTGAACATCTCAGTCACAAAGTTGATGTTCCTGTTGGCAGTATCTACCCAAGAAGTGTAGAACTTCATGATGTTGTTGTGTTGTAAGGTCTTGAGCAGATGAATTTCACGATACAACCTCTCAAGATCTTCAGGCCTTTGCAGGAAATCATAAAGCCTTACCTGATTCCAGGCTACTTCAATCCCTTCATACTCATCAAAAGCTCTATAACTGCAAAAACAACAGACCAGAAAAGAAAAAAGAAACCATGAAATGGCAAGGTATGTAGGAAAATGTACCAATTAAGAGAGGGGGGAAAAAAAAAAATCACACTGCCAGAAAAAGTTCAAATTCTGCAGAAATTTGAAAATGGTATGCAGAAAAAAGATTCATACACAGTCTTTGAAGCTCCTTTACCAAGAATTTCACTGTACTGCAAAAAATAAAAACAGAAAGTGAATCAGAGAAAGAGGAAGCAAGAACCAAAAGTAAAGAAAACAAGGCATACCCTTCCATATCTTCCAGTAGGATCAACTTCGACAAACTCAGAGTACTCTGGTTCATGGGCAGAAACACCATTCATTCCTTAATTTCTATGAATAGTTGAATCTTTTGTGTTGGAATCTTCTCAATCAGGAATGTTTTGTCTTTGATTTTGAAGGAAAGTAGGGAGAGAAGATCAGGTGGTCATCCAAAATTAATAGAAGAAATTAAGAGTGAAAATGTCATAGTGAAAAATGTAGTTTGGGCAGAAGAAGAGACTTCGGTAAGTCCATCAAAAGGACAAGGGTTTCCCAACAACTCATTCATCATCAGAGACAACGAGGCAAAAAGATTTCTTCAAGGCTATGGACTAATCTAGTCCAAACACAAATCAAGACAAAACACCCTCTCTCTTTCATCCGTTTTCTCTGTCTTTGTGTCGTCTCTCTCTCTTTCATCACGAGCTGTAAAACACCTCTCTCTCTCCTCTGCAATGAAAGTCTGAAACAGGCCTGTAAACAGTTTGCTAGAGCCAACTAGCATTATTGGTTAATGTTAGAAATTTATATAAATCTAAAATTTTTATAATATATAAGTCTTTCATATATTTGATAAAATTTTTAGATTGATTTTCAAGCTTAAGTTATTTGCGGTCAGCAAAAAAAAAATAGTGCCACGTAAGATAATTCATTGATTACCTAGAAAATTACTTTGTTCTGTCTTTGCCCTATTTCTCTCACTTGCTCATCTCAACTATGGAACCCCCCACCTCTTCTAGGTTTGGGGGCTGCTGCGCATGGTGCAACAGCTACCCTCCTCTTTTCCCGTAGTAACACGTCTTCTGCAACCCTTTACTCAGTAAAACCCATCTCTCTCATACTGCTACCAAGATTAAATTTCTCTTCTGGCGTATGTGAATCTTAGGATGAGAGATTTGCTTTGTTGTCCATTAATATATATACTTTGATCTGCCATATAGAAACAAATTGGTAGAGGCAAACTGTTTCTTGTTATCAAATATCCAAAAGACAATCGAAATCATGGCCTCCTCAATTGAAATTTCACATTCCAACAACCACCACAAAAACAGAGCATCGTAAAATTTCTGTATCGGAAGGGGTTGTGGCGGTGGTCGATAGCGAGGGTTGTGAGTGTTTGTGTATGTGTTTTGCGGTACCCAACATGAGGGGAAGGGACAGCAAAACAATTATTTGGTTACTTGGCAATTTTATATTGGTTTACTGTAAAATTGGAGTTCACGGTTGTTCCGTGTAAAACTTTAATCCCTTTACTTTAGTGGTATTTTATTTAGAAATTATTATAAATTATCTTTACGAAATAAATTTTATAAATTATAACTTTCAAATTAGTGATTTAAATTTTATTCTCAAAGATATCCAAATTTCAAAATTACGTAATGTTCGATTGACTTCCACAAAGTTTATAAGCTATAAGCATAAGCTAAACCAAATATATCAAAAACAAATTAAATTGTTCGAAATAAAATAAGTTGTGACAAACAGTACAAGATAAGTATTTATATTATTGTTTAAAGTAAATTACAAATTAAAGAATCATGTGATTTATTTAATTTTTTATTTTTTTATATGAATCCAAATATTTTATTAAAGTAAAAATTATATAAAAAGATAGTCACTTATCTATGTGTGTTTAATTTTCTAAGAATAAAAGTGAGTTTCTTCTGATGTAAAATTATACATTTAGTTAATACGCACTATAAAAGTTTTGGATTTTCCTTCATTCTAGAATAAATCTCACATTATAAATAAAATATAACACTCTAATGTAACATTTCAATAATGAAACATTTCAATGTAACATATTAAAAATCTCTTTGGTGCATTTTTTTTTAAACATAACAACGTAATGTTTCAAAAAAACTCATTAGTGTATTTTTTTTCAAACGTAACACTCCAATATAATATATAGAAAAACTTCTTAGTGTATTTTTTTCACACATAACACTCTAATCAATATAATTCTAAACGTAACACTTTAATGTAACACACACAAAAATACTAAAAAATTCATTAATGTAATTTTTTCTAAATGTAGCACTTACAATTTGAAATTATACATTTGTTCAAAACTTATTAAGAAATATTTATATTCCTTTTGGAATGGTTTGAAGAATCTCACATCCTTTTAGAATGATTTGAAGAATCTCACATCATTTTTTTGGAGTGTTACATTGTACTGTTACATTTGAAAAAAGTATACTGATGAATTTTTTATGTGTTACATTAAAGTGTTATAGTAAGGAGTTTTTTTGAAATATTATATTGGAGTTTTACGTTTGAGAAAAGTACATTAAAGATTTTTTTTAGAGTGTTACGTTTGAGTGTTATATTAGAGTATTACAGTTTGAAATGATACATTTGTCCAAAGTTTACTAAGGGATTTTTGTATTCATTTTGAAATGTTTTAAGAATCTCACATTCTTTTGGAATGTTTGAAGAATCTTATATTTCAAGTCATTTTTATATTCCTTTTGAAATATTTTCCATATAAAAAAGATTTCCATAGAAAAATTCATTCCAAATTTGACTCACATAAATTGTGTAACTTATCTTTCTAACACCAAAAAAAAGAAGAAAACATAATAAAAATAAGAGTATAACCATAAATCTGATTTTCAAATAATATATTAAATTTACCTTTCCAAAATCATTGGGACTAATTGGTCTATAAAAAAATCCTTAAGACTAAATGGATCTTCATTCCTTAAAATGGGATTTATAGGTAAATTTTCCAATTATAAATACATCCTTAAAATTTACTTAAATACAAATTATTCCAATAATTTGCAAAACTTCAAATACTTGAATTATAAATTGAATTGACTTGATAATTTATTAATAAAAGAAATTATTTGAATTGATTTGACAATTTCAAATATACTGTTCTATTCGCTAACTGCATATTAAACTTTAAAATTTATAATCTACCTTTAAACATGCTCTACTTTGTTATTGTTAATACATATATGTTTTTAACCTCTAAAAATATGAAAATAAAAATGAGTGTTAAAAAGACTTAAGATATGAAATTTGTTACAAATTAGTAGTTATATATATAAAAAATTAGTTTGTGTTATAAATATGAAAAATATTATACAAATTAGTATTATGTATTATGCAAATACTTGATAATTAGTTAGAATATTTTTCAATCTACCAATCCGCTCAAATCCGTCTAAACCGTGATTTGTCAATTTGTCAATCCATCATTTAATTTATACTTGTTTGAGAAATTAGTTATTTTAGTAGGTTGTTTTAATTTTTGACTATTTTAATAGACTAAATTTTTTGTGTTTGGAAAATGATTGATTTTTTTTTTTGTAATTAAATGTGATGTTTATGATAAAAAATAAAATGATTATAAATTTAATGTGACATTTTATTTTATTAACTATTTAAAGTTATTTTATCTTTTTATGAATTTTAATAATAAAAAAAAATCAATAACTTACCTGTAATTTTGGCCCATGGCCCGTAGGCGGCCTGAGGTGGGCCGGGCCCATTAAGGCCCGGGCCCAAGCCCAGTCTGAGGTCTTGGGCCAAGGCCTGGGCCATCATTTTGAAGCCCGGCCCGGCCCATGGGCTCACCCCTGCTTGGCCCAGCCCGTGGCCCAACCCATTGGCTCGCTCAAGACCTGCCCAAAAGCCCGCCCCGCCCGATGCCCAGTATTATTTTTAATGGAAAATAAAAAAAAATTTGTGGAAAAAATATTTAAAAAAAAAATTGTTTAGGTCCGTCCAAAGCCCGAGCCTAAGGACCCCGCCCGAGGCCTAGCCCAGTCCAGCCCACTGACCCGCTCAAAGCTTGAATATCTTTGGACTTGGGTTAAGGCCTGGGCTTAGTTTTTCTGACCCGTTGGTCGGCCTGATTTTTTTATGAGAGCTCACAAGACTCGACATGAGCTCCATAATTTTACACTTAAACTGTTCAAACAGGAGCGCAAACTCTTTACACTTCATCAACCGTCAAACAATAACTTGACATTTATTTTTAATAAAATTAAAAATTAAAATATATTTAACACATATATTTTAAAAACTTGTTATAAAATTTAGTGAAAGAAGGTCAATAGCAGTTATAGCCGGCGACAGGACGGATCCAAGATTGAGATTTTAGGGGATTACTTTATAGTTTAAAAAATTAGAAGATCAGTTTATATAATTTTGAAAGTATGTAAAAAAGGTTTAAAAATATAAACTTTTATAATTTTAAATTATTTTAAAATTTTTAGGCCAAGTTTGGCATCCCAAAATAAGTCCATACTTTTCATCTTTTTATCTTTTTTGGGTCACATCAATCAACATCTCCTCTATACTTTTTCTACACATAATTCAATAAAAGTCAAAAAGTGTACTTATTTAGCCTTCCCAAACTTGACCTTAGTATGATATATAATGTTTTTAAAATTTTTGGGAATACTGCCGCCTATAGATTCATCATTGGCCGGGGAGATATGGGGTCCTTGGCAATGATGATGGCCAAAGAGGGTCTCAATCGAATGAAATTTTGTTTGAAAATAAAGTATGTTTTGTTTGTGTTTGTAGGTTAATTTTTGAGATAAAAAATACGAAAATTTATTTGGTTTATTTTTAAAAAAAAATGATTTTGAAAAATTGTTTTAGAGAGAGAGTTTTAAAAAAAGTGATTGATTTGATGTGTAAAAGAGAAATAGAGATTTTAAAAAATAGATAACCAAACAAAATTTTGAAATTTTTTTAAAAAAATTTGTTTGGTTTGATTACTTTTGAAAATTTGTTTGTAGATAATTTTTTCTAAAAATTTTTCTGAAAAACAAACCAAACAAATATTTTTTTTTGGTTACAAATTTTTTTAAAATTATAAATATAAAGAAAAAAATTATAAATTAAAGAAAATACTCCTCACCTTTGTAGTCCCATCCTTTCACTAGTTCTTACAATTTCTTCAGGCCAAATCAATATAAAAAAAGAAAAAAGAAAAAAAAGACCCATCAAAATCCAAATTTATGTCACTGCAGATTATTAAAAAAATAAAATTGGACTTGACAATTGTTTTTTAGCAATCTTTTGTTGATTTCTTTTTCATTTGTAGTGATTTTTATTTTTATTTTTAAAATTCACTTTTACATCCTCACATATTAGACAGACTTGAAAAGTAAAAATAAATATTTTTCTTGGAAAAAATTCATTAAAGACAAAATCAAACTAAAAAAGTTTATTTTTGTTTTTGTTGTTTGTCTATATTGAATTATTTTAATTTTCTTTTAAATTATTTTTTAAAGTATAAATTTTTGTTCACAATTTAAAAAAAAAAAAAATCATGAAAGATTAAAAAGGGACAATTTTCACTGTTGCCAAATAGATGTTGTCCAACCCAGAACTAATTTTTTTAGGGTAGAATGATGGAACCTTTATTGTTTGAATAATCTTGACCGAATTTGTGGGTTATGTTAAGCTAATGTGACTAGTTTTGTTCTTATTAATATTGCCTAATTATTATTATTATTGTGTTCACATTGGACCCGAAATCATTATTTGCTAATCTGGTTGTTTTATATGCTGCAGGTGCCAAAATCTTTATAGTCTTGATTCAGTCTTTTGTTCTTCAAAAGATAATATGAAATTTTTTTAATTATCTATGTATTAAAGAATTGAGTTCGGCTTCTCCCATCCGAGCTTTCAGATTGTGTCATGTTGACACATTTTGTAAATTATAAATTTAAATTTAGTCGATCCACACACAAAGAGCCAATATTAGATTTGATTAACAAGTCATATCCAATATAAAATGGATTTAAATCTTTAATTTATAAAAATAAAAATGTCGAGTTCATACAATTTAGAGACTAGGATTGGAGAGAAGTCACTTAAAGATTTGGATTCATTTTTTTTTGTCTATCTCTTGCTTCTGAATTATCAGATGTTTTTTTAATTTATTTAAACTGTTTTTGAATTATAAGATGTAAGCAACAAAAAAAAAAAGAAAAAGAAAAAAGTAGCAATCGATATGGGTAAGTCTCAAACACTCCATATACAGGTAGACTAGTTGTTTGTGGAGGTGACAAAGAGAGATGAGAGAAACAGAGTTGAGATGAAGTTGATATGTGAACCCACCCAAGACTTAACTCTTATAATGTGCAAATCATTAACCGTTAACTCATTAAAAACTTAAGTTAATATAAAATAGATACAATAATGTATACCAAATTATCAAACAAACAAACAAAAAAACTTAAATGAAGGATATATTTTTCTTCATAAATTTTGTATGCATATGTTTTTCTTCATAAATTTATATTCAAACTTTGAATTCAAACACTGCTTAAATCAAGGATGCTTTTTACAAGAAAATGAGCATAAAACAGATAAATTTCATTGTTTGATAGATACTCCAAATTTGGTGGTAGTCCAATTTTATATCCTAATCACTCAGCATCAACATATGACACTTTCATGGACAAAATGATAGCATATGTAACTGCTTATTAGTCACTTGGTTGCTGAACCCACCAACTAGAAACAACAATTTGGTATAAGATTGCTTCAACTTTTCTTCATGATATATATGAATGAAACACTACTGGTGTCCTAAAGTAACAGTATATATAGGGCCACTTGAACTTTGCTTCGGATGGAAGAGTGGGAACTGATGAGTCACGGTGACAGTAATTAAATTGGAATAATGAAATCATTCACAACTAATATTGACATGTTCATGATGAACTTTTAAGATGAAGCAAAGCGGATAATGCTTTGAGTCAAAAGAAAAAAAATTATTGAAAGCAATTAAGTTGAGTTGCGTCATAGTAGACAGTACTTTCAGATAAGATCGAAATCTAGTTTCTCTTTTATGATTTTATTTAATTTTTTATCATAACAAGACACGTCAACAAAGTACATAATTCAACAGTTTGAATTAAAACTGAAGTAAATGACATTGAAACTAGATATCTTAAAATGATATTCAATAGTTTTGCTTTAATTTTAAACATAAATCATTAAATTATCACAACAATGCTATGCTATTGCAGAGAAATCCTAATCCGTTGGGTTGAGTCACGCATTTAACATGGTGGTATCAGTGTCATGACCGTGCTCAACACAAACACATTTTTTTCAAAAAATTTGTGAGTTTGCATTGTTATGAGAATTTAGGCCGCGTGACGTGCATGGTTTTAAAGTGATTTTGGAGGGTAGGTTACATAAATGTCAATGGACCTAACATGCATGCGTACACGAGTGAACTGTAAAGGGTCCATGACAGTCCTAATTTTAGGTGCTTCCAATTGTGTTTAATTTACTTCGTATTTCATTTTAAGGATAATTTTAGATTTTTTTTAAATTTTTAAATGTGTAGTATGTTTTTTACACAAATCACATAAGAAAGTCACCAAAGAATTTTAAAGGAGGAATTTTTCCACGAATATGAGTGAAGAGTTTTGAATATTTATAATCTCATATCTCTCATTCTAATTCCATATCTCCGGTCTCATCCATGCTATTTTTATCCATCCTAGTGAAAAAACAAATGAGGAAGTGGATTTGCTTCTCCCTCTCTTTTTGCCCCTTTCCCGATCTCAATTATTTCATTGGTGACATTGTTTTTGGTTAAGAGATTTGAGAAAAAATTTATAAAAGAGAAAAAAAAAAAGATATATAAAATTAGGTAAAATATAAAAATATTTTATTCATATTTCACATATCTTTTTCATTTTTCTTTCTAAATTTATTTTCAAATTCTCAAACCAAACATACTCCATTTTTATTTGGCACCTATCATCTATTTAGAAGTTGTTTGGGATGATGTAAATAAGTGTACTTTTTGACTTTTTATGAAATATGGGTTGGGTATGGTTGGGTTTGAAGTGATATGATAGAGAGATGATGCGATTTAAATAAAATGATTTGACTTAAATAGGATAGTGACTTTTAAATTTTTTAAGTTATGACAAACAAGGCCTTAATTTTGAATAAATTACAAATACACCCCCTGAGGTTTGATTAAAATATAAATCGCTCATGTGATTCTGGAAATTATATTCCACTTCTTAAGATTTTTAATTTCATAAAAAAATCGTCATTTTTATTAATAAATTATCAAGTCAATTAACAATTTTTAATGATGTTATAAATATGTTTCAATTAATAATTTAGGTAATTTTACGATTACATAGGGAAAGAATTATGAATTTTTTTATAATTAATTCTGTTAAATAAATTTTTTTAATAAAGAGATATTTATAATTTTTTAAATTATAAAAAATAATTTATACTTTAAATAAATCTCAAGATATGTATTTATAATTAATTTTTATTTATTTTATTCTTAAAATGAAAAGAGTGAGACGAGACTACACAAATTGCGCATGCCCTATCACATCTTGTCCCATCCCATTGTCATTCTGACACGGATTCTTGGCCAGCAGGGATCAATATTCATGAATTCACATGCAAATATTTGCATGCTTGCAGGTGTGTGTAATGGTATTATGGGTGTTTGGACGACATTAAGGTTTTGTTTGCCGTAATTTAAAAAGTTAAAAAAATTAAAAAATTATTATTTTATTTGACTGATATTATTTTATTTAAGTTATATTATTTTTTTATCACAACATTTTAAATTTAATTCATATCCAACTTATATTTTATAAAAAGTTAACAAATACACTTATTTAGATCATTCCAAACAATCCTTAAAAAAGTCAAAAATTAATTTTTTAATTCATTTTGAGTTAAATCACTTATCAAATGAAACAATGAAAAAAATTTTAAAAAAAAAAAACTTTTAACCATTTCTAGAATACTTCTATGTAATATGTTATTTTAATAATTTTTAAATTTTTTATAAAAAAATTTAAAAATAAATTTAAAAAAAGAAGTAATATAATAATTTTTTAATTAAAACAATTAATCAACGAGACCTTAATGAGGACAAATTCTCTACAAATTATCGAGACCTTGTTTGGTTTGTGTTTCTCAAAAAATTTTAGAAAATTTTTTTTATAAATAATTTTTTAAAAGTAATCAAACCAAACAAATTTTTTTAAAATTTTTTTCCAAAACTTGTTTGGTTTACAAGTTTTTCAAATAAATCTCTCTCTCATACACATCAAATCAATTATTTTTTTCAAAACTCTTTCTCAAAATAATTTTTCACAACATCTTTTTAAAATAAAATCAAACCAAATAAATTTTATATTTTTTATTTCAAAACATATTTCTCAAATACAAACCAAACAAACCCTAGATGCTAAGCTAACCTGCATAATCGTGGGCAACAATGAAACCAAGTTTGGTATGCGCATGAATCAGATCATCTGCATGGTTTCAAAGCGGTTTTTCAAAACGACGTCGTTTGGGGGTTTTGTTTTTTTTTTTTTTTTTCTTCTTCTTCGCTTCGCCGAGGCTTGTCGCATGGTCGCCGGGCGAGCTCACTTCGTCGCCTCGTCAGCATTGCCGAGCTCGGCTGTCGCCACTTTTTGTCGCAGACCTCGAGCTCATTGTCACTGTCGCCGTCAGAACAAGACCGCTGCGCCTCCTCCGCCCTCCTCCTCCTCCTCCTCCTCCTCCTCCCCGATGATTAGGCCCTCCACCCCACCACCCTCCCTCCCTCCTCTCTCCTTCCTCTCCCCACCCATGAGCTCGACGAGGAAGAAGAAGAAAAAATTCAAAAATTCAAAACCCCCAAAACGACGCTGATGGAACGGCTTGCCCAAAAAGGACGGCCGAGGATCCTCGCTCGTGCGTGCATGTGTGAACGTACACTTTGTGTACGGCCATTTGGTTTTGTTGATAATATTAATGAAAGTAAGAGACAAGAAAACATATACATAGAGATGACAGAGGGGGTGGTAGGCCTCAGCTATGTGGCATCGCCCATGGTTTGGTTGGACAAAGTGCGTTGGGTCTCTTCAAAAGTAGACTTAAAACTAACTCCAATCATAGCACATCCATGACTCATCAATGTATCTGTATGTACAGTGAAACTATGATCGTCTCAAAATAATGATTCTTTTTGAAGAATTTAATTTTTTTTATAGTATAATTATTACATTTAAAAAAAATTTAATTTTTTAAAATTATTCTTTTGATAGTATATTTTTTTGAAATATCAATGTTATAATTGTACTTTTTATATTGTTTATTAATTTAAAAGAATGGCAAAATAAGAAATTTATATTATTTTTGTACTTGATTTTTGAAGAGGGACTAATATTTTAGGACAATGAAAAATGGAATGAGGGACTAATATTTTGGGACGGAGGGAGTAATAATATTTTGAAAAAGTTTGATTCCTCTAAGACATGATCTTAAATTTAGGCCAAGTTTGGCTAAACTAAAAAAGTGCACTTATTTTATCTTTTTATTTTTTTTGAGTCACATCAATCAATATTTCCTCTCTACTTTTTCTACACATAATACAAGAAAAGTCAAAAAGTGTACTTATTTAGTCTTTCCAAACTTGACTTTATTCTTAATAATATGACAAATAGTTAGATTTTAATTTGTTGATTTTAAAATAATCAAGATCTTACATAGAGTAAACCACACTGGACATCGTACCTAATCTTTTTTTTTATTTATATTTTTGTCATAATAATGAATTATGAGAATAATTTCAGTAATGGTAGAAATGTGTTTTTATAATTTAATATTTTTTATATTAAAATTTGTGTGCATGTCAATTTTATTTTTGGTTTCACCCTAAATTGAATTGTTTATTTTATATAATTATAATAATATAATTACGTGAGATGTGAACATATGGAAGTGAGTGAGAAATTTTTATATGTCAATAGGTTATCACGTAACATTACTTTTCACTAATTATAAATGTATATGTTCATTTTTATTTCTTAAATATTCAAAATAAATATAATAAATCTTATTGTTAAAATTAATCATAATAATAAAAAGTACTACAAAATATATATTCTATGTGTATACAAAAATTTCTTGAGGTGAGGTGAGGTGTTATTATTAGGCCTTTGATTTCTTGAGGTTATTTCTTTGATTATTTCGAGGAAATTGACCTTGGTCTTTGGTACATTCTAACTTTGGATTTAAATAGATTCTTTAAGGTGGAATTAGAGTCAAATGTTGGGATGGAAAAATTATTGTAATGGAATTGTCAAGTATTGTGTTACTTTTATTGGTTGTGACAAGTCTTACCAGTGGGCAGAGAAAGAAAAAACAAAGAGCTACTAGATGATGGGTCATATATATACTAGTTTAAGAAGATTCGCGTCCGGTATGGGTTATTATTATAATATATTTATATTTTATATTTTGATAATTTTAAAAAAATTAAAATATTATTCTATAAAATTAAATAGAATAAATTATTAGATATATAATAGAATTATGTGGTATGATATGTATTATTTTTTCATTTGTTATACACCCAATGACATAGACTCCAATTCTATTACATATCATTTTGGATAAATTTATGAATTTTTAACATTTCTTCTCAATTTATAAATAAAATAAAATAAAATAATTATGGTGTCTAACTTTCCTTAATAGATAAATATAAAACAAATAATAAAATAATTCTTCCATATAAAAAAATTACGAAAATAATTCACTGAACTAATAAAAAAGTAAAAAAAATACATATATATATACAAATAACTGATTTTACTAATACATAAATCATCATTTCATAACAAATGACAAATTTTATTAATAAGTAAATTAACAATTTTTAATGACATGAATAATATTTCCAGTTAACCATTTTGTTAATAAATAAATTATTAAGTCAATTAATAGCTTTTAATGGTATAATAATTTTTTTTAATAAACAATTTTGATAATTTATTATTACATAGAAGAAATGATTTTTCCCCCCTAAGTATTGTGTTAAATAAAAATTTATAACAAACAATAGTCGTAATTTTCAGTATTATAGGACCGATTTATATTTTAAACAAATCTTATGGGTGTATTTGTAATTTGTTAAAAAAATATATTTATATTTCATAATTGACCATGAATGTTTGGATAATTATGAAAAAACCTATTTCATAATTGATTAAGAATGTTCGTGTAATTATAAAAAAATATGTTGCATAATTAACTAAGAATGTTTGCATAATTACGAAAAACATATTTCATGATTGATGAAGAATGTTCGTGTAATTACGAAAAAATCTGTTGCATAATTGACCAATAATGTTTGCGTAATTACGAAAAAACCTTCACTCAATATATAAGTTGCCATTAGCAAATTATTCAAAACGAAAGAACAAAATCGGAATAATGATGAGTCACAGTGACAGTAATTAAATTGGAATAATGAAATCATTCACTACTAATATTGACATGTCCATAATGAACTTATAAGATACAGCAAAGCGGATAATGCTTTGAGTCAAGTGAAACAGAATTATTGAAAGCGATTATGTTGAGTTTGTTGGAATAATTGGTTTTTATAGGCTTATTCTGGACCAATTTTGAGTCCAAAATTGAGTGGGTCCCAAATGTATTTTGAAATGGGTCCGAAGAGGTGACGTGTTCCTTGTCGCATGGCAAGTCACACGGTGAAGACGGTTCGGCAAAACCATTTATGAGTAAATGGAAACTTGACGTCGTTTTCGAGTTCGTAGAATAGACAATAAAATGTGGGTTTCCTTGTAAGGTTTGTTCCACATTCAAACTTTAAGAGAGTTTGTGTATGTATATAAACTCTAGGTGACAACATTTGGGTCGGGCCACAAGGGGCACCCCAAGTTTGTAGAAGAGAGGAGTTATGGACAAGTAGAACCTTGGCTTAAACTACAACACATGCGCGCTGTCGTCGTCGGCCCTCAGACCAACCGGCCTAGCCGTGCCGGGCGCGAGTGTGGGTTTGGTCGATTCTAATTTTAATTTTTTGGACAAAATTTATTTGAATTTTTTTTCAGAAATTCTTAATGAAATAAAATTTTGATTTTGTGTCAAAATTGAAATTAATTTTCTGTCCAAATTTTACCACCTTCAATCTGAAATTCCTAAACAGATTCAAACTATTTTACAGTTTTAAAACTTCCAGAAACTGCTGCAGTAACACAGATTTGAATCTATATAGTTCGAACAAATCAAACTGTCTAGCATATCTGTTGAAATTCAAATAGTATTTGTTCAATTCAAAATTACACCTGTTCATTTCTTATATGTACCTGTTCAGGTCTATTTGTTTTGCCAATAAATAGAAGGTTGTTCCAGCAATTTTTGGCATCCAAAAACAGTCTGTAAAATTCATTTTTCTTGCTGTCCCATTTTGCTCATTTGCATAAATTATTCTTCATTAATTTTTAGGGTAAAAATTAAAGAGAGTATAGAACACAAGGTTTTTGTTCGCCGTACAAGTTGTTTGGAATGCTACTACAATTTGTGAGGATCATTATATCCTAGGAGATAGACGCCACTTGTTTGTAAGCATCGTAGCGGGGCAAATCTGTCTTAAGGATAGAGTGTCACACACTCGACTTGATCTTTTAAATATTCATTTGGTTTGATAAAATAAATTTGATACGCTATTTATTTTATTTATTTGATTTTGTTTCAATTTATTTATTGTACAGTAAGATTATTCCAACAATCTTAAGATAGATTCGAATAATTCTATTTATAGAGAATTTTTCGTTTGTTTTTTTTCTTTCTTCTTCTTACATAAATTATTTTCTATGATTTTACCAAATACTATTCTAGTTGGAAAAACAAATAGTAATTATATACTATTCGATAGATAGTAGTAATATACTATCTATTTTCTTTGACAACCAGTAATAATATACTGGTATTATTAACAATTCAAAATATTTATGTAAGGTTTGTCAGAATTTAATTTTGATTTTCAGAAATTATTTCTGAGTGTTTATTAATTAAAATTCTGTTTCAATATTTTAATTATCGAAGTGTTATAGAAATTTAATTTTCTGTGTGAAATTAATTTGGTTAAATAAAATTTTATTTTATTTCCAAATTAATTGAAAATAAAAGTTACAATTCTTATTTCTTTTATTTTTACAAAATTTAATTTTGTAGTTTTGGTTTAAATTTTTTGTATAATATAAAATTCTAATTCTAATTTTGTTTTATAATTTCGAATTCATGACTACTGAAACTGGTCAAACTAATACTCAAACAAGTACGAGTATGGTGGCTGCAATTGTGCCAACCCCTTCTCCTGTTATGTATGATAACCTTGTCCTGTGTTATGCTAATTAATCATGCTTATGTTGGTAATTACGTGCTTAATTTGAATCTGAGTGTTCTTGCATGATTATATGTGATTTGGGCTTTATATCTGTTCACCGTAGGAATATCTGTTTGATTATCTGCTTTGAAATTTAAATTGAAGGTCTTATCGGTCACGAAATCCGAAATTGATTACGCCATTGTGATCAGCGTAATTTTTAGAGCCTACGGTGAAATTTAATTGAAAATTGTTTCGGATCGAATTAAATGGATTAAATTAAGGAAAGGGTGCCCAACTATTTTATATTGAAGACATGTATTTGAGGGAGCTTTTAAAGGGCCATTATACACTCTGATTTTTGTTTCATTGAGCTCAAACATCTGAAATTTTGCTTTAGAGAGAGAGAGAAGCCGAATTTAGAGAGAGAGGAGGCTCAAGATAGAGATTTGGTTAGAGAACTTGGTGATCTTGAAGGCACACTCAAGAATTTACCATAAATTGGAAAGATTAAGCTCCTAGGTGAGTAATCACCCCTTAATTCATGAGTTTGAACTTGTAATTTTGTGAATTCAAGTTGGTTGGTGATCAAGAACTAGAATTGTGTTGTATTTGGTGAGTTTGAAGTCCATGTGTGCATGCATGTAGAGAATTGCTATAAAATTGCATAATCTAGCACATAATATGAGAATTGTGAAGAATTGAGCATTGAAGCATACATGCAAGCATCGTTTTGTTGATTTACATGTTTATGAGCATCATTGGTGCTATTTGAAATGGAAATGAGGTCAAAAATTGACATGCATGTTTGATTAAGGAAGATATGAAGCTTATGTAAAGTTTGAATGTGTGAGCCTTGAGTTTACAAAGAAATGTTGATTTATTTGGAAGGATTAGACCATGATTTTGAGCAATTGACCTCACCTTGCTTATATACTCATGTTATATAAGTGTTCGCATGCTTTGAAACCAAATTTATGGGTTTTGGACCTTAGAAGGTCGGATTTGAACTTAAGAAAAAATTCTAGAAAACCCAGAATTCATGGTGTCCGCTCGAGCGGGGAAATTGTCGCTCGAGTGTGAAATACGAGCTCCCAGAATATTTTGCAGACATGGTGTCCGCTCGAGCGTGGAAGTTTATGCTCGAGCGGAGAACTATGTAGACAGACCCTCTGCTCGAGCGTCCGAGTTCGCGCTCGAGCGTAAAAATGATATAACCAGTACTTTTGCACACCTCTTGGGTCCGCTCGAGCGGGGAAGTCCATGCTCAAGCGGGGACCCTATTTTCTGAAATTTTGAAAGGGCATTCTGAGTTTCGTTTTCTATTCTCTTTCACTTCTAAGTACTCTTAGGCATGCATTGAGTATTGTAATTGAGTTAAAGTGATAAGAATTAAGCCTAAAGAGGAATATGTGAATTAAGAACGGATTGAATCGGTTGTGACCCATATGTGTTATGTGATATGTAGGGTCAAGCTTCAGGGCAAATCAATCAGCCGATCACTGTGAGTAGTATCTTAATAAAGATATTTGAAATATGCTATTTGTCCAATTACTTAGCTTCCTATAAGTCTGT
The DNA here is from genome assembly GCA_025200525.1 of Camellia lanceoleosa. NCBI lineage: Eukaryota > Viridiplantae > Streptophyta > Magnoliopsida > Ericales > Theaceae > Camellia > Camellia lanceoleosa. The sequence goes on from CM045766.1 coordinate 172,946,056, forward strand.
TAATTTGAATTGTGGACAAACGTTTACTATGCCTAAAGAACGAATGGGCCAAAGGCCAGTTTGATATGAATGATAGTTTGACATGAATGATAGTCTGACACGAATGATAGTCTAATATGAATGATAATCTGATATGAATGATAGTTTGATATGAAAGAATGAATGGGCCGAAGGCCAGTTTGATACGAAAGTTTGAATGGACCTGAGGCCAGTTTGATCTAAATAATAGAGTGAATGGGCCAGAGGCTGTTTTGACATGAATGAATGGGCCAAAGGCCGTTTTAACATGAATGAATGGGCCGGAGGCCGTTTCGACATGAATGAATAAATGGACCAAAGGCCAGTTTGTCATCTGAATGGGCCAAAGGCCGTTTTGACACCAATGAAAGAATGAATGGGCCAAAGGCCAGTTTGTCATCTGAATGGGCCAAAGGCCGTTTTGACACAAATGAAGGAATGAATGGACCAAAGGCTAGTTTGTCATCTGAATGGGCCAAAGGCCGTTTTGACCTAAGTGAAAGTTTGACATGATAATGCGAATGGGCCAAAGGCCGATTTGACTGAATGATACTAATGAATTGGACCGAGGTAGTATGATGTGTTTGGAACCGATTACCTAACTTACATATGTCTATGTATGTATGTAGCAGTTAGAAATATAAATTGGGCCCAAGGCCGTTTGATGTATATTGTTCCAATGTATATTCTTTATTTGATATTATTCACTAGGCTTTTGCTTACGCTCATTCATGTATTTGTAGGTGAGCCAAGAGAGGTCCAGACCCAGCCTCAATGAAGTCTGTGTGAAACAACTAAGGTTTGAAGAGTCAGCCCTTGTGTAGATGTCCCCGAACGTCTCGGGAGAGAATCCCGTTTTGTTCATTGGGCTCACTACAGTTCAGGACTCAATGTCACGGTCCTGTATCTAATCTCGCAGAGTGCAATGCAAGACCGATAAATCATCAAAGAGTCCAAATCAGGCAAATCATTTTTGAAAATAGATTTTTGAAAGAAGTGCCAAACATGGATGCTTTGCGGAATCTGGTCGCCACCTAAATATTTATTTTGGGGAATTTAGGAAACTGACTCATTGCCTAAGGCCACGTATCCGTCATCACCAAAGTTGCCTCGGCTCGGGAACTTAGATACGATTAGGGAAAGGTCGCCGTGAGCACCCATTCGCCCGATCAAAGATCGGCCTCTACTAACCATGATATCAAGTTTTGAAAACATTATGTGTTTGTAACAACCCTCGTACTGATTACCGGATAACCATTGAATTATATACTGATTAATGCTAAACCGAACTGATAATGACTAATAAGTGAACTGGATGAACTACTGAACAGACTGAATGGAACTGAAACTGAAATTGAATAAGTTTGTCTATTATATTGCATATTGTATCTGTTTGCTTGAATGATTATCTGTTTGAGTTAGGTGTTTAAACTGTTAATTGAAAGCCTTATCGGCGGCCGATTTAGGAACCGTTTAGTGTTTTATAATCAGTAGAATATTTGTGATTTAATGGTATATTTATCTGAAAATTGATTAGGAATGATTAAATTAGATTGAATTGAGCTAATTGAGAACTTAGGCTTATTTACTATATTGCCCTTGAGTAGAGCCTTTGTTTACTATTTATTTACTAATTATAGTGAGCCTCATACACTTGATCTAAGACTCTTTGCTCAGCCATTTCTTTTCTTCCTAACCGACCAAACAAGAAGAATAGAGTGAGGGAGAGAGTTTAGAGAGAGACTTGAGCTCACCTTGCCATTGTTGTGGAATTGCTTGAAGACTTGAAGGTTGATTGTCAAATTTAGCTTGCTAGACTTGAAATTAACACTCTAGGTAAGGAATTCATTGTCATCTTGTCGTCTTTAAGCTCCATCTTGCATGTTTCATGCATCATTGCCATGTTTGAAGTTCAAGAATGTTGAATTGGAGCTCCATTGTTGCATGCATGTAGAGATTAGTGAATTTGGAGTTGACTTCATGGTTGATTGTACATGCATGTTCATGTCTAAGCTTTAGTCCATGTTTTCACTTTATTTTCCAACTAATGAGCTCTTGAGAGCAAGATTTGAAGATTGAAATTGGTTTGAAACTCATGCATGTCTTGATTGAGCATGATTCTTAGAATTGGTTTGAAATTGGGTTTGAATTAAACACCCTTGGGCCTTGATTTCTTAAATTGAGGTTTGAAACATGTTATATTATGTGTTTTTATGAGTTTTCCAGAAAATGGGCCCAAGAGGATCGATTTTGGAGGTTGAAACCTTGGTTTTGAATTCAGAACACAATTCTGGATTTTCCAGATTCATTGTCGCTCGGCGGTATATCTTCGGCGTAGAAATCGCACTCGATGGTATTGTTGCATACTTTATGCAGTCTTTCGGCGGATAAATTCACGCCGGCGGGTTTTTCGACCATCGGTATATTTTGCAGACCGCTCGAGCGGAGGAAATTACGCCGGCGGTAAGCGTTTTTCTGTCGCTCGGCGGAGAATTGTGCGCTCGAGTGGGACTCTGTTTTCTGAAAAATTCTGAAAATGTTTTCTGTATGCATTTTTTTGCATCCTCATTCCATCCTAGGCATTCTTAGGCCTAGTTTAAAGCATCTTAATGAGGATTTAGACATAGAACCACAGGAGATTTAGGGATTTAATTAACATCCTTTCCAAGCTGTAAACTTAGTGTGTGTTCTATTACATTTTTATTGTTTAGGGTTGGCTCTCGGGGATGCGCTCTAGCTGCTTTAGCCCAATCTCTGTGAGTAACAGATGTGTAAAGATATGTTCAAAATGGTTATTCTTGAATCTTGAACTAAGCATTTCTTGAGCGATATCGTTTATTGAATGAATGTATGTCTGTATTCAGGCTGTATTATGGCATCCTTAGCACCTTGTTATTGGTATTCTGAGCTCTGTCGGTTTCCATTGTGGAACCATCTGGTTTATTGAATGATTGGCCATCATTATTGTTGGGTCTGTTAAGACTCGGTCCTTTTGGACCCTCTTGTTTATAGGCTAATGGATGTACCACATGGTGATTGATTGAAATCTTGAAAAGAATTCTTGATTGGTGAAATCTTGTTAAATGAATTGATTTCATTCTTTGTAAGGACATTCATTCATAACCTCTTTCGCTTTATGTTATTCACTGGGCTTTAGCTCCGTTATATATATATGTAGGTTCTCGCCAGGGCCGGAGCTAGGGCGTGGGCTAGTCCCGAGTTTTGTCAAGCCGACCAATGTGCCTCCTTGTGAGGTTCGAGACGCCATGCCATGGCTTGGGGTGTTTTGTGTCCCCATAGGTCTCCTTCTTGTTTTTGTCTTGTTGTATAGGTATTTCTTGTCTTGTTATCGAGAGGTTGGGTCCCCGTACTGAATGTTGTACATGTTGTATATGACTGTTTTGGACTGTATGAATGCATGAAAAATGTTTTTGGCATACAGATTTCCACAGCTCAATGGACACTAGTTATTTACTGTATTGGCTTCCGCCACGAACTTCTGTTCTCATTTCTTATCTTGTAGGCCTTGATAATCTCGGATTCTTGGCGATTCTGATGCTAAACCCATAGGGCCGGGTTTGGGTCGTGACAGTGTTCTTATTCCGGTTATTAGCCTAGAATTACCATGTGATGCGCACAGCATACAAGTATAGACTAGGTTGCCTAAATTGGAACAAAACATTTCATATTTGTTTTTGAAAGTGATTTGCTACTCGCAAGTAGACTAAAACGCGGATTTTGCCACCCTCAAGTGGGCTTAGAAAACATAGTGATTTGCCACTATCTAGTGGGCTTAAAACTTCATAATCAATGAATTGTTCCAATTCAGATAATCCAACGTTCACCCATAGGCATTCAGGCAGTTAATCAACTAAGCAGATAGCCTCATGGTAAGCATGCTATCATGGCAGTCACTCATACACATGTAAGGATGCGAAAGCATAAACACTTACCGAGTACTCCAAATCAAAACAGAAACTAGTTAGTAATCAATGTATGATCCTAGTTCATGTTAAGATGGCTAATACAACGCATGCAAAATGCAACTAAGATAGGCTCGGCTATTCTAAACATGGCATATGAAATGCAACAGATAACATGTATTTAACTCGGAATTGAAATACAATGTAGTTAGTATGATGCGCCGAGCCCGGTGCATGCAAGACAGATGAATAGATGCAAACATACGAGCATAAGGATGCTAATTGAAATGTGCCATAAAACTAACCATCATAAGCTGGTAAATAAAAGGGAGAAAGACATGGGGTTGGAAGACATACATCACACACACGCATACTTATTACAACATTGCCCTTTCTCGGAGGGTCCGAATAAATAATACAGTCCGAATAAATAATTAACTACTCTAACTAATTAAATATTACAAAACCCTAATTAATTAACAAATTAACTAGGAAAGCGAATAAACTAGCATGCAAGCTATAAAATGGACTGCCTCAGCTTTTGTTCCGAATGATGAAAGATGCATGCGTGCTCAAATCGCTTTGTCGGGAAATTCCTTGCGATGTCCCGATTTGCCTCTGTTTTGCAATTGGTCCTAGAACAACATACAAAACTTAGAAGGCTCTTGACTTGTTTTCTTTCTTTGGATTAGATTTCGCAACAGAGAGCAAGAAAGAGGCATGGCAAAGTATTTTCAACACATGTGTGTATGACCACTCTCTCCGTCATTGCACAAGCTCTAGGGAGTGTAGACCTCGATCCTCGTGCCACCAATTACGCATCTCGATGTATGATAGCCGAGGAGTCGAATTGCACGACACAATGTGAAATGAATGCACATATAAACATAACAAGGCCTAAACTCCATCATGGATAATCCGGAGTGTCGGCGACTGAGAATTGAGACACGTTTCGTCACTTTGAGTATGAAACGTCCCTCGTTTCCCATGTTTGGACTAACCCTACTCCAAACACAATGTAATGAGATGGAATACACAATGTGACTAACGTGTAACCCCAAATGCAATGCAACCTAATCATGCTGGCATGCAAGGGATGATATGCAAACATGCAACTAGCACACGTAATGCTATGAACTGAGAATGGCATACTCAATGCACACGAACTATATGGCATACGCAATGCAAGATGGACTTAAACTAAAGTGAGTGGACCTCAGCCCCACTCAAATCAGTGGCCATACATGAAAATGAGACAACCGAAATACATGCAAACATACACGAATACAAAGGACCGATCCTAAGGCACAACATGCAACTCTAACTAAGCATGGCAAATGATGAAATATGGCATGGAAACACACATTCTCGACTCACGAAACATGATGCACAATGGTCCGAATTATGCAAACACTTCACACAATGCATGCTAAATGGCACAATTAAAAACTAGTGAAGCGGATTACACTAGAGGTACACAAAGTGATGCACAAATGGTAAGACCAACCCCAAAGCAGACCTAGGAAGGTCCAAGACAGTGGGAAAATGGCCTAAAATGATGGTTCAATATGCAAAGAAATGAAGCTCATTCAATGGTCTGAAAACAAGGCATACAAGCCCAACTCTCAAACGCATTTAAAGAGTGAAAACCATGGGAATATGGCATACATGTAAGCTCTGAAATATGATATGCAATGGCCCCAAAACATGAAAACACCTCAGTATATGCATGTAATAGACCTCGAAACTCAAAACTAAGCATGGACATTGAACTACAAGCATGCAAAACAAACATCATTCGACCATGAGACCCAAAAACTGAGCTAAGGAAGTCCAAAATATGCACAAAAATCAGTCTAAGGCATGGCCAAAAGGTGCTAGAATTAAGGGCCAAAAGATCATGCAATACAAGCTAGTGAACCATGATTTGCACTACAACTATCTGAAGCACATGAGAGCTCACCAAACCAGCCAAAAAAATAAGTATTCCATGCCAAATAATGCCCAAAAATCCATGGAAACATGTCCAATGCATGCAAGAATGATATGTTCCTTTGAAAGGCCAATAAGAGGGTTATTCAACACATGCATAATGGACATACAAAATGGCAAAACCACCTCTGGAAAGAGGTTATTATGGCCCTAAAACTCACTGAAAAGGGCCTGAAATGAGCTTAGGAAGCATGCAAGTAAAGGCCCTTTTGAAAGGCCTTGAAGAGGATTACTCTACACATGCACAATAGACATTCAACATGGCAAAAAGGGCTCTGGAGAGAACCTATGCAGGTCACAAAACTCACAAAAAGTGGCCTGAAACATGGCTTGAAAACATGCAAATAGGAGCTCTTTTGAAAGGCCAAGAAAGCTAGTAAACAAAACAAGGGGTGAGAGGGTCACCCCTTTCTGATTTTGATACTCAAAAATACATAATAACCACTGAAAATCTGCTGGATTTTAGTGGTCAAAAGGGCCAACAAAGCTCATAACAAAGGCCCTAATGCATGGCTTAAAACAAGAGGAAATGAAGCATGCAAGGGGGTAGATGACCTCCAACAGAAAAATAGTCTTAAAAAATATGTTTAGAAGCTCAAAACAAGACTTTTTCAGTTTATGACAAAGCCTAAATATGCTTTCAAGTAGACCAAAGAGATGAAGAAAAATAGTGCTTAAAAGGGAAGAAATGTGCTCCCCTTGAAGCGCAATAAGGACAACAACCTCTAGACCCAAAAACCAACTCTTCAAGCCTCTGAGAATGGCCTCCAAGAAGCTTAGACCAATGGTGGAGGGGTTAGGCCATGAGGTAGTGTGCAAAGGGCCAAGAATCTCACTCTTTTCTAAGCCTAAGTGTCGAGACATAAAAGAGATATGTGTATGCCTTAGACTAATTTAGAACCCTTACAATGGAAGAGGACCTCTTCCTTTATAGAGAGAGGGGCTAAAGCTTCTCTTGGAAGCTAAAATCAGAATAAACATCCTCCATATCGTGTATGGAGGATCGACAAACTTTCGGCTCCGCATTTGGAGTGGAACACTAGTGAGACAAGCGAAACCGGCCGACCGTTCGGTGGTCGGCCGCCATTCCTTGGTCGGCCGACCGGGTTCAAAAGGGTCAAAATTTGAAAAGGTGGTCGGCCACCCATATTGGTGGTCTCCTAGGTGAATGCAACTCGGTGGTGGTATGGGAGACTAGAAAATGTGGGTCAAGGTGAGAGACCACTTACGACAAGAAAAATCGATCGGCGGGAGAAGAGGTGGTCTCCAAGAGAATTGCTGGTCTCCACCCCGTACCACCTTCCAAACAATGAAAATAGGGTCCATGCCAAAAATGAACCCACACCGATGCAAAACGAGGGTTCATGGTTCAAAACGCATGGTCGAAGGCCCCTAAAACTGATTATTAAGCACCGGGGGTGGCGTGCGACCACAAAGGTGGTCTCTCGGGCCACAGTGTCCCTCTAGGGAGAGGGGACAAGGTGTGTACCAAAAACCGAAGCAAACGGAGAAAGTTAAGCGGTCTGAGCAAAGGCGACGGCCAGCGGCTCAAAATGGCCCAGGTCTCCAAGCGAGAATAGTGGCCTCGACCACGAAGCGTAGCCTCTGACCCTTTGAGAGATGGTTTTCGAGACCTCTCCCTCCCTTCGGGAAGAGAAAACAGGACCTGGTTTGCAAACCGAGGTAAAGCACAAAAGAGTCCCGAAGTCCGGAGGCAAGGCTCTCAGCCGACACTCTGTGACCTCAGAACGAGCACAATATGCATCATCACCGAGCACTCAATCGGCGACGTCTAAGTCTTAAGGTTGGTCAAAAATGGGGTGTCTACACCTTGCGTCTCACGCACGAGACACGTCTTCGCCCTTTTGCCATTCTATACTATTTTGCATGTTGGCGAGAACTTTGGTTTACGTCTGTGTTTAGTTTTGTTTGGCTAACTTAGATTTGAATGATCCTGTCTGTCTGTACAGAACTTTATGTTACTATACTTTCTGCTATGAGTTATTAACATATATAGGTATGGAATGTTATGATGTGCATATAAGCACGGCTCTATGGACAAAGTTTTAAAATTGCTTCCGTTTGGCCCCTTTACTCTGATGAGTTTCGTCTTATTTGGTTTGAAGTAGGTAATCTTGTGATTCTTGGCGGTTATAGCTAACCCATAGGCGGGTTGGTCATGACATTATGATTGCGATCAATCACGGTGAGAAACTAGAGAAGTTCTCAGGAATTGATTTTAAAAGATGGCAACAGAAATGCTGATCTACCTTACAATTCTGAACCTGACTTGTTTTCTCTGTGAGAATGCTCCTACTTTGAATGAGCATGGCCCGGCGGGAAGTGGTTATTGCGGTCAATGCTTGGAAATATGCTAATTTCTTTTCGGAACTACATCTTGATCGGACTTGACAACACATTATACAACATCTGATCCTATCAAGACGACAAATGAACTTTGGGAGTCTTTGGAGAAAAAGTACAAAAGCAAAATCTTTGGCTCAAAGAAATTTGTGGTTGACAAATTCTTAGACTTTGTGATGGTTGATTACGAGATTATGATCGGCCAAGTTCAAGATCTCCAACTCATTACGCATGACATTCGCCAAAATGCATGTCTCGATGAATCCTTCAAGTTGACCTTAATTGAGAAACTACCACAAGGTTGGAAGGCATTCAAGAACTACCTCAAACACAAGCACAAAGAAATATCTTTAGAAGAATTGATTATGCGTTTGAGGATTGAAAAGGACAAGCGCAATTGAGGAGAAGTGGGGCGATAAGCATCTAATGGAGTCTAAGGCAAATATGGTGGAACATGCTCAAAAAAGCAAACAAGCGAAAATTTTCTAGAAAGTTCCTCACAAGGCTCTAAAAGAGGGGAAACTAAAAAGTACAAATTTAATGACAAGTATTTCATCTGTGACAAAGAGGGATATCGAGCCAAAGATTGCCGTAGTAAAGGCAAAAGCAAAAAAAAAAAACAAGCAAGAAACCTGCTCAAGCCAATATGACTAAAGTTGACAAAATTTCCAATAGTGTCGATGACATAAATTTTTCTGCAGTTGTTTTCGAGGCAAACCTTGTCGAAAATCCAAAGGAATGGTGGGTGAACAACGGTACTACTTGCCATATCTATGTCAATAAAAAATATTCACATCTTATTCTCATGGATAATGGTGAACAACATATGTGATGAAGAAAATAGTACCAATCAAGGGCATGGTGTGCAAGCCCTCTCCCACTAGCTAGCTAGTTGCTCTTTAAAAAAAAATCTGGGCTATTCTTGATCTCTTCTTCCATCACTGAAGCCAACTTAAAAGAAGCTTAAAGGAAAAAGAAAAAAAACACAAGTTAAAATGAAAATAAAGAAAGAAAACAGAGAAAGAAATAAAAGAAAACCCATGTATCCTCTTATCATTAGTTTTGAAGAAATCCAAACAAGTAACCCAACCCACCATGAGAAACAAATTTCAGCACCATTTGAACCAAATGGACGGCGGCAACGGCGGGGCGACGACTGGACAGCGGCACTCTCGCTTGTCTTTTCTCTCTCTCTCTTTTCTTTTCTCTCTCTTGCACTCCCGTCTTCTATTACTACTTTTGTGCTATACAGGCGAATTTTGAATTAAAGATTTAGTTTTTTTTTTTTTTGAAATTATTAATCAAAATAGCGTCGTTTTGGTTAGTTTTATTTTGAGCAGTTAGATCTTCCACTTTACGAGATTACTTCAGGAAGGTCACTCTAGAGGATCCTGATACTGCTTCTAGGAGTGTGTAATGATATCAACACTTAGGACTCGTTTGTGAATAGGTTATTTTAATAATTTTTTTGTTAAAATATGAGATTAAAAAAAAAACTAATATATTTAGGATAATTTTTAAGTTTTTTTAAAAGAAAATATGTGTAAAAAGTAGAGAAAAAAAGGAAATCTTTGACTTTTTAGTATAGTTTATTGACTTTTTTTTTTTTTTTGTGATTTTTTTACCTTTTAGCTAAAATCATTACTTGTCAAACGAGGCCTTAGTCTCGTTTAAAAATATGTTATTTAATAATTTTTTAATTTTTTATAAAAAAATATATATAAAATAAAAAAAATAATATAATAATTTATAATATTTGTTAAATTTTTTTATTAAAATAATTAGTCCCTAAACGAGGGCTTAGGACAAATATAAAGAAACACATATCCAGACACTGCGGCAACAATGAAACCAAGTTTGGTATGTGCATGTGTAATGTACTCTTCGTGTACGGCCTTTTGGTTTTGTTAGACAATAATAACATTAATGAAAAGGCTTCGTTTGGGAACAGATTAATTTAGTAACTTTTTGGTTAATTGGCTAAAAAGGTAGGTGAAAAAAACTTATATGTTTGGGATGACTTTTTGGCTAATTACGAAAAGTTATGCAAAGTAGAGAAGAAAAGAATCTTTGACTTTTTGGTATGAATTATTGACTTTTGACTAAAAAATAACTTTTGGTAATTGGTAATTTAACTACTCCCCAAACGGGGAGACAAGAAAACATTATATTTATTAGGGATGACAGAGGAGGTGGTAGGCCTCTGCTTTGTGGCATCCATGAGATGCGATGAACCCATGGTTTGGTTGGACAAAGTGCTTTCTTTAAAGCAATTTTGGGGCCATTGGTTGGGTCTTTTTAATCTTTAGAAAAACGTAGACTTAAAACTAAGGGGTGGTTTGGTATTTGAGTTGGGATTAAAAAATCATAAAAGGTTAAAAAAAAAAATTTTAAAATTATAAAAGGACAAAAATTACAAAAAGATAAAAAAAAATTTGTCATTTCAAAATTAAAAAATCAAAAAAGCCAAATAAATGACCAAAAAAGTCTCATGCTAAAAATATTAAAAAATCAACTAAAAAATTTATTGACAAACGAGTACTAACCCCAATCATAGCATATCCGTATGACTCATCAATGTATCTATCTATATGTACAATAATATTATGATAGTAATATTTTGAAAAAAGTTTGATTCCTCTAAGAAATGATTTTAAATTTATTTTTAATAATATGACAAAGAGTTAGACTTTAATTTGTTGATTTTTAAATTAATCAAGAATTTACATAGAATAGTCCACACTGGACATCGTTACATAATTTTATTTTATTTTTCATTTATATTTTTGTCCTAATAATGAATTATGAGAATAATTTTAGTAGTGGTGGAAATATGTTTTTATAATTTAATATTTTTTACATTAAAATTTGTGTGCATGACAATTTTATTTTTGGTTTCACACTAAATTGAATTGTTTGTTTATATAATTATAATAGTATGATTACATGAGATGTGGACATATGGAGGTGAGGTGATATTATTAGGCATTGGATAGACGTTCTTGTTTTGATTACTTCGAGGAAATTGACCTTGGTCTTTGGTATATTCTAGCTTTGGATTTAAATATATTCTTTAAGATGGAATTAGAGTCATATGTTGGAATGGAAAAATTATTGTAATGGAATTGTTAAGTATTGTGTTACTTTTATTGGCTGTGACAAGTCTTACCAGTGGGTAGAAAGAAAAGAACAAAGAGCTACTAGATAATGGGTTATAAATGTATATACTAGTTTAAGAAGATTCGTGTGAGCTATGTGATATTATTATAATATATTTATATTGTGTTTGGAAAAAAATTTTAAACACATTCTCACTTTTTGTTTTGAGTATTTTATTTGTTTAGAATTTTTAAAAATTAATTTCATATTCATTTTTGAAAACTTTTTTTAAGGTGAAAAATTTAAACTAATTGGTCGTCCTTCCAAACGTCCGGTCGATTGACCAGAACAGTGTTATTTTTTATTTATTTATTTTTTACAATTGACACCTGTTATTTTTTATATTTTAAATAAAACAAAATTTCAGAATTTTTTAAAATTTTTTTATGAGTTTTGAATAGAATTTTGAGTTGTGTGTTTAGTTATGAGTTGTAATTTTTTGTATCAAATATCATATATCACATCAAAATTCTCCACGCAATTCAAAACTCTTTTCAAAACTCATTCACCAAACAAATTTTTCATACTCAAACCATAATTCCAAAACTCATAAACTCAAAATATAATTCTATTCTCAAATCATATTTAGAAAACTCTACCAAACGCTACCTTAAGTTTTATATTTTGATAATTTTTTTAAAATTAAAATATTGTTCTATGAAATTGAATAGAATAAATCATTAGATATATAATAGAATTATATGGTATGATATATATTATTTTTTGATTTGTTATACACCCAATGATGTAAACTCCAATTCTATTACATTTCATTTTGGATAACTTTATGAGTTTTCAACATTTCTTTCGAATTTATAAAGAAAAAAATTATGGTGTCTAACTTTCCTAAATAGATAAATATAAAACAAATACCAAAATAATTCTTTCATCTAAAAAAAATTACAAAGATAATTCACTAAAATAATAAAGAAGTAAAAAAAATACATATATATATATCCAAATAACTAATTTTATTAATACATAAATCATACTTGCATAACAAATGACCAATTTTATTAATAAGTAAATTAATAATTTTTAATGACATGAAAATATTCCCAGTTAACCATTTTGTTAATAAATAAATCATTAAGTCAATTAATAGTTTTTAATGATATAATAAATGTTTTTCAATAAACAATTTTAATAATTTATTATTTCATAGAAGAATTGATTTTTTTTTCTCCTTGAGTATTGTGTTAAATAAAAATTTATAACAAATGGTAGTTGTAATTTCTAGTATTATAGGACCGATTTATATTTTAAACAAATCTTATGGGTGTATTTGTAATTTGTTAAAAAATAAAAGATTTATGTTTCATAATTGACCAAGAATGTTTGCGTAATTACGAAAAAATCTGTTTCATAATTAATCAAGAATGTTCGCGTAATTACAAAAAATATGTTGCATCATTGACCAATAATGTTTGCGTAATTACAAAAAAACGTTTCATGATTGATCAAGAATGTTCGCATAATTACGAAAAAATCTGTTGCATAATTGACCAAGAATGTTTGCGTAACAACGAAAAAACCTTCACTCAATATACATGTTACCATTAGTAAATTATTCAAAACAAAAAGGCAAAATCGGAAAGAAAAGACAAACCTCAAATAGTTAAGCGGTTTTCATATATATACTAGTTTAACAAGGCCCCGTGCTTTTACAGTATGTTTAAGTTTTATATTTTGATAATTTTTTTTAAAATTAGAATATTATTCTATGAAGTTGAATGGAATAAATCATTAGATATGTAATAGAATTATGTGGTATGATATGTATCATTTTTTAATTTGTTATACACCTAATGATATAGATTCCAATTTTACTACCATATTATTTTGGGTAAATTTATAAATTTTTAACATTTCTTCCGAATTTATAAAAATAAATAAATAAATTATGATGTGTAGTTTTTCTTAACAAATAAATATAAAACAAATATTAAGATAATTCTCTCATCTAAAAAAAACTACTAAAATAATTCACCAGACTAATAAACAGGCAGAAGAATAATATATATATATATACAAATGACTAATTTTATTAATACATAAATCATACTCGCATAACAAATGACCAATTTTATTAATAAGTAAATCATTAAGTAAATTAACAATTTTTAATAATATGAAAAATATTTTTCAGTTAACCATTTTGTTAATAAATAAATCATTAAGTCAATTACCAGTTTTCAATGATATGAGAAATATTTTTCAATAAATAATTTTGAAAATTCATTATTGTATAGGAGAAAAGTTTTTGTTTTTTCCCTGAGTATTGTGTTAAATTAAAATTTATAACAAATAATAGTTATAATTTCTAGTATTATAGGACGATTCATATTTTAAACAAATTTCATGGATGTATTTGTAATTTGTTAAAAAATAAAAGATTTATATTTCATAATTAATCAAGAATGTTTACATAATTAGGAAAAAAAACTTCTTTCATGATTGACCAAGAATATTTATGTAATTATGAAAAAGACTGTTTCATAGTTGATTAAGAATGTTTTTGTAATTATGAAAAAATCTTCACTTAACATATAGGCTATCAGTAGTAAATTATTCAAAATAAATTGAAAAAATCGGGAAAAAAAATAACAAACCTCAAACAAATAAGCAATTCTTATATATATATAAATATTAGATAATTATTAAAATAAGACTTCATAACATTAAATATATTTAACATTATTCATAGCCCAGATCATAAGACTTGATAAGTAATACATTTTTCTAAAAAAGTATGTATAATAGAATTGGCTTGAAATAGTTCAATTGCTAGGAAGTATTGTTATACATATTGAAAGATAAATTTGCAATGGCTAAGTGATCGGTGATCCCGTGAGAGTATTTATCACACAAGACGAAATAATCCAGAAACAAAGTCTAGGTCTTGAAATGCTGGTTTTATAATGGATTTTTAATGAATCCAATGAAAACATTATGCCTGGTATAACCACAATGGCACCCATTTGCTAAAGGTCATAACCTTTGGAAACAATGCACCCGTTGAGTTCAAATTTGACTTACCAGATCATTACGTTTTCTTGCGAGAAGATATACACCTGTTAATTGGAAATGATCAAGCATGGAAAGGCACACTATATTATGATGTGGTCACATTTAATTTAACGTCTCCCACTTGATTACATTATAATGAGGTGAAAAAACCCTAAGTTGAGCATGTTTATCTTGGTACTAAAATTTTGCTTCATGTCAACTTTCATCTATGAAATTACCTCATAGATCGACGTTTGATTGTGACTTGGCCATATGTGCGCATGTTTTTGTCACTAATCTGACCGCACCCGTACGAATGTGTTCTCCGACTGACAACACATTCCAAATGACTTCAATTCACTATATAACAAGTAAACAACATCAATTTTCAGTGATGGGTTCATAGTCCATACCCAATCACCATTGACGACTTTAGCCGTACACAATTTTCATGTGTCGACCTGTACTGAAATTATTGTTAAGTACTTTCTTTAAGACCCATTCCTGAAGGTTTTCCTTAACACACCTTATCAATGACTTTTTTTGCTGATCAAGCAGACAATATCATCTAGTTAGCATGTTGCATATTATGGATTTTACATCTCATGCTAAGTATGATATCCATACCTTGTCAGTTCCTCTATCTTGTTACCTGACCAAACACATGTTTCCATGCAAGATAGAATCGCAAAACATCGGTTATCTAGGCGTCCCCAGAGTCATCCGACTATGCTCTTATATAAGTAGCTAAACCATCTAGCTAGGTATTTTTCAATCCCATATTAGCTACATGTTCTCTGAATTTTTTCAAAGACAACCCTTTGGTTATAGGGTCAGCTACCATATCTTCTGAGGGTATATAACTGACTTTAATTTCACTTCTCTCCATTATGTCCTCAATATAGTGGTAACTTACATCAATATGTTTTCCCTTAGAGCTATTTGCTCCACATTTTATTAATGAGATGGCGGACTGATTGACACAAAATATATTGACAGGTCTGGCAGGTATACCTAATTGTAAACTGTCAACAAATCGTTTTATCCAGACCGCATTACTAACGGCTGTGCTGCAAGCTATGTATTCAGCTTCCATAGTATACTTTGCAACACAATTCTGTTTCTTACTTAACCAAGAAACTGTTGTTCCACCAAACAAGAACGCATGACCACTAGCAGATTTTCTATTATCTACATCTTCTGCAAAATCTGCGTCAGTGTATCATTTTATGTCTAAATCACATAAACCAAAACATAATTTCAAATTTTTAGTGTCTTTTAAATATCTGAATATTCTTTTAGCGCTTGTCTATGATCCTTACCTGGATTAGATTGTGACCGACTTACCAATCCGATTGCATGGCAGATGTCAGGTCTTGTGCTTGTTATAGCATACATTAGGCTACCTACTACCTGGGCATACGGGACATTTCTCATTTCCTCAACGTCAGACTTAGTTTGATGACTCATACTTTTACTAAGATTTTGTCCCTTACAAACAGGCGTACTTAAATAATTACAGTTATCCATATTAAATCTTTTAAGCACCTTGTCTAGATATTTCTCTTGATTTAGATATAATAATTTTGAATTTCTGTCTCTTGAAATTCTAATTCCTACAACATAGGTTGCAAGACCCATGTCTTTCATTTCAAATCTAGATGCCAAGAATTTTTTGATTTTTATAATCATATCTGGACAATTTCCTACTAACAATATGTCATCCACGTATAAAGAAAATATTGCTAACTTATCATCATTTTTCCAGATATAAACACAGTGATCTAATGGATTTACAACATAGCCCATTTCTAAAATGGCTTGATGGAATTTCAAGTACCATTGTCTTGCAGATTGTTTAAGTCCATATAGAGATTTCTTCAACTTGTAGACTTTATCCTCGTTGCCTTGGTTCTGGAAACCATCAAGTTGCATCATATAAATTTCCTCTTTTAATTCTTCATTGAGAAAAACAGTTTTAACATCTAATTGACGCAATTCCAAATCCATCCTGGCTACTACCGCCATTAGAATCCTTATTGAGGCAAATTTTGCAACAGGAGAATATGTATCTATGAAATCTATTTCAGGTTGTTGAGTGAATCCCTTGGCCACTAACCTGGCCTTGTATTTCTCCAAAGTTCCATTTATTTTGAATTTCTTTCTAAGAACCTATTTGCAACCAATGGCTTTTCTTCCATTCGGAAGGTCGGTTAATTCCCAAACATAATTTTTCTTGATCGAGTCAAGTTCTTCATTCATTGCCTTAAACTATTATGTAGCATCACTACTACTCATTGCTTCATTATAATTAGTAGGATCATCTACTAAGTTATTAAGTTCTTCAACTTGAAAAATATAATGATCTTTCAAAACTGTAGATGGATGTCTTGCTCTCTTACTCCTACTTATCTCAGAATTTGAAGCAGGTAAAACAACGTTAGGTAATTTGCGTGTGCTCCAACTATTTGATGGTTCATGGTGAATATGTGGACTGTGTGACAAAAAAGGAAGAGAAGAATCCTGAGATACTTCAGAGAGAAATTCAATTTGTGCAATAGGAGTAACAAGATCAGTGGATTCAAGAAAAATAGTATCTCGACTTTTTATCAATCCACGTTTGGGATGGTAAAAACGATAACCATTCTCATTTTCGACATAACTAATAAACTTGCATTTCCAAGTTTTTCTTCCCAATTTATCACTTAAAGGTTTGGGAATAAGTACATGTGCCTTACATCCCAAAACTTTGAGATTTTGAACATTAGGTTTAGTTTCATGCCAGCATTCATAAGGAGTTAGAGGTTTGGCTTTTGTTTCAACTCTATTTAATATGTACGCAGCGGTGGACAAGGCTTCTCCCAAAAAATGAATAGGAAGATCAGCATGAGCCATCATAGACCTTATCGTTTCCATTAGAGTACAATTTCGTCTTTTTGCAACCCCATTTTGTTGTGGTGTATATTGCATTGTAAACAAATGTTTTATGCCATTCTCTTTGTAGAAAGAATCCATAGTTTCATATTCACCACCTCTATCATTATTCAAGTGTTTAATGGACCGACCAAGTTGCTTTTTTACCTCTAATTTATATTCATTAGACTTTTCAATTGCTTCTGATTTGTGTTTAAGAAGGTAGATATGTCCATATCTTGAATAATCATCAGTGAAAGTAATAAAGTATTCCATGCCTCAATGAGTTTTAGTTTTTAAAGGCCCACAAATGTCCGAATGAATTATTTTGAATAATTCCGATGATTTCCAATGTTTAAAAAATGGCTTGCTAGTCATTTTGCCTTTATCGTGGTTCACATATATCAAAATCATCATAACATACTTTAGGCAATAAGCCACTTTTAAACGTTCGAGACATTTTATTTTTATTAATGTGACCTAACCTTAAATGCCACAAATAAGAACTATTACTAGTAGAAACATGTAACTAATAATCAGAACATACTTTATTATCAATAGGAAGAGAGTACATGTCATTCACTCTTACACCTTTCACTAATACACTTCCTTTCTTAATCAATACTGTGTTAAACCTAAAAGTAATCTCAAAACCTTTTTGAGTTAACACCGGAACTGAAATTAAATTTCGCCGAATGTTAGGTACATAAAGCACATCATGAAGTACAATAGAAGTTCCATTAATAGAGAATTGACAATTGCCAATACCCAAAACATCACTATAGGAGTTGTTACCCATGTAAATTCTGTGTTCACCAACCTTCTTTTCAGTAAACTCCACGAACATGTCTTTATTTTGCTCAATATGCCTAGTTGCAGCAGAATCAATCCACCATGAATTTGATGAAGGTTCAAGCACCATTGCTTCATAAATTGTCATGGCAATAGGGTTATGATCCGTTTTCTGATTCTTCTGAGGACAATTGGCTTTGATATGGCCTTTTTGACCGCACTTGTAACATGGGCCTATCTGATGCTTGTGATGTTGTTTTTGCCATTCTGGCGGTTTCTTCTATCCTTTCTGAAATCCCTTCTTCCATTTTTTCTTAAAAGAAGTCGTCTTTTTCTTGTTGAATGGTGTGTGGGTATTATTTTGTGGTTGTGGTGAAGATTGGGCCATCAACAAGTTAGAAGACAATCATTCTTTACGCCCGCGCTTTACTCTTTTTTCTTCCAAAACTAAGAGTACATGCAATGTTACCATTGAAATCTCTTGTCCACTATGAGTTAGAGATGTGATAACATGATCCCAAGACAATAGAAGACTATTAAGTATGGTAGTTACTTGCATATTGTCCGACAAAGTGTGACCAGCGTTGGATAATTCTTTAGCAATTAATTCCATTTGATTAACATGATCACCAACACTATCATTATCACTCATACGAGTGTTATTATATTTGTCCAAGAGCAATTGAATTTGAGTATCCGATCAAACTCCATACTTACTTTCTAGTGCTTCCATTAGTTGTCTTGCAGTTTCATGTTCTTTAAAAAGCGGAATAATATTATCTTTCATATTATGTAATATAGTTGCCTTTGCCATTGCATCATCTTCTATCCATTTATTTTGGAACCAACTAGAATCATCATCTGGTTTAGAAGTGGATAAAGTATGCAATGTTTTCTCATGTGTAAGAAGATAAGAAATGTATGCTTTCCATGCTTGGAAATTATTTCCATTAAGCATCTCGATTCTTGAAGAATCCATGGTATTTTTAATAGCCATATTAAAAACAAAATGTGTTACTATGAAAATTCAAATGTGAATATTATAATACTAAAATTAAAATTAAAAGTAAGCAAAAATAAAGACAACAATATGTCTTAATAAGGATAAGCCTTGTAGTTGTTGAATCGACCCCTGTGATGAAGATGATGTGAAGGAATAGAACGATTCTGTTGCCTTGGGTAAGAAGAATGATGAAAACCCAATGGCCTTTTAAACCCAACACTTTGCTTATGAGTATTGTAATAATAATTACGAGCCCAAGGAACACAATGGTGCCTTTTAAACAATGTGTCTTTGGATGTTTTCCTTGGTAACACCCTTGGATAGCCTTCTCCTCGAATTTTGTTTTCAGAAAATTTAGTACAACGGTCCACGAAAAAATTCTGGAAATTTTGACTTTTGAATGACTGAAAACGGCCTTGTAATGAGCGAGAACGAGCCAAAAAACCGATTAGACCAAGCTACTGCCGGTCTAAGTACTGTGCTGGACTGGTTTGGACTTGTTGAGACCGAACCAACGTGAACCGCTGGTCAACGCACGGGTTAGAACGCGGGTCGGGCGGAGCAGACAGACGCTGGTCCGGGCATGAAGGGTCAACGCGCGGATTTGGGCGCGAAACGCTGGGCCGCGACTTTGGGCTACTGGGTTGCGTCGCTGGGCTGGGTGATCCTTGAGGCCTTGGGTTGCTAGGCGCCTTCTGACTGACTTGGGCCGATTCCTAGATTGGCCCAAAAAATGTCTTTTTAATTTTGCAGCCCAAAGGAATTGATTTTCTTACAGTTACTCTTATTTTTGGGCCCCTTTTAATTGATTTTGTTTTTGGCCCAACTATTTGAATTTCCTGAATTGTGTCTTCAACAGTATTATTACACAGGTTGTCTTCTTCGGTGACGGGAGTCGGCGACCACACATTGAAATTCGAACTTTGTGGATTAAATTTTCGCCGTTTTTCACAATGAATTTCACCACTATGATCAAAATTCTGTAAATAACAAGATGGTGCCAATTTGGAGACCCAATTTGAACCAAAAAATATTTTATAAAATTGTTTCCAACGGTGTAATTTGGACTCACTTTCGGCAAGGTTCGGAATAATAGCACCGCCAACAATTATTTCATTCGGATAGTTTTCTGGAAATACAATATGTTGGTGATTATTAAATAAACAAACCGAATTAACCAATGTCGAAGATTGACAATCAATGATTTTCTAAATTTTAGGTAAAAAGAGTTCGGAAAATTTTTATTCTTCCGGACTATATTTTGACATCTGCAATAATATGTAACCTTGCTCTGATACCATGGAAAGATAAACTTGTAATGGCTAAGTGATCGGTGATCCCGTGAGGGTATTTATCACGCAAGACAAAATAATCCAGAAACAAAGTTTGGATCTTGAAATGCTAGTTTTATAATGGATTTTTAATGAATCTAATGAAAACATTCTGCCTGGTATTTATAACCACAATGGCGCCCATTTGCTAAAGGTCATAATCTTTAGAAACAATGTATCCATTGAGTTCAAATTTGACTTACTAGATCATTATGTTTTCTTGCGGGAAGATATACACCTATTAATTGGAAATGATCAAGTATAGAGAGGCACATCATATTATGCTGTGGTCACATTTAATCTAACACATATCCCCCAAAGGTTTAGAGAGTATGCATGTCAAATTTTAATCACAATAATTTATAATTTTAACAATTTTAAGTAACCAATATCAATTTAGTTTACTGTTAAAAATACTACAAAAACGTTGTCTTTTGCCTATAACCAAAACCAACACAAAATCTCATAATAATTTCACTTTGATTCATAACCAACCAAAACAATAATTAAGTTCATAAATAACTAACACAAATATTCATAATCAAATTACATGATTCATAACTGAAATTTATAAATATTCATAATTATAACAAGATGAAAACATTAAAGAATTACCCGAATTAAACCATACATCAAAGATGGGCGCCTGATAATCTTTCATTAGCAGCTTTGTCTTCAAGGCAAATCCCAAAGAAAAACCTAGCAAAACAAAAAAAATATTGGAGAAAACAAGAATGCCTATAGTAATTGATTGGGAACACCGAGGCTAATAAGGATTATGCCAATATGTTATAATATACACAACCAATGTACATGTATAATAGGTGTGCACAATGAATGAAGTAATGTTAAGATTACACAAATTAAAAATTTTGAAAGAGGCAATTATAAAGGGATAATTTTAGAATGAGAAAAGTTGTGACAAAGTTTCAAAAAATATTATGAACTGTACACTTTATATAAGCAGATAAATAAAGATTTTTAAGAGGTCAATCGCGTTAGTAATTGAGTATACTCTACACATTATTAATGAGGATTTGAATCTCCTCTCATCTTTAAATTTTGAGTTTATCTTCATAGAATCTCTACTTAGATGGATTCTCAATTATTAAAAAAATATATATTATATAATATATAAAGAAGATATCATGAAAGTACAATAATATTTTTTTCTAATAAATGTATATTTTGTGTTGCAAATAAAACATTTCAATAAAACGGTGTTTGATTAATCAAAACATGATTAAGATGATGTCATTGGAGAGATCTTGTTAGGATCGTGCGAAGCATATTGAATCACAGTCATCAATACTAAGGACTATTTTAGAAAGTGCGTTAAAAGTCACTTTTCAACTTTTAACTTACTTTTATCTCTCACAAAAAAATCAAAAAATAACTTTTAATCATTTTCTTAAAACACTCCTAATTCACTAGACAAAAATGAGTGAGACCTCTAAAATTGGAGCTCTAAAGAGACATTAATTTGTCCTTTTTCCCCTCATATTTTGTCTTTTACCTTCCTCTGTTTTTTTTTTTTTTTAAAATGGTGACAGCTCATTAGAGCTGCTTTTGAGCAGCTGTAATTAGAGCTCTCTAGCAAAGCCCTTCACTAGAAGAATAAGGGTTAATTTATTTATTGTAATCAAGACTCCTTTTTTTAAGGCTACGACTTCTTACCTAAAAAAAAAAGAAAAAAGAAAAAAAAAAGGGGTGGTCTATTCCCCTAAAAATAAGTACTAAAAAGTTATTCAAAATTTCAAATCAAAAGCGTGCATTTAAGTTAATGGCCATGTTTGGTAGAGTTGTGCGAAAGTACTTATAACTTATGCTTAAACAGCTTATATAGCTTACAACTATAAACATAAACTGATTTCTAACTTATAAATTAAGCATCTCCTGCCCCACTCAAAGAATAAGCTGATTTCTGACTTCCAAAAAGTTATAAGTTATAAGCTATAAACTAAACCAAACACATCAAAATAGTTTAAATTAAACTGAAAGCTGAAATAAGCAGCTTTTAAGCTGCACCAAACAGGCACAATGAATCCTGACCACAGATTGTAAATTCTAAAAATAATTTTTTGTTTACTTTTTCTAGGGATGTAAGCACCCAACCATGTTTGGTTTGCTTTTCATAAACTTATTTTAGAATTTTTTTAAAACACTAAAAATTAATTTGGTGAAAGAAATAAAATAATAAAAAATACTTATTATTTTATATAATTTTATCTTTTCAAATAATATAAATAATTTTTAAATTTTAAAAAAAGTAATATTACATCTACTAAATTTTGGCTTGTTCGAATCGCTTGAATTTGTATATACCGATTGTCCGGTCAGCCATTCGGCAACAAGGGTGAAAACTGAGATTGACAAGAGTAACAATCAAGCTTGACAAGGGTTGCATCGGTCATCCAGAATTGTCCAAGAGGTCGATCGGCATGTACAATTCAAGCGATTCGGAGCATTGTTTGGCAAGTTGGTTTATAGCTAAAATAGTAACAGAAGATAAAATAGGTTATTTTAGCTATAACAAAACAAAATATCACATCAAACTCATAATCATTACACTATTCTCTCACAAAAAAAGTCAAAAAAATCAAAAAACTGAAAAGCCCTTTCCAAACTAAGCTTTTTAACCCAGGCTAAAATAATCAAAAAAGCTAAAAATTTAAAAAGTCAACCTACTTTCAAACGGAGGCTCAAATTCGGTGGATGAATAACTTTTTAATTTAAAAATATCTTCTTAATATTTATTTTTATCAAAAAGGAAAAAAAATTCCATTTAATTTTTGTTTGAAAAATAAACCAAACATGAAATCACTTTTAGAGCTCATTTGGGAAGGGAGGGTTTGGGTTTTTTTTGCCTAAATATAGTCACAAAAAAAAAAAAAAAAAGATTTTTAATTCAATAAGACAAAATATTACATTCAACCCATAATCATTATATATATTTTTTTTTAATAAAAAAGTCAAAAAATCCAAAACCCTTCCAAACGATACTTTTTAGCCCTAAACTAAAATAGTTAAAAAATCTAAAAAACTAAAAAACCAATCCACTTTCCAAACGAATCCTTATTATTCATTTACAAAATGTTCATTATTTTAAAACGAGAAGGCCAGGAAATAGGACCATCATATCAGCTTGGCCCAGTCTCACTAGAGGGCCCAACTAAATATAACCCACTAGGGTAAACAACAGGCCTTCATAATCGCAACCGTAAATGCCGTATACGACATTCTCATCGGCTTACGCAAAACGCAGTGATTTCCCGTGGGGTATTATAAAAAGACAACAAACCAACTCAGCATCTATATATGTATATATATGGAGTAAATTACACTGAGACCCTATGAAGTTTATATTTATTATAGTTCTCCTCTCATATTTAAAAAATTATATTAATTCTCTTATTAATTTAATTTTATGTATGATAATCATTACGGTGAGGAAGGAATTATTATGAAACTTTAAACTTCAAGAAATAATCTGTAATGAAAATTTAAACTTCAGAAAGGGAATGTAATTTTCAAAAAGTGAGGAGAACTGTAATAAACATAAACTTCAGGGAGTGTCAATGTAATTTACCTATATATATATATAGGTAATGATCCCTAAAAATTTTATCAAATATTTTATATAGGCGTCGACTTACATAATGTGGTCTCAGTCTCACGCTATATGAATCATCGGGAGTGGTGACTTAGTGGAAAAGACATTTTTCTTTACAAACATGACTTAGATTCGGGAGTGAAATGCTAGTCCTTTTAATGGTTCACTCCGGTGATCTCGCTCTCCACTCCGATCGAAATTTGGACTCGTGTGTGTGACGTATGGTTACACTCTGCTGATACTTTGGTGATGGATTTCTTCTTATAAATTGAGTTAAATTTAAATTAGACTGGTAATCAATTATCTTAAATTTGAGTTCATTGATGCCTTGATAACACCTTAGAACATCCATTATTTTCTTAATGCAAAAAAAAAAAAAAAAAAAGTCTCACGCTATGCGAGAATTTTGGCCACATGTGATATTTGGTAAAATTTGTTTTAGGATAAAACGACATGGTTTTGATATATTTTAGCCATTTCGGAACACACTAGTATTTTTCGATATATATATATACACGCACGTATACGACGTTTTGCCTTCCTGTTTGACTGTAGGATCATTGCGGGAGATGGATTGTGGAGCCGACGCCGGTAATCGGCCGACGGTGATGGTGACCAACGACGACGGAATCGACGCACCAGGTTTGCGAGCTCTGGTTCGAGTCCTCGTCTCCGCTAATCGATACGAAGTTCTCGTCTGCGCCCCTGATTCGTACGTCCTCTCTCTCAACCCTTTCTATATATGTATATACTTGTGTGTTTTTATGTATGAATGCGAGTTTTGTGCATGTGATTGCCTGTGATTTTTTAAATGTTGAGCTAAATTCATGTGAATTATGGCTTTTAACTGATTTAAAACGTTTTTCAAGTTTTGTTATTTGCATTTCAGTGAATTGTTGTTCATGTTTGGCTGAGATCATGTCGTCACAGAGAGAGAGAGAGAGAGAGAGAGAGAGAGAGAGAGAGAGGTTTGGTTGTTTGGTTTGGCATGTGAAGTATTGAAGTATTGAAGTTATGTAGAACAGAATTAGGAAACCAAGTAAGAATGGTGCTGCCCTAGTTTGATTTTGTAGTGGGTTTTGGTTATGAAAAGTAGGGTATGTTCAGGGTTTTAAGAGGCAGAAGAGAAATTGGAATACTTAATATTAAAAAATTATTGGAATTGGCTGTTTCTTGTGAAAATAAAATGAAGAAGAGAAAGAACAAGAATCTAAAGGCTTTCACTGTTTCAGCTTGCAAGGGTTAAGGTGCATCATCATACAAACCAATCTCTTCCACGTCTCAAAACTCAACTCCATTAAGATGGTGTGCGTACCGGATTCCGCACTAGATGAAAGTGGATCGGGGCTCTGCTCACAGTTGGACCATCCAGGGACTGGGGCTCCTGCAACAAGAATCACCGTTAGAGCTGCCCGGCCGGCGTTGGCCGGATAACCCCTCCGACGTGGTAATCAGTGATCGGTGTAGGAGTATAGAGTCGAATGGGTATGTATGTGTGGTGTAGATTGAGGTTGTTCAGTTACCTTCAATGTGAAGCTCATGTTATACATATAGTGTTTATTACTTGCTTCTCAAGGTGAGTTCATGGAATATAGGTGCTGCCAGGTGTCCTTTTGGCAGTGCTCCACGTGGTGGACCACTTGATAGTTGCCATTCATTGTGTATTCTCATTGTAAGCATGCTGATAACAAATCACATTCCCATGGCTCAACAACTTCTGTGATTTTAGGCGTGGGACACCGAGGTGCCATCCCGCACATGCTTGCATTCACATATCCCACGCTTCTTTGAGGCTTCTCCAGTTCGGTACTTAAGTTCTTTAGTTCGGTACTGGTGTACATTGGCTCGGCCTTTTCCAGGCTCATTTACAGAGATGGGCTGGGTACTTATCTGTTCGACCCACACCTCTCCGCAGCTGCCTGCATCACCGCTATGGTGGCCGACCTTTCCATCATGAGTTGGGCCCAAGTGCTAGAGGACTTGGGCGTACTATTGATCACGAAGCTGGGCTCAATTGATCGGTCCATATACTTATCTGACCCACTTGAATTTGGGCTTTGTCAGATTGGGCCGTCCCCAAGGCTCGACCGACCCATTTTACATTCGCCCTTCATTTGCCCCTAGCTCGCGCCAAGGTTCCTCAGAGCTATATTGTTCGCAAGCGTCGCGTCGTCTCGCTTTTCCCGCCTTTGGTGACGGTTCGATCGACACACCTGCCTCGTGATGCGTCCTTTCGTGTGACACATGGCAACGCGTGATAGGTGTGCAGAGACTATGCGTCGATTCCATACTGAAGATCGTGCTTTGTGTGCCTGCACGCCGACTAGTGCAATAAATGCTCAGGCTATCGATTCAAACCCCTCGATTTGATCTCCTCGTCCCTCTTGTGAGTTCCAAAGAAAGAGAAAGAAAGAGAGAGAGAGAGAGAGCCTCTTCCCATTCTGCTGGATCGATCTCGCCGGTGCTCTGCTTGGGCTTTTTTCACCGTTGATTCTTGCTTCGTGGTCACTGCTATAAGTTTTCTTACGATTCTTCCTCTCTTCGTCTCGATAAATGCAGTGCGGTGTCTCGCTTTCCCCCATCGGTTTAATCAAATGAGGAAATTCCGTTCTCTAGTTGATACTCCGGAAGCCATGGCCGTGTTCCGTTTAGATTACAACATTCCTCATGATATTACCTTGTCACTGGCGAAGGTGGATGCCAAACGCATGGGCACGAGGAACACCGTTGCCTTCCTGCCGCCGCTATCGCCGAGGAGGGGTGCGGTTTCTCTTGACCGTTGTTGCCGCTTTTTGCATCAGTCCATTGACCCCGGCGGTGTCTCAGAATCTTTTCCGTTATGCGTGGAGTGTCCGCCTCAATAGACGATTAGGTTTGAACCTTGATATTTGGGATATTCTGGGATGTTACACCCTTTCTCACAATAAAGACCATAGTACATACTACCTTCGTGTTCGTTCCGCTGATTGTCATCTAGTCACTGGACTGCCGGACTCAGATAAACACAATGATGATTTCTTGCAAGTTG
Source organism: Camellia lanceoleosa (assembly GCA_025200525.1). NCBI lineage: Eukaryota > Viridiplantae > Streptophyta > Magnoliopsida > Ericales > Theaceae > Camellia > Camellia lanceoleosa. The sequence goes on from CM045766.1 coordinate 172,973,201, forward strand.
GTGGGAACTGGGAGTTTCCTGCCGGGACCGAGAGGATGCCACGAAAGATGGCTATCCGTGTCCGGGCCTCCTTTTTAATGTCTTCGCGTTTACTGCTCAATATTGTTCTGATGGTTTTGCCTTCTTTTTTACAGAACCTTCCCGTTTCCAGCGAAGACCGAATCGGGAGAATGCTGAAACCATCAAGGTTGCCTTGAGATACAAGAGGAGATCTGCTCCTGAGTTGTTGGATTATCACTGTTACCGCCTATTACGCCAAGAAGGCGAGACTCGCCGCTTTTTTTGGATTCCGATATCGAGACCGAGGTGTCTCTACCCCACCGGGTTCCGAGACGCGACTGCTCAAGATGCACTGAGGAAGCGCCTCCGGATCACTGGCGAAGAGGAGGGTGTCAGGACCTAGAGGGTGAGGCTTCCGGAGCCCCTAGCGCTTTGCAAGTCCCCGTGGAGAAGACTGAGACGAAGAGCCTTATGGAGGTGAAGAAGGAGGTTGGGGCACTTGGGACCCCAGTAACAACCGCCGAGCCCTCCGCCTCAGTTGCCGCCCGAGCAAAAAAGAGAAGGAGGGAAACTGGCAAGGCCGTGGTGAGACTTCTCAGACCCCGAAGATGAAACTTTGAGAGATGGGATCCACCGATATCATATGATGGCAGGCCCGTCTCTACCTCTGATTCTGTTGTTGCTTCACAGGATTTTGCCTTTAGTTTAACCAAGTTTTTGTTGATGCCGGTTGATATGGCTGGACATAATGGGCCTCGTGACATTCCTATCATGAAGGGGACCTTTCAAATGTTGATCAGGGTTCTTTTTTTCTTCGCTTTCCTTGACCTTACCGTCAGATACATCTTCCTTTTTTAAGTTCTTTGTCGTTCTTTGCGTTGTATCCAGAGAATGCACTGCCCATTACCCGCTACCGAGGAGCCGGAAAGGCCGTGTTGGACGTTGCGATGAATGCGGAGAGACCGAAAGAAGCTTGAGTCGGAGAAGGAGGGACGCCGAACGGCCGAGAGGAGGCCTTCCGTTTGAACAAAATTGTCGCTCATTGAACAATCAAGCAAGCCGCCATTGAGACCAGTGCCCACCAGGGAAAGTGGCCGAGCCGAGGCCGTTATTCTTGTGATGGTCTGCCGAGCGATTACTTGGAGGCCAAGCACCGCAATGTGGATGAAACTGGAGCCGCCTACAAGGAGGAAGTTGTAGTGCTGCGAGACAAGATCTTTGTGAGGGGTTGGACAAGAGCCTTAGCCGCGATGGTTTTGAAGGCTCTTCTCTTCAGATCGTGATGTCCCTGCCTCAAGTCCTCTGGTTTAAAGACTACCTATCCCCGCCGCTCACGGATGATGTTTCTCCTGAAGATGACCCTGTGAATGAGTCCCAGAGCATGGATGTTGCCACTGAAACGATGGACATTGAAGGGGTTGCCACCCTGGAAACCAAAGCCTCGGAGCGTGTGGTTAAGGTGGCTCTACCTCGTGAAGTTGGAGCTCTCATCGCTTCCTCCCATGGATGATCTTGACAAAGTTCTTGATCCGCTCTGAATCGCCTATTGTTGATGAAAGTTGATTGTTGAAGTGATGAAAGTTGAAAGTTGAACCTTTTATATTTCTGCCCTGATGAAGACAATTTTTTTTTTTTTTTTTTTTTTACTGCTGGTTATGAGGCCTTCTGTGCTTTTGCTTGGATGATATGATTTCCTTTTGAACTCGCAATTTGATGTTGTTTAGCTTCTATGTTTAAACATTTCTTATACTTGCTTGCCCGCCGAGCATTGTTGGGACCTCGGGGCGAATAGATGCTCGATGCAGTTCTCAGGTTGCCTTTTAATGGATGTTACATGCGATTCTACATCGCTTGCCTACGAATACTGTTGGGACCTCAGGGCCGAACTAATGTTCTGTGTAGCATTGCACTCATTTGCCCCCGGCCGAGCACTGTTAGGACCTCGGGACCGAACTAGTGATCGGCGTAGTTATTGGATATATGGTATGGCTGTGCTTTAAGTTCATAAGTGGGTCTTACTTAGGTCCAGGTTGGTTTTGTAAGAAAACAATTGTTTACCCCCACCTGGAGCTAAGTAAGATCGAAATTGTTTTGTAAGAATTGCTTGAGTCTGTTTCAACTTTGGTAGTATAAGTGTGTATGAGAGAAATGCAAGGAGAGATGTCTTACTCAGGTCCAGGTAGGCTTTTTGAAAACGATTGTTTGCCACCGAGCCGAGTAAGGCTGATGCTAGAAGTTTGCCCTTGGCGTAGCTCGGTTGAATTTGTTCTAACTCTGGTTGTTGAGTCAATACTGAAATGTTGTTGTGCTGATACTTAAGAAGTTCTATAGGTGCACAGGTGTGTGCTTAGGAAATGTCAGTGCAACTTCCACCAAGTAATGCCACTTAGCTAAAATAGGGGTGTTTACTTAAGACATGTTAGTATGGTTTCCACCAAGCAATTCCACTTGGCTAAATAGAAATGTTTACTTAAGATGCATTAGTGCGGTTTCCACCAAGCAATTCCACTTGGCTAAATTCTAATCCAGTTGCCAAACATTTTCCACCAAGCTATACCACTTAGCATGTTTGAGTGCTAACTGAATCTAAATTCCGTTCAGTCGTTCTGAAATTGGGCCATTTGGGTTAAACACCAAAGTTGATTCCGTTTGATAAACATCAAAGCTAATTTCGTTTGGTAAAAACCAAAGCTAGTTCCGTTTGGTATAGACCAAAGCTAATTCCGTTTGGTAAAAACCAAAGCTAGTTCCGTTTGGTATAGACCAAAGCTAATTCCGTTTGGTAAGAACCAAAGCTAGTTTTGCTTGACAAACATCAAATCTAACTACAAGAATTGAATAAATCTGAATGGAATGGGGAAAACATTTGTATTAGTCAACAAATAAGTGCCTTTACATCCTGATAAAGAGGTTGGGAGATGACTCTACTGGTAGTATTTCTTGAGGTTTGCTATGTTCCAGGTCGAGGTATTGCTTTGCCATTCAGATCCTCTATAGTAAGTCTGCTTCCAACTACTTTGGATTTTGTAGGGACCCTCCGCCGCCCAAGTTTGCCCTCACCAGCACCCGCTTATGATCCATGATCTTTCTCAAAACCAATTCTCTGGTATAAATTGCCTTGGGAAAACTTTTTGGTTGAAACTTCGATGAGTCAAGCTGTCTTGATCAAGTCTTTGCTTCTTCGCCCCTCTGCCATATCCAAACTTACGCGATGGCTTCCTCACATCGAGCTTTCAAATAATTCGCATCAAGAGTTGGAGACCTACTTCAAGTGGGATGATGGCCTCCATTCCATAAGTTAAAGAGTAAGGTGTTTCTCCGGGGCGCCGTCTTTGAGTTCGGTAGGCCCATAATACATGTGGCAACCTCAACCCACTTGCCTTTGGCGTTTGCCGCTTTTCACTCCATTGATGATGGTTTTGTTCGACGCTCGCTCGACCGCTGCTCTGTGGGTACCACGGAGAAGAGTTCTATACTCGATTCTCGAGGTCGCACAAAATTTCAAGATCTTTCCATCAAACCGAGTTCCGTTGTTCCGCGATTAGCACCATGGAATGCCGAAACGCACTATCACACTTCTCAAAACAAACCGTTTTGTGTCTGCCTCCTTGATATTTGCCAGTGCCTCAACTTCAACCCACTTGGTGAAATAGTCGGTTGCGAGAATGAAGAATCGCCGCTCAAAGGCTCGCGCCAATGGTCCAACAATATCCGCACCCATTAAAAGGGCCACGCGCTGGTGAGTGGAGTGAGAGTTTTGGCTGGCTGATGAATGAGTGGAGCAAACCTCTGACATTTGTCGCACCTTTGCACGTATTGCTGTGCATCCTGCTGCATTCGTGGCCACCAGTACCCGTGCGTTAGGGCTCGGTGTGCCAGTGACCTTCCGCCAACGTGGCACCCACAAATCCCATCGTGAATTTCATAGAGAACATTCTCAACGAGATTCGGATACACACATAAGAGGTAGGGGCCGAGGTAGGAACGTCTGTAAAGCTTCCCAGACGGTGAGATCCAAAATCGAGCTGATTTATGCCTGATCTTGTTGGCTTCCTTTCTGTCTTCAGGGAGTTTACCAGATTTCAAAAAGACCAATATTGGATCCATCCAAATTTCGGCTCTAAGTTGTTGCAGAGGATCGGAGATGCAATACTTGGTTCTGCATGAACTCAACCCAAACTCTTCCGCATCCTTTGTTCATCGATGAGCCTAAGCACGCCAGAGCATCTCTGGTCGTTTTTGTCCCGACCGATGCGCTTCCACTCAGTATGGATTGAAATTTTCGAAAGGTCTACGCCTTGCTCGCAGACATAGTCATTCTTTCATCCCGAGTTTCATAGACCCTAAAAGTCGGGTTTACTACTAGTTGTGAATCGCCGAAAACAAGAAGTCGTTTCAAGATCGGTGTTCGGCCCCGCAAGCGCTAATAACGCCAGATTCTACCGTTGTTCAAGCTTTCACCAAGCTCGAGAGCCTGTTCAGATAAATCCTTCGGAGAAATAAGGACTACTCGCCTCGAGCCTCGGTTATTGGACGAACCATCGACGTAGAGTTGCCAGATGTTTCCAATAAAGAGTTTCTATGCTTCCGAAGCGCTAGGTTTTTCTGCTCGGCGCATGGCACTGCCGATCTCAGTTCCCCGTTCGCAGACTCGGGCGGAGTGAATTCTCGACAAAGTCCGCCAAGACTGGCCTTGATTGCTGTCGGTTGATACCTAATGTCAAACTCACTAAGCTCTATCGCCCACTTCGCCGTTTCGCCAAAGAAATCGCTCGGTGAACACAGATCCGAGGGGAATTCGGTGAGGACATTAATGGTATGCCCTCGAAGTAATGCTAACTTTCTCGAGGCAATAAACAGTACAGAAGCCAACTTTTCCAATGGTAGATACCGTGTCTCGGCCTAGTAAAGTCTTCACGACGTAGTATATTGGTCTCGATCCTTACCAACTTCTCGAATCAATCTGGCCACGGCATGATCCGACATCGCTAGATAGAGATACTCCTCTCCCGGTTCGAGTGGATAATAGAGGTGTATCGAGGTATCTTTTGAGGTCCCGCAGTTTCAAAGACATTCGCTATTCCATTCAAATGTCCTTTTTTCTCAAGAGCCGAAGAAGGGCTTCATCCGATCCGAGGATTTGCCGATAAACCTTCAAAGGCGGCCGCCATTCCAAATAGTTTCGTAGCCTTAGACTTGGTTGGCACTTCGAGGTTCTCAGATAGCCTTGATCCGATCTGGATTTGCTTCAATTCTCTGCGAAAGTGACCATGTATCCCAAGAACTTCTGCTCCCACCCCGGCGCATTTCGAGGCGCTGAGGCGAAGCCGGTGGGCTTTCAGATGCAAAATACTTCTCAAGTCTCAGGAGGTGGCTTGTAGCGAACTTGCTTTTCACTACCATATCGCCTATATAGGCTTCCATGGTTTTCCCAATTGATCTCGAACATCCGAGTGATCATTCACGATAGGTCGCTCCGGGTTCTTGAGGCCGAACGGCATTACCCTATAGCAGAAGTCCCTCCTGAGTAATGAATGTCGCTTTTTCTTGATCCGGCGAATAATGGTATTTGGTGATAACCGCTATAGGCATCCGTAAAACTCACGCGCCATGCCCCATTGTTGAGTCTACTAGTTGATCAATGCGAGGCAAAGGAAAACTATCCTTAGGGCGTGCTTTGTTCAAGCAAGTGAAATCGACACAAACTCTCCATTTTTCGTTTTTTCTTGACTACAACCGTGTTGGACAACCATCGCGAGTATCAGATTCTCGATTGCTCGAGGCCGAAGTTTTTCGACTTCGCTTCGGTGTGCTCAATCGAGGATCTCCGACTTTTTCACGATGGGCCGAAATAAGGATTGATGTTGAGCTTGTGGCAAGCAAATTCGGGTCCAACCCCGAGTATCATATCTCGACCACGAATACCTCCATATTTTCCTCAGAGCTCCAAAGAAATTAAGTTTCTCATCGGCCGCTTAGCGAGGTACCGATATAAGGAAGTACTTTTCTGGGTCGGCTTCTTCTATTAGGACTTTCTCCAAATCCTCCACCATCTTTTCCTCTAGAGTTCCTCCCACATCTTCCAAGACTGGCTGTCCGACCACTTCCACCGCTCGCATCTTGCCAGAGTTGCTTTGTTTTTAACGCCGCCATGAAGCAATGTTTGACGCAACTTGGTCCTCGAATCGCTTACTCCGGTTCCGTGAAGAAAACGAATGAGCCGGGTGATAGGTTGAGGGACCGCCCATTCGATGAATTCACGGGCGCCGAGTATGGCGTTATAAGGATGGTGTATTAATAACCAAAACTCTATCCGAGGGTTTTGGTTCCCGCCACGACCGGGTAACACTATTCGCCGAGCGCCACTCCGGCCAGGAATTGAAACCGACCAACGGGCCGTCATTGGGTGAGATCTTTTCGAGAGGCCAAGCTTTGAACAAATCATAATACAAGATATGTCAGACCGCCTCGATCTACTAGGACTCGTTTCACATCAAATCGCTTCCCAATCCCAACAGTTATGATCAATGCATCGGTTGGGTGTCAGTATGCTTTCTAAATCTTTGCTAGTAAATGAGACAAGACATAGGGGGATTTTGGTGCAGACGCACTTTTTTCGATGCCGGCCCAATCGACATGATTTGTCAATTTGGGCAATTTAGCGATCTCTTCTTTCAAGAGCCTCAGATTCCAGAGTCGTCCCATGGATCACATTTATTATCACCGGCGATGCTCACGCTCACCTCCGGAAGTGGGTTCCCAACTCGGCCACCTCCTTGCCTCGATCTATGTATTCCTCAAGTGCCCAAATGCTACTGTGTCCTCCAAGTGTTGCTTTAGTGCCTGCAGCTTGAGTCATGTGTCCTCTGTCTTGATGGTAGGTGCACTGAAGCTTCGATTGCGCCGAGCCGATCTCCCATCATTTTCGCGCCAAACAAAGAAGGGCTCTCTTGATCTTCTCCAGATTCTAGAGATCGGCTCCTTGAACACGGCCACAACAAATTCATGTGATTTAGCCTTATCCACCTCATTCATCGCAATTCCTCTGTTCTCCTCGATTCGTTTTCTTCCTCACGGGCCGCTTGTCTGCCGATACTACCTCAATGGAATCGATCGCCTCCAGCGAGCATCTGCTCAACTCGGCGCCAGAAGTCTTTCAGAGCCGTGGCCGGGCGCTTAGTGAGTGATTGTCTTAACTTACTTTCCGGACGCAAACCATGTTTGAAGGACATGACGCCATTTGCTCGCTGCACACATTTTCTTCCAGATCGTTATACTCTTCCCAATATCTCCTAGCATAATCGCGCTGCTTCTCTGTTCTTCCCCGAGGCCTAACAGTGTCCTCTTTCGGATCTTAGTATTGGAAACGAACACGCCAAGAACTCTTCGAGAGTCGCCCACCGTGAATTGATCCAATGGAGTCGATCGAACCATCGAGTCCGGCTCCTAAGCCGGATGGGAAGACTTTGCACATCGGCGCCATCTCGCTCCAGAGGGACACCATCTGTCTGAAATGACTGATATGCGCCAGAGGGTCCGACTTCCCGTCGTAGGAAGTGAACTTTGGTGGAGTAAACTTCTTTGGAGGTCTCATGGTCTCTATCTCCGGAGAAAATGGCGAAGAGACAAGTCTGTCCAGCGCTCGATGTTCTCTCTGGTGAACAGTACGGTCCAAATGATCCCGATGTTGCTCGTTCTGACTATTGCCAATCAGCCAAGTAATGAAGGTCCCGAGGAGGGTATTCGGTTGTTGACTTCCGCCTTCTCGCCTCTTGCCCTCCTCCGTGTCCCACGGGTGTGATTACCGCTTCGCTCGAGTTGGGATTGGTTGGCTTTGTTGTCGAATCGCTCTCGGGAGTTTCTTTCTCGTAATTCTCTAGATGAACTCCTTCTGGTAAACGAGAAGGCTCTCGCTTCCCTCTTCTCCGCCGGATCACCCAACACCCTCTTTAGTTGAGCCTTCAACTCTCAGATCTCCATTCCCATGGAATCTATAATTCGATCTCTATAATCCTTCCGTATGAAATGATGAGAAGAACCTCCATGAAGGGCAATCGATGTTCGGCAGACTCGGGGTTCGATTATTGTTTCAGCTTTTGCTCCTCGAAGCCTGGAGTGCCAAACCTTTTCTTTTGTCTTTTTCTGTCATGAGTATGTGATGAAGGTGGAATGTCCTCAATCCCCATCGCCAAATCAATGCAGAGCTCAGAGATGAAAATGATCCACGTTCATCGCACCACCAGTGCGCATCGATTCGCACTAGATGAAAGTGGATCGGGCTCTGCCACGCTTGGACCATCCAGGGACTGGGGCTCCTGCAACAAGAATCACCGTTAGAGCTGCCCGGCCGGCGTTGGCCGGATAACCCCTCCGGCATGGTAATCAGTGATCGGTGTAGGAGTATAGAGTCGAATGGGTATGTATGTGTGGTGTAGATTGAGGTTGTTCAGTTACCTTCAATGTGAAGCTCATGTTATACATATAGTGTTTATTACTTGCTTCTCAAGGTGAGTTCATGGAATATAGGTGCTGCCAGGTGTCCTTTTGGCAGTGCTCCACGTGGTGGACCACTTGATAGTTGCCATTCATTGTGTATTCTCATTGTAAGCATGCTGATAACAAATCACATTCCCATGGCTCAACAACTTCTGTGATTTTAGGCGTGGGGGACCAGCTGAGGTGGCATCCTGCACATGCTTGCATTCACATATCCCACGTTTCTTTGCGAGGCTTCTCCAGTTCGGTACTTAAGTTCTTTAGTTCGGTACTGGTGTACATTGGCTCGGCCTTTTCCAGGCTCATTTACAGAGATGGGCTGGGTACTTATCTGTTCGACCCACACACCCCGTCCTGCAGCTCGGACGGCGCTATGGTCCGACCTTTCCATCATAGTTGGGCCCAAGTGCTAGAGGACTTGGGCGTACTATTGATCACGAAGCTGGGCTCAATTGATCGGTCCATACACTCATCTGACCCACTTGAATTTGGGCTTTGTCAGATTGGGCCGTCCCAAGGCTTGGACCTGACCCATTTTACATTCGGCCCCTTCAGATGGCATATTGAGCTTCTAAGAATTCATGTTCGAAAACTTTGCCTCTTTACTACTTAAACCACACTAGATTAATTAACACCACGTAGGCACATATAACAACCCAATAACATAAACTTGCAATCTTATAAGATGCATGGACCGCATTCCTCTAATATAGAGACTCATGTTTGAGTTTCCTTAACATATCCGAAAAAATGATTTGTTAATTCAGGGTGAAGGAACATATGTAAATATTACGTAATTTGTAGTAAAGGATAAAAAAGGAGAATATCGTTTTGTCTTGTTATTATTTAATTACAGCTTAACAAAGAATTTATTATGTATGCAAGAATTGACGTTTCAGATATAGCCTCATGCCATTTTTCATGCCCTCATTGCACCTTTTCCAGGGAAAAGTCAGCTGTTAGTCATAGCATTACTTGGCGTAATGCTGTTTCCGTCAAGGAAGTAGAGATTGATGGAGCAACAGCCTTTGCAGTTTCTGGTTTGTTCCAATTTCCACTTCTCTATCTAGTTTTGGACTGAGCATTTCTGTGCTTTCACTTTAGTTAGACAGTTAGCACATGACCAAATTGGATATGCTTGGTCTTTCTCCTTCCTTCCTCCTGCTTTGTTGTTTTATTTTTTTTCCATACAAGTGCTGATACTAGAATTTATGTAGGAGAGAATTTGTATACCAATGTAGAAATATGCTTTTTCATTCATGACGGGTAGATCGAAATTTGCCACTTACCATTTGATATTAGGGGACAAAAAGGAAAGAATGCATATTTAGAATTTAGAGTTAGCAAGTAAATAGATTCACCTAAACTCAAACAAAAATGAAAGAATGCAGTCCTGCTTCTACATGGTGACAGGAGGCCTAATGGTTAGGAAGGTGAGGCTTATGCCCATTGTCACTGTTGACTTGTTTTACTAGACCTGGGCCTAATTGTGAGCTTTGTGACTGATATTACTCTTTTGTCATTGATGCTAAGGTTGGGCCAAAGAGCTGGACCATGAGCTGTTCTGTAATAGCGTGACTTAATGATTAATCAAGACATTTTTTTTTTGCTTACTCCAGAGCTGGGAAGAACAGACACTTCAAAATGGGTGTCGTGTCCGTGTCCAACATGTATCAAGCACCAGCACACCATGGACAAGCGTGTCCACGTGTCAAACATGCCATGTGTTGTGTCAATTATTTTAATTATTAATGTTTTTTTGCAGGACACGTTAAGCAAACTTCACGGACCTCCATGCGTGTCAATTTTTTTAATTATTATTTTTTTGCAGGACACATTAGGAGCACTTCATGGGTTTGTTTTATATAGAAAGTTGATTTGGGTTCAAAGTAAAATATATGGAAACAAAGAAGGGAAGAAGTAGAAAAAAATAAAATACACACTTATATACATTGATGTCTCTTATATCTTTGTACCCTAAGTTTATATTCATATATATAGCAAATAAGAAATATAAAAATACATATCTTTTTGGCCATATCCCCAGGCGTGTCTGTATCCTAATTTTTTAAAAATCGCCATGTCTTTGTGTCTGTGTCTATGTTTGTGTTTGTGCTTCTTAGATTCAAAGTATTGTGCAAATCAAAGCTCATAACGATAACCTCCAATATTTCTGTGTTTGTCACCAACTTTGTTCCGTAAAAATGTGTAAACTTTATATCACTATTCATTTTGTCACTGATCTTCTCTTTAATACACCATATCATTATTTATTATCTTTATTGTCAATTACTCATTTTAGTTCCAAATTGCTTGTAAGACTTCATTTTCTATAAATTAATATTAGATATATCTGCAGGAACCCCAGCGGATTGTACTTCTTTGGGAATCTCCAAAGCACTCTTCCCTTCAACGCCTGATCTGGTTGCTCTTTTGCTTCTCTCTGTAGTGTGAAAATGTTAATGATTTCATTACTGGAGGCTATTAACTTAAATCATATATTTCCTGTCATGCTTCCATGTACTTTTTGGTGCATACATAACTTGGGTGCTCTTCTTTAGCATTTTTTATTCTGTGCATCTGAACATGGAATCATGTTGGCTATAAAATGAGCCTGTGATAAACATTGAGATCTTATTGCTTTCACAGGCCACTATGTACTCTTCCCTGTTGGATAACACTGCACCTGTATCCTTGTTAACCAACTGCTCATCTCTAAATTATGGTCCCAATCTTGTTTTTCTTTTTGCAGATTTTAACTTAGTTTTACCTCTGGTTACAGGTAATCAGCGGCATTAACATGGGTAGCAATTGTGGTTATCACATGTTAGTAGCTTCTTCTCCATGGTGCCTTGGCTCCTCTATGATTAGATGTCCTTTTACTATCTTGGATTTCTAAATTATAAGTGCCTGTTTGGAAAGTCATAGTTTCAGTTTATTTATCAGTGCAAAAGCCCCCTTGAATCTTTAAATAAAATTATGTAGAATGGAATGTGTAATTCAAAGTGGATTTATCATATGATAGTGCTTTAATTGCATAGTGTTGTTGAACAGTTTGGTTCTATCATTTGTCCCTTCAAATGGTATGGAAACAAAGTTAAGTAATTTTACTTTTGTATAAAGTCCAAACATGTCAAATTCAAATGAAAAAAAAGAAAAAAGAAAAAGAAAAGACTTCTCAACTTTTGTTGTCACCATTGCAGCTATTGCAGTTGCTGTGTTTACCAACTATTCTTTTGTCAGTTCTTCATTCTTTTATCCGTTGAATACACCAGGGGTCTTGTTTGTTTATGCTTGTTGCTGCACTGACTGGTTCTCATTGGAGTTGCAGTGTTTACTCAGGGACAGTAGCTGGTGCTCGAGAGGCCTTCTTTAATGGTGTACCTTCCCTCTCTATATCCTATGATTGGTATGTAGACTCTTCCATACACTCAATGCTTCATTTGGGAAAAAGGGTTTGTTAAACCAATATAACTGCACAGTGGATTAAAGGTAATATATTTAATTGGATCAAAGTCAAATCCACACAAATTCGATCCAAGTAAGATCATATGTGATTAAATTTGATAATAATGCAATATATTTGTATGTATTTTGGTAGAATGGTAAAAGCTTAATCAAGCATGAGCACATGGGTTCAAGTTTTACAATAGCAACTTGTGCATATAATACTGTTGGAATATGAATTTTTGTATTTATTTAAAATTAAAGGGTTGATATATTAAATTCAATATGACCCTAAAATGCTACAAAGCACTATTATGGTCCTAAAATTAATTCACTAGTGACCATAACCAACCAATTAACATATTTAATTTCTTTTATAAGAGTGCTTTAATGGTCATATTGAAGACAATCACTTTGATCGTAGTTTTAAAAAATGGTGGCATGCTCAATGACGTGGCAAATTTGCTTCCATTAAGGCTGCATATTAATGTTCCTTTTATATAGCAAAGATCTAGAAAGTCATTTAGCAAATAAAAAAGTGTCTTGATTGCTACACGTCTTCAAGTGGTTGCTGGCTGGAAGGATGGTTTCAAAACAAACCACCAAATGAAGTAAGGCTCAAATTTGAAACTACCCATGTTGGTAGTAACAGAAGAAAAAAAATGATAAAGCCACTAGAAACCGCCCACTGATGAAGTGGGTGGTTTGTTCCTTCGATTGCCCAATATGGGCTGGAGTTGATTTCTTCATGTTACTTAACATGGGGAGTGGTTGCAACTTGCAAGTCCTCTCTATTTAAATAGTGCAAGCAGTCACTATGAGGGAGGACACAATGGGCATTCTCTACACAGACCAGTTGGGCAGCGTTGGGTGAAAAAAAAAATAGAAAGCAAAGTGAGAGCAGTTCAACACAGTGAGGGTGAAGAAAAAAAGAGAGACAGTATTCTGAAAAGAAGGAGAGCGTACCCGAAAAAGAATTGTTTCATAGGTATACTGTCTTCTGTAAATCTATTTCTCTTTCATCCTTTTCCCTCTCTTCCCATCTCTTTCTTTCTCTCTCACAGTTAAAAAAATCTGAATTTTCTCTTTTGCAAATCCTATATGAAAGAATTTACTGCATCAAGTGGGATAAAGTCTTCATTGACTAGTTGGCAACTTGGGACCATTTATATAGGTTGAAAACTTCTTAGCTGAGTTACAACCGATTTTTTTCTCCACTAGTTAATGGCTTCTCATAACATGATTTTGCAGTTTTAATACCTAGAAAACTTTTACCTGAGTTAACTAATATAATGAATGCATCAAGAAAAATTGTTTATAAAGTTGGGCCATATACTATCTGGTCAATGTTTGTGTTTTGTTGTCTTCAACAAATACATTATCCTTGCCTCGTTTTATAGAAGTAATACATTTTTTGGATGGATGATCTGTTATTTTCTTAATGACTAGTTTGGGTGATTGACTTTCAGGATTGGCAGTACAAGCTGTATTCATGATTACGTACTGGCTGCCGAGGCTTGCTTACCCATCATAAATGCTATGTTGTCTGAGATCAAGAATAAAACTTACCCTCAAAAATGTTTTCTGAATGTAGATCTGCCAACAAATGTTGCAAAGCATAAGGTGAATCTTAGACTATCTTGTGGATGCCATTTTTGTGTCAACTAATTAAGAATGGGAATAAGAAAATTTAAGGAAGTTTCAACATGTTCACATCCAGTCAATGCATTAGCTCCCTGATCTTGTGGATTGAATCATTGAACCATTTTTTAGGCAGAGATTCTAGCAAAATGGGGCCCTCTCTTTAATATATAGCTGTCCCATGCTATGTATATGTCCTGCTTTGTTTTCTGATGAATAAAAAAAAAAAAAGTCAGTCTGCATATCTGTGCCTTGTCCATCTTTGCAGCTGTGTCCATGCTATAGATACTGCCAATGGGATTATCTGTTGATATTTGTATCTTTCTTTCCTATGCATGCAGCGTAATAGATGAATAAGATACGGTTTTCATTTTGAATTACACTGGCTGTTTACATGCATTCCTCAATTCCCCCCACCTCCCCCCAAATCCACAATTTTTTCCCCCTCTTTATAATTATTACACTTTAAAGTAGAAGGCATAACTAACCGTGCTTCATGTGAAATTTTTCATTTTTAATGGTTGTGTTTTGTTTGTCTCCATGTTTTTTGGTTTTAATAAAACTATCTATTGTCATTGTAAATTTTTTTTTTTTATACAAAAAAAACAAAAAAAAAAAACTGCAATTCATGTTGATTGACATCATCATGGATTTTGAGTTGCGGTTTTAATGTTGTTCTGTGTTCTTCCTACAGGGATATAAGTTGACCAAGCAGGGCACAAGTATTGTCAAAATGGGATGGAGACAAGTTACTTCTGAGGCACAAGGGGGAAAAATGTTGTCAACAATGTCAATGGAAACAACTTCATCAACAAACAGTGAAACGGAGGACTCAGTTATGTCACAAGAACGTCGATTATTCAAGAGAGAAGTGGGTCTTTTTTCTTCTCCAACTGCCTATTTTTTATTATATTATTGTTGTTATTTTAGATTTGCATTTCTTGGGAAGACCTTACCGGGAAGACCTTACCTGGAAGCACCCCCCCCCCCCCCCCCCCCCAAAAAAAAAAAAAAAATCTTATTTGTTTGTTAAATTTTTAATAAAAACTCTATATTTTATGATCTTTTAGGTCAAAGAAGCCATTGTTGACGACAATGATACAGACTGCCGTTCCCTCCAAGAAGGATATGTATGTAATATTTTTTACTTGGTGAAACTGATCTGAACTTGGCAGCCCATGATTAACCTGATGATTATCCATCTTTTCAGATAACTGTCACTCCTCTTGGTGCCCTATCTCATGCAGAGATAGATTGCCAGGCTTACTTCCAAGAATGGCTGCCAGGTGTTGCTGAACGCTTTTCTACTTCAGCCTTATGATGGAGTTATCCTTGGGTAAAAATCTGCATTTGTTAGCAAAGAAACTTACATTTGTTAGTAAAGAAACATTTCTAGCCTCTCACATGGATGAGAGATAGAAATTCCAAATTTTCTCTAAATCCTATTTAATTTCAAGTAGTTTTTTCTATATAATTTATGACATCTTATATATAAATATTAAACAATATACAATATGTATATGTGTGTGTGTTCACGACGCTTCCCCATACACATTCGATTTTTTGATACATATTCCAATATCTTAAGATCTAGATTTATAAAGGTCTGATGTTTGGACACCACACCCGCACCTGATGCTCGTACTAGAGTATGTGTAACATAACTTACAAGTATCCTTTTATTGAAGGGATGGATAAGCAATAATATTACCTCATTTTCATATATTTACTCCTTAAATTTCTTTTTAGATTGAACTTTATGTTCTTTAAACCAATAATGTTAGACATGTTGATGACAATAAGCTTTCTCTATTTTTATTTGTTATTCAATATTTATTTGTTCTTTTGCTATTTCAATATGTTGATTTTTTGTTTTTGAGTTTCTGTTGTCTGTAGATCCATCAAAGTTTGCATTTTTCTGTTGCTTGTTTGTGCTGTATTGGTCTCGCATATGATTGCCTGCAATAGGTTATGTTGATCCTAGAATAGGAAAATGAGTGCTCTGTTTACAAGACACAAGAAGTGTGCCTATATATCTTTTGCTTTCTCTGTTTGAAAATGCTGCCACCATTTTAATCTGGATTTTGTGAGAACCACATGAGATATCTGGGTCAATGCTCTTGTTCTTTAGCCTAGAACTATCATTCATTCGAATGGCCATAATTTTGTCTAGTGGTTTCAGTAAAAGGATAAAATACACTTTTCACCTTCCAACTTTCACCTGAATTTCAATTTGATCCCTCGCATTCTAATTGTAACAATTGAGTCTTCAACGCTTGTTTCAATGTGGTCATCCCATCACCTACCATTTTAAGTTCGAGTGAAAGTTGAAACATGAGGAACAAAATGAAATTTTATTGAAAAATCGGATGGTGAAAAGTGTAATATACCTATAATTTCTTTCTTTGTTTTGTTTTGTTTTTCCATATTTTCATCTAAAGCATGCTCTCGTGCCCCTCACATGAGCACTTTCTGTCCAAATTTTTAACGGCGATTGACGGGAGGACCACATTGAAACTTGGGTTGAAGTGTGAGGAAATAAGTAAGGGACCGAAGTGAAATTTGGGTGAAAGTTGATGGGTGAAAAGTGTATTTACCAGTTAGTTGTTTGCTTCTGATATGTGGGCCTCAATTGGTGCATCAGTAAAGTTGATTTCCCATCAGTATGATACTTGTCAAAATGTAAAATAATAAAAATAAATTCCCATTTTATGAAACTTTCCACTAATGCACTCATCAGGCTCCAAATTATCAGCTAATTGATTGCTTCCAATAGTTGTGCCTTGGAGCCGAAAGTGATTATTAGTCATCTCAGATTGATTTTTTAGGTAGGAGGTTCTTCAAGGTGATAAAAAATGCAACCAAAGGGGTTGAAGCCCTTTTTGTTTTGATCGGCCCAAGGGGTTGAAGCCTCGAAGGCTTATATATAGTAATTTAAAGCATGCAATCTGTGAAGTAGGGGTATGAGTACACTAAATACTCTGGCATTTCCCTTTAAAGAGCTCCTTTATTTATTTTGTTTTGGCTTTAAGGAGTTCCTTAGTGACTTAATAGCGATGAAGGATAATCATTTCTTTAGTGTGAGCCTGCTGACCACTTTGAAACTAGATGGGTTGTTAACTGTGGTCCTAGAAACCACTTGGATTTGCAATCGTAACTCATAACCATTATAGCCCATTTTTTTTTTGTTGTTTGAACGAGCAACAATAGAATTTTATTAATAACAAAGGATAAAACAAGTGGAGGACAAGAAGTCCTCATACAATGACTCAAGGATCAAAGCATAAATCTAACCAGTAAAAACTGGAAAACTAAAAGGAAAACATTCCACCACTAAGGATGGCAAACAGTAGCCCAATCCCTAGAAAATGTGACCTATGATATATGGCTTGTTGGACTTTTGAGTCTGAATCTATTTTTAGGTGAAGCGCTATCATTTCTACCTTTGGGTAATTTGGATTACGTATGAAGCATAGCTTTGTAGGCACCGTTCATCTTCAGACAATTTTAGCATTTTAGGTATTGGTTTCTTCAGTCAATTTTACATTTTATGCATATCAGACTTTAATCTGTTCAGATGTAATGTAAGCAATCCTTCTGGACATCCATTCTAGTAACTCATTGGTTGTAAACAAACCGTCATAATGTTTCTAACTATGTTCCCCACTTCACAATTGAAATAAGGACTATGCAGCCTCTCAGTACATTAGTGTTAATTTAAATGGTTGAATACAAAAAGTTACAAAAATTCACTTATTTTTTCTATGATACTTAAAACTTCTGATAATCTCACTGTTCATTTGTGGCTGAAAATGCTGTCTTTTGCAGGATCTATGCATTTAAGCTGGAAAAGGGTTCAACGCGAGCCGTGCTAAAGACACTCCTCAGATTCCTTGTGTGGATAGGGCAGCACCATTCTCACTGAATTGTGATGCTTTCAGGTGGTTCTTTCTTTCCATAAAGAACACTTATGAGACATTTATGAACCTTCTATTTCACTAGGTTGAAAACTTAAAATAGTATTTATAAGTTTATTTGTCAAACTAACAATATTCTGAATATTTCAAAAAAATTATGATGCTGTTTCAGTCACAGCACCCAATTATGAATGCTTTAAAAACATTTTCCTGCCTCTGTTTTCCTTGAAAATTGGTGAAATGGAGTAAGCTATGTTGACAGGATAATCAATTGTGTAGTTTTCCAAGAGTGGAAAAAATGTGTCATAGAAGTTGGCAAAACTGTGTCATTGGACATCTTAAGTTAGATTGCTTGTCAGAAGTGTTAAGGTTAAGTTAGTAAATACAAGTGAGAGAGAGAGAGAGTTGCATTTATAAAACTTCTTAGATGATAGCCAATGACAGTAAATGCTTGTGGGTGTATCACATATTATGATAAATAAAATATGGTAAAAAAATATATCATCATAGTGTTATTGTTTTTTTATCAATATTGCAAATAGCTTGTGCTTGCAAGTTACAACAAAGAAGTGAAATTTTTGTAATTCTGATTGTATACCATTTTTGTTGAGAATTGGCAAATTAAGTAATATAGATGGAGTAGGAATATTATTTATCTCGTTTGCTTGTGTAAATAAATAGATGTGAATATTAAGTTAATTATCTTCTTTGCTTGGTAACTAATAGATGTGAATAATATATTATGTTTATTATCTTCTTTGCTTGATAAATGATAGATGTGAATATTAAGTTGTGTTCAAATATGGTGAATAGAAGTAGACATATTATGATCGACTTCTGGAGAGATCAGTTTGGCCTCCTATTAGTCACAACCTTTATCTTTCTGTCTATCTTAATTTTGCAGAGAGAAGAGAAAGAAAAAATAAAATTACCTTCCACTTTATTTCTCTTTTTTATTTTATTTTCTTTTTTTATGAATACATGATCCAAATATAACCTTACTGTCATAGGATTCAAGTTTTGTAACTAAAAGTAAAACTTTATTTCCTGTATTAGGATTTTTATTTTAAGTTTCTATACTTACAGAAAAATGAGGGTTCATTTTCATTTCTTTTCTCAACAAATAATTAGATTCAAACATAGTCTAAAAATTTATAATACTATAAAGACTATGAAGATGACATGAAAATCATGTTGTCCCATCCATTCTATAGTTTTCACAAGTCAACCTCCTCTCTATCTCTCTGCACCTCAACTGCTAGAAACAGACAAAGCAACAACAAGAAGCCAAATAGAATGGAACTGCCTAACACAATCTTCTATTGGTTCTTTAAAAAAATATTACAATAGTAGGCAGCGGATCATCTGTCTGGATCTCCCCCCTCCCTCAGCTTCAAGGTTCTTCTCCACTGCACAATCATGTCATAATCATGTCATAGAGACTTGTCATGTTGTAGAAAAGTTGCTTGAAACAGAGGGATCAAGAGAATCCGGACAGAGAATATGGCCTCACGATAAGAAGCCTTTTCCCACCCCCACCCCACCCCAGCCCGGAATCTACTTCATTCATTCTAGGATTCATATTTTGAGGTTTTATTTTTTGGAATGAGCAGACAATATTTGAGTAAATTAGAAATACATAACTTAAAATATATACTTGCAAAAAGCAAAAGGGAAAAACCAACCAAAAAACTTAAATATGACATGACTTGTGATGTGTACATACTGAATCTCTCTCATATGTTTTGTGGTGATGTTTGTGTGTGTGTGTATATATATGTGTATGCCTTTTTCTTCATTCATTTTGTTGATGGCAAAGAAGGTGCTTGCAACTCCACAAGTATTGACCACATCACCTGCACATCTTCACAGGGGCATGACTTCACATCCTCGTATAGAATGTATATCCCTCTTCCTGATATATATGAATATATATATATATACAACAAAACATGCAATTAGGTATGAGAAGTGAACGGATGAAGCAGAAGTACCTAAAAGAGTTTTATAGCAGTCATAACTGTTAGGCAACGAATCAGCTATGAACCGAAATGTGCAAATTAGTCTATGCATTTGATTTTCATTCCTATTAATATACTTGATTTTCATTCCTATAAATATACTTGAGTGTATTAGTCTAGGCTGATATTTAAAACTGTGGTCTGAATACTCTTTTGCAATGCATATTAAGGTAAAGCAGTCGAAATAGAGAATCTCCTTGAAGTAGAAAACTTGTGCACATTCTAAGTTCATGCTACAATAAAGGGAAATCAAGAAAAAAATAAACAAAATGAAGCATAAAGTGAAGGAAACATTTGATCTTTCTAGCGTTTACAAGCAAAGAGAAATAGCCAAACCCAAAAGTTGAAGAACTAATGAAGAGCATGAGAAAGTATTAGAAAAGATTGGAGTTGTGGGAGTTAATTGAGAACATACTCTTCTTTTGAGCTGAGTGTAGTTTAACCCATAGCTTCTTCAATGGAGAGAAGAGGGACTGAAACCAACCCATTTGGAGAAGTGGGGTGTGTGTCTCATGGTAGGTGAGAGAGTGGGGAGAAATAGGAGAGAGAGAGGTAAGAGAGAGAAACTGGTGGTTTGCTTAGACAGGGGTGAAGTTTAGGTCAGTGTGTTTTCGAGAAACATTACATTCTCTTGCAGGCCAATCATGCATATCACATTTCCTATTGGTGCAATGTCAATGTCACACCCTTTTTTCTCTTGTAGAAGAAGGTGCCACCTCACCAATCAGCAGTTCTTTTTACACTTCCACAATTCCCCCCTTGTATTCCTTCCTCGCAATCAGCAGTTTGTTTTTGTCCCAATGTTCTAATACACTCACATTTCATTCATGTTTTTGTCTTATGTCCCGAGGCACTCGCGTTTCATTTACGAACATTGGTAAACAAATAAACAGGATAAGTTATCTCGAGAATGGTAATTTTAGAATTTTGAGAAAAAATAACAAAACAATCTAGCATATGTGGGATAATGTTAGTTATCTCAAGTCAGAAAGTTTGAATAGAAATTGAGATTATTCTATTCAATTGTCTCCTTATCTATGAATCAAACACAATCTTATAATGCGTTCTCTGAGATTCTAGAGATTTCTATCATATAATGCAACTATGAAGGTATTTTTAAAAATCTCTATTCTACACTATATGACCGTGAAAGTATTGGGAATTTCTGACTGTAAATACATTGGGATAGAAAAAAAAAATTAAAAATTAAAATAAAAATCATCAACTCTCATAAACATATATCCATTACATAAAGATTGGGTGTTTTTTTGTTTTTGTTTTTCACTCATAGTTTTAAACATATATCACTCATTTGTGGGGTTTCTTTTCCATTTTGGGACACTACTTGTGTTTCAAAGATACAAACCTCTCTTTTGAATAGTCAGGTACAAGTATCCATCTCGTATTGGTTCATTTGTACCAGAAGGGTCTATATGTGTTTATTGCTTGCCCATACATACACATATCTTATTTTTACGATACTCTTTGGAAGGATCAGATTGAGGGTACTTGTTTTGCACTTGTTAGTTGGAGTAACCAGAAGATGAAGAAGAAGATTTGATTATTATAGAATTATATAGTTGTTGCAGATTTGATTTTAGATTTTTATGCTAATCTGAAGCTTTGTTTAAGCTGAACTTCAAAGATCTGATTTTTGAAAGAAAGCTTGTTTGGTATCATTTTTAAATTTTTTTGTTTTTATTAGAGTTTTTAATAACTTATTTTCTGATTTTTTGGAAAAATAAACATAAAAAAGGTCTTTATGAATTTTTAAAAATTATTTCAAGCTCAAAAGAGAAAATCATATGAAAATCAGCTTTTGCTTGATTGTGTTTTTTTACAAACACTTTTTAGAAAATTCTACTTTTTTATTTTTCGTATTTTTTTGTTTTTATTGAATTTTTTTAATATTTTAAGCAATTTTTTTTACTTTTTAGACATACCTAATATAAATATACTTAAAAAGTAAAAAAATTGTGAAAAAATCCTTTTAAAAATTCACTAAATACCAAAAATACAAAAAAAATATGAGAATTCAGTATATTTTTTATATTTTTATGTATTTATTAAATTTTTAAAATATTTTTTCACAAATTTTTTATTTTTTAGATACATCTAAGTAAAGTGCATCTAAAAAGGTAAAAAAAATATTTAAAATTTAAAAAATATTTACTAAAAACAAAAAAATACGAAAATCAAAAAATTGAGTTTTCAAAAAATTTAATCCAAAAAATTCAAACCAAACACACTGATAATGATTTATTTTTATTTTTTTCATTTTTTATCAAACTAGTTTTAAAAAATTTTAAGAATACAAATGCTGAAACTCCTCAACCAAGTAGAATTTTTTGCATTTTAAAGGACTTGAAATACAAAAAGTCAATTTCTTAAGAAAATTGATATTCGGAGGTAGAGGCAGTCTTTTAAGATGAATAGTAGTGGAAAAGATTAAACTTCAATATCAAAGTAGATGGATGTAACACCAAGGCTTTATTTTTTATTTTATTTGCATGTCGTTTTATGAAATTGACATATTAGAAAACTAATTGACCGAAGTTCTTGGTTTGCATATTCATTAAAAACAAAAGACTTCATATTTACTTGTTCTCAAATATATAGTTCTCTTTGTTGTAACTTACGTGATGTGCTACTATTTTTTTTAATTTTAGAAATTTATGTCAGAATATTACTATTCGGTACAACTTTTATTTATAATTTATAAGCCAAAAATAACTTAAATAAATTAAAAAATATTAATTATTGATAAGTTAGGAGAAAGATTTTGATTATAAAATGAAAAATAAACCTCAAATAATCTTTTTGTTTTGTTTATTTTTTTTTTTTAACGCTAAAGTATCATTAAGTCCTACTAAAATATTAAAAAAAAATTAACGTATTAAATATTTTCATTTTTTAAAATTTGTGGCATTTCTCTTCAGCAAACAAGTCAGGCCCAATTCTACTACTTTGGAAATAGTGGATAGGCCCATTGGATAATTGATCCATGGGTTAAGATCGATGTGTAAGATTGGTATATGTTCCACATAATCATGAGCTACCCCTTCATGTGGTAGTATGAATCAATGATGTAATAAAAAAATTGAATCTCCGATAAGTAGTTGCAAGATAAGAGATGATTCACATATAATGTGTTTGGTTGGGAGATTTAAGAAGGAATTTAGAAATAGAAAAGGAAAAGATATGTGAAACTATGTGAAATGTAATTTTTTCTCTTTTTCTTTTCAAATCTTTCAACCAAACACAGCATTAATATAGTTTGTGATTTGTCGAAAATACCACGTAAGTAAAGTTACTTAACACTCCAAGATTACCTAATATTTGCTTTGTTCAAGTATAATATAAAAGTCTCTGTTTACCCCCCCCCCCCCCCCCTCCAAAAAAAAAAAGTATAATATAAAATTTTAACAAGTTTAAAAAATAATTTTAAATTTAATTTGTTTATTTTTTAAACTGATTTCAAACGAGTTTCAATCAAGTTGGGCTTAAATAGTTTAATTTTTTTACACCATTCTATAGTTAAGCACAAAAAATTAATAAATTTGAAAATATATTTAAATTTAATTTATTTATATAATAAAGAAATTTCAAATTAATTTTTAACAAGTGAAACAAAAATCATTAACCCTATATGTAAGAGACAAAATGAGGACTATAAGGGCAGCAAAGTACAGACAGACAAACTTGAATAAACTACTGGGCCCATTAGAGAGGCCTGTGGTGATTGTTTTTTTGGTGGCCCATTATTTGTCTAAACTGAAGTCTGAAGAGAAATAGTATAATCCAAGTGGCTAAATAGCTAGGCACATGATATGTCACATCATAGTTGCCGTGGCCTACTGGCAACTTGAATTTGTACCCAAATGATGGAGCATATTCAAATGAATGAGAAATAAATCCAAGTTTTTAAATCAGTTGTGATTCGCACCTCGAATCGGCTCCCCCGAATCTCCCCCGAAACGAAAACGACGTCGTTTTCGTCGTTTTTGTTTTTTTTTTTTGAAAGAAAGAAGAAGAGAAAGCAGAGGAGGGGAGGAGGGAGGAGGAGAGGAGGTGAGGGAGGGAGGGCCTAAATAATGGGGAGGGAATAATGGCATGGGCGAGGCGTCAGCGATGTGGGCGATGGCGTGGCGAGTGGGACGGCATGGCAGAGGGATTTAAGAGGAGGCGGGAAGTCGAAAATGGGGAGGCACGATCCTCTCTTCTCTTTCTCTTTCTCTCCTCTCCTCTCCTCTGCAACTCAGAGGTCTGGAGGCCGAAAATGGCGGAAAGGAAGAAAAAAAGAAAAAAAAAAAAAAAAAATGGCCTAAGCCCAAAACGACGTCGTTTTGGGCTTAGGGGGATTCGGGGCCTTGGGGATTCGAGGTCCAAAACATTATTCTTTTTAAATATGTTCTCTATTTAACTGTTTCTTTTTTCAGCAATGGTTGAGGGTTATAATTTCTATGACTTAAATGACTCGAATTTATCAAAATGATATTGTTTTGAGTACAAAACGACATCATTTTGTAACAAAACGACGTTATTTTGACAAATTCAAACTATTTGAGCCACAAAAATTATGACCCACAAACATTTTTTTTTTTTTTTTTTTTTTCAGTTTACATACAATCTCTACGTCACGAGTTTACGTTACTGTAGTGGGTCTAAATAATTCTTTGCCGGATAAGTTTGCGGTTGTCATTAAAATGTGTGCAAGCATGAATTTTTAGATAGAGTTATCACGATACTCTTGATTGTGTTGTGTAGAATTTTTTGTTTTTAAAATGTTAATTTTCTTTCAATGCATTTTTAGTTATACTATTTTTGTCTCGAGATTATCTTATTTTGAAATTTCCTCCACAATATTTGATGGGCTTTTCGTATACTCTTCACACTGTTCTTTTATCTTATTTGGTTTGAAAATTTTAAAAATAGTTTTTTGAATTTTTAATTCATATTTTTAGTATTTTTTTAAAATATTTTAATCAATATATATTTTTTTACTTTTAGATCCACTTAATCTTAATATACTTAAGAAGTATAAAATTTTTACAAAAAAATCTTTAAAAAATTCATTGACTACAATAAAACTAGAAAATGTACTAGATTTTCATATTTTTTAACATGTTTTGTATTTAATGAATTTTTAAAAAAAAATTTCACAAATATTATATTTTTTAAATATATCTAAAAAATAAAAAATTTACATAAAATATTAAAAAAATTCACTATAAAATATAACAAGAAAAAAGAAAAACTCAATTTTTTAACAAGTGAATTAAACCAAAAAAGGTTAATACATAGAAAGCCAATGTACCTATGACCCTGTTTGGTGGAGCTGTGGGAAAGCGCTTATAGCTTATGCTTAAACAGCTTATAGCTTATAACTATGGACATAAGCTGATTTCTGACTTATAAATTAAGCATCTCCTGCCCCACTCAAAGAATAAGCTGATTTCTGACTTCCAAAAAATTATAAGCTATAAGCTAAACCAAACACATTAAAATAGCTTAAATTAAGCTGAAAGCTGAAATAAATAACTTTTAAGCTGCACCAAACAGGCACTATATATAGATTGACTGGGCACCAAACCCTATTACATATGCCCCATCTACATGATGCCCAATTCAATTCTCTCTTTCTTTTTTAATATATATTTTTTACAATAATAATAGAGACCTCATAAAATATAACCTCACAACACGCAAAATAATCTGGACCATTCATGTCGCTGTCAAAGATAAAAAATAAAAATAAATATTTAAACATATCAATGATCAATACATCAATGAGGGTCATGAGGTGAGCGTCCTCCTTTTTGAGATTCCAAACATTTTCCTATTTTTTATTTCTTGTATTGCACTTCTCAATTATTTTCTGATATTTTACCAACAGTGTTGGTGGTGATAAGGTAACAGGTTACAGGACACTCCCTCTATCTGTCTCTTTATTTTTATAAAAATTTATACAGGTCTGCCACTGGAATGATGTCAGTTAAATTTCTCTAATTAAATATTATTTTGATAAACAGTATATTTTAAATGAGCAATGGTAAAGTGAGCTCAAATGGCTCAAAACCGACGTTGTTTTGGCAGTTTTAAGCCATTTGAGCCACACTTTTTGTGGCCCTCAAACATTTTTCATTTTAAATTATTTAAATTTTAATACAGTTACATAATCCTTCAAATAAATATTATATATATTATAGGTAAAGTAAAAATACACCATTTGAAATTTATTTAAAGTACAGATTGTTTTTTATGGTTTGAAAACTTACAAATACTCCCTTGAAATAAATTTTTATTTCAATAATTAACTAAAAAAATGAAATTCTTATCTGCTCTCTCATACAACGATAAAATTATATGAATTATTAATTAAAATAAATTTATGATATTATTATAAAAACTATTATTTGACTTAATGATTTATTAATAAAATGGATCATTTATTATAAAATTATAAATTTTAAGGGGCATAATGTAATTTTTAAAATCACAAAAAACAAATCGTATCTCAAACAAATTTCAGATAATATTTGTAAGTTATCTATTTTTTATTTTTACATCATTACTCTTCAAAACCTGTTCTTAGATGGTAAGCTTTTCATGATTGTTGAAAATAGAGCAAAGGCCACCTTTCATTGGTTAGGCTTAAAAAACAAAAAAAATGAAAGAAAGAAAATATTTACAATTTGAACTCAAAATGTTGCTTTATGCATGATTGATGATGACAGAAACTCAATATTCACCTAGTGTGTTTTTTTCTTAGCAAGGAGAAACTTTTCTTAGGTAGGATTATATTGGATTCACTCTTATAGAGTAAATTTTGAATATATATATGTGTATAAGGTAAATCTAAACACATCACTTAAAAAAATTGTCTAAAATGTCTGAGTTCACTGTTTAATCCAATAACTCTTGAAAACTGATCTACGAACACTAGTTAGCGTTAAAAGTTAAAAAATACACCAACACATTGCAGTTCTAAAAGTGAAACTCATAAACTCTCAAAAAATAAAACATTCATTTAAACTTCAATTGTATTTTATTGTCCATACTTTGCAATGCTTACAAACTCTTTTTCTAGAAACTATGTGAGAAAAACTGAGAATCCATAAATGTTGGTCAACATATTTCCACAAACTGAAAGTGTATTTGTCATTCATAACGGTTCTTCAAGATTAAAACAGAAAAACAAAAAACAAAAAAAAATTAAAGTTGTTTAGTTGGGTTACTAAAATTCCAATACAAAATGATGTCACCTCAGCTTTCTTTATCCAACGTTATTACCAACTTTTTTATTTTATATTTTTTTTACTTTTGAGATTGAAAACTATTTTTCAAATCAAATTGTGGGAATATGGTTGGTATGTTAATCGTTAAAGGGAAAACATTTTTCTTAAAAAAATTATTTGAGAACATTGAAAGCCGAAGAAAAAGAAAATTATGAATTCATATTATTCAATAATTCATAAATAAATACTTAAAAAAGCAAATCTACCCACATCAATTAATTATCAAATAAGGTCAAATTGAGTCAAAAGAGAGAGAGAGATGACATGTCCTAGACAAATACCTGCAATGTTGTAGCTAAAATGTGACAGTAGGATCACTGTATAAATGTCTAATTGAATGGCAGTTTGTGTCTTGATTTATGTCCAATAAAGAAACAAAAAAAATAAAGTACGCATGGATAACTTGTTTGAGTTCTTGCTCAATTAATCTTGTATCTTATTGGAGCAATTTTAATGAGACTGTTATTTGAGCTATCATAATTATAATATGGTAGTTGGGTGCTTCAATGAGGCTGTTATTAAAGTCGTTAAAATTTGATATTGTTATCCTCAATATTAGAATTGGCACAAGTTTTGATAGGTTGTGTAAAATTTTGTCATTGTTATCAACCGTTAGATATAGAAAAGATAAGATAATGATTGTTTCAAAAAAAAATGGCATAAACATTAGAGCAAGTTTGTCAATTTTTATATCATAATATAGCTAAAATTAGACAGTAACTTGTTAGCACTAAAAATGTTCTTAGGATGGCGATGATTCAAATTTCTAATATACCAAAAATAAATAAAGTTTTATTTTTCAATAATAAATGCAAATTTCAGGATAAATTCCGTACACGATTCCACCCACAACAATCCCACCTCAATAAAAACAGATTTAATTTTTATTTTATTTTATTTTATTTTAATTTTGAATGAATTAATGGGGGATTTTGCTTTGCCGACTTTCATACGGACAAATATCCCACTTGAGTTACAAACATGAGTACTTTTTTCTTGCTCCCATCAGACATAAGTTTTTTAAAAACAAAACAAAACAAAGACTATTGCACCTTTCACCTTGTTTGGCCCCATGGTTAATCATAAGATAGCATTCTTTATTTTAAGGAAAACAATTATTACACTTTTTGCTATTGCATGGTGCATAATCAAGAGAGGAAGAGAGAGAGTACAAGCCAGATAGGCAAGCAATATATATGTAATTTGAATTTGAAATAGAATTAATGATTAAAATTGATCATGATACATCTAGTGGAATATATTTAGAGGTAGTGCTGGGTGTAGGTGAGGGGTATGGCCTCTTGAGGTGGTGGGTAATTGAGCAGCCACCAACTTAGAGAGGGAGGGAGGGTGGGTGGTGTTCAAAATTTAAAATCCAGTATATGTCAATTTGAGCAGGTAGAAGAAACTTAAGGATGAATCTACTTTTGTAATAGAGAATCACTTCTCTTGTCCAATTATGGATTAGAAAGAGTTGTGTTTGGATAGATTTTCAAACTATAATTATATCTCTACATTCCAATGTCATGTTTGGATACATCTTTCAAATTATATTTTCACAATAAAAAGAAAATTTTGCAGAAAATTCTGTATTAGATGAGATTTTTTTTTTGTTGAAATTTAGCTTAACTGGTCGTCCGACCGGTTGACCGAACAGGGTAATTTCTTTCTTCTTCTTTTTTTTTTTTTTGAGTTTTTTTCAAAACTCTTCCAAACACTACCTTTGAGTTTCTTTCTTTGATTAAGTTTTTAGAATTTATTTTTTGAAAAAAAAATTCAAAAAATAGATTGTTGAAATTGAAAAAAATAGACACTTACCATTTTCATATGCTTTTTTCTAAGGCTGAAATATTTTTAAAAATTTATATATGTTGTTTGTTTTGTCAAACTAGTTTATAATTTATTTATTTTTACAAGAAAAAAGAAGTTATGAACAAGTTTTGTAAATTCAGTCAAACAAAACTATGCCATATCATTATTTTTTTATAAATTACAAGTTTATATTTTGTTTTACCAATTAATTCATTTTCAAAATTGAGTTTCTAAATGAGTGGATAAAATCTAAATATTAATTTACAAAAAAATATCAACATGATACATTTTGAAAGCTCAAACTGAATTCTTCCAAGCTCAGAAGTGAAATAAGTCAAACTTTCTTGGACAAAACAAAAGGGTAACACAAGTCAAACTTTCTTGAACAAAAGGGTAACACACAAATATATAGTATTAATTTTTTGTTTAATAAATGAGATTATAATCCTAACATTTTCGTGGCAAAATAACTCTCATAATATTAGACCAAGACACCAATTCACACATAAATAATTGGCCTTGTTTGGCAAAGTCTATTTTTTGCTTTTTAAGTTAAAATTTACAAAAGGTTAAAATAGGTTAAAATAGTTAATAAGACAAAATGTCACATTAAATCCATAATCATTTTATTTTTTTTCTCACAAATATCGCATCTAATTACAAAAAAAATCTAACTATCTTTCTAAACATAAATATTTTAATCTATTAAAATAATTAAAAATTAAAATAACATACTAAAATAATCAAATTTTCAAATGAGGCCGTTATATATATCAACAAAATCACATTCCAAAGTCATCATGGCATACCCAACCAGAAAACGTTACACATGGGTTGGCAAGTATCAAATGCATATATTCATATTATTTTTTGGGGGGGAGAAAACTAAGGTTAGAGAGAGAGGGGAAAAAGGTTAAATGGGGAATCTAGCAGTCATTTGAAAGAGGACAAATCGAATAAATCTTTCGCTAAGTACTACTTTTGTTATGTTATTTTAATTCTCACCATAAAGCCTTTCCATGTTTTTTCGGCTTTGGGAAGTCCAATTAAACAGACTAGGATTTCCCTATGTTTATCCCCATTCACCTCCTATCCTAATCTCTCTAAAAAGAGGAAAAACACTCATTTGTCTAATGGTAAAATTCGCCATTAATCATGATCAAACCTAGCTCATTAATTAATTTTTTTTTTGGATTTTTTTTCGGTGGTGTTACATGTACCAATTAGTGTACTAATATGTACCAATTAGTGTACTAACTAATATACCAACACTAATTATGAAATTATCATTGACCCCACTCATTAATCACATTATAAATACAAAAAACTTCTTAAATTATGTCACATCATCAATTAGTATACTAGTTAGTACATTAATTATTACATATAACATTATTCTTTTTTTTTATGCATTAAATTGAGAGGGGAGAATCAAACTTGTAATTTAAAATTTGAAGAAAAAAAAGAACTAAGTTAACCAACACCAATAAACAGTGGTTAACAAGACACTTAAAAATAGAATAAGTACCTTCGTATTTCAAAATAATAATTTATTTTCCTCATCACATATTATTATTTGGGATGACTTAAAATAAGTGTATTTTTTGTCTTTTTATGAAAAGATATACAAAAAAGTAGAGAGATAATGTGATGGAAAAAAGATAAAAAGATAAAAAGTGTGTACTTATTTTGAGTAGCCAAACTTGGCCTTAATATTGAAATAATAAATAAATAAATAAATAAAGTTGAAAAAATAGGATTCTAGAAAGATACTTTGTTAGGGGATGGTAAATATCATGGTTTTGACTTAATTACTTATGATTTATAAAGGAGAAATATCATGTCGGTAAGAATTATGATGGAGATTTACAAATAGGTGGCAATCTTTGTGGGTGTAATTTTTTAATGTGTTTTAAATACTAAGGTAGTGTTTGGTAGAGTTTTGTATATGTGATTTGAGAGTATGAGTTGTATTTTGAGTTTGTGTGTTGTGAAATTATGATTTGAGTGTAGAAAATTTGTTTGGTAAAGAGTTTTGAAAATTTGAAAAGAGTTTTGATTTAAGTGGAGAATTGTTGATGTAACATTTAATATGTGATATAAAAATTTACAACTCATAACTAAACATATAACTCAAAATTATTTTAAAGCACATAAAAAATTTTAAAAATTTCAGAAATTGTTTTTTTCGATTATATAAATCAATTGCAAAAAAAAAAAATTACTATTCCGGTTAACAAGCCGGATGTCCCGTAAGGCAAAATTTTGAAAAAAAAAAACCTAAAAAGCGCGACTGTGTAGAGAACTCTGTATAGTTTTGGAAACATGTTTTGAAAACACGTTCCAAACACCATTCTGAAATCACTATGCAGAATCATATTTCAAAAACACAGACAAACAGAGCCTAAAATTTGCACTCTCACTTATTTGTAAATATATTTTTTTTAATCTTTGTTTCTAGGCAAAAAAAGAAAAAAGAAAAAAGAGAGACAAATGAATTGAAGCAAGATATTTTCTACTAATTTCAAAACACTTTTAATTGAATTAAGAAAAAAAATTAACCTTTTCACAATTTTTAAGTTTTTTTTTTTTTTCACACAAATTTTAATATTAATCAATACTTCTATGACACTTGTTAGCATTTCCGTTTATATGATGTTATTTATGCAAGTATGGTGGTAGTCTACGCCCACCAAGAGAAAATAAGATTTGGTCTTCAAAGGCCCATGTTTAGTACTAAACATTGTTCACAAGGTATTTTAAACCCAACTTGGGTTTTAACTTTTAAGAGTTAAATTTGAGGTTTAGCTGGCCAATCTTCACCGGACTGAGTTGAAATATTTTAAATTTTAATTTGAGTTGACTTATTTGTAATCCTAAATAAATGCTCAATCATCACGACCTCTAAACTCTACAGTTCAATTTTTCAATTCACTGTATTTTTATTTTTATTTTTTTTGAATACAATTCACTGGTTTTATTCAAAATAATTATAATGAAATAAACATTTCGAAACAAAATTACAAGCGCTTTCATTTACCGCAACAAAGAAGAGTAGAACACAATATACTTTTTTTTAACTTCAATATATTTTTATTGAAATTAATACGCTTATTAATATTTTTATATTTTAATTTTTTTTTTTATTATACCATTCTCAATATTAAATAATACCCATAAAGCACCTCTTAACATTTGGCTATGTAATTTATTTATGATGAGCAAGGAGGGAAGTAAGTAATTATATCCAAAGTACACATCCCACCATATCCGTTCACGGGTTCAATTCTATTGGCCCCCATTCACCACATTCACCCCCACCCCGCCACCCCATTCCTCTTCTCTCCACTCCTTTGGTCTACACAGTCCATCATTACCCTTTGCTGCAAAATCTCACCAATGCAATTAAATGTTATGTCAGTCAAAATTGAGACACAGTGGTGGGTGATTGGAAGAAAAGAAAAATATACACACTGGTGGGTGCGATGGTTATGGTTCTAGTCGTGACATCCGTCACTAATAGGAGTGGTATTATGGTGGTAGAGCCATGCGGTAAATGTGGCTCATGATATGGATAGCGTGTGATGGATGGATTCAATTTACTTTCCGTTTATTTTTATATTTTTGATTATTTAGTATAATGAAAAACAAAAATTAATAAAAAATATTTTTTATAGTTAATAGGGGATGAGTCTAGACTATATAGGCGGATTATATTTTTTATTTTTAAAAGGTAAAAAACGTTTTTTGAATTAAAATCTTACCAATGTTACTACACCACCACCATCACTACAGCCATTGCCACCATTACCGTCAGCATCGCCCCACCACCATGCCACCGCCACTACCTTCACCTCCACCTCCACCTTTGCTTCACCACCATTACCACCAAATATAAAAAAATATTTTCTCTAAAATATATTTTTTTAAAATTTTTTTTCCATAAAAAATATTTTCTTTCTAAACAAACGAAGTTTTAGATTTTGCAGTAGTGTATTGGACGTGGTGCGATTTGGGTGTGGATGGTAGTCAACGGTGGTGTGGAGGGAAATGGTACTAGGAGACAGATTTAAGTGGTGGAATTGGTAGGTGATGGCTTTGTGGCGTAAATTGGAGTGGTGGGGAAAATCAATTGAGGGTAATTGTGGTGGTAGATAACAGTGAAGTAAGTAGGTGATGGTGGTTTGCAAATGCCATGATGGACAGTGGAGTGGAGTGTTCGTGGCTACCATAGGAAAGTAGTTCACGATGGTGGAGTAATTAAAGAAAAGAGAAATTACTCGTTAGTAATAATTTTTAAGACTTATAGATTAGTGAAAAAAAATTAAAATTTTAATTATTAATATTTATAAAATTTTATCATTTATTGATAATTAATTTTTATGATAATCACTGGTTTGTTATTTCTCATTTCTCCTTAAAGAAATGCTAAGGGAAAAAATGGAAAGAAAGATATGAAAATGTTTGTTTGTGAGTTTTAAGGTGGGGAAGATGAGAGGTGGGTTTTGTGTTGGAATTATTTGGATGCACTAATGAGTATTTTTTTCTTAAAAGTACGTGCCTATGTAATTTTTGTAAATTCGAATGTAGTTTAATGTAATTATATTTTTTGAGATAAATTATAATGACATTTTTAAGATTTGGAAAAAAAAATATAATAAATTTCATAAATTTAATGTAATAATATTAGATTTTCTAAAGATTTAATTTGTATAACATTTAACCTTCGTTTAGGATGTGAGTTGACTTTTTAATTTTTTTTTTTTTTTTTTTTTTTACCATTTTAGCCTGAGGCTAAAAAGTCTCGTTTTGGATTAGCTTTTTGACTTTTTGACATTTATGAGAGAAAAAATGAAATGATTATATTTTAAATATGACATTTTATCATTGACTTTTTAGTCTATTTTTTCTTTTTATGGCTAAAATAACCAAAGTAGCCTATATCAAACATAGCCTTAGTCTTATTTTTATTAATAATTTGTTAGTGTTGTGAGTGAAAAATAATATTGTTAGTTTTTTTATATTATAAATATATATTTTATTTTATTTATTTTTATATTTTCATATTATCTGCATAAATTTTGATTGTTTTAAATCTTACTAAAAGAAAGATTAATAATAATTATATCAAAATTATTAAATTTCTAATTTTTTGTTTTTTTAATCTTAAGAAAAGTTCGAGAGTATTTGGAATAATTTAAATAAGTATATAATTTTTAATTTTTTTATTAAAAAAATGTGTAAAAAAAAAATTGTGTAAGTATAAGGAATGCTAAATAATCGAGCTTTTTTTTTTTTAATATTCTAAACAAAAAACAATTTAGAGAATTGACCCACTTTTCAAACTATTTAAGAAACTAATCTTCTTTTTAAAATCCATTTTAAAAATATAATTTTAAATTGAAATTATATTTTTAACATATAATTTCACTTTGAAATCGTAGGTTAAAAATGTAATTTATAATGATATAGACTTCACTTTTTAAAATTGTATTTTTAATCTGTGATTTCAAAAAATAGATTAATTTTTTAAATAATTTAAAAAGTGAATCAATTCTCTAAATTATTTTTTTTAAGAGTATTAAAAAAAAACTTCTAAATAATAATGCGTGTAAAAGATTTGAAACAAATTTGTTTTCTAATTACTGACTGCGGGTACAAATTCAACGTTCCAGCTCATAATAAAGTCTGACGAAGGACATGGGCAACAAAGTAAAAAATAAGAAAAATGAGTGAGAGTATTAATTAGTGTTATTATTAATGATGTGATAATAGATTTATTATAAATGATTTGATATTTTAATTTTGGTATTGTATTTTTTTTTTTTTTATTGAGTGTCATGTCATTAGTGATTTTTTAAAATTTTAAAATTAGTGGTCTCTATCATTGTTGAAAAGACAATAACTGGAGTTTCTTACACCTGATTATTCACACTCTTAGAATATAGACACATGTTGCTCCATAAATTTTGATTGATAGAGAGATATAAGGGTTCACAATTTATATTAGAGATAAAAAAATAATATGATATTAAATAATTAATGATTGATTTAGAGTATGGACACGCAGTGCTTCGAAAATATTGAATAATTTCTCATTTCTTAGGCAAATAACGTTTTCCGTGACGGATAACAATTCCGCCGTCACGATATTGATCGGTGAACTGCTGACGTGTGGCATCAAAAAATAACGGCTTCCGTTACGGCTATAAATACAGGCAATCCTCACCACTCTCTCTCTAACAAACAACACACTTCCTCTCTCTCTCTCTCTCTCTCTCTCTCTACTGCGTAACTCAAAGTGCAAAGTGAAGTTTGAAATGGTTGCGTAAAGAAGAAGTTTGGTATATCTCTGTGTTTCTTCAGAAAATTACACCACACCACACCACACCACATTCGGAAATGGGACTGAAAGATCAGACTCCTCACAAAGACAAAGAAAGAGTTGAAGCTGTCCTTGCCCTTCTCCGAAAACAACCTCCTCTCACCCTCAAACAGGTACATTACAAAACACCCACACACTTGTATATAAATTCTGAGTTCACTATGCATATTAACATCTTTTTTTTTTCTTCACATTTTTTGTTTCAAATCTTCCCATATTTTGTTGGACTAATTTTTGAAAATAAGCTCGAAATGAAGTAATGGAAACAAACCTTTTATGAAATTTGAAATCATGACTTAGGATTATTTTGGATGTGTTTTTTTTTAGCTTATTAATTTTTTTTTTTGAAAAAAATTGTAAAAAATGGCTTTTTTCAGAACTTGTTTAAGACTCATAAAAAGTTTCACAATTGTAAATACAATGATCTGTATTATATGTGTCAACATTTAATTTGTTATATATTTAATAATATAAGATTTCGTCCTTTTGCTACATCAATATAAATAGATTTGTGAGTAAAATGTATGAGTATATAGTATTATTTATTATTATTATTATTATTATTATTGCCTTCCCAAATAAACCTTTAGGCGGTTTAAATATTGACCTATACATTACCTTGTGATTGATAGGTCTCGAAATCTTAGACTTCTGCTATTAATATTCACCGATGTCACTGTTTGATATTAACCAATATTTCGAATATGTATTCTTATATGTATGTATATTGATAATTTGTGATGTGTATTTTGGGGCAGGAGAAGTTCTGCAACAGAGCATGTGTAGAGAGGTTTCTGAAATCGAAAGGTGATAATGTGAAGAAAGCTACGAAGCAATTACGTGCTTGCCTTTCTTGGAGACAGAGTATCGGCACTGGTACTAGTGTTATTTTGAATCTTTGTTCTAGAACCTCTTTTATTTTTCGTCTCTATCTTCCTTCTTTTTTCTCTTTTTGTTTCGATCGTTTCCCTAGAATCTTTGCTTTTTATTCTTTTCATTTTGAATTTAAAGTATTCACATACCGGCACTGATTAAAGTAAACTCTTCCATAAAAAGAAAGAACAAAAATTAAAAGTGTTTTTGTCTCGATTTTTGATTTTGAGTTACAGACCATTTGATAGCTGATGAATTCTCGGCTGAGCTCGCCGAAGGGGTGGCCTATGTCGCCGGTCACGACGAAGAATCCAGACCTGTCATGGTTATTTTCTCTCTCACTTTCTCTTTTCCTTTTCTTTTCTTGGAAAATAAAACCACAAAATCTGGACATTTTATCATTTTTTCTGTCGCAGGTGTTCCGCATTAAGCAAGACTACCAGAAGTTGCATTCTCAAAAAATGTGAGTACATTGTAAATATATGATATGTATGTGTTGGATCGTTGATCACCAATTTATATGAAAAGTTAAATTGTTAGAGAAAATGATAATTTCATTATTTACATACTCAACGTGTCGTTCACATGTGGTCTAACTTTTTCTTTCAGACCAAATAAATGCAAATATTTTAATTATCATGATAGTGAAATTTGAGTAAGGGATCCATTGTTTGGCATGATCTAAAAAAGTCAAAAAGTCATTATCCTATTTAAGTCATATAATCTTATTTAAATCACATCACCCGTCTAAAACATCACTTCAAACCCAACCCATACTCAACTCATATTTTATAAAAAGTTAAAAAATACACTTATTTAGTTCATCCCAAAGCACCCATAAATATATTTGCATATGTTTGGCCCGTTTATGAAAAATAAGCTTGCTAAATGTGTTTGGTAACTAAAACTACTAGAGAAAGATAATTTTATTATTTTTATCCCAACAATATCTAAATTATATATATATATATATATAAATTTAAAGGTTGTTTGGAATATTCTAAATAAATGTACTTTTTAAATTTTTATGAAATATGGATTGAATTTAAAATGATATGGTAGAGAGGTGATATGACTTAATGTGATTTAAATAAGATAATAACTTTTAAATTTTTTTAAGAAATGTCAAACAAGACCTTAATCAAAATTTCTTATCTTTAAAGACCAAAGTGTGAGGTCCACGTGTATTTTTTTTTTTTTTTTTGGGGTCTAGTTATAAAAAAAAAAAAAAATTAATAAAATTTCATTTATGTGTAATATTTTTTTTTTCTGATAGTGGATTGTAATTTTTGTAGGTTTACTCGTTTACTGGTGTTCACTCTGGAAGTTGCCATTCAAACTATGGCCAGAAATGTTGAAAAATTTGTTCTGCTCTTTGACGCGAGTAAGTCTACTTAATGACAATGCCTATGTTGCCCTTTGTTTATTCCCATAAAATTTTGAAAAACAAGGGTAGGTTAGTAATTTAAACACACACCCTCTCACCAAATCTCATATCACATCCTTTCTCTCTCTTAGTTGGGCAGAGCAGCATATGCCAGCAAGCCACTAGCGTACATTCCACTGTAGGACTTTACAGGCTGAAATTGATAACCATATCTCTCTTTCTTTCTATCTGTAATTTCCCAAGTCACGCCTAATCACTGTAATCAATGAGTTATATTAAATTAATCAAAAAGTGTCAAACAGAGAATAAATTTTTTCATGGTTACTGTGCTTTTTCAATGCATATGGAACTGGCTTCTCCCAACTCTAATTTTTTTAATAATATAAAATAAATGATTTTAATTATTAATATAATATATAAAAATGACACTTGCAGTAGTACATGAGTAATATAATCTTACCTAAAAAGAAAATAGCAGAGAAAATATCATTTCAATTGAAATTTAAAATAAATAAAAAAAGTCAGATAAATTTTTTCATAAAAATGGTATGTTATTTTTCCAACATATACCTGGGTAATTATTGAGCACACCAATGTCAGAAATTGCCCGGAGTGCCCTTGCGAAGTCGTGGTCCAGGTTATAACAGTGGCCGGAGTTGTGTATAGCATGTTCAAGTCGTGGTCCATGTTATTTTAGTATTGGTTTTGTCTATTGTTGTTGACTAGTATTTATTGTAATTTTCTTGCAGGCTTTTACAGATCAGCATCAGCTTTCATGAACATGTTGGTGGCAATACTGAAGATCATAGCCGACTACTATCCTGGTCGTCTTCACAAGGCTTTTGTCATTGATCCTCCCTCTCTCTTTTCTTATCTTTGGAAGGTATTCATTCCACTTTTAGCTTTCTAATCACGAGTTTTATTTTGATGAGTTGAATAATTTATTTTGTAAATCGTTTTGTGCAAATTATTTGTAAAATTTGAAATTGATTTGATAATTAAAATCACATAAATGATAAATATGATTTTAAAATAAATTATTTATGATTAATTTATGTAATTTTATTAATTGAGTTTGAATTTCCAATACTAGTTGTCAAGAAACTCTACCTGTGTTGTATTCAACATTTGAGTTTTCAAAATTCAATTTATTAATCAATGGCTCATTTACTAATTTTCTTTCGGTTTGGTTTGGTTTGGTTTTGTTTCAGGGTGTACGGCCATTTGTTGAGTTGTCAGCGTTGACCATGGTGGTGTCATCCCTTGACTTCGAAGAGCCTTTGGAGTTCAACTACATGTCATCCTACCCACGATCCTCGTCCCTCCGATTTGACCCCTCATTTGTCCCATCAACAGCTAAGAAGCTCGCTTCTTGCTCCTCTCGTTTCTCTTTCACCGTATCCCACCATCTGGACTCACTCAAGCCTTGGCATCTCACCTTGACTGACACGTCAGCATCCAAAGTGGGTCCCATCGGCCCCTCCCCATTGGGCCCATCTCTAATCTCCCCCGTCAACGCTCGGTCCATGTCATTCGCATCACCGGTTGCTAGGGCAACTCCTAGCAGCATCAACGGCTCAAAAAGGAGCTTCTTTCCATCAACACCGTTACCCCAAAAGACCCAAATGATGGACCATACCGGCATCAACCATCCGAGGACTCCGAAACCCTCGTTCCTTCAATCACCGGCCGTCTTCTTCCGCAAGGACTACCACGTCAACAAGTCCGAAAAGTCTCGGGATTCGTTCCTCCCATTTTTGAAGTTTTATCGCCGACCGTACGATGAGATGACTTATAGGTCAAAGATGAGGCCCCCATTAGGTGGTCTCATCTCCATTGTCTCTCCCCAACTTAGGCGTCGCCACATGTCGATTTCACAACGATTTTGACAAACTAAATGAATGCATACAATATTATACATTGATCAGAGATAAGATTAGATCTTCTTGCCCCATCTCTCCTATTCTTATTCCAAATTACCTTTTGATGAGACGATAAAATTTGAGACTTATGGTGTAGTAGAAACATTGTTTGGGAAAGGAATCAAAAAGGGTATGGGGACAAAAACTCTCGTGTGACTAGAAATACCTTACTAATAATTAATATTATTATTATTGGTTCTCTAAACCTATCAAATGAATTGATGGTGCATTTATTACCCCCCTCGTGTGTTGATTTTGATTACCAATACCATCAACCCCAAAAAATGAAAAAAGAAAAAGAAAGACAACGTGCTGAGTGGGATGTGAATTGGTGTGCTAGTATATATATGTTTGATTTTGGGCAATGTGGCCACTAAAACTATAAGGTCTAAGTTTTGGGTCATGGGGCACAGGGCAAGGCTTGGAAAGAAGACAGCGTGGTCGAGACGGTGAACATTAATTGCATTGGAACCCATTAATGTGTTAAAGAACTCTTCAGAAATCTTTGTTCTAATTCAATTCTTATTATTATTTTTTTTTGTTAATGTGAAGATTAAAAAGTATTAGGTGGGTGGTTGTAGAATCTTAGACCCTCCATGGTTAGACTTTGTTGTGTTCATAATAAAAAAATGATATCCAAGTTTGACAACTTTTGATTTTGCTTTTGTATTAGTTGGTCAGTCCATTATTATTATATTCATGTTGGTTTGAACAACGATGGCAGAGTTGGTAGGAATATGTGTCGTACATTGTTGTTGGGAGAGAAAGTCAAAATGGAGCTCTATTCCCAGATGAGTTTTGGAAATTAAAATAGTGCATACTCATATCATATGTGAAACAACGTACACAGACATGTTTTGTCTGGTACCTATGTGTCCTTGAGCCATCAGGGTTTTAAGGGAATCACATTAGTTTGGAACATTTCTATATGATTTTCATTTTATAAATGTTAAAAATTCAGAATCACTAATAATATTGGGTAACAAATTAAAAGTTAACACATAACATATCATTTGTGAGACTAAGAAAATTCTCTCATATGAATTGTTAAAGAGATTCAACGAAGAAAAGAGCTTGGTCCCTGTAAATCTGCAAGAATGAATATAGTTGGCACCATCCAATCGGAGTTGTCGGCCGAGGACACTTCGATGATAAAGTTAGTCCATGAATCAAGAAAAGAAGATGTAGAAATGAAAGGATGTGTGTGTGTTCTGTTGCAGACAGAGATCCATACCTCTATTCCTTGGGTTGCTCTTCGTTTATAGATGGGGGGTGATATTTGTCCCATGGACTTCCTTGTTTGAGTTGGGCTCATTGTCAGACCTTATTTAGATTAACCCAATAAATAGTTTTTCTAACCACCACAATTACCTTGTTTGAGTTAGCCCTATAAATATATATTTTTTTGACTCCCACATCATCAAATCCTTGTAAATCATATTAAAAGAGGCTTTTTGGGGATACAAACATTATCCTTTCTATTTTCTCTAAGTTTGGTTTGTTTTTTGGTTTTGAGTATATTGAGAGGTTCAATATGAAGAAAGGCAGTGTTTGGTAGTACCAATGCTCAATACTCGGAGGTTAGTCGTTGTTTGTTTATATGGGTTTTTCAGCTTTCGTTTGGGATATAGATTAGCTTTTTGACTTTTTAACTATTTTAGTTTGATATTAAAAAGTTTCGTTTGAGATAGACTTATTGACTATTTTGACTTTTGTGAGAAAAAAAATAAAATAATTATAATTTGGATGTGATATTTTGTCTTATTGACTTTCTAGTCTATTTTGTCATTTTATAACTATTTTAGCTAAAAAAAATTACGCCAAACATAGCCTCAATAGCTTCCTCATTCACTCTTTCTCAGTTCTTGAGATGGATCATCACATGAAGAATTGTCATAATTATGAAGAAGTGGATTTTCATGCACCATGGCAATGCTCATATAAGTAGGAGGTCCAAACAATAAATGATGGCAATCAAATGGGAAAGTTAATACACTATACATAAACTTATCAATTTTCCAGCTACACATTCTGGGTCAAATTTTTTCTTTACATTTTATTTGGATTATGAATTAGATAAAGTTTTCAAAAGAAAACAAAAATAAAAATGTGAATAATATATATATATATTCTTTTCATTACCCTTGCCTTTTTCTTTCTCATTTCAATTTTTTACCCAAATTTATAATCTAAGCACAATCTTAATTTGCAAAATTGATTCAATTAAATTCCAATTGGTCACTTTATGTTTGTCAAACGAGAAGGGAAAGATGGGTGAAAGGAAATTAGAGTCATTGGATCAAGAAAACATTCAAGATCTCTTTGATTATTTATTTATTTATTTTTTTTGCGATAGTGAAGATCTCTTTGATTATTGTATCTCAATGATTGATTTATTTACAAATTAATCAATATCTGTGATTAAGACTCCAATTCGCTACCACATAAATGTGAATAATTTAAGTTTTAAAAGTTTCTTGGCATTTCTCGTTATCTTAGCTGGTGGCTAGCCTGACTAGTACATATCTGATCCGAAGGGAACAAAAAACGAAACTGGAAGTGAGAGTACAGACCCAAAGTTGGAGATTAGACAAGCCCAAAATACAAAGTATGGGCCCTTAATAAAAAGTAAGAACCATGTGTGACCCCAATATGCAAAAGACATTCATTTATTGGGGACACAGACCCTGATTGGTGGGTTTGCCAATTTGGGCACAACCAGGTCCACCACCATCTGTTTGGGTTGCCAAAACATAATGTCCTATTAGCTTCTCACCCTTCCCATTTCAATTCCAAATTCTCTCTCTCTCTCTCTCTCTCTCTCTCACACACACACACACACACACAATTCTTATTC
The DNA here is from genome assembly GCA_025200525.1 of Camellia lanceoleosa. Classification (NCBI taxonomy): domain Eukaryota; kingdom Viridiplantae; phylum Streptophyta; class Magnoliopsida; order Ericales; family Theaceae; genus Camellia; species Camellia lanceoleosa. The sequence goes on from CM045766.1 coordinate 173,015,257, forward strand.
TCTAATAATTTCAAATTAAATTAGAGGTAAATGTGTCTTGTGACAGAAAGCAATGAGTAGGCTAATAACTTATTTTTTACCATCGTGGATTGACTGATGAATAATTTTATATAAATATAAATAGATATATTCTTGTACACAAAATACATACAAAGCACACTCTTTTGTTAGATTTTCTATATCCGTAAAATTATTTTAATTGCCTAAATGATATACTGAAATCTAAACCCTCGTTAACTGAGAATTACTCTTTAATTAGAACGACACTAATTTGAAGAATCTATAACTTTGAAAATATGAGAACCTTTGAGGACAATATGGGTTAAACTTTGAGGATAAGCTTCAATCATTCAATCACTTTTAAAAATAAATTAATTGATATCACACTACTATGCCCCCAATTTTTATAATTCATCATTTTGATAATAATGATTTTTCTTCTAGGAATGGGCATTGTTAGTAAATAAATTGAAGACTGAGACATGGATGAAGGCATGGTTTGTGGTAATTGTTACTAAGTAGTGTGGGCTGTGGGCCAAATTAACTTATAACCCACATGCCATGTTGGTTCAATACGAGGATGGGTTGTGGGTCAGGTTAATTGTTAGGCCATGTTGTTATAATATTTGGAGTTTGCAGTACTTTTGCTGTTATTATCATAAGATTAATATTAATCCGACAATTTGGTGAATTCATGATCTCATGGGATTCTTAACACAATCTTTTTTTGGGCAATCAAACATAATTTTTACGAGATTCACATATTACCAATCTAATCCCAATCCTCTACATTGACAAACAAAAACCCCTATAAAAATATTTTGTCTCTCAACTATTTGTTCTAATGCTCTGTCATCTGTAGAATCATGTGAAAATTTTCAATATTGTGACTATTATCATATGTGATAATTTCATACTTGCAACGGTGAATTATTAAGAGCCCAAAATACAATCAAATTAGTGTAAGGTTAAACTACCCAATAATTGTGTTTTGGATAAATTATAAACACATCCCTTGAGATTTATTTAAATTACAAATTACCTCCTGCAATTTTTGAAATTACATTATGCCCCTAAGGTTTCTTATTTCATAACAAATAGGTTCTTTCATTAATAAATCATCAAATTAATTAATAGTTTTTAATAATTTTAAAATTTTATTTCAATTAATAATTCAGATAATTTTCTTATTGTATAGGTGAACAGTTATAAATTTCACTTTTTCAATTAATTCTGTTAAATAAAAAATTCTGACAATGACGTATTTGTAATTTTTCAAATCACAAGGAGCAATTTGTACTTTAAACAAATCTCAGGAGGTGTGTTTATAATTTACCTTTGTGTTTTTTAACTCTTAAACCATCTTATTGTAGAGAATCTTACGATGTGAAAAAACAGGAACAATTCAAGTTTGGAGTTCATCATTTTTATTTGTAGTTTAGCTTTTATAGAAAGAGAGTAGGGAAAATTGTGCTTTAGTAAAAATAATTCTAAATAATTAAACTTTTATAAAGGTTTAAGTAGGTGCAAGTGAAAATTGTATTCAATACCTATAACTTTTACTTGTAGCAGACATAAACTTACGTTTTTTCTACCTATAAGATTACAGTTAATATGTTAATAATTAAATTACAATACAAACTAATATCTTTTCATATACTCCAATTTAAAAACTCACTAACCTTATCTAAGTGGTTTTTTCATGATCAATTGAGCAATTGTCCGGAGTAAGACACAAACTTTACTTGCAATTTTATAAAAAATTATAATTGTTTTAAAATATTTCAACCAAAATTTAATTTTCCCAAGAAAGTATTGAGTAGCTAGCAGAATGCTTTCACATTTATGACTAGCACTAGCTGGTGGTGGAATGAGAAGGAAACATAATAATAGATCACACACTGATGAAATACCCTGTTGCACAAAGAGGACAAGGGCACAAAGGCAAAAGGTTTTAAAAAAGCTATATGCTCTCATTGCATAACAGCTTTCATTCAAAACTTTTTTTTTTGTTTTTGGCATGTCACATAATATAAAAACAAAAAAAATAAAAGAAAAAAATAGTTGAGGAAAGGACTCTGAGTGTTTTCAAAGTAATCTGATGGACAATTACATTCCCTTACATTATTTGTCTCACACACAAACGACCTTTTGACCTTGGAATATCATGTTGAATGTTGGCTTAAATACAAGCTTAACAATGTCATCATCACAAACCCTGCAAAAGTATATGGTATTATGGTAGGTATGTTGGACCTACTGACATCAATATTATTATGTAAGACATTTATTTATCAACAATGATAGGTGGTCCGAAAAATTATGATTTGAATGGCTCGAAACATCAAAAACGACATCATTTTGAGTATAAAATGACGTCGTTTCGAGACATTCGAGCTACAAAAATTCGGGTCACCAAACATTTTTCTTTATTTATTGAGCATCAACCAATTACAATCATAATATTGAAAATTAAATATAAAACATAATTAATATAAATAAATATATAAAAGTCTAAAGTAAGAGAAAGAAATCCTAACAAATTCATAGAGAATAAAACTCACATGCAGATAAGTGAATAAATTGCTATTAGAAGTAGAAAGTTCTAGCCAAAAAGACTGGTCTCGTTTGGAAACACATTATTTTAATAATTTTTGATTTTTTGACTAAAATATGAGGTAAAAAAAATTAGTATGTTTGAAATGACTTTTTGATTTTTTAAGAAAAGATGTGCAAAAATAAAGATAAAATAAAATTTTTGACTTTTTAATATAACTTATAGGCTTTTTAATTTTTTTAATAGTTTTTGACTTTTAAGCTAAAAGTGTTGCATGCCAAACAAGGCTTAGATGTGTTGGTTTGAGTGTCATGAATTTTGGCCATTTTGACAACATATTTTTAAATTTTTATTTATTTATATTTTCTTAAATTGTGTTTATATCCTGAATTTAAAATAAAATAAAATAAAGTTATAACAAAATTTAAGATCCGACCATAATCTTTGATAATGCATGATTTAGAAATTTATAACAATTTAATTTAATAGTCTCTTGTTATATGTATCTATTTATCTTAATATATATGTGAAGATTTCTCATGATATTTTGGATTTTTGTTAAAATACTTATATGATTGGTGTCTACATAAATCAAGATCATAAGCACGATAGAAAAAGTACTTTTTATTTTAACAACAAATATTGTGTGTGCATTTCTCTTTATTATTATTCTCATATTATTACTTTTTTATTCATAATAACTAATATATATATAGAGAGAGGGACTAGGGACCTAGGAGTTTGCTCCTCTCTAGGTTTCAGGTTCGAATCTTACCCCCAGCTGGCTACTGGCGGGCCACTGCGTCTTTGCCTAGTCGATCGGCTCAGGATCCCGAGATTAGTCGAGGTGCAACATTCCAAAGGGGTGCTGTCTCGGATACTCAATTATCAAAAATATATATATATATATATATATGTATAGAGAGAGACAGAGAGAACAAAGTGAAATTGAGGTTGAACATGATTTGCGTCATTCCAATTACTGGCATCTTACTCAAAGCTTTCTGAACTATATATATATATATATTGAAATCTTTAAGAGATCTTCTACTTTTTCAAAAGTTTGCATGACCAATATATATTTTATGATTATGATATACAGTATATTTTATTCTTCTGTTGTTGCAGCTGGCTTGTGTTGCATATTAGATACAGATACAGGAGTCTCGTCACATAGTTTATTGAAGTTTGTTGAAAAACCTTTTACTTTTTAAAATATGCTTTTTAACTTTGTCTTTTTCAAGCTATCCTTTTCAAGAAAATTCTTGTCTCACCCATCTACTAATCAAGTTTCTGTAAAATCAACAGCCCAAGAGAAATATATGAATAAGGGGGCAAAATCTTTAAGCTTCTTTTTTAATTTTTTTTCCCTTGTGTATTGCTAGAAAAACAATTACCGTGTTTGTTTTCAGTTTTTTTAAAAATGCTTTTTAGATTTTTAGTGAATTTATTAATATTTTAAATAATTTTAAAAATTTTTAGATATACCTAATATAAATACATTTAAAAAAGTGTAATTTTCATAAAATTTTTAAAAAATTTACTAAATATTAAAAATATATAAAAAAAAATAAAAATTTAATATATTTTCATATTTTTGTGTATTTATTAATTTTTTAAAATATTTTTTTTACAAATAGTTACTTTTTAGATATATTTAAGTAAGGTGTATTTAAAAAAATAAAAAAAAAGTTTAAAATTTTAAAAATATTCACTAAAAATAAAAAAATAGAAAATTTAATTTTCAAAAAGATGTGCACTTTTTGTCTAAATAAGTGTACTTTTTATCTTTTTATAAAAATATGTGCAAAAAAATAGAGATGTGATGTGATAGAAAAAAGATAAATTATTTTGTGTATGCCAAACTTGACCTAAATTTAAAAAACTAAAATAAAACACATTGAATATTTTTGCCTAATAAAGTCAAATTAGGCTCACTCACCAACTTAATATATTTTTTGGTACATCATTGATGCTATAATTTGAGTGAGTTTGATCAGATTTGTACATCAATACCAACAATTTGGTGGATTAGCAATCACGTGATGTGATTAATACCTTTATAAAATCAAATAAGGTTAAGTTTGGGTCCTCTCAAATAATCTAAAAAATCAAAAAGTTACTCAAAAAGTTAAAAAGTTAACACTATTCACCAAAAGTCAACAATTACGGTTGCACAACTCCTAATTCAAATTTTCCTCTAAAAACTAATTTTCACAATTTTTTATTACACATTTTTCCATAAAAAATAAAAAAGTTAACCCAAACATCCATATTTTCAACCTCAACTTTTTTGTCCAAAAAGACAAAAAATACACTTATTTAGTCTTCCCAAGTAAGGCCTAAACACGGTCAAACCAATATTCCTTTCAATTTTGTCAAGGATTAATCTATCTTTTCAAATGAAAATCTATACCGACTAATGACTTTTTTTTTTTTTTTTTTTTTAAAGGTAAGTAAGTCATAAATTAAAAATAAAAAATTTACATATTTACGAGGCATATTCCTCAAGTAATATACCAAATCTAACACCGCTCCCTAATGGGGGGATACTATCACACATACCTATAACAATCCTGTAATTGCGGGGCAACCAGCAAGAAACCAAAAATAAAATCTCAATTTGTCCATATATCCTTTTTGTCCTCAAATTATCCTTACCATTAGAGATAATAGATGAAAATTTAAGAAAGATATACGAGCAAATATACAACACGAAATCACATAAAATACAAAATATAACTTGATATACGAACAAACGCATAAATAAACCAGCTAAAATAACCACCGGGACTAACTAACTCTACTAACCTCCCCACAAGCTCCCAGTCTCTATCACGAATAAAACTTGGAGTCAGATAAGCATCTCGTACTTAACAATCGTGGCATTTATAGCCATTCTCAAAAGCCACAACGAAGGAAAAGATATACCCCATGAGTGATCCCGATAAGGTCACATGAAACTTGTGCGGTCAGATATCATAATTAACAGTCTTAGAGAATATAGCAAAAACAAAAACCACAGCAGCAACAGTCATAGTCAAAGCCGATCACACTATGAGATCAAACACCACATCCTCTAGTCCCTTCCATAGCTTATCACAAAGTCTCAATCCTCACGGTAGTGTCTCCCTCGCTCCATGTTAAGAGTTGCTTAAAGATCAAACTAGATGAGTCACGTGAAGACAAGAGTTGACCAGAATAAACCTGTAAACTTCCCATCTCCCAATCTCTAACTCAACTGGTCATAGAACCACGATTCTTCATAGCAGTGACCCCTAAATTACTCTTGGCTAAGGGTGAGCATGGTCCGGATTAGGATAAAATCAGGACTAATCCGTTATCTATGGTTCTTGAAAAATTGGAATCAATCCAATCCATTTAAATCGTAGAACCAATCCGTTTAAACACGGATTGGATTTGTTTAGGATCACGGATTCACATAATTAAATAATAAAAAAATATATACAACATTTTAATTTCATAAAAACATAAACATAACATCAAACAAAAGCAACAAACAAAAACAATAAAATTGGATACACATTACAGAAAATAGAGTTTTCCTCTGTATTAAAACTAAACACAGCATCAAATAAAAGCAATAAAAAAAAATTAGTTTTAGACAAACAAAAGTAACAAAACTCCATGAACAGAAGTTACAAACAAACAAAAGCATAGCAGCAGCAGCACAGTAGCAGCAACAAACAAAAGCATAGATTTTTAAATATAAACTATTTGTATACGGTTCAAATCGGTTCCAATCTGGAACCGTGAGATTTAATCTGAAACTGATCTGTAGCCTACAAATTTTTAAATTTCTAATTCAAAATCGAACCACGGATTTAAAAAACAAATCCAAACCCATTAAATTAAACTGGACCGGATCAAATTACGAATTATATAAATTTTTACTCAGGCCAAGTTTGGCTAAACTAAAAAAGTGCACTTATTTTATTTTTTTATCTTTTTTGGGTCACATCAATCAACATCTCCTCTCTACTTTTTCTACACATAATATAAAAATCAAAAAATACATTTATTTAGTCTTCTCAAACTTGGCCTCAATCCTACTCTTGGCGGAGATGGCTCAAACACAACCTGATATTGGCTAACAACAATGATTCATCCCCACTAAAAATATCACCACTAATTGCACTAATGCATTAAAAAAAAAAAAAAAATACAACTTCAAGACCAAAACATCATATAATTTCTGACGGGACCCACTGTCACCTAATTAGTGGGAGCACTAATTAGTGCTCCCAAGCATTTTTCTATTGGGTAATGACCTTTAGTGCTCCAAAGCATTTTTCTATTGGCTAATGACCTTTGATTAGACAGCTCATATTGGTTAACTGTTCATATGATGTTTCATAAAATATAAATAAATAAACAATTGACAAATATTAATAACAATGTTTTGCTCAATACCCCGACTTCCTCTTCTCCAATCTCATTTCATTATATATTGTGGGAGCCGAGTAATTAAAGGGACGAAGCCTGATGCGCACGGGGAGCCGGGTGTTGAACGGCTCCCTTCTGCTCTGCCTAGACGCCGAGTAGGATCTTTGGGCCGAATATACTGGAAAAAGCGTGTCAGGACAAATGGAAGAATACATAAACAAAAGAAAAAGTAGACTCTGGCCCCGAGGCTGAAAAATGACTATAAATACAAGAGCTTCAGATTAATAAAGGTATGTAAGAAACACTTCTAAAAACTTAGTAAGCAAGCTTTCTGGAGGAGGACTGACTTGTTCGTCGGAGTGCTAATTCCGGCACCCCCGACCGGAGTTTGTATTTTTGCAGGTGACTAGCAGAGGATCGTTGGCGTCTTCCAGGATCTGAAGAGTATTTCCAAACCACATTCACCACAATTGGCGCCGTCTGTGGGAATACTCAAATATATCCATGGAAGGCGTGACCGAAGATCCTCCGATAGCCACCGACGCGATCGCGCAGGAAGACGACCTCACCCCAGCGAACATGCTCGGAAAAGAAACCATTGCGGCACGACGCACCTTGCGCTTCGACTCGCCAACGACTTCAGCACAAGAAACAATGCAAGCGACCATGGAACAGGCCAGACAGACCAAACAGAGTTTGGACAGCGTCATCGCTGAGAACGAACGCCAGCCATGACGGCCTTAGAGAAAGCAAAGTCCCACCAGGCAAGTCTCAAGGTTCTCGAGCGATCCCCAAAGGTGGGTCCCCGACGACCTCGCGACCAACAAGAATACGCGTGACCGCTACTCAAAGGATTACGTTGAGGAAGTGACAGAGGACGCATGTCGTCCAAGAGGCCTCCCGCTTGACACCGTCCATATGATATACAGCCTGCCGATAGCCCTGACTGTACATACAGTCCAATCACTTCCAAGCCCTCAAAAGCAGCCACCACCAGCAAAGCGACCCCGGCTCCGAGAAGCGGCAAGCATCACCTTCGACGACTCTGATTTGAGTGGTGTCACACTCCCTCACGTAGATCCTCTGGTTGTTACGCCTGGCATAGGTTTATCGTGAAACGCGTCCTTATCGATCGTGAAGTACTTGAGATTATGTACTATCGAACCTTCATCAAACTCGGGTTCAACGATTCGGATCTAACTCGGCTCCTATCCACTATTCGGCTAACGCCAACCGGAGTACCCATTGGGAAAAATCACCTACCGTCATTGGCTCGAGAACGGTGGTCGCGAATTATTGGTCGTCGAGCTACCATCGCCATACAACCTCATCATGGGGCGATCGTGGTTACATACCTGCAGCCGTCCCAAGCACCTACCACCGCTACTCGCTTCCCAACAGACCATGGCGTTGAAGCGGTCCGTGGCTCCCAACGGTCGGCCCAAGCATGTTACCTTCTCGCCGCCAGGGGCGCGAAGAGCGCAAGTAAACTCGTCGAGGTGCCGGTCGAGAAGTCACGGAAGACGTTGGGCGTCAACCAAACGAAAAGGCCACGGAAGGTTTAGACGGGTTGACATCGATAGAAGCCCGGAAAAGTCTTTTATGATCGGCGCCTCCCTAAGCCAGGTTGACAAGCAGCAACTGATCACTTTCTTACTCGGCAACCTCGACGTCTTTACGCGTGGGCCCCATATGAAATGCCGGGAATCGACCCAGCGGTCTCATGACATCACCTCAATGTCGACCCTCGGTGCAAGCGGTCATTCAGAAGGCGGCGATCCTCCGCAGAACACCTGCTGCCCGTTGTCGAGGAAGTTGACAAATTGCTTGATCTTGGCAATCAGAGAAGTCACCTATCCCACGTGGCTCTCCAACACAGTGGTGGTGAAAAAGAAGAATGGCACCTGGAGAGTGTGTGTCGATTTCACGGATCTGAACAAAGCTTGCCCAAAAGACTACTTTCCCTTGCCTAGAATTGACCAACTCGTCGATGCGACGGCACGCCACCGCCGCATGAGTTTCATCGACGCCTATAGAGGCTACCATCAGATCGCCATGAATCCAGATGATCAGGACAAAACTGCATTCCTCACTCCAAGAGGAACCCTCGCTACAAGGTTATGCCTTTTGAATTTGAAGAACGCGAGGCGACTTACCAAAAGATTGGTCACCACGATGTTTAAGAACAACTTCGGGCACTATGGAAGTATACATCGGCGACATGGTGGTCAAATCTAAAGAAGAACAAAACCATATAGCCGTCTGGAAAAGACATTCAACACCCTACGAAGTCTGAGAATGGTGAATGCTTCCAAATGTGCGTCGGGATCGGCTCGGCAAATTCTGGGCTACATCGTCAACCATCGAGGAATCGAAGCCAACCCGAGGCAAGTCACAATTTTGGAACTCGGTTCTGTTCGATCAAAGAAGTCCAAAAGGCGATGGGAATGGCACGACTCAACAGGTTCATCGGTAGATCTCTGGATCGTTGCAGACAATTCTTTCGGACATTACGCTTGAGCGAGCTTTGAATGGTCCGTCGAATCTGGCTGACTTTTAATGGCCTCAAGACCTACCTCCGGACAAGACCTCTTCTAACAACACCACCATACGGTGACCCTCATTTATATCTGTTTGTCTCGACAGCGGCCGTCGTAAGTATTATTAAAGAGGAGGAAGGGCAACAACGACGGTGTACTATGTGAGCAAAGGCGATGGTGGGCCGAAACACGCTACCTACCGCTAGAAAAACTCGTCCTAGCCACGGTCATGGCGGCAAGAAAAGCGATGCACTACTTCCAAGCACACATCAAGGTGCTAACAGACTTCCCCGATCGGTACTCGGAATGCGAAGCATCGGGCGTGTTTGAAATGGGCTCTCGAACTCGGCCAATATGACATTCGGTTTTCACCTAAAACGCAATCAAAGGCGGTGCTCGCCGACTTTGTGGCGAATTCACGAGGGGGCTTGCCGACTTGAACTGGGGACCTCGGCCAAAGGAAGTTAGGTCAAAGCAGTTGGAGAGTCTCGTTGGGGACATCCGCAATTATCTTTGCGATGGATCGTCTAACCAGCGGCGGCCAGCGCGTCGTAATTATGTCCTCGAGCGGCGCGATCATTGAACAGCCGTCAAGCTCGGCAAGCATCGAATAACGAGGCGAATATGAAGCCCTTCTAAGCCGGATTGCGAACGCACATGTTCTCGGCGCCGCGTATTGGTGTTTTGTGACTCAAAATTGGTAATCAACCGGTGAAGGGGAGTATCGGCGAAGATGGCGTATGGCGGCCTATATAAGCGGCTAACTTCGTTCTTGGCGAAATTCGACCATCACGAACTAAACCAAATAATACGCGATCAAAATACACGCGGATGCCACGCTTGCTTGGCCTCCGCCATCAACTCCGAGCTCAGCGTACCATCGAAGTGGGCTTCGTCCCGAACCAAATGTCGGCCTCCGGGAGACCCACATCAATATCATAGAATCCGCTCCAAGTTGGAAGGACCCCATTCTGCGTTCCTTTCTTGAGCAACTCCGGAGGATAAAAAAAGCACACAAGGCTGCGAAACAAGGCTCTGCGATACTACCTTGATCCTGAGGGGACTTTACAAAAATCCTCTCGGCCCATACAGGTCGTGCACCGGACGAGTAGAGGCTACTCATCGAGATACATGAAGGCGGTATGTGGCGCACACTCGGGCTCCCTTGCCCATCGAGCGATAACTCGAGGATATTCTTGGCCGACTATGAGAGCCGACGACAAAATTATGTCAAGAAATCACGAACAATGCCAAAAGTTTTCCCCACTAACCCATCACCGAAGCTTTGAATTCAATCACTAGCCTGGCCGTTTGCTCGATGGGGACTTGATATTGTAGGACCACTTGCCGGGGCCCGAGGAACAAGCGATTTCTAATCGTAACAGATTATTTCACAAAGTGGGTGAAGCGAGGCTCTAACCCATATCTGAGACATTAAGCGTTTTGTGTGGAGGAACATCATTACGGTTTGGCATTCCAAGAGCATTGATCTCGGATAATGGCACTCGGTTTGATTGTGGCGTGTACCGAGAGTCGCGGCAAATCTGATATTGTACCTTACTTTTCTCGTCTTACCCCCAAAAGCAGCGGTCGGCGGAAGCTTGAACAAATCCATCTTGGGCGGCATCAAAAGATTTGGAAGCGCCAAGGGCAAGTGGGTCGAAGAGTTGCCAAGTGTACTATGGGCCCATCGAACAACTCCAAGCCGATCCACCGGAGAAACACCGTTTGCCTTGTGCTTCGGAACCCAGGCAATCTTACCCCCAGAGATCGGCATACCAACCCTCGGATCGCAAGCCTTGACCGCGGTCGAAATGACATGATGCTTGCTTTGGACTGGTTACGATTGAAGAACGAAGAGATCGTGCCTTGGCGTCCATGGCTCGCTTCTCGGCAGCTTCGCCAAGTCATACAATCAGCGAGTCCAATTGCGCTTCAATCCAGAGAGTGGTCTGAAGAAGTCTTGCCGACGATCGGAGGCCGACCGATGGAAAGCTTGGTCCGGGGGCGGCCCTATCAAATAGATTAAATGCGAGAACGAGGGCATATTGGTGTCGGACATGTCGGGGAGAAACCCGCCTCGCCGTGGAATTCAACACATCTGAAAATTTTATCAATAACGAGCACATGGGCTTGATACTTGTACACAATATCCTCGTAAATCCAAGATCTCGCGTTTTCACATGTATAAGCTCAACACTTCAAAGTCCAGAATAAGTCTCCGGATTCGGAGCCTTTGGTGCATGAAACCTCGGGGCGAGCAAGTCTCCGGATTCGCGCCGCCGTGGATGTCACGATTGGCGAGAATAAGTCTCGGATTCGGCCCCTTTGGTGCATGAAACCTCGGGGCGAGCAAGTCTCCGGATTGGGCGCCCGCCGTGGATGTCACGATTGGCGAATAAGTCTCCGGATTCGAGCCCTTTGGTGCATGAAACCTCGGGGCGAACAAGTCTCCGGATTGGGCGCCCGTGGATGTCACGATTGGCGAATAAGTCTCCGGTTCGAGCCTTTGGTGCATGAAATCTCGGGGCGAGCAAGTCTCCGGATTGGGCGCCCCCGTGGATGTCACGATTGGCGAGAATAAGTCTCGGTTGAGCCCCTTTGGTGCATGAAACCTCGGGGCGAACAAGTCTCCGGATTCGGGCCCCTTTGGTGCATGAAACCTCGGGGCGAACAAATCTCGGATTGGGCGCCGCCGTGATGTCACGATCGGCGAGAATAAGTCTCGGATTGAGCCCTTTGGTGCATGAAACCTCGGGGCGAGCAAGTCTCCGGATTGGGCGCCCGCCGTGGATGTCACGATTGGCGAATAAGTCTCGGATTCGAGCCCCTTTGGTGCATGAAACCTCGGGGCGAGCAAGTCTCCGGATTGGGCGCCCGCCGTGGATGTCATGATTGGCGAGAATAAGTCTCGGATTCGGCCTTTGGTGCATGAAACCTCGGGGCGAACAAGTCTCGGATTCGGCCCCTTTGGTGCATGAAACCTCGGGGCGAACAAATCTCGGATTCGGAGCACCGCCGTGGATGTCACGATCGGCGAGAATAAGTCTCGGATTGAGCCCCTTTGGTGCATGAAACCTCGGGGCGAGCAAGTCTCCGGATTGGGCGCCGCCGTGGATGTCACGATTGGCGAGAATAAGTCTCCGGATTCGGCCTTTGGTGCATGAAACCTCAGGGCCGAACAAATCTCCGGATTCGGAGCGCCCTTCGTGGATGTCACGATCGGCCAGAATAAGTCTCCGGATTCGGAGCGCCGTTCGTGGACGATCGGCCAGAATAAGTCTCGGATTGGAGCCTTTGGTGCATGAAACCTCGGGGCGAACAAGTCTCGGATTCGGCGCCGCCGTGGATGTCACGATTGGCGAGAATAAGTCTCGGATTCGGACCCCTTTGGTGCATGACACCTTAGGGCGAATAAGTCTCGGATTCGGGCGCCTTTGGTGCATGAAACCTCGGGGCGAACAAGTCTCGGATTGGGCGCCGCCGTGAATGTCACGATTGGCCAGACTAAGCCTCCGGACTCAGAGCCCCCTTTGGTGCATGACACCTTTTGACGGCATCGTGCTTTGGGGCATTTCCGAACGTTTACGCCACGTGATGCAAAATATTGTAATAAGTGCCTAAATATTACACGCTCGAGCCCTGGCAACGCAAGGGCAGAGTCATTAATATATTCGGCTAGATATTTAACGATGCCTCGGTCAGCCCTCGGGCGTGAACTATGCGGCTTTTAACGCTCGAGCACTGTCCAACGCAAGGGCAGATTTATTAATCTATTCGGCCGAATACTTGACGATGCCTCGGCCAGCCCTCGAGCGTGAACTATGCGGCTTTTAACGCTCGAGCACTGTCCAACGCAAGGGCAGATTTATTAATCTATTCGGCCGAATACTTGACGATGCCTCGGCCAGCCCTCGAGCGTGAACTATTCGCCTTTTAACGCTCGAGCACTGCAACGCAGGGGCAGATTTATTAATCTATTCGGCTAAATATTTAACGATGCCTCGGCCAGCCCTCGGGCGTGAACTATTCGGCTTTTAACGCCGAAACCTTTGTCAATGCAAGGCGGTTATTAATCTATTCGCCGAATACTTGGCGATGCCTCGGCTAGCCCTCGGCGTGAACTATTCGCTTTTAACGCCGAGCCGTCGCGCGAAGCGGTTATTAATCTATTCGCCGAATACTTGGCGATGCCTCGGCTCGGCCCTCGGCGTGAACTATCGCGACTTTAACGCTCGAGCATCCAACGCAGGCAGTTATTAATCTATTCGGCCGAATACTTGACGATGCCTCGGCCAGCCCTCGAGCGTGAACTATTCGCCTTTTAACGCTCGAGCACTGCAACGCAAGGGCAGATTTATTAATCTATTCGGCTAAATATTTAACGATGCCTCGGCCAGCTCTCGAGCATGAACTATTCGGCTTTTAACGCCGAAACCATCAGCGCAAAGCGGTTATTAATCTATTCGCCGAATACTTGGCGATGCCTCGGCGACCTCGAGCGTGAACTATTCGCCTTTTAACGCCGAAACTGCAGCGCAAAGTGATTTATTAATATATCCGTGATTTGTTTTGAATTGATTTAACATTGTATAATTACAAAAATAAAGCGTCACCATAAAACTACGGAAACATCATCACATTGCATAAATTGCTAACATCTTATAATTACAAAAGGTATCAACGTCCATTCTTTGTATCATAAACACAAAATACCAAAAACCACACGGTAGAAAATCTGTATCATAAACATCAATCCTCGAATCGGTCTCAATGGATCGATGTCCACTTGCTCATCTGGTATTGGCACATTCGTAAACGCCCGGTGCGAAAGGGCCCTATGCCAACCATGTTTGAATCCCGATTCTCAAACCGGGTGACTGTTCCTGAGACTCGTGAGCCCAGCCTCTTTCCGGGCTTGGAAAAATTTTGACTCGGCACTCTCTTTCGCCGCTTTCACCTCAGCCAACTCGGCCTCCAGGCCAGCAACGGCTTTTTTGGATAAGCAAAGTGCAGCTTCCAAGTCGTCGGCCTTCTTCTCGGCCTCCGCTCTCAACCTATCCGCATCACGAGCTTTCTCCACCGCAGCCTCTGCCCGAGAAGCTTCCCAGTTCGCTCTTAAAAACTCGTCCTCGGCTTTTTTCCTCCGGCCCTCCTTTGCTCATAGCGACTAATCTCCTTGATGGCGTCGAGATGGCGGCGGCCCACATCGGCTATCCTACCAACGGCCTGCAAAAGAATGACTCAAAACAAGCATAACGCGAACAACGTTTGAATGAAGGAAAATCAGAATACACACCAAAAGGGCCGACTGCGCGGCTAACATTGTCGCATTCGAATCCGGCTCCAGCCGGAAAGCCTCCGTATCAGACGGTAATGACAAAGACGTTGCCACGCCGAACGCGACCTCTAGGTCATTAAGTGCCGAGGCATCCGATGAAACCGGCATATTTCTCACCATCGGTCGAATCACAAAGGGCACGACCTCACCTGATCCCACCGTTCGAGGACGTTTGCCGCGCTGATCTTCTAAACCGACCTCGTGATCTCTAGAGCGTTTCTCCGACGTTCCCTCAACTTCCTGAACGGCTTCCCCAACCAGCGTGGATTCAGCACCCTTACTCGTTGCCGCCCCCTCAACAATTTGCAAGGGTTTCGATTCAGTAACTAGGAGGGAACGCTGAGATTCAGCAGTGGGCGGTTCGGTCGAAAGGCCCTCCGCTCTTCTCCTTGCGGCCAACCTCTCCGCATTCGCCTTCTTAGCAAGCTTTGTCAGGCTTAACCCACCATCAAGCCAGAACACGAGGCGGAAGGGTTATCATGCGTTGAAGAGCGTCGTCAGCGAGAACGTTCCCGCGCAAGCGGGACAATCGTCGAGAATCGATTACCTCCTCGATTGGCCTCGAAGCGATCGATCTGGCGATTCGGTTACTTCAGTATTCTCCGTCGGACCCTTCAAATCCTATCTGCCTCAAATTTTTGAAGTCGGACAAAATCTGACGGCGAAAATCTTCTCCTTCGGAATCGGTATATTTTCCGCGGTAGAAAAGGTCGTATCGTGAGGCTCGTAGCAAAAGCGAACATGAGCCGTCCTTCGCCTTATAAAGATCTGCGACGGTAGAAATAATTAAGAGCAATCACGATGTCGAAAGAAACGGCGTCGTCGGTTGAAGCTAGGACTTTTTTCAACTCGTTCCCTGCATAAGATAAGCCGTGAGATTCAAGAAAATAGGGTATGGCAGATACAAATGCTCAATATCAGCAAAAGGGCATTGGGCGACCTGGTTCGCCCCTACGTCTAGGAATAGGATCGACGCGATCCTCCCCCTCGCCGAATTCCCAGTTGCCACGGACAACGACCATAACGTCATCGACTCGTTTTCGGTGGAAAGCATAGTGATCAACGGTGATCGTGTCCTTAGCCCGAGGAAATGCGTCCATGCGGCGGAGGATCTGGCGAGCGTCTGATCTTAGAATAGCAGGGCCGAGATTTATACCAAGGCGACGGTTCAACGCTTCGACCCCCATTATAATTCTAAAGAAATTTACATTGAAATGGGAAGGAATCAAATCCCAATGGCGAAGAACGACCTCGAAGCGGGTGAAGAAGCGAACTCCCTCTGCGATCGGCGAAGGGAAAGACAATCGAGTTTTCTTCCACTCTCCATGTCGAGTGCGGTCCGCCACTAACGATAGGTGGACATCGTCGAGAATGGAGAAATAGCGTCTAAAATCAACAACTCGACGGAGAAAGAAGGTCTCTTAAATACTTTGCCATAATCTATTGATTGTAAGAATACTGACGGAGTAAACAAATTAGGAAAAGCTTGAGTTGAGAAGGAAAAACTTACAAAAGTGAAGAGTATCGCAGATGGAAGGGGTGCAAGAATGGTTGAAGAAACGATCTAGCGGCCGGCGTCATAAATCATGAATTGAAGGACACGGGCTCCAAGTCATAATGAATAGGCGTGCCGCGAAGGGGCGAGTCTGGCTGACGATTCGAGGGAGTAATTAAACAATCGCGTAATGAGTGAAGCCCGGGAACTTCAAGATCGTAGTATTTGAAAATCGAGCCAAGCACCTCGTCAAGCTGCCGTTGACAAGATGCTTGAGGGGGCAATGTGGGAGCCGAGTAATTAAAGGGACGGCTTTGATCTTGCGGAGGCCGGGTGTTGAACGGCTCCTTCGCTTTCTAGACGCCGAGTAGGATCTTTGGGCGAATATCTTTGGAAAAAGCGTGTTAGGACAAATGGAAGAATACATAAACAAAAGAAAAAAGTAGACTCGGCCCCGAGGTGAAAAATGACTATAAATACAAGAGCAGTTAATAAAGGTATGTAAGAAACACTTCTAAAAACTTAGTAAGCAAGCTTTCTGGAGGAGGACTGACTTGTTCGTCGGAGTGCTAATTCCGGCACCCCCGACCGGAGTTTGTATTTTTGCAGGTGACTAGCAGAGGATCGTTGGCGTCTTCCAGGATCTGAAGAGTATTTCCAAACCACATTCACCACATATATATATATATATATATATATATAAAATGGAGCCCTAATCCTGCTTAAAATGGTCTCTTATCTCTTTCTTGTAATTATAAAAATAGTATAAATTTTTTTTTGGTAAGTTTGATAATTCAATTCCATACTTTTTTCCTAAAACAATCCCAATCAAAAAGTAAAAATAAACAAACAAACAAAAAGAAGATTAATCACACTAATTAATTAATATTATTTTTTCCTTATCTTTAAATTATTATTTTTTTTAAAAAATTAGTCTAACATCCATATCCAACTTTTAGTAATGGGAGATATTCACAATAATTTTTGTTTATAGTC
Source organism: Camellia lanceoleosa (assembly GCA_025200525.1). Classification (NCBI taxonomy): domain Eukaryota; kingdom Viridiplantae; phylum Streptophyta; class Magnoliopsida; order Ericales; family Theaceae; genus Camellia; species Camellia lanceoleosa. Next base: position 173,032,593 of record CM045766.1, read on the forward strand.
TAAGGTCCCTCATTCACACTCATATATTTCACTCCCTCTCTCATTCTCTCTCCTCTCTCTTCTCGCACCAAACAACCCCTCGGTTAAGCTATTCGTGTTCTCCTCTAAAATAAATAAACCCTATTACTCCTGTTTTGTTGTTGTTGTTTAAGCAGTAAAACAAAGTAGAGCGGAAAAGTATGGCAAGAAGATGAAGCCACAACTCTCCCCAACGAAGAAACTACGGCTCTTGTTCTCTCCATCTTACCCACCATTGAAGACGCTACCAAGACCGATGTCTTGACCAAAAGATGGCAAAACCTTTGCACTACCATTCCATCACTCATTTTCACTCGTGAATAGTGGCTGAGCCAGAAAATTAATTTAGAGGAGACACTTACTAATTATAATAATTTTTATAAAAATATTTCACGTAAATTTTTTACGATTGATTTCAAGAAACATCAAGAAAAAAAATATTATTTATAACTAGTGTATCATAGATAATACAAAAAAAATATGGATATAGCCTTAAAATAAATTATATAATGATAAATTATTTTTTAAAACAAAATTTGTTTAAAAATTCAATATAATGGTAATATCACGTCATCACTAGTATGTAACATCATCCACTAATGGTAAATAAACGCATAACTAGTAAACCTCACATGTCAAATGTAACTAACAATCTAATAAATTTCATATCTTTATAGTGAGATTACTTATACTTGCATATCACTAATAATGACATCGTCGTTACATTTAAAAAATTTCATAGCTAATATAGTTTATTTATAATAGTCTCTTCATTTTCAATCAAAATAACTATTATTGTTTTCATAATTTTTAAAATGTCATTGACATTTCACTCTAATAATATTTTTGTAATTTTTTATTTAATTTTTTTTTTATGTTTGCAAAAAAAAAAAAAAAAAAAAAAATCCCAAAATTCAAGGGGGGAATGTGACCCTCCTGGTCACATGTTCTCTCCGCCCCTGCTCGTGAATTTGTCACATTTGTTGATAAAACCCTACTTCTCTCCAACTCTTTTAAACTTAAAAAAATCGAGCTTGATTTCAAATACGATTCGTGTTTTGCTTCTAATGTCAACTTGTGGATTTGCTTTGCAACAAGGAATGCCACTGAGGAGCTTCAACTCAAATTCGCCACTACGGAATGTGCGATCGTTTTGTGTTGCCACAGCTTTTGTTTACCAATTCATCCTTCACAGAAATTGCATTTTTCTTTTTGCACTGTCCTGTCTAAACGAGTTGCTGACTAGAAATTGCTTTAAAAAATTGTCAATTGGATATGTTAGGTTAAGTAATGACGTAATTCATAAGATATTAGCGGGTAGTCTTGTATTGGAGATTTTATGCTTGATTATCAGTTTTTCAAAACACTTTTCAGAAAATTTTAATTTCTTACTTTTAGTATTTTTTTGTTTTGATTGAATTTTTTTTAATATTTTAAGCAATTTTTTTACTTTTTAAACACACCTAACATAAATACACCTAAAAAGTAAAAAAATTGTAAAAAAAATCTTTTAAAAATTCACTAAATACCAAAAATATAAAAAAATACAAGAATTCAGTACATTTTTTGTATTTTTATGTATTTATTAATTTTTTAAAATGTTTTTTCACAAATTTTTTACTTTTTAGATACCTCTAACTAAGGTGCATCTAAAAAAGTAAAAAAAAAATGTTTAAAATTTAAAAAATATTCACTAAAAATAAAAGAATACGAAAATAAAAAAACTCAGTTTTCAAAAAACTTAATCCAGAAAACTCAAACTAAACACACAGATTGCTTTTATGGCATCACTTGTTTGCATGTTGCTAAATCAAGCCTGATCTAGAGAGAATTTTTCTGAGGAGAATTTCTCTAAATTAAATTTTCTTTAGAGGGACTTTAGATATTATGAAAATATTATATATCTTTTATACTATAAAATCTTAATATTAAGGACTCTAAAAAAAGATCCCCTATTTTTTAGGAAGAATTTCAAGTAAGTCGATATTTGAAAAAATTATTACAAATAAATGCCAAGCATTAGAAATATTAATAATTAAAATTATAATTTTTTTTTTATGAATCTTTAATAAGTTTTAGATATCACCACTGAATAGTAATTTTTATTTTATGTTTTATCGATTCAAATATAAATAAAGGTTAATATCTTTTGTTAAAGGGAGAATTACTTCACAGTGGGATATAAAAAAATTTACAAAAAAATTAGATGTGCAAGTAATTGTGTGATGAGGTGCAAGTAAAAAATTATAAGGGTGTAAGTTTGAGTAATTTTTTTTTTGTTTTTGTTAGTCTAACTGGTAAGTTATTCTTTTTTTTAAAAAAAGGATTGAAGTGATATAATAGAATAAATCAAAAAAATGCCAACGGAGCTTGGTTGAGTGGGTAGGAATCGAAATCTTTGCCCTCAAGGTTTAGATTCGATTCGCACGGTAAATAATTTTTTTTGTTGGACAATCTATAAATTTTTACGGAGATGATTGGGAGCTCCAGGGGTGCCCCCGAAACCCCCAAATTCCCACTTTAGGTAAAAAAAAAAAAAAAAAAAAAAAAGAAAAAAAAAAAAAAGAAAACAGTTTTCTGAAAAAGGAAATCAGGGGGATTAGAGGGAAGAAAATTAGGAGGATTTTTCATTTTCCAAATTTTTAATATAAGTCATTTCTAATGCCTGTGATTTGCCCAGACCCTGGACTAGAATGGCGTTCCTACACCCAAACTTTTTCAACCCCAAAAAAAAAACAAAACAGAATAAATAAAATATTAATAATTAATAACTGGGAATATTTTGTGTGACTAAAGAAAACAAAAGAAGACTGGAAAGGAATTGTAAGGGGTGTGAGTGTTACTCCGTTTGTTTATCCTCTCTCTCTCTCTCTCTCTCTCTCGCTCTTCCGCAAAGGCGCCCCTAATTTTGCTGTGTCACTTGTCCTGTCCTTTTTTAAACAGTCCATTCCATTCCTCAGAGATTAAAACCATGGCCAAATCAACCAAAACCATCAGACCCATCACAATACCAGGCTTCCAGCAGCCCCAAGCAGATTTCAAACCAAGTTTTGTAAATGGGCTCTTGATTTCATCTCCAACTGATCCAATTCTGGTATGACGTACTTGTACTCTCTCTTTCCTTGCTCATTTCTTACCCATTGCATCAATCTTCACAAAAAGAGACCCAAAGCCCCAATTTTTGTCTAATAGTGTAAGGAAAGATTGAGCAAATTTTGGGTTCACTTTTCCCCCCTCTTTTTCTTTTGCAAAATGAAGGACTTCCCTTCTTGTTTTGGTGAAAATGGGGTTCAAGTAGCTGATGTTTCGTGTTCTAGTGTGAACAAAGCTTCTCAAAATGTAGTTACATGCGTGTACAAGTGTAAATTGCTTGGCCAGTCTTGCTTGGTCACCATAATATGGAGCAAGAACTTGATGGGTCAATGTCTGAGTGTTGAAATTGATGATTTGTTGAACCAATGTCTCTGTAAAGTTGATGTAAAACCTTCTTTGTTCTCAAAGAGAAAAGGGTCCAAGTGTTTGGAAGTAAATTCTTGCAAAATTGACATGTATTGGGACCTTTCTTCTGCCCATTTCGGATCCGGGCCGGAGCCCGTAGAAGGGTATTACTTTGCTGTAGTTTGTAAGGGAGAGTTGGTTCTGCTAATTGGGGATCTGAGGAAAGAAGCATTCAAAAAGACTAATGCAAACCCTTCCCTCCAATGCAATGTTCATTTCAAAGAGGGAACACATTTTTGGGAAAAGGGTTTATGGCACTAAGGCTCAATTCTGTGATAATGGTCATGTTCATGGCCTCACAATTGAGTGTGATACTGTCGGTGTTAGTGATCCATGTCTCGTGATTCGAGTGGACAGTAAGATGGTGATGCAGGTGAAGCACCTCCGGTGGAAGTTTCGTGGAAATCAGACCATTTGGGTTGATGGTCTCCCGGTTGAACTGTTCTGGGATGTCCATGACTGGTTGTTTGGTACGGCTTTTGGGAATGCGGTTTTCATGTTCCAAACTTGTTTGTCTGCTGAGAAATTGTGGGCAAGCCAAGCATTTTCTGATCCCTGTATACCACCACCACCTTGGCCTTGCTCGCGGAGTCTTAGGGAGTCTAAATTATCAGGTCTTGGTTTCTCATTGATTTTGTATGCTTGGAAGAATGAATAGATGTGTATTCTTCCTCAAATGATTGCTGACAGACATTTCTAGTGCTATTATGATTTTACTGAGGACATGAATGAATTATGTCTAGTATGTTGCATAAATGTGTATTGCTGTTTTAACTCCTTTCCTCGATTGATTTACTAACAAAATGAATTGACAAGGATGAAAATGTTTAATTTATTATTCTAATATGATTCAACTGGCATGTTTTTTTTGTTTTGTTTTGTTTTGTTTTTGCTGGTAAAACTGGAACGTGCATTAATTGAAGATAAGAGTTTACAAGTCTTGGGTACTTACTTCCCCTAGCATCATCAAGTAATTGAAAAGAAATACAAGCTGGAATAGAGGAAAACAATGTGAGCCCTTTTGTTCTGCTCGAGGGCCATGTTGGTTCCCCAAATATAATGTCCATGATGATTTTGGCATCTGTTTAGAATTCTAGTTTGTCGATGTGCAGGTTTGAAGCTAGTGTGAGACTGTCTCTAGGCACCCAAAAGTTCTGCCACAAAGCTAGTGGCGGTTCCAATAGTGGTCGGACAATTAAGCAGGCCTCTACCTATTGACAAGTCATGTTATTGATACAGATAGCTGTAATGTCTTCCACAACTGTGGTATGCTATTGGTATTATTTAGCAGGAGTGGATTAGGAAATTCATACTTATTGTTGAATTATATAAAGCTTAATTATTCTTGCATTTACTGAATACACAGACAGCGTAGTAGAAGCTTACTTTTGCTGCAGGAGAGGAGATGGACTTCAACATCGGACACTCCTGTTACAGTCCATTATTGTTGTGAGTTGTGGGAACGTACTTCCCAATTTATGTGTGCACCATATAATGTCATCTATATCATTTCTTGCCTTAGCTTTTTGAGAGTATATGTTTATTGTATGCCTTGGAGAGACCTTTGAAACATTTAAAAACACATACAGCTTGATATGTGTAATTTCACTTTCCAGGTTTAATTTTTCTCTCTTGTTTTTCTATACGATGAGCTCCATTTGACTTGATTCAGCTTTAACCCTCACAGTTGCAATTGGCAGTATTGTTTTCAACATCAATACATCTATTCTGCATTTGCCTATAGCTGAATGGTGTACATATTGATATCAATTGTGAATTTACAAGCATCATGTACGTTTTGTAGTTCTATAAAGCAAAACTTTGAATGCCTTTTAAATTTGATTTGAATTCTAATGCCTGACTACTGAAACCCCCACAGCGCACCTACTTATCCTCATTTTCAGCATCTTCAGCATCCTCAGTTTTATCAGCTACCATAGACGAGCCACCATGTTGATATTTAATGGTATTTCAAAATAAAAAATTTGGTTTTATAACTTTTAGCGGACTGGAGTCACAAAATATGTATTCAAAGAGCATTTTTTGGCACTATTTTATTATGCCATAGCATGTTTATATACGAGGCTGAGAGACAACCTTATCACCCCGCTCAAAGCCCACTCAGAAGATGCTTGAGCAGCCCCTAGTTGGACAACTAGAAAGCTATGCTCGAAGCCTTCTTGAAAAGCGCTCAAGCAGGCCCTCCGACTGAAACCTGCTTGAGTGAGATCCTGGAGAGAATTATTCAGATTACTTCATTTCTGACTGTTTTTGTCTTTAGTGGTTATTTATTCCGAAGATTGTGAAGTACATGTTAGAAGGTTTTGAAGGATTGCTTTTGAACTTCCAACAGTTATATACTCTTAGTAGGCTTTGAATGAAAAGTAACGATTTGATTGAAATAAATATAAATATCAGTTTCTTTTTGGAAAAAGAGATAAGGCTCTCTCTCTCTTTATTTATTTATTCATTTTTTTGTGGAGAAGTTAAAAAAAAGGGGGTTGCTTTTTTTGGAAAGCAATTTCTATTGGTCTCGTATGTTGCTTAAACCTTCTGCTCTAGTCACGTACTTAGAATGGCGCATTTTATTATAAGGACAGTGAACACATGCCTTAGCTGGTTAGTGTTTCTTACTTATCTTGTTATTTTTTCTTGTTTTTTTAATACTCACAATGCTGCCAACTGTGCCCACAGCTATCACCAGCATTCAATCACTTCTATTTCCAGCATGCAGTTACCTTCCTTTTGCAACAGCAATTCAATCTATTCCCCCATTAGTTTGTTTCAATTCCTTCGAATTTTGAGCACCCATTTTCTGAAAATTTTCTTCTTTAGTACAGGAAAGCCAGCACACATGTCCTAGAAAGAGACTGCTCACTCAAACCTGATCTATCAAACCACTTGAGCACAAGTTTGTTGGTGTTGCAACTTCAGAGTTTGAACAGCGCTCTATGGCTTCATGAATGCAAGTGAATATCTTGTGTCATTTTCAATAATATACATTGAAGAATCAGTTTTTTTATTTGCACCCATTTAAAAATATCATCTCTTAAACCTTTTATCACAAAGAACTTATTTGTTCATTGCTCGTATGGACATAACAGATTACTGCAGAAAATGAAATCTCTTTGAAGTGGTCACCACAAGCCCTAGAGTCTTCCAACAAAGGTCTATTTAACATACATGTGATTTGATGCAAATTGAAGATGGAGACTAACAAGAGCAGGTACAAAGTGTTTGCTATTATGACTTGAATTGTTTTATGCATGATCAAATTTTCTCACACAAGGCTTGGTTTTAAAATTTCTGCATTACATACATCACAACTATCATTTGCCTTGAAAAGAGAGAATATGATGTGGATATAGATAATGTATTAAAAGGAGAAAAATGCCAAGAATATGATCAATCCATATGAAGCTCACAGATCTTTATCAATGATAACTCTGACATGCTGTTAGGTGCAGATACATTACAATATACATTAATGTAAACATGGAAGCGGTTGGGTGTCAGATTTTATTTGTCCATTTATGACCAAAACGTTCTGTGGTCAAAAAAAAAAAAAAAAAATTCAAAAACAATATATATTGCAGATTTAAACTTGAAGAATGAATCTGATCCACATTTAAAAATTTTGGATATTTTTTCTGGGTATTTTTTTTCGTTATATAGCATTGTTAATGTACAAACTAGTTGTGTTGTATCTCACTCAAGGTTACAAAAAGTTCTTGATGCATAACGGTGGCGGTAAGTGATTCTTGATTCTTGATTCTTGATTATGTTGCGAGGTGTAAAGGCCGTAGTAACGATTCTTATGTAACCGGAACCGTGAATTTTTTTATTTTTTGCACAATTTGAAAAAAAATTACCGATACGCATATTTTTTTTCCATGATCATATTTATTGAGTTAAAAATAAATATTGATCAATTTTTGCAAATTTTTAAGTATGATCCAATATATTTCATATTTTTAAATCACTATAAACTGAGTTTTTTACATTTTATTTTAATAATTAATGATTTTATATTATACAAAAAATCAATTACTAACTATTATATATAAGATAAACAATGACAAAAGTAAGAGAATAAATAAAAGTGTAAATATATATATATATATACATATTTTAACCAAACCAAATAGATAATGACTACACTTATTATTATTATTATTTTCGAACAATATATAGATAGACACACACAAACAAAATGGTTTAGTGATAGCAGCTGAATAGAATAGCATAGGTCTTACAGTTTTAACAAATTACTAACATGTTCTTCATCTTCCCTCTTCTCTCTCTCTATTTCTTGCTCCTCTATTTTCTCTCTTTTATCTTCCCTCTTCTTTCTATCCTTCTTCCCCCATTTTCAGTTTTTTTTATTTTTTATTTTTTTTGTGTTTTTTTGAAAGAAACAGTTTGGAACCGTTACGTAACGGTGCGTAACAGGCCGTTACGGCTATTACGGCACCGTTACAACTGCTACGGCAGCCGCTACGGCCGACACACCTGTGAATCTCAATCACACTGCAAAAGCGGCCGTAACAGATGGCGGTAACTGCCAAAACCGTTACGTAACGGCGTTACGTAACGGTTGCGGCCGCTTTTTAAAATCTTGATCTCACCCAATCAAAAATACTGTCGGATTTGGCACATCTCATTTATGTTTGTTAGAATAGGAAAGTAAATATTTGTTTCAAAGATTCACTAACATAATTTTTATACATAAAGCTCATTCTAAATGACGTGGTAGTGATATTTTGTAACTATGAGCCATAATAACGGGTGTTTTGGCTTGAACTGACAGGGACCACAAAAATCACATTATTCTATTTAAGATTTTGTACAAATTTTTTATTTGTATAGTATTACCCTTTCAAGATTCATCTTCTCATTGTCTATGCTTCCTATATAAACCCAAACAAGATCACTTGTAATGAGCTCCCATTCTATTTTTCTTCAAGGCAAATAGACATATGCTAGCTTCTTGCTTGCCACTCACACACGATGGCTTCAAGCTTTAGCGTTCTCATTTTCCTCTTCCTTCTTTTCCACTCATTGTCTCTTACCTCAACCTAACACTACCACCCACTAGATCCTCTCACTCCATCAGAACTCAACCAAGTCCGAACCATAGTAAAAGGTTCCAACGGCAACCCTGCCCACAACTTCACCCTCCACTACATAGGCCTAGAAGAACCAGACAAACCAACCATCCTACAATGGCTCTCTCACCATCCCACCAAAAACCCACCTCGCAGAGCCCTTGTCATTGCCCGAGTCGATAAAAAATTCATGAAATCATCATGGACTTGTCGACAAATTCAATCGTATCCGATTGAGTCTACCATAGACGTGGCTACCCCATGCTCACATTTGAAGAACAGGAGGCTGCAAACAAGTTGCCACTAACATATGCACCATTTATAGCCTCCATTGACAAGAGGGGACTCAAGTTGGAAGAAGTGGTGTGGGAGTTTCACTGTAGGTTGGTTTGGAGAGGAGAGGACTAATAGGGTGGTTAGGGTTATGTGTTATTACTTAGATGGGACTGTTAATTTGTACATGAGGCCTATAGAGGGAATAACAGTGACTGTTGATCTTGAGATGATGAAGATCAAGGGTTACTATGACAGGTTGATGGTACCTGTGCCAAAAGGGGAGGGGACTGACTACAGAGGATCAAAGCAGAAGCCACCATTTGGGCCAAGTGTCTAGAGGATAGCAGTCTTGCAACCAGATGGACCAAGTTTCACCATTGATGGACATACAATTGGGTAAGTTCGTTTCTTTATCTCCTGTGATCAGATCATGTCATGCCTTAAAAGTTAATGCAAATAAATAAATAAGTTGTGTGCTGAAGAATGTAATGTCCTCTTGGGGCCACTGTCCCTGGTTTTTTGCCTGCCTGATCATGCCTTATTTTGATAGTCTATTTCTTAAAAGTGAGTTGTTTTTTAATTTTTTTTTTCCAGAAACAGTTTGCTAAATAAGTTTTCTGTAGTTTCTAAAAAATAAAAACACTACCAAACATTCTGTTTATTAAGGGTAAGATTTGAAACTTGTTGATTCCATGCTCACTCGTCCTTTTATTCATCCATTATACAGATGGATCAGGTTTAGTGGATTGGATCATGCAGTCCAGCCTGTTGGCCCATCCCGAATCCACTCTGTTGATTTGAGCCGATATTTTGTAAGTCCCTTAATGTAGATTATTTATGAAAAAATCAAATAGATTTGATAGTCGTAATTACTGGATCTATTATTTATTAGAAACCTAATCTGCATGGTCGACCCCATTGGCTAACATGCACGGTCCAATTCATGAAGGTGGATTGGAGATAATCCTGATCCTACAGAGTTAACCCATTGAAAATCATGCTAATTGATTTCCTGTTATGACCTAATATTAGTTCAAAGGGTGAAATACCTTCTGATTCATATATTGATTCATGTGATTAATGTGTAACAATTTCTTCTCTTTTGTTTTTCCTTTTTTGATTGATCTCAAAAAATCAGGCGGGCTAATTGGAAGTTTCATCTAGGTTTCGACATGAGAGCAGGGCCGATAATATCCTTAGCATCAATCTATGATCTTGACAAGGATGAATATCGCAGGGTGTTGTACAGAGCCTTTGTGTCCGAGCTCTTTGTGCCATACATGGATCTAACTGAAGAATGGTACTACCGTACCTTCTTGGATGCCGGCAAATACGGGTTTGGCCTAAGTGCAGTGCCACTCGAGCCCTTCAAGGACTGCCCAGAAAATGCAGTGTTCATGGATGGTTACCTCACAAGCCAAGATGGGACTCCTGGAAATATATCAAATGTTTTCTGCATATTTGAGCGCTATGCTGGAGATGTCATGTGGTGCCACACTGAAAATTCAATCCCTGGGGCAGTGGTAAGTGGATTTTAAACCAACAAGTTTACAGACACTACATAAATTACTGACTCTTTAACGGGAGAGGTGGGATCGCACACACATCACATGCAAGAGGGTAATTTATGCAGTGATTTATAAATTATAATGCTTCTATGGCAGGGGTAATATTAGTTCTTTTTATTTTTATAGTTTATTATGTAACTAAATAATTTTAAATTTTAAAATAATATTTTATAAATGGGTGCGGGTGCAGGGCCGGTTAGAATTCCTCATCCCCAACCTAGCCCAAAAAAATGAACAGGTTCAAAATCTTATTCCAAACCCTAACGATATCGGGCTCGGCAGGCCACCAAGCCCAGCATTGTTGATTTTGAATTGGTTTTTGTTGTTTTGGTATAAATTTTAGTGAACTCTTGAAGGGATGTTGGAATGTTTTGCAGGTAACAGAGGTTAGACCAGAAGTGACTCTGGTGGTGAGGATGGTATCAACTCTTGCTAACTATGACTACATAGTTGATTGGGAATTCAAGCAAAGTGGCTCCATCAAAGCCGTGGTATGCAACTAAAAATGAATCTTATTCAACACCAATCATTTCTTTCAATACATGTAATTGAAAAAGGTTTAAGTGCTGTATGAGTTGGAGTTCCTGCTACCTTATGTTGGTGACTGCATATTAAGTGGTCACGTGTTAAAATACTATTCAAAATCATTTTGATACAATTTTAGTATAAAAAAAATACAAATTTCTTAAAAGAATTAACATGACTTTTTTGGTGAACTAACGGTTACATGGGACAACAGAGAGTTTGAGAAATATCAGTTGTCTGTCCAAAATTAAAATGCTTAGATCGTGTCAATTTCAAAAACTATCCATCCACTATATATAGGTATTCACTCTCTGCCTTTCTTTTTTTATTCAGGTCTTCTATGCTTTGACAGATTGAGACTTCTCTAACTTCACTGCTGAAGTTGAAATTACACATTTCAGCAAATCTGAATTCGTGCATAAAAGTCTTGTTCCTTATTGTTTTATTTTATTTTTGCCAACTAGTTCTTAGTACTAATCAGTGTTTTATAGTATAGCCAATGATGCTTTTGTCCAATGTCAATTGACAAAATGTTGGAAATGCCCATATATCCTATGCTTACAAGCCCAATTTCCACATCACAGGTTGGGCTATCTGGGATGCTAGAAGTGAGGGGATTAAATACACCCACACAGACCAGATCCAAGAGGAAGTCTATTGTACACTGCTAGTAGAGAACACATTGGGTGCATACCATGATCACTTCCTCATCTACCACCTTGATCTTGACGTGGATGGTGAAGCTAACTCCTTTGTCAAGTCCACCTTGCAAACCACAAGGGTGAGGGACAACAGATCACCGAGGAATAGCTATTGGACGGTTGCGAGTAAGACGGCTAAGATGGAGTCTGATGCAAGGATTCAGCTTGGTTTGAAGCCAAGTGAGTTGTTAGTGGTGAATCCCAATAAGAAGACCAAAGTGGGGAGCCCCGTTGGCTACTGTCTGATCCCAGGGTTGGCGGTGGACTCCAGTTTATCAGACGATGATTATGCAAAATTTCGAGGAGCTTTCACTAAGTACAATGTATGGGTCACACCATATAACAAGTCTGCAAAATGGCCTGAAAGTCTGCATGTTGATCAGAGCCAAGGAGATGACGATCTAGCAGTTTAGAGCCTCAGATACCATCTCATTAACATAAAAGATGGAATTTAACCTCATTAATAATATTAATAACATCTATATCTATACTATATATTAAGCAAAAGAGGATTTTTAACTTCAAGTTTTGTGGGAGTTCTAATCTCCTAATCTAAATTTCTTGATTTAAAAAAAAAAAAAAAAAAACTTTAGTATTTTTTAACTTTTCCCAACTCTCAAGTCTTACTCTTATAATAACTTTTTAATGCATTAAGAAGAATCATAAATTTTTTTTTTGAAATTCAATACATATGAATTCTTTGAAAAGTCTTAATACATATGATTATTATCCCTCATAATAACACTTTAATGTATTAAGAACAAGTATAATTTTTTTTTTTGAAAAATTTTACACATATGATTATTATTAAAATATTAAATTTTAATATAATATAATAATAAAAAAGATATTTAATGTCTTAAAAAGTTTAAAACATATGATTATTATTAAAATATTAAACTTTAATATAATATGAAAAAAAAAAGACATTTAAAAAAAAAAGAAGAAAGAAAGACATTTACAAATTGTAATTCACATATAGATAACTAGTCTGTCACCTGTGCAATACACGGGATAATTATAAATATTTATATTTATTTTAGATTTTTTTAATATATAAATTATGTTTTTTAAGATTTTTTATAAAAATAATTTAACAATCTTATCACTAATCATAGTGTATGGAAGAAATTGAAAAAGGTACTGCAGTAAATATCTACGGATTGTATAAATGCAGGCATGTGGAAAAAAATATGGATTGAAAAAATTAATAAATGCTAATTAGAAGATTTTGACCAAATCAATAAATGTTAAGTTTTTTTTTTTTTTTAATTAAAAATTTAAAAAATTTAGATTGAGATATTGAAACTCCCATAGGTCTTGGGAGTTAAAAATTTCTTTTTACTTAATATATAGTATAGATATGTGCATATCACGGGTGATATGCTAGTTATTATTATTACAAAAGTGATTTCAATTATTGAGCGTTCGTGTTGGGTGCAAGTCAGACGGGTTGTGATGAATTGTGAATGTCTCTATTCTAGCCCAAATTGAAATGAATTTGGGTTGAATTTTTTTTTCTTTTTTTCAAAGCCCGAGTTTGAAAAATGCCCAGGCTTTAAAAGTTCTTAGGTTGTGGTCGATTTGTTTGGATTCAACCCACCCAAGTTTTACTTGCTTCTAAAACAACTTGAATTGTGCACTTGAAATTGATTATTATTTCTTTAAGATAAGAGTTTAGTTTATCTCCCATCCGAGTTTGAGCTAGACCACGCAGAGGTCAGCATTTTGTTCCAAGCAAAAGCTGACACTTATCAACCTCGCATGTGTATCTAGTTCAAATCCGAACCTGAGACAACTCATTCTATTTTTATAATAACAACCCAAAAATTTTAAAAATCAAATCAAATGGATTTGAAGTGTTGAGGTTGTGTTTGTACCACATTTTATTTTATTTTATTTTGGAAAATAATTTGTCTCTCTAAAAAAAGTCCCTCTTAATCCCTCTAATGCCCAAAACGACGTCGTTTTGGGTTTTTTTTTTTTTTTTGCCTTGGTTTGAAATTTAGGGGGATTAGGGGGCCAAAAATTAGGGAGATGTAGCACAACCCTTTTATTGTTGTCAATTGTAACCTATTAATTATGGCTAAGTTCGATTATAGTCTGTTGATTGAAATCATAAATTATTTTCAAAGAATAATTTTGACCACATTTGTTTTTATTATTATTATTATTAATGTCAACAGGCATGCTAATGTGGCATGCTAGATGTGTTAGGGACATGATACGATGACATGTTAAATGAAGGGTCAGAAAGTTAGTAATTGTAGGAATTTGAAAGCTAGTTGCTGAGATCAAGGAGTCAAGATCAAATCAAGTACCAACTCTGTAAAATGGTTCTTATCAAACATGGGATATGGATAATGTTGAGAAAATCATGAACTTGTTGAGGAAATCGTGGGCTTAGATTATTTCTTTCTCTCATGTGGCTGAGCTTATAAATAGGCCAAGAGAGAAACAAAGATAGATCAATCATTTTAACAACCACCAATCACATTCATAAAGAGTTATCTAGAGTTCTAAGTCAGCCGTTTTAGGAGTAGATTAAATTAGTAGTTTTTTCGAATCCTCACTTTTTTTTTTTCTTTTTTTTTTTTTTTTTTTTGTTTTGTCGATTGCTATATTTTTTCATTTCTTTGTTCTTGTTTGAGTTCTTATAACTAATAGCAAATGACAATTTAATTGAATAAATACATATTTTTTTTCTGTTCGAATCATTCTTTACTTAATTATCTCTAAAGAAGTCCTTAATCTATTTAAGGCATAGAATTTAACTACAAAATCTGATCTTTTTGTATCTATTAAAATTTGTTATGTTGATTGGGCCTAAATCGAATTTTTGCTACCAGGTTGGTAATAATGTTGATATGGATTGATTGCAAATGCAGGAATCAGAGAAACAGAGAACAAGGACATAGTGCTATGGTACACCTTGGGCTTTCACCATGTTCCTTTCCGAGAAGATTTTCCCCTTATGCCAACAGTCACCTATGGGTTGGAGCTTCGGCCGGCCAATTTCTTTGGGCGCAATCCACCAGTCCTCAAAATTAAACCTCTTCAAGATATCAAGAGCCTTACTGCTCCTCATCAATGATGGCTTGATTCAGTGATATTGTTATTTTGTTCCTTCCGGGATGAGGCTTATTTTAATCTGACCATTTCTGAATCACAATGGTTTAATCTTTTTCTTTTTAAATTATCCTCTTCAATTATTATAATTGTGTCATTTTATTATCAATTTGAACAATTACATGTTTAAATTATTGATATTATTTCATTTTTATCTAAAATTATAACTCATTTTTTATTTTATTTTAATGGAATATCATACATGGTGGCACACACTTGATTTTGATTGAGGGTGTTGATTCACTTTACTCATAAAGAAACAAATATCCAAATACTATTCAACAAAACACAGCCTTTAAAATAACCCAAGGAATAAGGGGGGACATAAAAAGTCAGATCAACCGATAGGAATACAAATATAAAGAAATTAGAATCCTCAATGATTCCATGGTTAATTGCCGCCTGAAAGATTCCATATTTTTGCCTTAATTTTGATTATTTTATTACATCAAAAATACATCAATCTATCAATTCAAGATTTTAATAAAGCCTTAAAAAGAATCTTGAAGTAGCCGCCCAATAACAATGCATTCTCTAAAAGCCCAAGGTATCTGACCATAGAGCACAAAGTTAAAAAGAAGTGACATAGTTTTAACTACTTCAATTTTGTTTAAATTTTAACAGCAATGGTAGAGGGTCCTAATTTTTGTGACTCAAATAGCTTGAATTTGTCAAAACGACGTTGTTTTGAGTACAAAACAACATTAAAATTGCCAAAACGACGTCGTTTTGACAATTTTGAGCCATTTGAGCCACAAAAATTAAAACCCCCAAACATTTTTCAAATTTTAATTCAATTAATAGGAATGTTTGATAAGATAATTTAGTACTTAAAATTAAATGTATTAAATAATTATTAATTAAATTTATTTGATAATTATAATTGATATCATTTAAAAATTTAAGTACCTCTTAAAATGTAAGTTAAAACTTATAAAAATTGTAAGTTATATGAAACTTACTTAATTATGACTGAATTTATAAATGCTAAGGGGTTGTTTGGAGTGCCCTAAATAAGTGTACTAAAAAGTTGGGTTAACTTTTTGTCTTTTTACGAAAAAATGTGTAATAAAAAATTGTATAAATAAGTGTATAGGAGAAGTAAATGTAATAGGTTGTACGACACCTTTTTTGGGTAGAGTATAGGAGATTGCCTCCCTCGCAAGCAACCATTTGGACTATGTTGTTCGGCCCGTGGGAACCATCATGAGTCATATTTTGATAATTTGAACCGTTCAATATGTAGAACTCGTAGAGTACTATATGCCCATAAAAAATTATATTGATCGGATATCGAAATCACATTGATCAGATTAGTTTTTGTTCACCAGTTAACTATAGCACCATCTTTTTTTTTTATACAAAATTGATTTGATCATATAGTTAGCGATATCCGATCAACATGATTTTTTACAGCCATATAATACTCAACGAGTTCTACATATTAAACGGTTCAGATTATCAAAATGTGACCCGTTGTGGCCCTCCACGGGCCGAACAACACAGTTTAAATGGTTGCCCACGAAGGAGGCAATCATTTCTAAACCAGTACAGCAGACCAATCACGCGGACAGCCCATCACTTCAGCTAAAAATTTAGTTGTACTTTTTTATGTGTAAATTTATTTTTTTTTGTATATTTTTTTTTTGGTTGTGAATAGTAATAACTTTTAAACTTTTTAAGTAACTTTTTGAGTAACTTTTTATTTTTTGTCTTTTTCAAGACATGTCAAACTCGGCCTAAATATAATCATCAATATACACTATTATAAATTCACCAGCACCACTGCCACCGCTATTATCAGCATAATGCCACTGCCACCACTATCACTACAACTATCACTATTGAGAGGGCAATTGCTCATAAAATTGGAATGGGTCTTTGGGTCGAGGTGAAAGGCGAAAGCGTTTAAATGGCCTTGTGGGAGTTGCTCTTGCTCTGTGAAGTAGCCTCTGAGTTAGACCAGGTTGAGGTTAGTCCCACGAGTGATGTTTACTTTTACTCCATTTGGGAAGTATGATGTTGGTAGTTCGGTTGAGGCAGCATGATGATCGAGGTGTACCAAGTCCATGAGGGACTTTGGTGTGAAGATAGTTCCCGACTCTCTTATGGTTAGCTCGGTCCAAGCATGGAAAACCGAGGTAAGAGACTCAATGGTTAGCTCGGTTTTGGCATGGAAAACCGAGGTAGGAGGTAAGTAGTCTAAGTGTCTGGAGATGTTAGTCTTGGTCCCAGGTCATAAGAAGATCCATCTCACTTGGTTTAGCGGTGAGGGAGGGTGTTGGAGGATAAGCATTATCTTCCAAGAGTATGAGTTCTAGGAGGACTCTATGCAGGAGGAGTAATCCTAGAAGGACTCTACACTTGGAGGTAAGAATCCTACCAGATTGTGCCATGTGAAGTCTATATAAGCTCATCAATAACACCTTTAGAGAGGTAATACAATTTTGCTCCCTGAATACATTGAGCTTTTGCCTTCTTGTCTTGCTTACTGACTTAGGCATCGGAGAGGTTTCCGGCACACACCATGGCTTAGCTCGCGTTGATATTTTCGGTGGTGGAGCGACATCGTCTGAGGAAGACTTGGTCAGCGAGGATTATCTGAAGGTGAAATTCTTTCCGTTACAATTGGCGGCAAATGTGGGAATAACTTAAGAAAACGACCTCTTGATCAAGCTTTCTCTCGAACATCAATGGCAAACAACGAAGAAGCGCCTCGGTCGCCATTAGCGGATTAACTCGGAAGGAGGTGCAAATGCGAGCCTGGAACCGGCGAGGAACAAGCGAAATTCGGGGAGGGATGCGAGGGGAGACGAAGGAGGAATGGCGACCCTCATCCCTTAGGTTCGCAAAGCCCGGAAAAGACAAAAGGCGAGTGGATCCTCAAATTACGGAGGATCGCGTCGGAAGCAAACCGTGATCAAGTAAGATGGCGGCGGACATAGAGTCAGCAAGCGCGCCAGATGAAAGGAAAAGAAGTGGCGGCAGGAGAGGGCGCAACAAGAAGCGCCCCTCGCCACTCTAGGGTCGTAGTAGAATTCTACAACCTCTCGGCGAGAAGAAGCCTCGGGACAGGCGACCGCGTCCGTATCTTCCGGGACTCGTCGCTCCAAGTCTCGAGAGGCGAGGGCACGAGAGGTCCTCTTGAGGAGTACCTATTGGCCCTCGCACATCGCATCATCTGAGGTCAGTGAGAAATTACCTAGGTCGTCAGACCTAAGGTCCATGTTGGTTCTGCCTTGCGTCGAGGTTGGAATTCTGAACCCGCGGATAAGGCATTGGCGGCTGCAGACCCTCACCATCGAGATTGAGAAACGCGCCCGTCGGGCTTCCTACAACAAGTTCACGACGTATGAAGGAAAAAGCAGACGCTTACACCGCTTGAGCCACTTTCGCGAGTTATGGCTGCATATGCTCCAGCGGAATGGCGTTGATGTGTATCCTATTCCCTCTAGCCTCGGCGACCTAAACTAACTTGGTTTGAGAAGCTTCGAGGAGGGCAGCATAGCCTCTGGCGCAATTGGCGTTTGTAACTTCGGTTGAACAAACACAAAAACTCGGTGGAGATCGATCGATTGCTCTCCCATCGACATGGCGACAAGGAGACCACGAGGTCTTCAAGCGATCGCTCTTGGGACATTCAGCGGTTGAGGCCTTGACCAACCTCGCCATTCGCGATCAAAGAAGGCCTTCGGTCGAGGAGCAGTGAGGACTCTATCACCATGACTCATCTTACCATGGAGGCCACGATGGAGAAAGTGCATCGGCGCGCCGGTGGAAGAAGATGGCGCTTCGTGCCAAAGCAAAAAGCTGATGCGACGCAACACGGAAGAAAGACCTCGACAAAGGTCAATACGGTAGGTCATGAAACCAAAACAGAGACAAAGGGCGAGACAACGATGAAGACGGGACAAGAGAAGATGGTTAAGAGTCCGAAGCTGCCATAACCACGGTGTTCAAGAAACCGATCTCGTATACTCGGTGAGATTCGAGGCGAGGCCTTCGTCAAGTGGCACCCAGTTAGGCGAGGCCCGAGAAGGATTATGATGGCAGATCTGGGTGCACCTTCCACAAAGAAAGGGCACCGGCAAATGTCTGTGATTGAGGCAACATCTGGAAAGAATTGGTGGCGGGCCACCTAGATAAATACATAGAAGGAGGCCTTGACCGACCCCCAAGACCATAACCTCCCAGCGGAATGCCCGATCGATGCCCCCGCAAGGCACCATCAACGTAATCCATGGAGTCTTTGAACAGAAGCCAGTATCACGAGCTCGGAGGTTCAATCAAAAAGCGAAACACTTGAGAGAGGTGCTAAGTGCTGACCCGTCGTCAAGGGGAGGGCGAAGCCCAAACATCATGTCCTACCGGATAAAGACTTGGGCCAGAATATATTGCCTTAGCGATGCCTTGGTGCGTCACTCTCCGAGTCAAGGATTTTGGCGTCAGCGGTTCCGATCGACCATGGCGGCTCGTGCGAAATCATGTACTATGAAACCTTCAAGCAACTCAATTTGCAAGATAAAGACTTGGCCCTGCCGTATCCTTTGATTGGATTCAATTCTATCTTGGGAGTGGCGATCGGCAAAATCATCATTCGGTCGAGGCGGGAAGTGTGGCAAGCAAGTAGAGTTACGGGTCTTTGAAGGTCCCTCCACCTACAACATCATCTTAGGCGAGAACATGGCTGCCGCGCCATGCCGCTCGGTGGCATCCTCTTACCACCAAGTGGTGAGGTTCCCCACGACAGGAGTAATAGAAGAGGTTTATGGGGACGAGATAATGTCAGCGATGCTTCGTCATAACAAATGGCGGCCGTACGCCAAAGGACATGTTCGGTTGAAGAACGAGAGTAATGAACTATTAGCGGATGTTGGCAAAGGGGGATCAAAAGCGATGGAGGACTGGTAGAAGTCGAGAATAGATGAGAAGAACCGGAAAAAGTTCTTCCTACTTGGATCGTCGTTGTCAAGACCGAGATTGGAAGTCTTGGAATTTTGACTTCAACATTGAAGTGTTCGCTGGACCCATCTGACATCGAGCATTGATCCCAACTTCATTTGCCATCAACTCAATGTCCACCATTCGCTGAACCGGTCATCCAACGCCTTGATCCGGCGGCACTCCACCGCGAGATAGTGGCGAAGAGGTGGGTAACTTGTTAGAAAGCGAGGCGATTAGAGAGGTGCACTACGGTGGATCTCTAACAGGTAGTAGTGCCAAAGAAGAATGGAAAGTGGCGGCGTCTGCGTCGACTATAAAGCGTCAACAAAGCATGTCCAAGGGCGGTTTCCCCTGCCAAGGATAGATCAATTGGTGGACCCTTGATGAGACCACAGCGAGGCTTAGCTTCCTTGCGCGCATCTGAGAG
The DNA here is from genome assembly GCA_025200525.1 of Camellia lanceoleosa. NCBI lineage: Eukaryota > Viridiplantae > Streptophyta > Magnoliopsida > Ericales > Theaceae > Camellia > Camellia lanceoleosa. The sequence continues at coordinate 173,052,787 of CM045766.1, forward strand.
GCTACCATCGAGATAGCCATGCACGAACGAATCGAGGAAGTGGCGTCTCACCACGCCAAGAGGACTATATTGTTACAAGGTCATGCCCTTTGGCCTAAAAACCTTGAGGCGGCGTTTGAGAGAATGGTTACCAAGATGTTTGAGCCATTGTTAGGCGAACAATGGGCGTACATCGGCGACATAGTGGTCAAAAGCAAGGATGCGGAAGAACATCTAAGGGACCTCGATGAGATGTTCGAGATCACAACACAAGCTCACGGCTTCTAAGTGCGCATTCGGTGTAAGTGCAGCAAGTTCACAGGTTTCTGGTGACCAATCGAGTGTCGAGGAGACCCTCCCAAATCAAAGCAATTCAAGAGTTAGAGAGACCCTAACTCGATGAAAGAAGTCTGACACCTCACATGGCGTGGCGTGGCACTTAACGATTCATCGGCCGGTCTTGAGACAGTGCGTCCATTCTTTCGGTCATTAAAAAGCTAAATTTGAGTGGGACGAAGAATGCGACCGAGCTCTGGAGAGTTTGAAGGAATACATGTCTTCTCCACCACTACTTGTCACCCAGTTGCACGGAGAAGAACTCTTTCTCTACCTAGCGATCTCTGGTAGCAGTAAGTCACGATGTTGGTTCGGCGAAGGAATCCAACATCTACCTATCTTCTATGTCGACCAAGACATTCTTTGGGAGCGAAAACAAGGTACTTGCCTCTAGAAAAGCTATTGGCCTTAATGATGGCCTCAGGGAATTGGCACTACTTTCACGCCCACTTTCATTGCCGTCTCACGACCTTTCCACTAAAAGCTTTGTTTGAGAGGGCAAACTTTTACGGGCGGATTTTGAGTAAGCGATGGAGTTGGGACAATATGGCGTGAAGTTCAACCCGAACCATGATAAGAGCCAATCTTTGGCGGGACTTCGTCGCGAGTTCACTCTGGAAGCCACCAAGTCTGCCTTGTCGATCGTGACACCAAACTAAGGATGGAGATTGGCCGAATAGCGCAACCCCTAATCACAGGCTACTCGGTCAAAGCTTAAGCGAACGAGAATAGAGAGGCCACGAGGAAGCCGACCTTACTACACCAAGTCAAAACTTCGCCAACAAGCGAGGACTTGAGCCCATCGAGGAAGACAAGGTATTGCAACTATGGACTCTGAAATAGACATTAGTAGCATGGAAGACCCCAAGGCATCATCCGACCTCCACCTGTTGGAAGTTGTTCGTTGGGGAGATGTGGAAGCTCTTTGTGGATGGGGCATCCAATCGACATGGGCGAGGACTCGGCATAGTCCTCATCTCTCCGGATGGCCTAGTAGTGGAAGCGGCGATCAACCTTGCGGCTTCCCAACATCGAACAATGAAGCCAGTCTGGCTTCTTGCGGGACTCAAGTCGGCCTACATGAAGGCCACCGAACTCTTGGTTTACAGCGACTCACAATTGGTGGTAAATCAAATTTCTGGCGACTACGAAGCAAAAGATGAAAGGATGGCTAAGTATCAGGACTTAGTCGGAATGAGAGATCAAAAGTTTGAAGTCGTAAGATAGAAGCGGTCGGCGGAGAATAGTAGGAGCGAACTAGTAGAAACCCCGCCTCAATGGCGAACACATCCATCCCACCTCCTTTATTGATCGACTATCTGCCCAGGACCAAGCATTGAAGACCGAGCGGAAGAAGTATGTTGTCGAGCTAGGTCCTTCTGGATGGATCCCATCATACTATTCTCGAAAAGGCGGCACTCTACGGAAAGAAAGAAAAAAGCCAATAGAATAAGAGCCAAATCATAGCGATTTTGGCTCTCTCCATCCTAACTTTATACAAGAAGTCGTTTTGGGACCTTACTTAAAGTGTGTTCACCCTAGCAAGGTGGAAGCATTCTTGTTAAAATACATGAGGGTGTATCTTGGCCATCAAGGAGGAAGGTCATTGGCATACCGAGCTATTTCACAAGGATATTGGTGGCCTACATGCAAGCGGATTGAGAGAAGTATGTCAAAAAGTGCGAAAGTGTCGAGTTTTAGCATCAAATTCACCAACACTTGAGAGAACTCCCCTATGCCTCACTAGTCCATGGCCTTTGCAATGTGGGGCTTGGAGTGGGTAGTGGACCACCAATGACACCGAGCAGCGGGAAGTTCTTTCTTGCGACAGCAGACTACTTCACAAAAGTGGGTGGAAGCGAAGCCTTGGCGTCAATCAAGGAAAAAAGATGTGAAAAGAAGTTTATGCAGCGAGAACATCATTACTCGCTTTGGCATACCAAAAGCGTTGATTTCGGAACTTTTCGGTTTGATGGCAGAATATTCAGAAGCTTTTGTGAACAGTATAAGATCGAGTTCTACAACTCCACGCGGCCATATCCGTGAAACATGGAGCGGTGTGACGTCAAACAAGGTAGTCTTGGGCGGATTGAAGAAAAGGTTGGAAAAAGCCAAAGGCAAGTGGGGGCAAAAGAAACTTTATGTTTTTTATTTAAAACGCTTACGCCATCAAGCGGTCGGCAGAAAACCCATTCTCTTCTTTATGGCATGGAGCGATCATTCTTTTAGAAGTCGGACTCCCCACTGATTGAATTCGGAGCAAAAATTGATCGAGACTTAAGCGAAGCAATTGCATTAGAACTTGACCTCATGGAAGAAAGAAGAGAAAGAGCATTGGTTCACATCGCCTCCTGTCAACAAGAGTTATCTAGGAAGTATAACAAAGCTGTGCATCCAAGGCAATTCAAGATCGTGATTGGGTGCCATAAAGTTATGGGCAACACATTGGTCGAGGAGATGGTAGTTAGGACCCAATTGGGAAGGTCCTTACAGTGAGTGGTCGGACTAGCGGGCAAAGGCATACCACTTGGAAGATAAGGGACACAAAAAGCAATTCTAGGCCATGGAATCTTGCCAATCTCAAGATATTTTACTTTTAGCTTTTTCTTTTTAAGTATGTGTAATTTTCTACTTTCTCAATAAAACAAGTCGATTCTTTTGATATATTTGTTTTCCATAGAAAGTAGTTTTAGCAAGTTAGTAGCATTGTAGCGTAGTTAGCGGAATAACCAACTATTAACCCTCCAGGCCCTGGATCGAGATCCAGTGTCGCAAGCATTTGGTCGAATAACCCAGAGGATCGGGAGTACGCACGACGTTTAGTTGGAATAACCAAACATTCTATTCTAAGTTGGTGGAACAAACCAACTTAGAGGTTGGTGGATTAAACCAACACTTAGCAAAAGTATGGGAATGGCTACCTGAGAGGTTGGTTTGGATTAAACCAACACTTTGTACTCTTCGTAAGTAAGTTATTATATATCCAAGACCGAATATCAAATTTGGAGAAGTGGTTCAGTGGTTATTTAAACCAACACTTTGCTCTTCGGTAGAAGTAAGTTATATCATTTGAAGAGTGGTTAACTGGATTAAACCAACACTTTATACTCTTCAACTCAAGTAGAAGTAAGTTTTTTCGGTGTGAAGTGTGGTTAAATAAGTTAAAGAATAACTAGAGAGATCACGATTGCACAAACAAGTTCATGAAAAATTCACTACAAACTCAAGCATGCAAGTGAATACTTAGGAATAAGAGTTGATAATTTTTCATTGAATAATTAAGGAAAGTACAACTATGGGGCCATGCTGCGGTTACAAAAGTTCGGACAAAAGAAAAGAAAAAAGTACAAGGTCAATCAAAAGTTCATCTATCTCGGCATCGGATCGGTCCAGAGTTGGCATGCGCTCCGGTGTCTGCTGACTTCAATTGGGCGTTGAGGCGAGTATTTTCGGTTGTGGGCTCCAAGGCTAGTGGATCACCGGCTTGCTCTTGAATAGCGGAGTCTCGGTTGTTTCACCATCATCATCATCATCATCTTCATCGTCGAAGAAGCAGGAATTGTTTTTGGAGTTCATCGGCATACTCTTCTTGATGGTAGGAATGAAGTGCTCGAACATCGTAGACTTCGGTTTGAGTCCACAAATGAGCCTGACCGACCTTCTCCTGCACCTCTCAACGCACTTGAAGAAACGGTTGTTTGGCGGCCTTTGCAAATAGCAAACGGCTTCCTTGAACCTTGTGTGCTCGTCTTCAACTTTCTTTTCCAACCTTTGCTATTTCGGTGTTCTTTTTGTTTTCAAGAGCGCCATCTCCATAAATACTTGTCTTTCACGGCCTCTGCTTCGTTTCGGTAGGGTGCTGTCGCCGGGGCCGAGGATCTCTCGGTCAATTTCGGCGCTTTTTGTTTTGATTCGGGGCTTCGCGTGCAACCGGCGCTTCAAGCGCATGCGCTGTGTGTTTGGTGAGTTCCAGTTCCATTATTTTAAATGGCAATGGTGTTCTTCTGAATACACGCAAAGGGTATTGCTTTTCGGTAATCAGTGAGCTGATATCCGATTAAACCTGCTCTCCTCCTTTCGTTTTTTTTTTTGTTTTTTTTGCGACCCATTTCGCAGTAACCCAGCGGCCGTGTATGCGTGCTTCGTGGTTTTCATTTCATTATCGCGTGGACGTGGTGTTCTTCTGAATGAAGCAAAAAGGGAGAGTTCCTTGTGAGGCGAGCTCGGAGTTTGAAAATTAGATTGATCAAAGACAAAAGCGATCTGCCTTACCAAAATCATCGACTCGGTGTTGACGGTACCCTTCTTGTGGTGCTCCATTATGTGGCGGAAGCAACACCCTACCTAGGTTTGTGGCTAGAAAGGTGATCTGTCATCGGCAACACAGAGTCATCTAAATCGTAGAGGCAAGGGAAAAACAATAACCGGGTGGGGGAGCTGAAGGTGATCCTTATCGAAGCAACAGAGTCATTAAATGGAAATATCTCGGTTGTTGAAAGGCGAAGGTGGAGCCCATTTGTTTTTCGGTGTTGAGATGATGATGATTGGGTTGGAGGTTGGGTTAGAGGGTGGGAAGGATGGGACGGTGACCCTCGTCCATGTACCTTTCGATCTCGGTCGTGGCTGACAGCTCGGCGTGAGGATGATGGTTGTTGTAAAGAAGAGCTATGATGGTTTCTTTAAATTTGGGATGGTGGCGCCGGCCTTATGTGGTTCTTGATAGCATGGCCTCATCTTGTTTTTCTTCGCCATCTCTGTTAATTTGTGAGAGGCAGCGAGGATAATTACAGCAAGGTTGGGTCCGATTACGGTGGGTCTTGAGGAGAAAATCTGTTACTCTTGCTTTTGATGTCGATGAGTCGTCGGCTCAAAGTCAAGATTTTGCCCAACTTCTTTCTCTCACTTTCGGTCTTGGTAGTCTGGCAAGGTTAGGATGACCGTCTTGGGAATGGAGAAGCTAAATCTGCAAAAAATGAATTAAGTGTTAGTTCGGTTAGAGAGGAAAACGAAATAAACAAAGTAAAGAATCTGGCAAAGTATGAATCGGGCTCTCCTTTCTTCCGATTTATTCTTCGACCGAGGATCCGAACTGGAAGTCTTCAAAATTCAGGAGACCCGGAAGAAGTCATCATCGTTTAAGTCCTTGTCGGTGTGTGTTTTATTATTTTTCTCGACCTGGCGCGTCCTCAAGTAATAGCACCGGTACCGTCATTCTTTGAGCCTATTGAATATTGGTGTAGTATTTATTTCAAACCGAGGTTGAGGCGGTTTGTTGGTTTAAAGCGGCTATACCCATTATTATTCTGTATGTATTGGTGGGCAGGTTGTGGGGCATAGTGCGGTTTGTCTTAAAATTCACATATAAGAAATTTGAATGGGAATCTGAGTCCGGTGTCTACTATGGATAGGATGGTGGAGGGGACAAAGCCTTCATTGTCCCATGGATCTATATCTGGTTCGGCTAGTACGAGATTTACATCGGCTGGGATTTGGTTGTCCTTCTAAAAGTCATCTGAGGCCTCTGGGGTTTCTACAAGACATCTATATTTACCCATTTTATTGTATAAGTTATAAATAAGTTACTTGTTGAAAAAGTGTGCTTTGTGAGGCTAAATTTGTTGGCGGCGGCGGCCAACCTAACGCCTAAACAAAAGTAAAAAAAAAAAGGAGTTATAGCAGATCTTTAGCAGGTACTCGAAACAACAAAAGAAAAAAAGGGTTTTTTTATTTTTCATTTACTGTGCTTATGGTGTTTACGTTGGTTTCGATAGAAGTGATGCTTTCTCGTTATCTCGGTTTCGAGGAGAAGGTTTTCTTACTTGGGTTATGCCTCAAGGCGACTTTAGTGCGGTTTAGAACTGGAGGCTGGCCTAGCCCTAAGGCATAGCTTCGGTCGAGGCAGAATTTCAAAATTCAAAGTGTATTTTTATTTGACTAAGGAATATCGGATGTACAGGAAACTCTTGTGGTATGTTCTAAGTTCTAGTTCGGTTTGGGTTTGCCTAGGCAATGACTTGATATTCTAGTTCGGTTGAGGCATGGATAAAGATCGAAAGGGGTGTACTACTAGCTAAATCAGTGTATTCAATATGTTCTTGTGGAGTTCTTCAAGAAGTATAGATATGAATGAAGAAAACACGAAATGTTTTGCAAAAACATACAACATAGGCTACCATGGATTGAAATGGAAACAGAAAACAAGAGAAGTAGAATGGAGTTACTTACCAGGTAAAGAGGGTGAAGAGGAGATGGAAGCTTCAAAAACAGCAAGGGCACGAGCTCAGTAGCAGGAAGAACAGGAAGAGCTCAGAGGTGGGAGAGAGAGGAGATGAACAGAGAATAGTGTGATTTGAAATTGAAAAGTTTGTTTTGTGTAAAAGGCAAAAAGGCGGGATTGTTCAAATGTTGCGAAGTACGAGGGACGGCGCTACAGCTGTGGGAGGCCAATTAGAGCCAGCCACGTGTTATGGGAAGGACAAGCGTTTCAGTTTCTGCAACTGAAGAGACGTTTGACCGGATGTGCACAGTACGGCCCACGTTTAGCTCGGTTGAATAAACTAAAGGGTCTTAGCTCGGCTGGAGAGGCTAATGGGTGTTTTAGCTCGGCTGGAGAGGTTAAGACTAGCTCGGTTGGTAAACAGGTAATCCCAATCATGCTTTGCAGATGGAATTAAGGGGCAATTGAGAGGGCAATTTATCATAAAATTGGGAAGTGGGTCTTGGGTTGAGGTGAAAGAGGAAGCGAATGGCCTGTGGGAGTTGCTCCGATCGGTGAAGTAGCCTCTGAGTTAGACCGTTGAGGTTAGTCCGACGAGTGATGTTTACTTTTACTCCGGCTGGGAAGTATGATGTTGGTAGTTCGGTTGAGACGCATGATGACCGAGGTGTACCAAGTCCATGAGGGGACTTTGGTGTGAAGATAGTTCGGCCCGACTCTCTTATGGTTAGTTCGGTCCAAGCATGGAAAACCGAGGTAAGAGACTCCAATGGTTAGCTCGGTTTTGGCATGGAAAACCGAGGTAGGAGGGAGTAGTAAGTGTCTAATCTGGAGATGTTACTTCGGTCCTAAAGCAGTCCGGTCATAAGAAGATCCATCTCACTTGGTTTAAGCAGTGAGGGAGGGTGTTGGAGGATAAGCATTATCTTCCAAGAGTATGAGTTCTAGGAGGACTCTATGCAAGGAGGAGTAATCCTAGAAGGACTCTACACTTGGAGGGGTAAGAATCCTACCAGGATTGTGCCATGTGAAGTCTATATAAGCTCATCAATAACACCTTTAGAGAGGTAATACAATTTTGCTCCCTGAATACATTGAGCTTTTGCCTTCTTGTCTTGCTTACTGACTTAGGCATCGGAGAGGTTTCCGGCACACACCCGCCGGCTAGCTCACGTTGATATTTTCAGGTGGTGGAACGACATCGTACAGAGGAACGAAGACTTGGTCAACAGGATTATACGAGAAGGTGAAATTCTTTCCCGTACAACTATCATTACCACCACCACCACCACCACCACCACGCCACCGCCACCACTACCACCACCACCACCACCACCACCACCACCACCATTATGCCATACCACCACCACTGCTACTACCACTTTCATCACTAATGTTATTATTATCATAAATACCATCATCATTTTATTATCACAACCATCACTACTACTATCGCTACCACCACTGTACCACGCCTACCATCAATGATACCACTACCACCACCACATCACAATATAAAAATTGAAATATATAATTTAAAAATAATAAATTTTAAATTTAATCTTATAGATATGAAATGAATTATTTTTAGTTCAGCACTTAAATTTGTATCAAACAACTTTTTAACTTAAAAAATTTAGTATTCAATTTTTAATACTTAATTTTCAATTTTTAATTTTATCAAATACCACCTCAACACTTGTTAATTTAAGGATGAAATTTATATTGAGAGAGAGGTGGGTGGTGATGTGGGAAAAATGAAGGGGAGAAAGTCGTTTTTAATTTTATTTATTTTGTTAACAACTCCGCCGGGGTTGTTAACAATTTCACCAGTCCCAAGCTCGAGTTAAGGATGAGGGTTATGTGTTAGGTAGTCAACAGCCAACATATAAAAAAGCCGCTCGGATCCCTTATGACAATAAATCCTATTTTGAATCGTTTAAATACTAGGTCGTTCCCCTCAAGTGACGTGTTGTGCCTGCCTCCGGGTGTTTCAAAAAGTGAGCAAAAGGCACCGCATCGACGCCTGGGTGCGGTGAAAAATAGGCAAAGGTTCCTGCGTTTTTCTGGACGAGCGCAGGTAAAAAAGTTAGTCCAAGACTATAAGTTTAGGATAGCCACTTGGAATATAGGAACCTTAACTAGGAAGATGATAGAGTTGGTAGATGTTATGATTAGGAGGAGAGTTAGTATAGCTTGCGTATAAGAAACTAAGTGGACGAGTGAAAAAATTAAGAAAATTGAGGATACTGATTTTAAACTGTATTATAGTGGTAATGATAGACGCAGGAATGGAGTAGGAATTCTAATTGTCAAGGGTCTTATGGAGAATGTAATGGCGGTCATTAGGAAAGGAGATAGAATTATGTTAGTTAAACTAGTTATTGAAAGAAATATAGTGAACGTTATTAGTGCATACGCCCCTCAAGTAAGATTAGATGATCAGACTAAAAAAGATTTTTGGGAGAAAATGGATGGGATCTTACAGGAGATACCCGTAGGAGAGAACCTGGTTATAGGTGGAGATTTTAATGGCCACGTAGGCATAAATAAATCAGGCTACAAAACAGTACATGATGGATACGATTTTGGTGACAAAAATGAGAGTGGAGAGAGTATCTTAGATTTTGCGTTGACTTCTGACTTAGTGGTGGCCAATGCTATGTATAAAAAGAGAGAGGAGCATTTGATAATATTTAAGAGTGGATCAGTTAAAAGCCAAATAAATTACTTCTTAGTGAGAAAAGTGAACTGCCTAAAATACAATGATTGTAAGGTGATTTCTGGAGAGAGCCTGGCCTTTCAATATAGGATTTTGGTACTAGATTTACGTTTTAGAGGGAAATACCAAGCTAAGAAGGATAGTGGGCGTCGTAGGACGAGATGGTGGGACCTAAAAGGGGATAAGTTAGAAATATTTAAGAATATAATAGATAAGGAAGATGCTTGGGACTTGGAAGATGATGCTAACACTATGTGGAACTCGATGGCCACTTATATGAGGAGAATCTCAAGGGAAGTGCTTAGAGAGTTGAAAGGAACGAGACCCAGCTCTAGGAAAACTTGCTGGTGGAAGGAAGAGGTTCAAACGGTAGTTAAGGCAAAAAAAGAGTGTTTTAAAAAGTGACAAAATGATAGAACTAAGGAAAACCTTAAGAGCTATAGATTGGCTAATAAAGAGATCAAGAAAGTAGTGAGAGAGGTTAAGTTGAAAGCTTATAATGATCTATACATCAGACTAGATAGTAAGGAAAGAAAAAAGAAGGTATACAAACTTGCTAAGATACGAGAGAAGAAAATAAAAGATTTTAATCAAATTAAAAAGATGGAAAAACTATATTGAGAAACTATGAAATAAGGAACATGAAGGTACGGCAATAGGGGAAGAAATAACCAGTAATACGATAAATCAAGACTATAGGTTCTATCGCAGGATTAGGAACTTTAAAGTGGAGATTGCACTTAAGAAGATAAAATCAAATAAGGCATTAGGACCAGATGATATCCCTATTGAAGCTTGGAAGTGTTTGGGTAAAAAGGAGGTTGCTTAGTTGACTAAGTTGTTTAGAAAAATTTTGTTGACTAGGAACATGCCAGATGAGTGGAGGAAGAGTATTTTAATGCCAATCTATAAGAATAAAGGCAATGTCCAGAATTGCAACAACTATAGAGGAATCAAGCTAATGTGTCATATAATGAAAGTGTGGGAAAGGGTGATAAAACGCCGATTGCGAGATATAACATAGGAGTCAAAGAATCAATTGGGTTTATACCTGGCAAGTCAACAATGAAAGCGATCTATCTTTTGAGGAGAGTAATAGAAAAGTACAGAGACATTCATATGGTGTTTATCAACCTTGAGAAAGCATATGATAGAATGCCCCGGGATATAATATGGTAAGTGTTAGCGAAAAAATTGGTGACAAAAGGTTATATTGATGTGATTAGGGATATGTATGAAAGGGGTGGTGACCACTATTAGATCGCTTGCTGGAGAGACAAATGAATTTCCTATCACTGTAGGGTTATACCAAGGATCTACCTTAAGTCCTTATTTTTTTGCTTTAGTTATGGATGAGTTGACGAGAAATATCCAGGATGACGTGTCATAGTGTATGTTTTTTGCAGACGATATAGTGCTAGTGGATGAGACTAGAGAAGGAGTTAATACAAAGTTGGAGATTTAGAAAAAAAAAACTCTTGAATCTAAAGGATTCCAGATAAGCAGAACTAAGACAGAGTATATGTAGTGTAAATTTAGTAACAGTAACAATGAAAGCAGATGAGAAGTGAAGATTGAGAACCAAGAACTGCCTAAGAGTGAACATTTTCGTTATTTAGGGTCAATTATCACAACAGCGGGGAAGATTGATGCGGATGTGGCCCATAGGATTAAGGTGGGATGGTGTAAGTGGAGAAGTGCGTCTGAGATACTGTGCGATAAACGAATACCCATTAGACTTAAAGGTAAGTTCTATAGAATGGCTATTAGACCAGCGATGTTGTATGGGACGAAGTGTTGGGCAACCAAGAAACAACATGTAGATAAGTTGAATGTGGCTAAGATAAAAATGTTAAGGTAGATATGTGGCAAGACTAGACAAGATAGAATTAAGAATGAGTATATTCAGGAATGGGTAGGAGTAGTATCGATAGAAGATAAGTTGAGAGAGAATCATTTGAGATGGTTTGGTCATATTCAATAGAGACCAACAGAGGTAGTAGTGAAGAGATGCGATGCTGTAATGGTAGATGAAAGTGTTAGGGGACGGGGTAGGCCTAGGTTAATATTGGTTAGTGTTGTAAATAGAGATATGGATCTACTTTAATTTGATTAACGAAATGGTCTTTGATAGGGTCGCGTGGAGAAGAAGGATTCATGTAACCGACCCCATTTGATGAGACTTAAGACTTGATTTGGTTTGGTTTGGTTTGGTTTGTATATTATGAATTTGATCAAAATAACAAAATGTGAAAAATGAAGGAGAAATTGATGCAATTAAAATTATAAAAACCAAATTAACCCAAGAAACAAACTAATGGACTATTAGGTGTAACTTTTCTATTATTTTGTCGAACAAGAAGCCCTTAGGAAGGGCTGTTTAGTATTAGCTTACAAAATAAATCTCAAATATTTATTACCACTCACAAATTTCATATATCGGTTAAACCAAGACACCATCAAGAATTAAACCCATAACATCCGAACTTACGACTTAATCCCCAAAATTCAACCTGTTTACCGTTGAGTTACTAGTGCAAATTACTTGGGAAATGAAACTTTTTGTGTCTGATAGACAAACTTATATCAATGATTTTGTTTATTTTTTATAATGAAATATATTTTTTTTATAATATTGCATATGCCGAAAGAATCAATAGTTGTTCTCCCCAAACACGTCTTTCAAATTTAAAAATTCCTCTCCAAATGCTTATGTCACCCCTCTCTCTCTCTCTCTCTCTCTCTCTCTCTCTCTTCTATATTTTGTTTTGTTTAATGATATGAGAGAGAAGAAATGAAGCAATTAGTAATTCAAAGTGTTAGGCATGTGTTGTTGTCTTTTAACCAAATTTGACAAACGCTTGCTTCGGACGGTGGCTATAGATTCATTACATATATGATAATAATTAGCTGAGCAATTGAAATTAAACTTCAATTTTTAATCACATAAATATGTCTAACGATGATCACAAAAACAGTTGAATTTTGATGTTTAGTAATGAGTACAATGATTGACTTCTAGCTGTATCAACTTTTCTATGCTTTTCTCAGTTGTTTTTTTGGGTATACGCTAGATGATCTGTGGCTAGTTCTACATAATTACTTCTTTCAGCTTTCTTCTCTTTCTTTGCAATATTTTATTATCATTAAAGAAATATTTGTTTTCTTATATGCATAAGCAGCCAAATTACTTTAAATTGAGTCGCTGATTATCTTGTCCAAATTAACTCTATTGACTCATATCTAACAGTTTGTATTCTGTTTCTTGTTCTATGATATGTTCATGTTTTCTCAACCAGAAAAAAAAAATAAAAAAATAAAAAAAAAAAATAAAATTTTGAGCCCAACTATTCAAATTGCAAGCTATAAGAATGGATGTATTGTATTTGTATATGCTACTAGAAATCGGATAAGTTGAATTATTCATTTTTTATCTTTGACATGTACGTGTACTAGCAATTTTCACATGCATTGTGTTGTGCAAAATTTGATCTAACAAGTGATTATCGATCTGATCAATTTGATTTTTCGTATGAATAATTTGTTTGATAATTTTTATAATATGAACAATTTAAATCACTAAATTGGATTCAGGGTGAGCTCATGATTATCACTGTCGGGTCTAGAAAGGATGTACATAATTGTTTCATATTACTAATTTTATCCTAAAAGATTAGTGTCTTGAGAATCCATCAACCTCACACCAGATAAGGCAGTAGTATATGAATAGATGTGTTAACTTTCAAACATGGTCCCCCTTCGCATACAATAATAGAACCATGTATACAACAACAGGCCAATTGAATTTGTGAAAATATCTATTAAAACTTACCAATCCTTAATGTAGTTTTCAATTTTTGGAAGAGTACCCCATGGTCAATGGGAAAAGAAAGAAGATGTGGTTCTCACTTGCCTACACCAATATTGGGACTTTGGATAAGTCTTAAATCTTTTGCAGTAGTGGTTGTGCTAAGTCTGAATTCAGGAACTGAACACTTGTGGTTGTATTTTGTTTCTTGTTCTATGATATGTTCATATTTTCTCAATAAAAATAAAAAATAAAAATAAAAAGTCTGAATCTAGGAATTATTTAAGCTTATTTTGAAAAATAGATTAAAAGTTACTTTTCAGCTTTTAACCAACTTCTCTCTCTCACAAAAAAGTCGAAAAAAATGAAAAAAACAGTTTTTAACATTTTTCCCAAAACACTCCATAATATTTTAGAAATATCATAATATTTTTATCAAGTAATTAAAAAGCAAAAATAAATCATCTAATATGTTCTATAATTTCTTATTTATCATAAAATAAAGATTACATAATAATATTGTTTAGTTTGAATGGGGTGGAATCAATCTCAGTCTTCACCATCAAACCAACTTTTCTTTGTTTGGATTCTTGAATCTTTTAGGTTAATGCTGGGCCCCTCCAGTGACCAGCCACCATTCCACTGCATCATATATCTCTCTCAGTATTAGGGCTTAAATTAAAGCTCTTGGAAAATTTGTTCATTTGGACCAATTTGCCCTTTATCCAATATTCATTGAACTCAAATGATGGTGGAGTGGTGGGTAAACTGTCACTTTCCAATGCGATTACAACAAGAAAGAATTAATCACCTTGTTTGATTTCTATTTTTAGAATTTATTTTTTTTTAAATTTAATTTTTAATTTTTTTAATATTTTAAGTAATTTTTTTTTTAATTTTTAAACATACTTAACATAAATATACTTAAAAAGTATAATATTTGTGAAAAAAAATTAAAAAAATTTACTAAATACCAAAATATTTTTAAAAAAATCCAAAAATTCAATACATTTTTTATATTTTTGTATATTTATTAATCTTTTAAAATAGTTTTTCACAATTATTTTACTATTTAGATACATCTACGTAAGGTGCATCTAAAAAAGTAAAAAAAAATTGATTAAATTTAAAAAATATTCACTAGAAACAAAAAAAAAATACAAAAAATAAAAAACTTAGGTTTCAAAAAATTGAAACCAAACATAGTGTTTTTTTTTTTCTAAAAAATAATTTACACTCATTATTAAAACACTACAACATACAAAAGTTTTAGAGACAAATGTTTTGGTATCTAAAAGTGAAAATTTTGTTGCAAAAGACATTTAGGGATTAATTTCTATCGTCATGAGGATAGTCGCTAAAAGGTCGTTTCGAAAAGTAAAAAATAAGGCTTTTAGCGAAATTTTTTTGAAAATGTCACTAAGAAATAGACTTTTAAGGACAAAATAATTTGATCTCAAAATAGTTTATTATTTGAGAAAAAAATATGGTCCCAAAAGGATAATAATTCATCACTAATGTCTAATTTTCGTTTCTAAAAATACAATAACGACATTTTTCGCAACAAAAATATCTAGTTCCTAAAAAATAATTTTGTCCCTAAATTTTAGTGTCTAAAACCTTAATATTTTGTAGTGAAAGAAATCGTACAATAATAAAAACCAAAAGGAGCTTAAAGAAAAAGAAAAAAAGAAACTCAAATTTACTAAAACAAGGCGATAATATAGTGTGGTAAAAGTTTTTTTTATTTAAATTGTTTGTCTCTCAAATTTGTGATTGATTTTATTTTTTACTTGTACATAATAAATGCAGAGCCCAAATAAAACCTTATAAACGAATTTTAAATAGGTACAATCACTTAAAAATTACATATATCATTTAAGTCTGAATATTTTTAAAATTTTAAAAATTTCAATGCAAAAGTAGGGGCAAATTTTCACAAGACTGCCAAAACCGTGGGCCAATAGGTGGCGATACAATGGGTATGGGCGTCGCCTTCACCAACTTGCGTATTGATTCCCATCCACTTTGAGTGAGTCATTACTTCATGTCTTTGTCACCTAATGAAATGTGTCAATATTCCCTCTTTTTCTTTTTTTTTTTTGTGATCAATATTCCCTCTGTTTCAATCTACTTTTTCTTTTCTTTTTTAATCTACTTATTATTCATTTGTTTGTTTTGGCTAGACTTGGACTCTATGTTTTTTTTTTTTTTTTTTTTTTAATCTACTTATTATTTATTGGGTAAATTACAAACACACCTGCTGAAATTTACTTAAAATACGAATTGTTCCATGTGGTTTGCAAAATTATAAATTCCTCCTTATTAAAATTTTTTATTTAACAGAATTAATTAAAAAAGTAAAAATTCTAACTGTTCACCTATACAATAGTAAAATTGTCTGAATTATTAATTGAAATAAGATTTTAACATTATTAAAAATTGTTAATTAACTTGATGATTTATTAATAAAAAAACTTATTTTTTTTATAAAATTAGAAACTTTAGGGACATAATGTAATTTTTAAAACTATAAGAAGTAAGTTATAATTTAAATAAATCTTAGGAGGTGTGTTTGCAATTTACCCTTATTTATTTGTTTGTTTTGGCTAGACTTGGTCTCTCTATGTTTTTTTTTTTTTTTCCCAGAAATTACTCTATGTTAACCAGCAAGTCCTAGACAAATCGTGATTGATAAAAATGTTAGAATCTATCACTTCGTGTTAAAATTGACATTTGCTAATTAATATTGTTAAAATCGATATTTTACGTGGAATCATTAGGAGGGATTCATGGATCAAATCATAAAATTAGATTAAAATTGTAAAATTTCACTTTTAATGCAAAATGAAATGAAAAATTATCAATAATGATAATGTATGTTAAATTATTTTAAAATCATTAAAAAATAAATTTGATATAATGTATCTTCTATAATAAACATACATTAGAGCAGATGTTTGAAGGCGTTTATAGTAAAAAATTAGTAAAATTGATATCATCAGGATCGTAGTGTCATTTTACAAAATTTTATATTTTGACAATTAAGTTGAAAATTAAGTTTTAAATTTTTTTTAATTTTTTTGAGTCACATCACTTTTCTATTTTTTTATATATTTTTATTTAAAAAAATCAAAAAATTAACTATCATTTGGCGCAGTTAAAATTATTAAAAGATCTGAATTAAAATACTAATAAACATATTGATAGTTAATTTGTGACATAACAGACGTGATGCCCCATGTGCCTCATGGCATGTACATATTCTCTTCCACATTTGTGGCTACACACTCTTCCTCTTCTTCTGCATTTCTAGCATCATCATTATGATGGTTCAATAGTTGTTTTAAAACTGGTTAGGAGGTGTTTCTCAACTTTCTAATTCTTTTATAAAAAAAATGGGAAATAACAAATCAGGTTGAAATTTTTTACTTCAAAATAATTGCAAAATTTATAGATTTTAATTATTAAAATCATAAATGAAAAATCTAAATAAACCGAGATATTGATTCGGGAATATGTTTCAATTTTAAATTGTGAATACCAATCTCAATCAAACAATCAATAACAAATCGACACAACGATTTAACATGGAAAAAAATCACAATTGGAGCGACTCCAATTGTGATAAAAAAAAAATATGGACCAAAGTCACAAAACAATCTACTAAGAAGACAAAAAAGAATTACATATGTGTATCCTTAATTACCTAATGAATCCATACCCGAATTGAACCGATCCCGATATGCCTCTTCCACCACTGTCTTCACATCGGAATTGTCTTTTCCAACGTTGAATCCACAATGCTGATGTCGAATCCACGACGATGAGTCACTCCAGAATCCACAAAAACTTCAGACCCTAGTCCATTGGAATTCACCGAAAAATACCTCTATCTTTCGTGAACGTAACAGTAAAAACAACCCCTTGATGAAGTCAATATGAAGCTCGTAGATTCATTGATTACTCTCCAATCATCAAGGAAATATTTATAAAACACCCTCCAATATACCACACTTTGGTTTTTCTATTTCTCTAAAAGTATGGACGGGTTAAATCCTAAAAATAGCAAACGGTATACTTTATAGTAAACAAGATCACGAAGACCGCTCAAACGCACACTTCATCATTCGAGCGATCAAACAACTTTGGCTTCGGCTTAGGTGCTGCTCTCTTGACCCCTACGAGTTGACTGAGCGGCTCAATCCCTGTACATAATCAATGAAGTGGCAAATAAGTAAAGTTCAAGATCACAAACTCCTCTACATAGGCACAATTCAGGTTGGATTCGCACTTAAACACTCACAACCTCACTTATGAGTTTATTACTTTAAAACAAAGAATTTACCGAGATAATTGTTCATTTTAAAAATGTGACTTTGATGTAGCAAATTTTCTAAGCATTTTATGTAAAAATTAGTGTATGCCCGTGCCTAAAGAAACGGTGTAAATAATGTTAAGATTAAAATATAATTGTAATCCCAACACTATTTAATAAATTATCAATTATCAATTATCCTGAAAAGAAAACATACAAAAAACGGAGTCTACTTTCAAAGTAAGAGAGAGAAAGAGATAAGTATGTGTGAGTGTGTTTTTTTTGACTTTCCCAAGAAAAAACTTTAAAATACACCGGATATTGCCGGTTCACTGTCCGTTATCGACCCAGTGGCTAACCTCGCCAAACCCCTTGCTTCGTTTGGAAAGTTGGATTGGTTTTAAAGTTCTTTGATTTTTTTTGGTTATTTTAGTGTTGGAATTACAATTATATGCTAATCCTAACATTATTTACACCATGTTTTCACGCACAAGTATACACTAGGTAAGTCCAGATAAGTCCACCACAATTGAGTGACATTTAGACCCCGTTTGGGGTGAGCTAGCAAGCTTTTTGATTTATTTTGGCTAAATAATCAAAAAATTCAAAAGTATGTTTGTTATCAACTAAGAAAAGCTAAAAAGCCATTAAATTTTTGCACTCACAAAAAAACAACTTTTTTGAACGACTTTCCAAAATGTTAATAAAAAAGCCAATGCCAAACTACTTCAAAATGAAAAAAAAAAAAAAAAACTCCAGACTTTCAGGGTTTGTAACAACCCCCATACTGTTTACCAAAAAGTTACTGAATTACATACTGATTACTGCTAAACTGGGCCGCTTATGACTGATAATTGAACCAATGAAGTACTGAATAGACTGATTGAAAATTGAAACCGAATTGACTGAGCACGTTTATTGCATTGCATTTTTATCTTTTCGACTATTTGATTATCTGTTCGTGTTTTTATGTTTAAACTGCAAATTGAAGGCCTTATCGGCGGCCGAACTGAAAATTGTTTAGTATTTCATGATCAGTAGGATTTTTGTGATTTAATGGTATATTTATTTAAGATGTGATTAGGTATGACTAAATTAGACCAAATGGATTAAATTACTTGAATTTGTGTAATTACCAAAATGCCACTAAGTGAGTCACTATCCTACACAACTAGGGACTTGTATTACACTTGAACAAATTCATTTCATCAGCCTTTTCTCACACTTAGCCGACCAAAGAAGAGAATTTGAGAGAGAGTGAGAGAATTAAACTCAACTTGGGGAATTAGCTTGAATCTTGAAGAATTGAAGTGTAAATTGGCATAATTGAGCTCCTAAACCTTGAATACAAGACTAAGGTAGGACATTCATCTTCTTGTTGTTGTCATAGCACTAATTCTTACATGATTCATGCTTCAACTGTAGAGTTAAGTCTTGTTTTAGTTCATACATGTAGGATTAGAACATAATTCATCATGCATGCATGTTTGAATTGATGAATTTTGAGTTGAATCCATTGTAAAATGTACATGCATGTTCATAAATAGACTTGAGTCCATGAATTCATCATGTTCTTGAAGAAATGAGTCCATTTGGACAAGCTTTGAAGGTTGAATTTGGTTTGAATCCATGCATGTTGCACATTCTTCATATTCTTGGAAAAATGGGTTTGAAAATTGGTTTTAATTGACTCACCTTTGGGGCTTGAATTCATAAATTGAGCTTTGAAACTTGTTATACATTGAATTTAGATGTGTTTTCCAGAATTTGGGCCCAAGAGGTCGAGTTTTGAGTGAAAGAATGCTTGGTTTGAGCTTAGGAGACAAATTTGGAAATTCCAGAATTTGGCTTCTTCGCTCGAGTGACCAACCTTTGTTCGAAGCTACGCTCGAGCGTTGGATTGGTGGCTCGAGCGTAAAATTTTAGCATCCAGTACTTTTACTGTTTCGACAGACCGCTCGAGCGAAGGATTTCTCGCTCGAGCGAAGCCTTTGATTTTGGAAGCTCGCTCGAGCGAGGCTCCAATTTTCAGCAAACTTTGCAAAATGTTTTCTAAGTGTATTTTTGCATCATCATCCCATTCTAGGTATTCTTAGGCCTAGTTTAAGGCATCTTAATGAGGATATAGATGTAGAACACACCAAGGCAAATTAGGGATTAAGTTATGATATTTTCCAACTGTGTAGCTTAGTGTGTGTGTTCAACCTGTGAACTGTGTAGGGTTGGTGACTGGGGAGAAACGCTCTAGCGTACTGTAGCCCAAACTCTGTGAGTAACAATTGTGTAAAGATATGTTCAACTGAGAATGTTTTCTGACTGTTTACGGAACTGTTTTCTGCAATGATTATTGTTATTTGATTGAATGTATGTCCTATATTCTGAAATGTATTGTGGCATCCTTAGCAACCATGTATCGTTATTACTCTTTATTACAGAGATCTCTGTCGGTTCCTCGTGGAACCACTCATTTCTTGATTGATGGCCATCATTACTTGTTGGTCTTTAAGACCTCATGCCATCGCTATGCTAATGGATGTACCACATATGGTGAATAAGCATTACCGAAAAGATGAAATACTATTTAATGAACTGTTTTCATTACTGTAAGGACATTTCATTCTTAACATCTTTACGCATTATGTTATTCACTGGGCTTTAGCTCACTGTTTATATATATATATATATATATGTAGGTGCTCAGCCACCAGATCGGAGCTAGGAGCATGGGTTAGACTCCAGTTTTGTCAAGCCAGCCTTTGTGCCTCACTGCGAGGTTCCGAGTTGCCATGCTAAGGCTTAGGGGTGTTTTAGCATTTCCCCTTCTGTACTGTCTCACTGTTTTGTATAGACTGTCATCTGCTTTACTGTACTGTTATCGAGGGATTAGGTCCCTGTACTGTATGACTGTAAATTTTGTATAGACTGTACTGTTCTACACGTGTGAATGCATGAAAAATCTTTTGGCATACAGACTGTCATAGCTCAATGGACATTATTTATTTACTGTATTGGCTTCCGCCAGTTCGAACTTCTGTTTTCTTGTACTATTGTTAGCGGGCCTTGGTAATCTCGGATTCTTGGCGATTCTGATTATACAACCCATAGGGCCGGGTTTGGGTCGTGACAGGGTTGCACACAGAAAATTCAATAACTAATTTTGCAATATGTATAGGCTACCAAAATCAGCCAGTAAAAATTATCAATAATATAAGAGGTCTACAAACACATTGACTGACTTAGTAACAGGCATTAATAGCCATAATAGCAATCAAGCAGCCCTATATGAATTAGATGTCTGACAGTACAAATGTTAAACATATGTTCCATATCTCCAATAGGCCATAACCAAGTTGCTCTAGATACACTAATGTGGATGTAACATGCAAAGAATGGTACATTGGAACCAAAGTTGCAAAACGAGAGAACAGAAGGCCAAATGCAATTAGAATGCGATTTACAATAATTAGTCAATTGAAACGGACACAAAAAAAAAAAAAAAAGTAGGAATATATAAGGAGAACCACCTAACTGGATGGCCATGTTTAATTATTCCTCATTTTGCTATCGCAATGCTTTCCAAAGAACCCCCAAGTGTAGCCAGATGTTTGGCACTAACCGTAGTTATGACTAAAGCAGCAAGCCCAGCGCTAGAAATAATGTTTGTTGCATCCCGTGCTCCACCTAATCCAGCCTGTTCAATTGGAAAAAAACAATATTAGTCAAAGTATGCCACACTTTCACTATTTATGCACATGAAAAGAGAAAAATAAAAACTAATTTTAATTTAATTAAAGAAACACCACAGGCCAACCCCAGGTTGTCAAGATTTACATTTTGCTGGTTACAGAAAAAGGTGCATTACACTCAAAAGAGTCATGTAAGAAAGTCAAATTGCTTTAAAGATGTATAGCGAAAGACATTAACCTCAATAACTGCAATATCAACTCTCTCTTGAGCAAATAAGCTGAATGCTAGGGAGACCATCAAGAGATCTCTAGTGGATCTTCTGATTGGGGATGGGCTGCAAAGAATGTAAACAAAGAAAAATTTCAATGGAAACCTCACAAAAATGAAAAGACGCGTAGGAAAAAAGGTAGGTTTTAAACATCCTTACCTACAAGCCAAGAGAATTCAATATCACGGCCAAATGCTTCATACTTTGGTGACCATTGTGATAGGTCAGGCTTATCTTTTGAAATCTGTGAGATGGGATCAGTTAAAAACTTCCCTCAGATATATAAATCTACGGCCCCCAACCAGTTAGTTGAGTTAATATTTACAATGCCCTCAAGTGGGAGGTTTTGACCAAACCCTGTATCACTAGCAATTGAAAGCAAAGCTTTTGTTTCTAGAACTCAAAAACTGTTTTTCAATATAACATCACTTTTATATTTATTTGAAAAAAATTCACAAACTCAAAAATATGATTAAGTTATAACTGTTTTTTAGTTTGAATCATGGGTTTGAGTGATGTTACACTGAAAAACAGTTATGGATTTGAACTAAAATGTATTAGATTGATTCAAAAAATTGGAGCCCAACCTAAATGATATGATATAAAACAAACTCAAAAACAGTTTTTCAGTATAACATCGCTCTTATATTATGCTTTAACATGACTGAAACCAAAAAACAGTTATATTTGAAAAACTGTTTTTGAGTTTGAATCATGGTATAATAAAGTAGGTAATGCAAATAGCAAATTTCAAGCACATTTTTGAATTCAAATAACAATTGATTTTAGAAACAAGTAATGCAGATGAAAATTCATATTACCATTTTGAATAACAATAGGGATAACCAATTGATTTCTTATTGATATAAATGTAAATGTAACCAATTGATTTCTAAACAAGTAATACCAATCTAATACATTTTAGTTCAAAAATGAGTTTCACTGGAAATTGTAAATCAATAAGAAATCAATTGTTGCCAAACCTAAACTATCAAGCCATTATCAGAACCATGAAAACAGTCACAGCCCGACAGAGAGAGAATGGGAGAGACATGGTGTAAAAAGGCAAAGAAACACAAAAAGCCACACTTGGGAGATGATAGAACCACCTTGAGACTCAAACAATTTTTTGGATGAACCTTTACATCTCTGTCTGCAACACCAATAATTATCTAGTAAGGTAATGGCTTAATTTACAAAATCTTTAGAGAGAGACCTTGAAAGGTTACTGATGCCTAGAATATACTACAACCAAACAGGAAAACCCCTAAAAACACAAAAGTAAAACAAAATCAAACATTTAAAAAAAAACTTGAATTAATCTCAAAAATCCATTCTTAAAAAACTTGAATCTCAAAAACTCATCAAATCTTAAAACTTTAAAGTACACAGGAATGGCACTAATCACCATAACTATCATGACCCAAACCTGCTTCTATAGGTTTAGTGTCGTAACCGGCTAGTAATCCTTATATTGCCAAAGGCCTCTTAACAAGATAACATATAGATAGGGGTTGCGAAAGCAAATACATAAAATATACATAGTTCATTGAGCTGTGAAGATATACATGGGGCAGATAATTTTAAACTTTTATAAACTTACGAGTGACGCCAAAAGATACAGTATTTACACGTCACTTCATGTACATATTAACAGAAATCTTGTCCGATAATCAAAAGAAACAAAGGCTAATACATTCACAAAAATAACCACTAAACTTGACTTAATCTAGAACCTCCTCGGGAGGCACAAAGGCTGGCTGACAAAAAGAATTGAAATGCCAGGTCCTCAACTCTGAGCCTGGTCACATACTTGATCACCTACATACATAATATAAATAGCAAGCGGGAGTCCAATGAATAATAACAAAGTAAAGAATTGAAATGAATGTTGTCCATAATGGTTACAGAAAACAGAATTCAGTAGCTATCAGAAATGGATTCATAATCATGTTCAGAAATCATAGTTCATAACAGACACAGATTCAAAATCATATTCACAATCAGAATTTGCAGGTAATCATACGTGGTACTTTCATTAGCACTAGCAGAAACAGTTGACCCATAAAGGGACGGCCATAAAGGTATGCAGTTGACTCACGTGCATGGAGACGGTACAGTTGGCCCATAAATGGGATGTATACATAAGGATCCATAACAGTTTACTCATGAGACGTACAGTTGACCCATTATTGGAACGTAATAGAACAGATAACAGATGTCATCTGAAGCTAAGAATGCCACGAATACATTTTAGAAACATTGGACAACTATTCATTCATACAAAAAATAATATGTCAAAAACAGATCATCTTATATCATTCAGAAAATACTTATAATTGAACATAACTTTACAAAGTTATTATTCACAATTAACAAATGGCTCTAAGGCAACAGACAAACTTGGAAATCAGACGTCTTGTGGCGCATGACCTACACAATTTTAGAACGAATATATACTAAATCACACACCCATAATCATTTAACTAAAAATGCATTTGAAAACACTTGGTCAAAATGCTGGAAACAGGGATCCTCGCTCGAGTGTAACATCCTCCGCTCGAGCGGACATGAAAACATATGAAGGGCCGCTCGAGCACAACTTCCTTCGCTCGAGTGGTTTGCAAACTTTGGAAAAGTACTGGTTGTGTGATTTTTACGCTCGACGGTCGCTTGAGCGTGAGACTCATGCTCTCGCTTGAGCGCAACTCTTGCCGTTTGAGCAGCCTGCAAAAATATAGAACTTCTGGAAGCATGCATTTTACGCTCGAGCGAACTTTTGGTTGTTCAAGCGGAAGTGCAAAAACAAAGGTGGTCATTCGAGCGCAGGTTCTTCCGCTCGAGCAGAGAGTAAAATTTTGAATTTTTCATATTGCTCTTCTCAGCTCAAAACTCAAATTCAAAGTTGTAAAACATGATCTTTCAGGCCAAAAAGTTGAGGAAACTATAGGAAACACTTACAAATGGTAAAATCATGGTGAATTCAAAATCATTTCACAAAATCAAGCTCAAAAGCTTATCAATTATACAAAACCCAAACTTGAAATGTTGAAAATATGACTTGCATGTTATGGTATGAGTTTTAACTGGACAAAATAAACAAAATGACTTAATAAATAAAAAAGTTGACATCTTAATTGGACATTCTAACTCTCGTACATAATCAAAGGTTCAAACAACAATAAATAAAAACTTAAAATTATCCAAATACAACATCAAATGAAATTATAAAGTCCTTAAAAGCTATTATATAAAATAATAAAATTTATTCGACTCTAATCAGGGTTTCAAGTTAGCCAAGACTCTACGTTAGCGTCAACTCCATTTCAGCTTCAATTATTTCCTTGCCAAAACCTAGTATAAAACGCCAAGGCAACAAAAATATATATACCATGAGTTTTGCAACACAGTAAGAAAACATAACCAACCTACCATTCTTTTTAAAAGAAAAATAATGAGATCATAAACATGAAATAACAATATAATTGTAAACATAAATTACAACTGAAAAATCTATAAATCCCCTAGATGTTGATTTGTGATTATGTATCAATTTTAAGCAGTATATAACAATCCCAATCAAACAATCAAGAAAAATCGACACAACGATTTTAACGTAGAAAAACCACAATTGGAGCACCTCTAACTATGATAAAAAACCACGGGCAATAGTCATAAAATAATCCACTAAGAAGATATAAAGGAATTACACAGGTATACTCTCAATTACCTAGCGAATCCACGCCCGAATTGAACCAACTCCTATGTGCCTCTTCTACCCCGTCTTCACCTCGGAATTGTCTTGACGATGAGCCACTTCAGAATCCACCAAAGCTTCAGGCTCGAATTTTTCAGAATCCACTGAAGAACAACTCTATAGCAATCCCGGTTTCTTTTGCTTTAATTGTTGTGTCCGGATTTAGGTTCTGTGGAGTTGTTGTTGTGTATATCTTGTTTATATCCCTTATTCTTTGTAATTAAGTCTCGGGTTGTATTGGGCAGGTTTGAAACAGGTTGGTTGAGCTTAGAAACCAAAAGTAGTTGCCCAGAAATTAGCTTTCACGCTCGAGCAGAGCTTTTGACGCTTGAGCAGGCCTTTGTTATGCTTCTCCGCTCGAGCGGGGGTTTTGGCGCTCGAGCGAGAAAATCCATCTCCCAGTATTTCCTCTGCAATGTTGGATGCTCGAGCGGACGTTTTGATGCTCGAGCGTGAGTTTGTGTGTGACGCTCGAGCGTGAGTTTGTGTGTGACGCTCGAGCGGGAAGTTTGACGCTTGAGCGGGGACCTAGTTCTGCAAAAGTTCTAGGAGTGTGTATCTGGCGCTCGAGCGGTGGTTTGGACACTTGAGCGGAAGTCTGTAAGTGACGCTCGAGCGGGGGTTTCCACGCTCGAGCGGGGAGTCGAGTATATCACTCCGAGATCCGACTTTTTGGGTCACTTTTTCAACTCCGTTTCTCTCTCTTACTTTTCAAAAACACCATTGGAGACCTTCTCTCACTAGAACCTCAACTTTTCTCTAAGTATTGATCTAGTAGGAGTGATTTCCTCACCTTGGGCCTTTGTAAAAGTTATGTTGATCGTCGAGGGCTATCTTTTGATCCGAAAATTTTGGGATTTGGAGTATCTTCAATTTCTTCATCTTCTTCCCTTGGACTCCGAATTTGAGGTAGGGATTCCTACTCACTCTTATGGGTTTTGACCTAGATTTTGAGCTAGTTGTTTAAATGGTTGATTTTGGGACTTAGGGTTTCAAAAGATCTAAAAGAGGGTTTTGTTATTTTGATTCTTAAATATGTATTTTGAGTTTCAAAATGATGTTATTGTTGTTGATAGTTGATATTTGAACCATTGGGTTAATATTAAGAGATGGGGAAGAAAGCCCCAATTTGCATATAAATTAATTGGTATAATTAATTTGAGAAAGTTATGGATTCGTGAAATTGAGTTGAATATAATGATAGTGGTTCATTATGAGATGGAATTGTGGAGTCAGATTAATAAATCGTTCACTTTTGAAATGCAGATATTTTATCTGTTGGTGCTTTTATTATCGGTTTAGAAATAATTGCTTTGGGCTACCGGTGGAGGGTAGTCTTGATTGTTGTATACAATGCATGATGATTAGGCAAACTAAAACTAATCAATGGAATGTGTCATCGAATATGACGGTTGAAAGAATACATTAACTTTATGTATTGATTGATGATGTATATGATAACTATTTTTATGCATTGTGTTGTGTGGGAGGAGATAGGGGATGTACTCCACGGTTTAGAGAAAGATAGGGGATGGACCTCTAAACTGGACGTGGTTTGGGAGAAGATAGAGGATGGACTCCGTTCATACAACTCATATGCTTATCAGTTAATGTGTTGATAGAGCTCATATACTTATCTGTTGAAGTATGGATACAGCTCATATGCTTATTTGTTAGAATGTTGATATAGCTCATATGTATGTCTATCGAAGTGTTGATATAGCTAGTATGCTTATCTATTGTGAAATGGGAAATGTTTAATATGAGTTGCTACCTCATTGAAATTGTTGGCCAGGTTCTGAGCCGTAGTCGATATTGTGAATTTGATAAGAAATGGATAATGAAATTAAACATGGGCTCTTTGGTCATGTAATGAAAATGGTGTATGAATTGATTTATGTGAGTCAAACATTTATCATTTGCTAATGTCTTAGTTACTGCTCATATTATGTTTAGCATATCTCTACTGGGCGTTGGCTCACCCTTTATGGGACATCATTTTTAGGTACAGGTAGCATGCCACCTCCAAGGACATAGCTTGGATGGTTAGGGGAGTTGAAAATTCTTTTTGATTATTTTGTTTGTATTACATGTATATCAAGCCAAGGGCTTATTTTGTATAGAGCTAGTACTCTTCTTTTGTAACCAAGTGTTGACTTGGAAAGCTGTAAGCCCTTAGGGCATTTGCTTTTGTTATTAACATGTAATACTGTTGTAAGAACTACTCCGATGAATAGAAAGGCATTGATTTCTCTTATATCATTGCATGTGCAAATGATGGGTTTTATGTATTAATTTGAGGGCGTTACAAACTCTCTCTTTTGTACAAAATGAACAAATAAACCTTTGATGTATGCTTCTTAAACCATGAGTTGAATACTCAATTAAACATCAAAGAAAACTAGCAAAATATTCCCATATAGAAACCTTAACATCCAAAAAGAAGATCTGAAGAAGTAATCCTAGATTTGGACTGAAACACGTATTTATAGAAAACTGTCCCACAATCTCCGCTCGAGCGTTAGATTGGCCGCTCGAGTGGACCTACGCTCAAGCGCGGAAAGTTCCGCTCGTGTGGGAAAAAACAATATCCAGTATTTTTGCAAGCGAATAAACTTCTGAAACTCAGCATGCATTCTCCGATCGAGCGGACAGGCAACTTGGAATGCATTTTTGCATTTTGCTTCGGGGGCGCTACCCCTCAACCCCGCCATGGCGCTGCCCCAGACCCACCAAGAGGCGCTGCCCCCTGGACCCCCGCGAGCTAACCGAGCAGCTCGATCCCCGTCATAATCAGTGAAGTGGCAATCTTGAAAGAATTAAAAACCACAAACTTCTTTGCAAAGCACGATTCGGGTTGGATTCGTATCTAACAACTCATAGCCTCACTGAAATAAAAATGCAAATAAAATTACAACTCAAAGGAGTTTTGTCAAACGGGATTGCCAAGAAATAAAACCTAAGAATCTCCCCATTTGGCAATGTCGTGACAAAACACACCTAAACAAATAAAATCCTAAACACCCCAACCCATTACAGCCAACAAACGCAAACTTCTTTCTCAAGGTCATGATCTGCAAAACAGCTATTAGTGCCACAATCTCCAAAACAACTATTAGTCCCACAAGAGTACATGAAAAAGCAATAAACATATGGCTAGATTATCTTGAAGCATTTAAAGGATGAGATGGAAAAACATGAATAAATGCGACTTGGAGATTTTAAGAACATGTAGCATGAAAACATGAAAACTAAGACACATGCACCTGACAACATTTCTCCTCCTTTTTTGTCACGAATTGACGAAGAAAGCTCAAACAACTAAAGTAAAAGCATAAAACACACAAGCAATGACATGATAACAATTAACCAAACTCCCCCTCATTAAAAGCAACCACAAACACTGAAAAACAGTGAACAAGAAGCAAACGACAAAAAATAATATGATGGAGCAAGCAAGGAATTCTAGATATGTACCTTGAAACACACAAGATTATCCAAGAAGCACAATTACTTGAAAACATAATGTGCACAGCCTCTAGAAGAATCCTCATAAAAGAAAGTGATGCATTATGTGAAAAGCATAGATCCCATGATAAAAGTGTGTGTGTGACTCTTGGGGTTTGACAAACACTAAATTCAAATTCTAGCAATGATATGAAAGCTGAATCTCCGACAAGAGAATCTAAGCACAACTAAGGAAAGTCAAACCACTAGGAATCAAGGGGTATTTGGTGAGTAAAAGTGGAGGCTCCCCCCTTTATTTTTTCCTCTATTTTTTTCACATCTTTTTCTTTTATTTCTTTTGCACATTTTTTCTTTCTTTCTTTGGCACATCTTTTCTTTTCTTTCTTTTGCACACTCTTTTTTTTTTCTTTCTTTGGGACATCTTTTCTTTTCTTTCTTTTGCACACTCATTGGCGGCTGACATGCTCAAGAGTATGGAAACCGAACCAGAGAAGCATGGATATAATAAGGATGGCCTGGTTGGTGACTCTGAGGTAGCCTTTTCCTCATGGCCGGACTACAAAGAATAGAGGGGGAAAGCCGCGGAGATGCAAAAATATGGAAGGTGGTTAAGAGACTCAACATCACCCAAGATATGCTAGTATCGGTCAATTCCTCGAGAAAAACAAAAGATACCATGCCAGAAGTCTATAGAGAAAAATGATCACTAAGACAGAAGACTCCAAAATTTGCTAATCCAAGAGTGTGTACAGAATGAGACATACTAATCAAAAAACACACACTCCAAAATGAGTAATGACCACAGAAAGCACACACATATTAACATGTAATGCATATTCTCATCAATTCCAATATGCACCAAGGACCACTCAAAAATTTCAAGCTTGCAAAACCATACTAAGAAAAAAAAATTGGGTTTTTTTTTTTTTTTTTCATTTTTTTTTTCTTAACCAAAGCAAGACAAAAAAATGAACATGCATACATTAAGAGACTCAAAAAGAAAAAGAAAAACACAAAAACCTAAAAACAAAACTGAAAAAACAAATTAACACAAGTCAAGTTTTCTCACCCAAACCGCTTTAGTATGAACAAAGTTGTGAGAATTGCGGTTCTTAGGTGGTGTCTTGGCGTTATGGTTCCCTTTGCTTTCAATGGGAACCCGTCTCGACTTGGTTTCCAACTTCCTATTTTTAGGTCTAGGCAAATACACTCTCCCATGCAACTTATAACAATAAGGGCGAATATGACCATACATACCACAATAATGACAAATAAAAATAGAGTGTACCTTCTTTTCTTTGGCCTTACCAACTCTAGAAAGTTTGAGAAGTCTATCCTCATGTTGAATTTTTTGTTCTACCTTTCCTTGAGTTCTTGTATCATGAGATGTGGCAACACTCTGTTTTTGCTCTTTCTTACCACCAAAGCCAATGTCACTCTTGTCAGAACAAATTTGTTGAGACCCAATGATATTGTCCAAAGTCTTTGATCCTCTGTTCCAAAGACCAATGGTTGCCATAGCACACTTAAGCTCTTCCTCTTTCTTGATCATTAGTTCTTCCAAGGCAACATGAGACATCTCGAGAGATTCAATCTTTTCTTCATACATTGTATAGATTTGTTGTAGCTCATTCCTCTCTGTCTCACAAGTCAAGAGTTTTGCACAAAGAGCTTGTTGATCATTTGAAATCTTAAGGGCATCATTCCTAGCCTCGGAAATCTCTTTCTTTAATTTGACATTCTCACTTTCACATGCTTTGAGTTTCGTAGTGAATGTGTCATTCCATTTGGATAAGTTAAGAGACTCCTTATACAACTTTTCATAAGCTTGCTCAAGCTCTTCATCATTACTCTTCGAGGATTCATCATCAGTGGCATTCTCAACCGGGCTCTTCGGATACTCTGTTCGTCCTTCAGTTTCGGAAGCCGCCATGAAAGCAATGAATTGTTTATGTCCCTCTTCGCCTTGATCTTCACTGTCACTTTCATTTTCATCAGATTCTGATTCATCATCCCAAGTGATGGCGAGGGTTTTCTTCTTCTTCAAACGAGTGGGGCATTCTGAAGCAAAGTGGCCAAATCCTTGGCATTCATAGCATTGGACTCTTTCAGAGTTCCCTTGTATCTTTCCTTTCTCCTTCGTGGCTATAGAATTAATTTTGAGTTTATTTTTGCCTTTAGATTTATGAGTATGAGTAGATTCTAAAATATTAGGATTCTTTTTCAAAAAGATTTTTTTAATTGTTTAACAAAAGCAGCCGTAATCTTGGAATCTATCTCACAATCCTCATCAGAATCCTTTCCAACTCTATGAGCACTATTAAAAGCAATAGCATCTTTTTGTTTCTTTTTGAAATTCCTATGTACCTCATAAGTTTGGAGATTTCCAACCAAGTGATCCAGCTTGAGGTTGTCAACATCTTGAGCCTCCTCAATAGCCGTAACTTTTGGTTGGAACCGATCGGGCAAGGATCTCAAAATTTTTCCCACAACTTTGGATTCTGGTATTTTTTCACCTAAATTGAAGCTGGAATTTACAATGTCGCTCAACTTCGCATAAAATTCATCAAAAGTCTCACTATCTTTCATTGAAAGGTTTTCAAAACTAGACGTGAGCCTTTAAAGTTTTGAGCGTTTAACAGAAGGAGTGCCCTCATGAGTAGTTTGTAAAATATCCCAAGCCTCTTCACAATTGCAAATACGACTAAACTCTTCAGGTGTGACAGCGCAAAAGAGAGAATTGATAGCTTTACTATTCCAGCTACTATTTTGGTAATCAATTGTGTCCCACTTATCAATTGGTTTGGGGAAAGTTATTCCATCAACGGTAATCGTTGGTTCAGTCCACCCATACATGACAGATTGCCAAACATTTTCATCAATAGATTTTAAAAACGATCTCATTCGAGCTTTCCAAAAAGAATAATTGGATCCGTCAAGTAGGGGTGGTCGAACCATAGAATTTCCCTCACGAATTGTATCCATTATCACAAATCAAACAAGATCTCGCTCAAAAGTTTTAAAAAACACAAGAGCGACCTGCTCTAATACCAATTGAAAAATCTAGAAATCCCCTAGTTGTTGATTTGTGATTATGTATCAATTTTAAGCAGTATATAACAATCCTAATCAAACAATCAAGACAAATTGGCATAACGATTTTAACGTGAAAAAACCACAATTGGAGCACCTCCAACTGTGATAAAAACCACGGGCAACAGCCACAAAACAATCCACTAAGAAGATATAAAGGAATTACACAAGTATACTCTCAATTACCTAGCGAATCCACGCCCGAATTGAACCAACCCCTATGTGCCTCTTCCACCCCGTCTTCACCTTGGAATTGTCTTGACGATGAGCCACCCCAGAATCCACCAAAGCTTCAGGCTCGAATTCTTCAGAATCCACTGAAGAACAACTCTCTCTTTTGTACAGAATGAACAAACAAACCTTTGATGTATGCTTCTTAAACCATAAGTTGAATACTCAATTAAACATCAAAGAAAACTAGCAAAATATCCCCAGATAAACCTTAATATCCAAAAAGAAAATCTGAAGAAGTAATCGTAGATTTGGACTGAAACACGTATTTATAGAAAACTGTCCCGCGATCTTCGCTCGAGTGTCAGATTGGCCGCTCAAGCGGACTTACGCTCGAGCGCGGAAAGTTCCGCTCGAGCGGGAAAAAACAGCATCCAGTATTTTTGCAGGCGAATAAACTTCTGAAACTCAGCATGCATTCTCCACTCGAGCAGGGGAATGTCTGCTCGAGCGGACAGGCAACTTGGAATGCATTTCTGCATTTTGCTTCGGGGGCGCTGCCCCTCTACCTCGCCGTGGCGCTGCCCCTTGGACCCCCGCGAGCTGATCGGGCAGCTCGATCCCCGTCATAATCAGTGAAGTGGAAATCTTGAAAGAATTAAACACCACAAACTTCTCTGCCCAGCACGATTCGGGTTGGATTCGCATCTAACAACTCATAGCCTCATTGAAATAAAAATGCGAATAAAATTACAACTCAAAGGAGTTTTGTGAAACGGGATTGCCAAGAAATAAAACCTAATAATAACCATTAAAATAATTTCAATAATTCTAATAAATTTGGTGACACTCGAAATCTCACCAAAGAGATTTAACTTACCAACCACTAAGCATGGCAACGGTTAATTTGAAACCCTTCCCCCCTTTGGTCAAATATTCAAGTGTTACCAACCGTAACTACTAGGGATGTCCACGTCCGAAGTTATATACCCAAGTAGTGGCATCCGTGGTCTGTCCCAAGGAAACGGTCTGCCAGGAGTATGTAACCTCCCTGTGTGCCACCTGCACATCCACCTTTATTTTAAAACCGAATACCGAAAATTGTTCAAATAAGTCTTATGCTATCTTAGGGTTTCGCGACACAATTTACGTGAAAATTCTCAAAACCAGAGCTCACCCTGAACAACCGGTATTAACCATCAATCCTTAATTTCGTACACTCTTTAAAACCAAGACTCACCCTGAACAACTGGTATTGACCGTCAATTGTTAACTTTGTATATGCCATAAATCGTTTCAATTAGTTTTTATATTAATCACAAATAATTCAAATTTTTATTCTCCAATAATATTGTACCAACTCATTAAAATTCCCTACATAAAATATTACACATGTCACACAAAAATAAATAAATGTACAAAATTTAAATAAATAATTAATTTAAACCATGGTATGAAATAATAATGTAGATACCAAAAAGAAATAAATCATAATCACACACATGCATAGATTTTTAAACTACAAGATTAGACTAGCACAATATTATAAGGCCAAGTTTGGCATCCTCAAAAAAATCCAAAAAGTCAAAAAGTCATTTTCCTATTTAAGTCACATCATCTTATTTAAGTCACATCACCTCTCTATTACATTACTTCAAACCCAACCCATACCTAACCCATATTTCATAAAAAGTCAAAAAGTGCACTTATTTAAGACACTCCAAACAAATTTTAGTCCAAATAAACAATTGAAGAGAAAATTTTTTATTCCTCATGAATCTGCCAAAATTTTCAAAATGTATATCTCGCAAATAAAATTATAAATAAATTACTTATACAACTTTAAAATTCATATAAATATACAAAATACTCAATAAACATTTTATGGTCATTTTTCAGAAATAATTTGCCAAAAATAAATTATAAATAATTCTTAAAAATTCTAAGAAAATTTATGACACAGATTTATCACATTTTCTTAAATTAATTTCATACTTAAATTTATAAATCAATTCCATAATCTAAAAATTTATTATAAAACTAGACTTCTCAAATTTCATTTTTTGTTTAGAAATTACCAGATTTGGTTTAATATAAAATTTTTAATGATTTTTCAAACACATAGTAAAATCTGCCTATAGCTCCAGATTTGGTTAAAAATCTGTATAAATTCGTACAAAACTCAATAATTGTTGAAAAAATTCATGGATGAAGTAGACATTATTATAAACAACTTTGTAGAAGAAATAATCTCAAAATTTTGAGTATAAAATTATCTAAAAATTTGTGCAACTTTCTGACAGATTCAAGGATCAAATAAAATCTTCAATCCTCTCTTTAATAGTATAAACTACACATGCAAGCCTATTTTCACAATAATACCATGATTTTAAGACTATCAATATTTTCAAATATTTGATCTACATCACAAAATTTACATACATATATATAAAAATTTCTATCTATACGTTAGTCATTTATCATATGAATATAATCTAAAAATTTCAACAATTAAAAAAAATGAGAGGGTTGAGAGGGTTTTCTTACTTAATTGTAGGATTGAAATGGAACGATGAAATGATAGAAAGCCGCTGTTTGGGAAACCGTGGTTGAGGCTATTATAGCCTGATTTGAGTTATTAGCCAAAAAAACCTCCAAATCAGATTTTTTCAAAAAAAAAAAAAAATAGGCTCGGCCAGACGGTGTAAATTGTGCCTACAACATCCTGACCTCAAAAGTCATCATCAACGGCTAAATTACCATTTTACCCCTTTACATCAATTTAAAAAATTATAAGTTAGGGACAACTTTGTCATTTTAAATTCAAACATCATTTCAACACACTTTTCAATACAACAACTCAATTAAAAATTCATCTCATCTTCCCAAACACAAAAACTAAAATAGTCAAAAAGCCAAAAAGCCTCTAAAATAGCCACTTCCCAAACGAGGCCAAAATGTATATCATTCTTAATCTCCTCCTCCTCTTATCCTCCTACTCAACTTGGCAATTTTTTTTTTTTTTTTTCACAGATGTCCTTTTCTTCCCTCCTTCACCAAACGCAAGCTTGCATATATATATATATAATGCATTGCTGAGCACCCCCCCTCTCTCTCTCTCATTCTCTCTCTTTCTTTCTTTCTTTCTCTTTCTCTTTATTCTATGTAATCAAATCTTCAATTTTCAAAGGCTATATTCTATACCACCATGCATGCAACCAAGTGGCAATGTTGCCACTTGAAATCTGCTGAATTTTTTGTGTGTGTGTATGTGTATATTTGTGTATTTGTGTGGGTTTTTTAAATTTGATACACTAAAATTTTTAATTAAGCTATTTAGTAAGAATCATTCTCATGTTGGATGCTTATTAAAATAATTTATAAATAATAAATATTGAACACCCACAAAATTATTATTTTTAATAATGTCTTTGTTAGTAATTGAATTGAGTTAATTTAAAACTAACTTTTACACTAATATATATTTCAAATAAACTATGGATAAAATTAATTAATATTATTTTTTGAATAATTGAATGTGGGTTTTCACACACTCATTGGTCCTCAAAGCTACCTATTCAGATCATACCAAATTGCGGCACCACCACTTTTTGCCATTCCCGGATCCACCACCATCTGCGGCACCACCACTATCTGCCCCTCCCGGATCCTTTCGTTGATCACAGACTGCCCACAGTGTTCCATATGAGCTTCATCCCTTGTAGCGTATATTATATAGTAGGAGATGGTTCGGGTTTGGGTGGCTGGGAGAAAGGGAGGA
Organism: Camellia lanceoleosa; assembly: GCA_025200525.1. Lineage (NCBI taxonomy): Eukaryota > Viridiplantae > Streptophyta > Magnoliopsida > Ericales > Theaceae > Camellia > Camellia lanceoleosa. The sequence continues at coordinate 173,088,392 of CM045766.1, forward strand.
GGACAGGAATAGAGGGTTTGGGTTTGGGTTTGGGTCTCCAGCGAGGAAGATGAAAGGTGGGAGGTGGTCGTTGGTGTCGCGATGGCGATGGTCATCGCAAGAGAAGAGAGAGTAGCAGAGAGAAAAGTTTTGAAGAGAGATATATCTCTGAGAGAGATAAAGAGAGTATTCAAGAAGAAGAATAAAGAGGGAAAGATAAGGGTGTAATTTTGGTCAGGCCCGGCCCATGTCGGGCCTTGCGGGCTCCCGCCAAAAAATCGGGCCGGGCCAGAAAACTAGGCCCAGGCCTAGGGGTATTCGGGCTTTGGGCGGGCCAGTGGGCCGGTCTCGGGCCAGGCCCATGGGCTTGGGCCTGGGCTCAAGCTTTGGGCGGGCCTAAACAATTTTTTTTTAATTTTTCCCACAAAAAATTTATTATTTTCTATTAAAAAAAAGGGCATCGGGTGGGCCGGGTTTTTGGGCGAGCCTTGAGCGGGCCAATAGGCCGAGCCAAGCGGGGCTGGGCCCATGGGTCGGGCCGGGCTTCAAAATGCTGGCCCAGGCCCTAGCCCTAGCCCAAGGCATCGGGTTGGGCTTGGGCTCGGGCCTTAACGGGCCGGGCCCACCTAGGGCCGCGGGCCACGGGCCAAAATTACACCCCTAGGAAAAGAGAGATAGAGAAGGAAGATGTGGGTAGATGGAAAGGGAAACAGCGATGTTTAGGGACAAATGTCTTTGGGCGGGAGATCTATTCATATGAACCGTTGATATAAACTTAAGATTAATCTCAGCCATTAAATCAAAATGTATTTCTGATACATTTTTATATTTTTTCAAAAACAGTCTTGGCTTATTATATATATTGTATATTTTTTACTTATCCACTTTCATGAAATATGTACTAATTAACTAACTTTATTATCCTACAACACTTACAATTTATTATACTAAAAATGAAAAATAAATAAATAAAAAGAAACTGACCTCAACTTTGGAATCAATCCAATAGATTTCCATCAAAATTAAAGTAAAAGAATAAAAGGCCTAATAATCATATGAAAAATCTTAACTTTTTCTTTGGAAAAAAAAAGAAAAAACAAAACAAAACAAAAACTACAATGTCAAACCCTAAAATTCTAAAACCCCTTACCTCAAAATTCATAAATAAAAAAATTATGATTCTACATTTACCATTCTTTCTCTCTCATAAGGACTATATATCACATCATATGAAACCGATCTACACTACTCCCTTCATTTCAAAATAATAGTCCCTTTTGTGGAATCTAACTTTTTTTTATAGTACAATTATTGCACTTTAAAAAATTAATTTTCTAAAATTACCCTTTGATAGTATATTTTTTAAGAAATATTAATTGTTATAATTGTACTTTTTGTGTTGTTAATGAATTTAAAAGAAAGGTAAAACAGGAAATTTATATTATTTTAATCCTTAATTTTTGAAAAAAGACTAATATTTTGAGTTAATAAAAAATGAAATAAACAACTAATGTTTTGGACAGAGAGAGTATATGAGATCCACGAGTTCGAATTATCTGTCGTGGTCTCCTGCAATGCTTCCTGCGGTGGTACTAAAACGACGTTGTTTTGTAAGTTTTTTTTTTTCCTTTTCTTTTCTCTCTCATTTGTTGAGAACCCTAACGCATGAAACGAGAGAGGTGAACAGAAACATGTTGAGGGCGACGGCAATTCTATGGCGGCGAAGTGAGGTGCATGAAATGTAGTTGGGTGAGATCCTTCCTGCAACTCAATTTTCATCACCCACAAAGCAATGTTCATCATGTTCATGGTTTTGTAATCCAATTAATGGCATGATCTATGGTAAATATGATGATAACCCATCAAGTCATTACAATTATTCATGTCCCTCTCCTGTTAGTCGGTTCTCTCTTCAATCTGATTGTTCATTCTCAGTGGTTCTAGAAACTCATTAACCTAGAATTTCAAAGCAAATGACCAAGTTCATTTATGAAGTGATTCAAAAAAAGAGTTTAAAGACACACCATAGATATAGAAATCTGGGCAATTTCATGGTCCCAAATTTTGGGACCATAGATTTTTCTGGTTCATTTTCAAGTTTGTCGGGATTGCAATGTGGTAGATCTCAACCCCACAAAACTCAAGAAATCAAACCCACTTAAACCAACCTATTTACAACAACAAGAAATCAAACCTCAATTCGCCGCCGCCGTTTCGCCTCATCGACTTTACTCCTTCAGCTTTGTCTCTCTTCTCTCCTTAGTTCTGGTTCAGTCGGGTTAGGGTTATGATGGCCAAGAGAGAAAGGAAAAGAGGGGGAAAGGAGAACAAGGAAAAAAAAAAAAAATTCCAAAACGACGTTGTTTTGGTACCACCGCAGGAAACATTGCAGGAGATCACGGCAGATGATCTGAACTCTGAGATCCACACCATCTTGTAAGAGAACAATAATAAATGTGGTGATAAATGTGATGTTTCTATTCCCTTTGACAAATTTTGCAAACGAAAATTTTCATTCATTAAAAGCTTTAATATTATTGAAAATACATGTTATTATCCCATAGAAAATATTAGAAGAGCAAATTAAATTCTCTTAATTTGATAAGAAAATTTCTGTGAGTTACCAACTTTCATTAATAAATAACAAATTATAGAAATATGTCTATCGATAGACTTATAAAATTATATATAAATAAATAAAAATGTATAGTATAGAAATATAGTTTGTGATTACATATATATATATAAGGTGTATTGAGATTGTAACTACTAAGGGAAATCCTATGCTCTTTAGGATCAAGAATGTGTGAATAAACGTACTATAAGCAATTTGTGCTCTGATATCAATCTGTCACGACCCAATTCCGCCCCTAGTAGAATGGTGCTGTGATGACCAGTAATCCGAGATTATCGAAGGCTAACTTACGAAGATTCACACAAAAAGAGTATATATATGGGGCGTACATATGCGGAAGTAATAAATTTAAATCTAGTTTGTTCGTAAGAGTCGTGCATAGATTAAATGAAATGACATACATCTTAACATGATTTTACAACTTGAAAACACAATAAAAGAAAGTACATATTACATCTTGATCAAAAGGTTTTTCAAGCTAAAACATACAAAAGAAACGAACTATAAAGCTAAGAAGCATAATCTTCAAGATTATGCAAAACATGAATCAAAACATCTTCCAAATAAAGCTTAGGCGACATCACCTTCCTGCTCATCATCTACATATATATAAGGGAAAGGGGTGAGTTAAAATGATCTAAGTAATAAAGATTTGAATTAATGATATTCGAGATTTTGACAAAATAATACATATCATAGCTTGTAACAAAACAAAGGATGAATCGAGTTCATTAATCAAAGGTTTTCAAAATTTCTTGGGATGTTTACTAACATCTACATAATACAAAAGATGACATTCATTGACAAAACAAAGGAATAACTGACCCGGAATCGATTAGACAAATCCACCCGTTGGTAGCAAAGGAGATATCTCAAACAAAAGTACTAGTTGCATTAAAGTCCCTTATCACTACGAACTTTTCAAAAATGTCATCAAAATAAACCTAATACTTGATACAAAAACTAAGAGATTGTTAAACTAAGGGAATGTCATCAAGCCCACTAAGGAATTGTTAAAAGAAATAAACAATTACAAAAGCCTAACAATAAAATTTTCCATGTGTAGGTAATTATTTTTGAAAAGAACACTTGATTTGTAATTTTTTCATAAAAAAAATCTACTTTTTTAATTGGAAATTTATTTAAATGTCTTTTTTTATTTCTTAATATTGTGTTTGGTTGGGGGATTTGAAGAGGGATTCGAAAAGAGAAATGAAAAAGGTAAGTGAAATAGTTTCACACACATTTTTCCTTTCTATTTCCAAATCCATTCTCAAATCTCCCAACCAAACATATTGTAAATGTTATTATCATGTTCCAATAAACACAACTCAATCTCTTCATTGCTTCTTTTCTTTTCTTTTTTACTTTTTTTTTTTAATTTTTTCTTTCTCTCAAACATCTATGATTAACAAGGGCAAAAAAGACAATTACATAAGAATAAAAAGTCTTTAAAATATAGGGAAAATTAATCTAGGGTCCCTCTCCTACTTTTCATAATGGAAGAGATCCACAAAATTGTTTTTTGATGTCTAAGGTCCCTAAACATATATCAAAGAAATTTGACTCTTTGTCTCTCCTCCTCTACTGCAGAGCAACACTTTCCCCTCTCTCTCTCTCTCCGAAACCCTAGCCTCTTCCATCGGCCTCATCATCGCTACCACAATGCTAGCGACGCCATTCAATAACTCCCTCTCAAAAACCCTAATTTTCGAATCATCGTCTTCTCTTGCAGAAACCATTAACCCACGAACCGTGGTCTCGACGGAGCTGTAATCCGGTAACCGAGGCGTTTGGTACGGGAGGAGTCGCACCAGTTGAGAATCGTTAATTTGAGATTCAAAAGATTATATTAATTAACAGCATGTGAGTAGCTTTGAGATGTTCATCTTGATCACCGTCAAAACCTTTATTCTATCCCTGTAATCAAGACCCAAATATCAGATAGCACAGTTGCATTCTTCTGGGATCCCAATGCACAACAGTTCATAGTCCGAACGCATTAGATGGTTTTTCTCACTTTTCTCCTTTATCCTCCTAGCTTTCTCGTTTTGTTAATGCACCGTGGTTTCTTAGATATCAAACTCCGTGAAAGTGGAGCCTCCTCCATTTTCTCATACAATTCTGTTCCAGATCAATAGACAGTTTCACCTCCTCTTGTCCTCAAACTGCTTAATTGATTAATTATCTTCACACCAATTGAGTCGCACCAGTTGAGAATCGTTGATTTGAGATTCAAATTGGGGATGACAGTGGAGAAATCGGGGTTAGGGCCGTCGGGAAGTAGTGGGTCTTCTGAGGCTGCCATGAAGAGCTCAGTTTCACAACTTTCTGCATCTATAACTGGATTAGTTAAGCTTGTCCAGGGTGAATACACTGCCAAATCTACTTCATCATCTCCAGTGCCAATGAAATCAGCGGCGTCACCTGCTTCAGGCAAAGATGGTCAACACAGAATAGCAGTCGGTAACACCTCTGATCTCCCTTCAACTACTGCAAGGGAGATGAGCAACAGTTCAAGTCAGTCTCACAACAACAGTCAATCTTGTTCAAGTGACCATGCTAAAAATACAGTTTTCTCAGGAAAAGAAGATGCCAGGAGTTCTACTGCAGGGTCAAAGAGTGTGAATAAGATTTCTGGTGAAATCTTAATTCACGGTTGTTGCTTTGTTCTTTTCAGACTTATCATTTGTTAATACATTTTCTTTTTATGCTTGAAGAACTATTCAACTCAGGTTAAATCATAATTTCTTTTTATGATAGTGTTGATAGTGTTAAATTTCTCTAGATTTGGGCACTTTTCTTTGGATTACCCTTGAATTTTCTCTGAATTTGGCAATTTTCTTTGGATCGAATTTGATCTAAATTTGACAATTTTCTCTGGATTATCCTTGATTTTTCTCTAGATTACTCTTGAATTTTCTTTGAGATTGGTAATTTTCTCTAGATTACCTTTGAATTTTCTCTAGGTTAAAGAGAATTTCTCTGGAAATGTTTCTTTAGGAATTTCATTGATTTTGAGAGAATTTCTTTGGCTTAAAGTGATCCAGAGAAATTCTTTATTCATTTTCTTTGGAAAAAATTTCTATCTAGAAAAATTCTGGACCAGAGAAATTTGAATTTTCTCTGGATTGTACCCAGAGAAATTCATAGCATTAAGTTTAAAGAAAATCTATCACAAACTCATAGAAGAACTATTAAACATGGGAATTGTTTATATATATTATGTATATTTTCATGGATTTCACAGTCACATATACCTGTACCCATGTGTGTATGTTTAATTTCATTCCTTTAATGGTTGTGCTTCTTAGTCTGCAAATCCCACTGATGTTATTGTTTCTTTTTTTTTTTTTTTTGGTAATCAGCTTGATGTTGTATGCACTTTTTGTCCTTCATCAACCACTCCTCCACCGTCTCTTCCCCCAACGAGTGCAACCTTTTGTTTTCCAACTTTCTCTAGATTTCCAGCAAGAGCAAAGGTTGCTTGAAGAAAGAGTTGCTACGTTGTTTGGAGAAATTTTCTGGCTGGACCAATTTTCTCTGCGACGTGAATTTTCTCTGGACCAATTTTCTTTGGATCAACTTGAGGGACCTTAGACATTATGAAAATATTAGATGTCCTTTATATTATAAAATCTTAATACGAGGGACCTTAAAAAAAAAAACCCCTAAAATATATTACTCTATAACTTGAATTTATAATTTAACTATTAAAGTCAAAAACTTTTTGTCCAAAATTATGACTTATTTAGAAAGTAGGTTAAAAGTTAACTTTTTAATTTTTTTTTGACTTTTTAAAAAAAAAACATAAAAAAAAATAGAGAGATAATATAACTCAAAAAAAATTAAAAAATTGACTTTTAACCTTATTTCCAAAATAAGCCTATAATTTATAACGGAGCTGATATGTAGCTCAAAAGCTAAGGGGCTCGAAAAGCTTGAAAAGGAGAAAGCTCGGGAAGCAGAACCAGAAACAGGGGAAGGAGGAGGTCGAGGAGGGGAGGAGGAGGAGGAGGAGGAGGAACTGGAGAGGGCCATCAAAATGGCGGTGGTGAGGCGAGGCGATTAGCGGCGGAGGCGAGGCAGAGCCGGCGATCGCTGGTGTTGCGACGATCGCTAGCAGCGAGGCGACGGCGGTGGCAAGGCAGCGACGATCCTCTCTTCCTCTTTCTCCTCTGTTCTTCCTCCTCTCTTCTCTCCCTCTTTCTCCTCTGCTTCTTCCTCCTTTTTTTTCTTCTTCTTCTTCTTTTCTCATTTCTTCTTCTTCTTCTTGCCGAGCTGGAAAGAAAAAGAAGGAAAAACAAAAAAAAAAACAAAAAACGACGTCGTTTTTCGTTTTTGAGCTAATTCGAGCCCGACTTTTTCGAGCTACGAAACATTATCGAATTTATAATCTATCCTAGCAGGTACATCAAACTAATGGTGTGTATGTAATTTTCAATTCGAGATTGTTCTTCCAAGGAAACATAAAATGATTTTTAAGATTATTTTATCTTCTATTATATACTTTGATCAAATATCTTGTCTATCACTTTTACTATTGAAGTTGAATAATCTTTACGTTTGTGTTCATCTACTCGTATAAGTCATTGTCATTTTTTTTTGTTATAATTGGAATTAATTTTTTTCTGATCGGCATATTATTTGGAATTAATATTAAAATATTATTGGAATTAATATTAAAATATAACTTGTAAATTAAACAATACTATTACATAGTCTTTCAGATGAAATTTAAATAATTTTTAAGTTTGTGTTTGTTTGCTCTGGTAAGTCACTGTCAATTTTGTTATTAAATCATATTATTGGAATTAATATTAAAATTATACCCATTGGCCTTGGACAATCCGTCCAGCTTTAATAATAGAGTTTGTGCATGGGTACATACACTCGATACAATTCCTTTTTCTTGGACATGTGGAAATTATTTAGAAAAAACAAATGTTTTATACAAATTTTAATTTATTAATTTTTAATGGAAAAATAAGGGAATTTTTTTTTAAGATTCTTGATATTAAGATTTTATAAGATAAAGAATATATAATATTTTTATAATAATTGGAGTCTTTTAATATTTTCACAGAAAAAATTCGTCCCAACACAGATAAATTTTATCGGATGACTAAAAAAAACATATTAAACCTTTTCTACTACAAAAAATTAGGATGGAATATTTCACTAATTTTCCCTATATTTTTGTTGAAAAATGTTTTGTGGCCCTAAATTCTGTGGCCCTAATGGCCGTAATTTCCTGTTTGGGTAAGTTTGTTTTTTTTTTTTTTGTTTTTTTTACTTGATATGGAAATTAAGGCCATTAGGACCACTAATTTTTGAGCTACCAACCAAAGCCCATTTTTGTTAACCTTTTTTTAAAAAAACCTATATTCAAAACATATCTTACGACAATTTTGATGTAAATACTATTCCAAATAAAATTAATATAAAAAATTAATTAATTAATTTAAAAAAAAAAAAAGACACACGGGAACCATCAGGTATGTTTGGTTTGGTTTTGAAAGATAAATTTTCAAAAAAAATCTTGAGAAAAGAGTTTAGAAATATTTTTAGTTTATTTAGTTGTATATTTTAGAAATAGTTTTAGAGTATGAGAGTTTTGAATAATTTGATATTTTATTGTAATTGAGTAGATGTATGTAAGAAAAAAAATAATTGAGTAAAAGAGAGAAAAATGAAAAAGTAATTGATTAATATGTATGTACGAGAAAGTGATTTTTAAAATTTTTTTCAAAAAATTTCCAACCAAAGAAAATTTTGAAATTTTTTTTTAAAAATTGTGTTTTGAGAATTAATCAAATAAGACCATTCTTGTGGGTCCCAAGTCACGTGCCCCCTGTCTTTCATTGGATAAAAATATGAGAAATATATATATATATATATCAATAAAATTTTAATTATTGAAAAATCATCTGAAATTACGATAATACCCTCGCTCCTCTTCTATATATGGCCAAACCCCTAGCTGGTTTCCTCTCCTATCTTATGTCTGAGCCCTTCATTTTCTAGAGAGAGAGGGAAGGCAGTAGACAATTCTAGATATATCTTCTTCTGTTTGAGTGATTAATATATTTTTCTTTTTAGAGAGAGAGAGAGAGAGAGTGTGTGGCGTAGCCATGTTGGGAGTATTTAGCAGCTCAATTGTGTCGCCGCCGGAAGAGCTGGTGGCGGCCGGAAGCAGGACGCCGTCGCCGAAGATAAAGGCGACGGCTCTGGTGAAGCGGTTTCTGGACAGTAATCAATCGGCGGTGTCCATTCAGATCGGAGACGATGTTCAGCTTGCCTACACTCATCATAACCAGTCTCCTTTACAGCCCAGGTATATTGATTAACAACAGATAAAAATCTTTAAAAATCAAAAATTGATCGATGGAGTCTAGAACCTTGGGATCGAATTCAGTGATAATTAACAGTAACAGTTAATTTGATGAATGATTGTTGAATTGGCTTGTGTGATTAAAATGATCTTGATCGTCGGATGAGAAATCGGAGTAATCACTCTAGGGGATACTGATCGAACGATTTGAACCGTTTGGCCACCGTGAAAATGGTGGAAAATAGCTTTTGAATTGAGTACTGTTTACTTCACGATGGAGCTCTTGCTTTATACCTTAACTTGCGATTCTAGCGATTAAACATTATAATATTTATTTATTTTTTTGGATGGAATTGAATATTATAATTAGATCAACCAAATATATATAAAAAAAAATATGTTTATCTGCTCTATTCAATATTAATGTGTAGGTTTGGTTTGAGTTTTTTGGATTAAATTTTTTAAAAATTAATTTTTTATTTTTTTGTATTTTTTTATTTTTAGTGAATATTTTTAAAATTTTAAGTATTTTTTTTATATTTTTTTAAGTGCATTCTACTTAAATATATTTAAAAAGTAAAATATTTGTGAAAAATACTTTAAAAAATTAATAAATACATAAAAATAGAAAAAATATATTGAATTTTTTTTTTTGTATTTTTTATATTTAATAAATTTTTAAAAGATTTTTTTTCATAAAAATTATATTTTTTATGTGTATTTATGTTAGGTGTGTTTAAAAATTAAAAAAATTATTTAAAATATTAAAAAAATCATTAAAAACAAAAATAAAATAAAAAAATAAAATTTTCGGAAAAGGATTTTTAGAAAACACAGTGAATGATATCTACATGATTACAATTTCACTTTTCCTTTTTTAATTGTCATTGATTTATTAGCAAAACACAGAAATCCAAAATATATATATATATATTATATTTTTTTCTGATTAATTTTTGTATTTAATTTGTGTGCGTATTTTTTTAATTAATTTATAACTTTGAGCCACAGAGGTTAGGATGATGAGATGGAATGAACGGCCATGATTTAGCCTAAGTTTGGCATCTTTCAAAAAATTCAAAAAGTCAAAAAGTCACTATCCTATTTAAGTCACATCACTTCTCTAACACATCACTTCAAACCCAACCTAAATCCAACTCATATTTCATAAAAAATCAAAAAGTGCACTTATTTAGTCTTCCAAAATGTGGCCAGACTTCGTTTAAAAATAAATTATTTTAAAAAATTTTAAATTTTTTTTATATTAAATAAAGAATAATATAATAATTTTTAAAAATTTTAATTAAACTATTTAATCACCAAATAAGGTTTTGTGCGGAAATAAATTATTTTAATAATTTTTAATATGTAAAAAAAATAAAAAGAATGATATAACAATTTATAATGATTTTTTAATTTTTTAGCTAAAACAAAAAATAAGACCTTGTTTGGAACAAGTTTTTTTAGTAATTTTTTTGGCTTTTTAGCTAAAATGTGATGTAAAAAAAACTAGTATGTTGCGGATGACTTTTTGGATTTTTACGAAAAGATGTGCAAAAAATAGAGAGAAAATAGAATCTTTGACTTATTGGTATGGGTCGTTGGCTTTTTGATTTTTTCAGTGACTTTTTATCTTTTTGGCTACAAAAGTCACTTGCCAAACGAGACCTAAAATAAAATTTCAAAACGAGCCCTAAGATCTTAATCAAGTTGAAATTTTGTCGACCTACTCTATCTTGAATGGCTTCCACGGGATTCTAATCCAGTCGAGAATCAAGGGTACTCTAGGGGTGTAAATTTGGCCTGGTCTGGCCTGGCTTAGCTTGGCCCATGTTAGGCCTCGCAGGCTCCCGCCAAAATTCGAACCGAGCCGGGCCGGTGCACGGGCAAAAAAATTAAGCCTAGGCCTAAGACTAGGGATATTCGGGCCTTGGGTGAGCGGACTCAATAGGCTTGGGGCTGGCCTTAAGCTTGGGCAGGCTCGCTCATTTTTTATTTTTATTTTTTAAATTTTTATACTAAAATTTTATTATTTTTCATTAAAAAATACACTGGGTCTCGAGCGGGGCGGGTAGGTTGAGCTTCAAATCAAGCCTTGAGTGGGGCTTAAGCGGGCCGATAGGCTGGGCCAAGTGGGCAAGCCCACAAGCCAAGCCGAAATTCAAAACGATGACCCAGGCCCAGATCTAGGAACTCGGGCTGGACTCGGGCCTTGGCCTAAGTGGGCTTAAACGGGCCAAGTCCTTTCCGAGTCGCAGGCAAGTTTTGGGCCACCCACAAGCCGTGGGCTATTTTTACACTCCTAAGATACTTCCACTAGCTTTTGTCTGGAGGAGAGACCTCATGAAAAAATGTTATAAATTTTAAATAAGTTATTAAATTTTTTGCATAAGTGTGGGATTACACAAATTATATATATATAGATCTTATGTGAGAGCTTTTTTTGATAAATTCTCTTTCTAAGAGTTTTATTTCATCAAGCTTATATTTTTTTTTAAGTATTTTATTAGGCCCTATTTGAGATAAGAAGACCAAAACACCCTCAATCTCTCTTATCCCGATTAATGTTGAAATTTAATATTGATTGTCATTATATTTTGGTAGTTTTCATACATCAAGATATTGACTATCATTACATTCATGTTAATTTGAAATGAATTTTTGTCATTGTGTTATCGAGTAATGCTAGAGACCCTAAATAATATGTTTTACCAGGTTTGGTAAAACATTTGGTAGATTATTTGGGTTACCTAACATTACTCTTGTGTTATCAATTACATTATGTGAATATTCACATCATATATTTGAAATGAATATTTACATTAATTTGAAATGAATTTTTGTCATTGTGTTGTTAATTATATGATGTGAATATTCATACTAAAACATACGAATGTAAGCGTTCACATCACTATGTTTGATGAGAGAGAATGTTCACATGTTATGAATATTTACATCACTACATGTTGTGAATAAGAATGTGTTGTCAATTAAAAATAGAAATAAACGTTATTTTAATGTGTTATCAATTAAAAATAAGAATGTTTACATATTGTGAACGTTCACATCACTACATTAGATGAGAGAGAATTTTTTGAAAAGGTGTTGTAAACGTTCACATGAGAATGTTCACATTATTTTTAATGTGTTATCAATTAAAAATATATTCACATCAGATGAGAAAGAATATACACATTATTTTTAATGTGTTGTCAATTAAAAACATATTCACATATATAATAATATAAAATAATAACATTAATATTATTTAATTTATGTATGAAATTTCTTTTACCTTAGTCATTTCCCTTCTCTCTCCTCTTCCAACATTAAATATCAATATTAAATATAAAGACCTAAAAGTCTAAGAAAGTAATGTAAATAAAAAATAATAATTTTATGAAATAAAAATATAAATACATGAGATTAAATAGATTAAAAAATTTATTCATAAATTTTTTAAATTAGAACACTTCTAAATAAAATTCTAAATAAAATTTATCAATAAACAGACTATCTTAATAAAAAAAATTATTAATTTATTTAGATTGTAATATAACTCGACCTCCCGATTCCATCCTCAACCTTAGCCATACACGTGTGATCTTCTCAAATTCAGTGACTGCTTCGGATTCGACGACATAGTTACCATTGGAAAACTTTTCTGTTTTTACACTTTTTACTTACATTACCTATTTTTTTCACCATTTCTGAGGGTTCTCGATCCAAGAGCTATATTGGCCTGTTGTGTCACGTGGACGGTTAGATGATAGTGATTCTCAAAAGTCCAAAGCCACTTCTTTTTCACCGTTGATGTGATGCATGGGTCCCACCCACTTTAACTTTTTTTTGGATAAACTACCAATAGGTCCTACTTTGAAGACTTATTACCCAATAGGTCCTACTTTGGAGACTTATTACCCATTAAGTCCTATTTGATATAATTTATTAAGTGATAAAGATAAATTTATCAGTCTTTTTTTTTATGAATAATTTTATAGTGATAAATTTATCAGTCTTTTTGTTTTATGAATAAATTTTTAGTGATAAATTTATCACTCTCTTATTTTTATAGTGTTAAATTTATTAGTTAGGACCTGTAGGTAAATAAGTCTAGTTAACAGGACTAATTGGTAAGTACCCCACTTTTTTTTTTGGGGGTGAACCACCTACTTTAATTTTTTGCTATACAAAATAAATTTTGGAAAAAAATTTAAAAAAATCACTCACATTTATAACAAAATAAATTTTCAACTTTTAATTTTATTAATTTAAATTATAATTTTTTAATTTATTATCAATTAAATCATTTATTTATTTTGATCAATTAAATTTAATATAATCATTAAATTTAATGTAGATTTTATAAAATGTCTAAATTATTATTTTTTTGATTAAGTTTAATGATTAAAATATTATTTTTTAATTAATGTTATATTTAACAAAAATAAGTAAATGACTTAGATTAAAAATAAATCAAAAATATATAGTTTAAATTAACAAAATTAAAATTTTAAGATTTATTCTATTACATAGGTCAAAATTATCATTTTTTTTTTGTAATTTTCCCTTAAATTTTTTATACCCACACTTATATAAAATGTTTTATTCCATTTATATATATATTAATTCGTAATCAATAAGCCTATCATTATTGTAGAGAATTGAGTTCTAATGAATTTGGTTATATATTTAACATTTTTCTTGGGCTATGTTAGGACCATAATGGTTAGGATTAGGAGGACGTTAATATAATATTTTTTTTATTAGAATAAAATGATGATAACATTTTTGTAATTAAAAAAGTTTCTTGCTGGATTTTTTTGTTGTTGAAAAATCAAGGTAGGTGAGAAATAAGCAACTCGACAAGTATAATGTCACTCTTGGCCTCTTGGGAGTTGGAACATAAATACTATGCCACATATATATATATATATATATTCATATATTGTAGGTAGGAAGTAATAAAAGGTATTTTTCTTTTTTCTTTTTTGATCTTGTAGAAATACAAATTAAGGACAAAAAAAATTCAAAAGCCTGTGGGAGCCTATCCCATAGGCTGGTGTGACGTTTTATGTTCAGTTCTATGATTGATTATTCGTCACCAAAAAATTTGGACTTTGATAGAGCTGCTCTAAAAGCAGCTCACTGAGCTGGTACACCCACACAAACAAACAAACAAACAAAAAGACAAAACACAATGAGAAAAAAGACAAATTAATGTTATTTTCGAACTCTTCGTTTAGAGCTCTAAAACATTTTTCAAAAATTTTATCCGGTATGCAAGCTCCACTTTAACCAATTTTTGGATGTTGGAAATGGCAGATCATTTGCAGTGAAGGATGAGATATTCTGCTTGTTTGAGGGAGCACTTGACAACTTGGGGAGTTTGAAGCAGCAATATGGGCTAGCCAAGTCTGCAAATGAGGTGGTTCTGGTCATTGAGGCTTATAAGGCGCTTCGTGACAGAGCACCTTATCCACCAAACCATGTCGTAGGCCACCTTGAGGGGAGCTTTGCCTTCATTGTCTATGACAAGTCTACCTCCACCTTGTTTATGGCTACAGTGAGTGATCTCTCTCTCTCCCCCACCAACAAACTGCCTTGTTGAAGCTTTTGTTGCTTTGGTTTTAATTTTTAACAACAATTGGGGTTGGTGGTGTTATGACAGGATCAACATGGTAAGGTTCCTCTGTATTGGGGAATCACTGCTGATGGATATGTGGCTTTTGCCGATGACGCTGATTTGCTTAAAGGTGCTTGTGGCAAGTCCCTTGCTTCTTTCCCTCAAGGTGGGTTGGCTTATTCATCTTTCTGGTTTAGTCCATTAACTATTAGTTTTATGGAGTGAAATGAACTTGTGGCTCCTATTGCAGTGTCAATTCAATCCACTAACTGTGCATAAGGCTTCTTTTTTTTTTTTCTTTTCTTTTTCTGTTTTTTTCTAGGATTGAGCTCGGCTCACATGTGTAATTGAGAACTCAAGCCTAGCTCATATTTCTTAAATTCTGGACAAGCCGAGCTCGAGCTCAAATTCTTTGGGCTTGAACTCAACTAATTTGCAGCCCTAACCATGCTCAAATGAAATTGCAACAAAATTTTGATAAGGAAAATCTGAAAACACTGATTATATTAATTACTACATATATATATAATTTTTTTTTTCTCTTGCTTGACAAATATGCCATGCCACTGTATTTTACAGGATGTTTCTACTCAACCGCAGTTGGAGGACTGAGAAGCTATGAGAATCCTAAAAACAAGATCACTGCTGTTCCTGCTACTGAGGAAGAAATTTGGGGTGCCAAATTCATGGTAACACAATGGCTCAACTTTTCAAGTTCATAACATTTTGATAAACGTTGCAATTTTCTGTGCATACTGTTTCATTTTTGGAGCCACCAGCTGACTGGTCCTCTACACTGATTTGCCAAACCCCAACCATAAGTCAATGATGCCATATAGTTAAATGAAGGCTGAATTTCGTTACATATGCACCACAAGAAGATTGTCTTTGTTGATAACAAATGTTGTAATTCTCCAAAAATGACTGAAAATCACTCGCAGATTTTTTATTTTTTTTATTTTTATTGAATAACAATTTCAAAAATAATGTAGACTTAAGTGAAATCATTCATCCCTATTATGTGAAAACATATTAGGTATAGAAAAATTACAATCATAATGAAACACACCTCAGCTAGCATCGTTTATTCACTTGGTAATATGACTATTTTTTCGCACCAATAGCTATTTTGTCTGAATGGAAGTCACGTCTTTGTTGACAGCTATTATATATATATATATATTCTATTTTTATATCATTGTTAAGAAAGAAATGCACTTGGACCACATATTCTTTGTTTCTAATACCTCAATCATCTGAATTTGATGGATGACATTTCAGGTGGAAGGGCCAACAGTTTTTGCAGCCACAAAGTAGTAAGTAAGAAGAATACCTCTCTACACAAACTCTTCCTCAGCCATCTCTATATGGGGGCCAAAGAGGGGATTTCACATGGTTGAGAATGGAAGCTAGGGAATGAGTTGGGAGCCATGTAAAAAAGTGAATGAGAGTCCGGTTGGTAAATGTTGGTGGAATGAACACAAGTGGGAACAGTAGGCTTGTGTTGTGTAGTGGTGGGGTACCTTATGCTATGTAGCTCTAGAGGTTGTTTTGTTTGCCTTGTTGTGTAATTTGCCCTTTGTTCAAAGTTCTTTCTGTTTGCTTCAATCAATCATTGTACAGCTGCTTTCTCTTTTAATCTAATATAGTTTGGATCATAATTTGAAATCATCTTCTTTTTTCTTTTTCCTTTTCTTTCTTTTTTTTCTTTTTTTTTTTTTGGTCGAAGAATGTCTAAAATTGAGTAGTTAATGCATATTCTTTTGATTCCGCGTCAATGAATAAACATTCAAACACACGTTAATAAATGAAAAATAAAATAAAATAGTTCTTTTCATGTCATTTTTTTATTCTATGAATGTTGCAATAAACATTCTATTATAGCAATTCAAGAAAAGGGGGTAAAGGAAAAGGAAAAATAGACACTTGTCCAATGAATATTGCAATAGATGGCTTGAGTCCTTGTACCCAAGACTGGTTTGAGGCAAGTTGGGCTTGCCAGTAAACATGTTGGGCTTGGCCTTTGAAATGGTCGACTCAACATGTGAGACTCTAGTTTTCAAATTTGAGGAAGCACAAATTGAACTGTTCTCCAAAATTCACAGGGTCTTCTGTTCTCCAAAATTCACATTCCTAATGCATTTCAACTGTGTGAATGTGATGTGTCTTGGCATTCTTATTTTATTTTTTATATTTTCATCACATGGTGTAACTGAGAGAAGAGTATTAAAAGCCCGGGACATATTTTTGAGACAAATAGATGGAAAAAGTTAGATAGTATATTTGGTTGAAAGATTTGATGAGGGATTTGGAAAGGGAAAGGGAAAGAGAAAAGTTATGTGAAATGCGAATAAAATATACTTATATTTCACCTAGTTTCACACACATTTTTTTTTTTTCATTTTTAAATCCCTCTTTAAATCTCCAACCAAACACAACGTAAAATTAAATATCAATAATCTCTTTATCTTGATAAAAATATACCACCAAACGCCATATGACTATAAATGTTACTTCATTAACATTATGATCTATTGGAAGAAGCTACAATGTGATCATAACATGATTTTCATTATCTTACAAATCAAAGTTAAAGCAACATTCAATTTGATAGAAAAAGCACTTCAAAAAATTTCTTCAAAAGGACACAAGCATCTAATTTTAGAATTTGAATTTCATCTAGTACAATTGGTAGTGCTTTAAAATAAATGAGTAAATTCTAAAACGGCAACTCTTGATTCTTTTTTCTTTTTTTTTAATAATCCCAATTCCTAATCTAAACTGCAACAAAGAGTTGCTATTATGCTAATTTATTAGTAAACTAGTGCAATTCAAATAAGTAAAAATAAACAAAATATTTATTTATCAAAAAATAAAAAGAAAACAAAATATTTATTATATATAGTGTGTCACTCAAGTAGTAAGTGTTTTCTTCATTCAACTGAAGATCGAAGGTTCAAGTCCTCACGTATCCCATCTATCTAATTTTTTTTATATATATTTTAAATAGAAATGTGGACACTTGACAACATAAGAAGCCAGGCTTCAAGACACCATAAGGGGTGCTCATTTTATAAATAGTATAGATATTATTAAATTTTAAGAAAAATCTAGGGATTAACTTAGGTTTTGTAGATCACCTATCACATTTTTTTTGATTAATTTAATCTGCTCTTATTAGGTCAACCCAGTAGTAAATATTATTGTTATTATTAAAAAAAAAATCTGGTTAAAGCCTAGGTTTTGTGGATCAACTATCTTTCTTTTTTTTCTTTTTCTTTTTTTTTCCAATTAATTAATATATCTAGTGTTTGGATGGATGGAAAAGTTGAGCAAGCACAAAGCTCACTGAAAAAAAGTCAAATGCAAATTTATTTTGTATCTTTCATTTTTTACTCTCTTTGGTAGTGACTAGTGAGAGAGAGTGCAAAGCTACAGACACTTCCGCGAACCAAACTCCCAATTTCCACTCTCTCTCTCTCTCTCTCTCTCTCTCTCTCTCTATATATATATATATGCATACATGTATATGTATCTATCTATATGTAGAACATGAACTTTGATCTCTCTCTCTCTCTCTCTCTCTCTCAACTTTTGTAGCTACAGCTACAGACTACAGGTTCGATTTCTATATGCATAGTTTTATGTCTGTGTGCCTTTTTTTTGGTGAATTTATGTGTTAATTTTTATTTAATTTGCATAAAAATTTGATATAATTCATTCAAGTACTTTGTTTTTGGTTTTAGGTATTTTGATCTTTAAGCAAAATCGAGGATCCGAAGTAAACAGAGATATAAAGGTACTTGATTTCCTTGTATGCATGCATACTTACATGTATATAGAGAGCAATTTTGTAATTTTGATTTATATGTGTGATTCTTGATCCCTGGTTTCACAAACACTGAATCATATATATATATATATGTGTGTGTGTGTATTTATATAGATTGATTGAGAAAAAAGCACAAGTGTAACCTCTAGATGTTATATGAGAATCAATTTTGTATTTGAATAGTTGAGGTGTAAAAAATTTGAGGAATTAGGGTTAGGTTTGGAAAAAACGAGAGGGGGAGTAATTTAACAGAATTATCCTATGGTTGTTCGGTGGATCGAGGTTGGGGGTGATGGACTTGAATAGATTTGGAAAAATGTTTCGTCCCCTGTGTATCGGTAAGTTAGGTTGTAGGTGTGATAAATTTACCAATATGAAATTGAACTCGTGTAATTTGTGTGCGTGAATTGAAGTACTCTTTTCAAGTATTTATTCATCCTTTGTTGTTTTGGTTACTTATTCATGTTCATTAATCCGCGGTGTGGTTTATTTCTAATTTTATATTCTCCAAGAATAAAGACAAATTGTTGGAAATGAATTCTTGAATTTCTGTGCTCTGAAACACTTTTAATGTCATGTTATTTATTATTGTTCCATTTAAAGAGACTTCAGTTACCATATTATTTGTTCTACAAATACATTTTTCCTTTGTTTAAAAGTTCGGTTGAAGGGAAAATCTTTAGGAAAATGATATTTTCTGAGGTTTTTCATAATGGGAGCATTACTTCAAAAACTTCAAACAAAGTTGTTGAACAATAACGTATTGTATAATTTAATATAGGAAAATAAGCTTTCAGAAATGTCTTGGTATGGATGATATCTTGAGGTTGTTTGAAAGCAGTGGGATAGCGATGTCAATTCTCTCTCTCTCTCTGCCCTTTTTGACATGAAAGGTGAAAGCTGAATGTGGCTTCAAAATTGGGGCAAATATTTATGTCTGACATTGCACACAATTAGGAAGTGCCCAATATTTATGATTTCTTTGGGGAGGCTATCTCTCTCATCAAATATGCTAGCCAACAGTTACTTGATTGAAAGCAAGCTATCACAATACTTGTGGCTTCTAATTCTTTTCATTTTCCAGAGAAGATCTTTTTGTATGATATATTGTGTGCTGCTAGTAAGGATGCTTCTTGTCAGTAGTAGTCAAATAGTAATCATATGTTAATTATCTATACAGAATTGACAGCTCATTCATTCTGCCCTCTGATTCTTCTAGTATATTTCTTCTCGGTTTCTCTTAGTCATAAAAATAAAATCTTTAGTGTCCACCATTTGTGGGTTCATTCTTTCCCAACTTTCGTTCATCACTCAATCCCTGTTGTTAGTGCATTTGGTTGGCATGTTCCGTACACAAAACTCAATTGAGTTGTAATTTGAATGCACACACGTGTGTATTGTTAAGGCATGCATGGTGTAATGACGATGAAGCAAGGATTTGTAATATGATTTGAAGGTGTGTATTGGATTGTAATGTGTTTGAACAGTGAGAATTGTGTTTAAAATAGTTGTATTTATCTTTGAAGTTCAAATAGGTTTAATTTGAACTCTGAAAACAGGGGAAGTCACTCAAGCAACTTTGTCTTTGCTCGAGCAAGTCAGTTGGCAGTTTCACTCCGTGTGCACTAAAAAACAACTTCCCTTGTGACTTGCACGTGTTAAGCATGTAGCCAGTGTTCATCCTAAGCTAGGATCGAACTCTTGAGTTTTTACCTTCTTTTAAAAAATTATTTTTGGTGATCAAACTCTGAGAATTGTGTTTGAAGATACGCCTACATATTTTTCTAGTAAGACGACTTTTGAGGCTCAAAAATTTCTTATGACAAAGTGCTAATGCTGTTTCGTTTTTTCTAATATTCTTACGATCTTGTTTGAACTCTGTATTTGAAAAGTCACTTTTTAGTGAACCTAAGCAGTCAAAAAATGGATCAGCAAGGGCACGGGCATGGGCAGGGGCAGCCCCCAGTTACAGGGGTGATGGGTAGCTCGAGTCAAATGCCATATGGTGTGGCCCCATACCAAGCAAACCAAATGACGGGTCCCGCTGCCCCTGCGTCAGTTGGATCTATTCACTCTCCTGCTCAGCTTGCACAACAACAGCTTGCTTATCAGCACATCCACCAGCAGCAGCAACAGCTATTGCAGCAACAACTCCAGAGTTTTTGGGCAAACCAGTGCCAAGAAATCGAGCAGACGACCGAGTTTAAAAACCATAGCCTCCCATTGGCTAGGATTAAGAAGATTATGAAAGCAGACGAGGATGTAAGAATGATATCAGCCGAAGCCCCAGTCGTCTTTGCACGGGCCTGTGAGATGTTCATTCTAGAGTTGACACTGCGGTCTTGGAATCACACAGAAGAGAACAAAAGGAGGACGCTTCAGAAGAATGATATTGCAGCGGCAATCACAAGGACCGATATATTTGACTTCTTGGTTGATATCGTGCCAAGGGAAGATTTGAAAGATGAGGTACTTGCATCAATGCCACGAGGAACCGTTCCTGTCGGAGGCCCAAATGAAGGTTTACCATACTATTATATGCCACCACAGCATGCTTCACAGGCTCAGCAGATGTGGCCACAGCAGCCTCCTCATCCTTACACCACAGCTCAGCAGATGTGGCCACATCAGCAGCAACCACCTGCAGATTCTTAAGCGGGGAGGGAGTGTTTTCCCCAGAAAATGTGGATGACAATGTAAGTGTTTTATTGCGTGCTTCTTAAAAAGTTTAATTTTTAATGGTACATATGTGAACTGCTCTGGTTGTTTCTGGGTTTTACAATTACCATGTACATGTTTTTGGATCCTCAAAATTTATTTTCTTCTCGTTGTATCCTTCTAATTGTGTCAAAGATGTGGGCTCTGGCACGGTGTATAGTTGAACTTCATGGTTCTCCTTCACTGCGTAAATTTTTGAGTAATTGTGTTTATTTTTCATGTTTTGACTCTGTGAAGCAGGAAAATATTTTTGTTTCATCCTTTCTTCAGTGATAAAAATTTGTGCCAATTTTTCATATGTTGATTTTCGTTTCATCCTTTTGTTATGTTTGGATTTATAGATTTAAAAATGAAGGAATTTGGCACTACTAATTCGAGGAGAATTGATCAAATTTTGATTCAATAGTTTTGAATATGGATTTCAATACTGAATTTGAGAGCTTTGACATGATATGAATTTCAAATAACAATTTAGAAGTAATTATTTGAAATATTTAATGCCTAAGGGCTCTAGCTGAGCCTAATTGCTTACACTTGCTGATTCATTGATGGTATTGCTTCTGCAGATGTTTTAGTTGGGGGGAACTGGGAAGTTGACTCAAGTATCAAAAGAACAAGAGAAGATACCAAACTGATAGTGAAGAAGGCAGAAAAACAATACATACATGTCTGAGAAACTATTATTACGTTAAGATGGTGTAGCATACCTTGTTCTCCATAAATTGAGTCTTTCATGAATTTTAATTCCGTGTTTTACTTTATGCCAAAAGGATGTTATAATATTCTGACTTCTTGTAAGTTACAAAAGTGCGATGGCAATGTTTTTTGCTTAATCTCTTTTAAAATATTGCTTGAAAGTTTTAAAATGTGTTCAAGTTTAGCTTATTTACCTTTTGAGCTGATCTTAAATGAGTTTTAATTGAGTTGATCATAAGTAGGTTTGGCTTCTTCTTTTTTTAATATAATGCATATGATCATGTTGAATGAGCATAAATTGTTCAAATTTGACATTAGTTTAAAAATGTGTTGAAATTATGCTCGTTGATTTATAATGATTACTGCTTTATACTGAAGTCATGAACTTTCTGTTTTGTTTTTTTTTTTGGTTTCTCACAGGGTGTCCGGGTCAACTTAACGCACACCTTGTCTAATCTTCGCTCGCATTGGGAGGCTGCTGCTGACCAGGAGGTGTTGTAGCTGTTGGGATTCGAATTGTTGAGCTTTCAATGTTATGCCTAGCGCTCTCTCTCTCTACAAGAACGAGTTATGCATGTAACAAGTCTGTAGAGTTTGACTGATAAATAATATAAAAAAAATTAACAAAAAAAGGAGAAAAAAGTCTGGGATCCTATTGCTATGTAAAATCCGATCTTTTAGCATTTTTCATGCAGATAAACTGAGATTTATAAAATTTTACAAAAAGATAAAAAAAAAAAAAAAAAAAAAAAATTTCTAATTTTTGCCTAAAAATACATGATGCACACATTTTCAAAACATTTAAGAAATATATACTTTAGTTGTTAAAAGAGTGGGAGGTAAACAGTGGGAAATGAAAACTTGTTTTCAAAATAAATAAAAACACATTTTTTCTTAATTTCTTAAATTTTAAAAATAGCTTCCAAGAAACAAAAACTATTTTTCTTCACATTCTTTGGCACTTCCATCCTTCCAAATACTCTTATTTAAAATATAAATAAATAAATAAAATCTGTTACTGGAATTTGAATCCTCTTTCAACCATCCAACTATCATTGGATAGTTTTGATAGCAGTCAGATTGAACAGAGAGAATGCAAAAGTTAATCCATGTGTGTTCCTATATTAACCTACTCTTCTTATTCATAATCCACTCCTTTACATGGTATTAGCCTGCATATCACACATCATTTAAGCCCCGTTTGATAGAGTTGTGAGAAAGTGATTATAACTTATAGCCTAATAGCTTGTAACTTATAGCTATGAACATAAGCTGATTTTTTACTTATAAATTAAGCTTCTCATCCCCCACTCAAAGAATAAGTTGATTTTTAACTTACAAAAAGCTATAAACTGTATTGTTAAGTTGAACCAAACACATCAAAATAGTTTAAATTAAGCTAAAAGGTGAAATAAGTTAGAAATAAGTCCTACCAAACAGGGCTTAGTCCTTTCCAAATGAGTAAAAAAAAAACAAAGAAGGAAGAAGAATGAACCAAAGGAAGCTGCAATTTTCCAAGTTTACAATCTGTCTAGCCACTTACGACAAAAGTAGTTTCTGAAAGGAGGCGAGGCGTCATTGATTCAATACTCCGATAATCAATTGACTGGGCAAATTTCCTCTAGACTGAAAAACCAAAAACAAAAACAAAGTAATTTTTGAGTAATACAACTAGAGTATTGTTTGTTTCTAAGTAATCAAATACCGATACCTTCTTCCCAAGCACTCGATGATATCACTGGTGAGGGTCGACCTTCTCTTATTGTCAAATGCAATCGATGCTGCCTTCCTCGTTAAAGCAGACCCCGCAATGCACCCCAACATTGTCGGGTTCGTGATCAATTCCCCTTTAGGCGCAGTAGAGATATATTGCCGGGCCCAAGATACAAAGACCGCAACACTGGCATCAACCGAAGGGCAATGTATTAGGTCATTGCAAAATGGCATCAAACAATAAAATTGGTGTTTTTTTTTTCTTTTTTTTTTTGAACTTTCAAACTCTGATCTAAATTGGCCAGTAACAATCTGTGATTTTCTTCCTATTTGAACACCCAACATCTAGCAAAGCTGATAGAACAGTGTGAACCAAAAGTTCAGTTGTCTTCTCTAGTTGTATAGTGTACATGAGTACCAAAACTACATCAATGCCAACTCCAAAGTCCAAAGAAAATAAAAGTTTTCATATCAACAGAGAGCTCTAACCAGTCAGGGTCTTTTGGACCCACTCCAAGCGTGTAAATTTGGGTTTCAAATTCTTAAACATATGAACTGGGCAAACAGGAGGGAAGTTGAACCTTAGACCTCCTGAATAGGAATCTGGATGACTGAACATCCGAGCTACCCCTAAGCATGATAGTTTTTATATGTAATAAAGAAAAAGACTACCCTTAAAAGACTCGCTATTATTAGAAGTAAAGAAAAAGAAGTAAATGAGTAGATATCTGCATGGAAGAGAGAGAGAAGTGAGGAGAGGAACCGATGGAAGACTAGGGACTGTATCATGGAAGGAGATAGATGAAATATAGAGAAAAGAAAAAACTTCTAACTGCAGGGGAGCAAGGCCATTTAAGTTTTTAAACCTAAAAGAATTCCTGATGTATAGTTTGTATCCAATAATTTCAAAAAATCACTTGCCTTCCAGAAAGTATGTCACCCTGGCCACCACAGCGGCGAGGAGAACCATAGATGCTCACTGACCTAACTGCATGAAGGACGGAGAATTAGCAAGAATGACGTTCATTGTCCCCGTGACATAAAAAGAAAGTCGCAATTCCCACAAATGAGCTAAAGCCTATTTAATTTGTTCAAACACCTAGTCAAACATATAAATCAATGCCATAAAAAGAAGACAGTTCTTTCACAGACGATAAATAACCAAGTAATCAAAACTAATTAGGTACCTGTTTCACCATCACTGATAAGATCAGATTTTCCTTTGCGCAAAATGGTTACACCACCAATCCTGATCAAGGAAAAATTATATCCATCGGTTTTATTGTACCACAGCAATGCACAACTCTCTCTCTAATGTGTGTGCTCGCAACAAGTTTGTCTGTCTGCATTTATGACATATAATAATGGCAAATGCAACATTGATGTACATTCATAACAAACTAACCGCACTGAATGCACTAAAACCTACTTTTATGAATGTGTATGTGTATCATGTGATAATCTCACTAGAACGGTAAATATTCTGATATGTTGAGGGAAAAAAAATGTTCCAACTGTATATTTATAAAACAAATGGATGTCATCAAATGATAAAACTTACTAAAGGATGCTTAACAAGTGATTTGAGTAAGATTTGAAAATTTTTAAACGAAAATTTACCGTTTAGCAAGAGATAGCAATTGCTCAGAAGCAGCTTGATCATTTACTTCACATTCTAGTACTTTCTGAACAAGGCGCTTGTATTCATTCACATTTGGGGTTAGGATAGCCAATGGGTAACCACTAATCAGATCAAGACAGTTTGTGACGAGAAAGAGCCCATCCTGGTAGAGACCCATATCACCAACCAAAGACATAAATGGTCAAATAAATGCATACCATATGGATACACTGGATAATCAAGTACACCTTCCAAAATGATTGTGTGTGTGTTTGTGTGTGTGTGTGTGTGTGTGTGTGTGAGAGAGAGAGAGAGAGAGAGAGAGAATATGTATTTGTGATCACATACCCCATCTATGACAATTGGGACATTTGACTGCCTCGCATGCTTCATGATGTTACTAACACAGTCCTGGAAATCATACACATGCTTTAGCAAGGATTCATTTAACAAGATACACGGGCACATAGCAACAAAAAAGATGCTGAAGAGAAAATGGCTAGGACTGGCACAAAAAAGATGTTAGATAATACCTAAACAAATAAAAATGGCTGAGCTAGTTCTATCAAAGAACAATACACGCTTCTCATATGTTAACCAAACTATATATTTTAGTGGTGAAAAAAGTGCAGCTTAGAACCATAAAATACAATTTACTTTCTTTCACAGAAGTACTATATTCAATAAAACAAATAATTATGATCAAGAATATTAGAGTTTTCACACAGACTTGAAGGCTCTATTAAGGATTCCTAATTGTAGGTTTGGGGTTCACTCTCGTATCTATATCAAGGATTTTCTCATTGGAAGTATTGCAGATCACTTAAAATTGAAATCAAACATACTGAGTGTAGAAAAATAATAGAATCTATCACCTCTTAATTTGTTTCCACAGATGCATATATTCACACACTTCAGAACATAGATTATGAACCCAAATAACATTCTTCAACACCTATGCCTTACCTGTCTCAAAGTTCATCTCGCCACCCTCCATGACATTTGAAAACACTAATTGGTTTGTCACGTCCTTATCACAGCTAAATATTTCAATATGCATCAAGCAAAACCAAGCACACGAAGATCGAGCTTAATTCGCGCAAATAACTACATTATTTAAGAAGTTAAGCCATGACCTTTAAATTAAAGGTCTACCCATTGTCTACACTAGTATTTAAAGTAAAACAACTAGGGAAACAAAAGCACACCAGAAGAAATGGGTCTCTTCCAAGTCCTGGACCAACTACAAGACAATCAAACCTTTCCATCCACTTCTCAACCTCGGCAAGGACCTTATCCAAGATCGATCTTTTGTCCTCATCCCTGAAAGTATCTTTCAAAAAACAAATCAGCTCCCTATGCAACAATTAAAAGTAAATGCATTGGTTTGAGAAATTCACCTAACACTGTAAGATTCTTCCAAAATGGGGTGCACAATTAACTCAGGACTGTAGCCTTTTATTACCGGAGCCGCATCTTTAGTGCAGAAAACATGAGACAAATCTGCACCCTGCGATCAAGATTTATTTTGTATTTTTTTATTTTATAGTTTTCTTCATAATAAGAAAATCTAATAAGTGAATAACAAGAAAACAAGAAAAATATATAAATTTTTTTAAAAAAATAATAAAAAATATAAAAAATAATAATTAAAAAAAAAAAGAAAAAAAAAAAAAGAGGTGAAGATGAAGGTTAGAGAACTAACAATTTTTAAAGCTGAAATAGCAGAAAAGTATGGAGCACCTGTATATTCACGGCATCCACCTATAACAGCTATTTTCCCTGATTGATAAATAATGCAAAATCAACACATTAATTAATGAAATGAACCAAAAAAAATTGTTAATTTTTTTGAAAAAAACAACAAAATGTCCATCGAGGCAAAACAAGCAAATAGTTAAGATTCCATTAGATTACATTGACAAGCAAACAAGAACAGACACAAACACAATCCCAATAATCTTTGTGCTGAGTTTGACTAAAATTGGGAACTTGGGTCATCACAAGAATGATAATCTAGATACAGAAATAGAAGAAATTGGCTTGAAATGACAAAGAACAGAAGTGTATACCAGCTTGGCCTTTATGCTTAGTTGGGTCGAGTGATGGAGTGATTGATCTGAGAATGCCCAAAGCATCAGACTCCAAACCTGACCCACTCATGACACAGCTCATTCCGTTATGGTGATGGGTTTGAGTGTTGGTGTAACAACCCAGGGATCGTATGAAGAAGTGATGTCTTCTGATAAACGCAGAGCAACCCAACATATACAACACCAGTCAGTGTTGTTGTAGTAAATGGATGAAAGTAGATGAAGAAGAGAAGTCGAACCGCTCGGAGTCAGCTTTAATTTTTGATGGTTTCATTTCAAGCGGTGGGAGAAGAGGAGGGATTTGGTTCGGCTGACGAGTATGCTTACGATGGCCATCGGGCAATTTTTATTTATTTATTTATTTTCGGTACATCGGATTTTTTTTTTTTTTTTTGAATTTAAGAATTTTTTTATAAAAAAAATCAAATACAATCATTTTATCTGATGTGCCTCACTGCATAAAAATTTCAACAATGATATACAGTTCTAATATTTGAGTTTTAAAAAAGAGAAAAAAAAAAAAAAAAAAAAAAACATACAACTACACAGTGAAGTTCACCCATTTAAAGGTTCTATAGAATTCTCTCTCTAAAATTCTTAATCTTTATTCTAAAAATTTATGCGATTTTGTAATTGAATTATGTATGACAATTGTATCTTCTTTTTTTAGTTATGGATAAATTAGTGTTTAGACCATTTTAACTGTATTTTGATTAATTATATCTAATTTTATACTTGAACTTGGCATTTGACCTTAGATGTGAAGATTGTCTTTAATTTTTGAATCATGTTATGTGATTGGATTTGAATTTAGTTTAAATTTCTAAATTAACTTTTATTAAAAAATTAAGATTAATTGGTAATGAATCCAATATAAGGAGGATATAAGGTATTAGATTCAATTTATTTGTTGATGGGAGGTCCATACTTTGTAAAATAGTCTAGTGAGAAGTTCTACAGAACATTTTGTTTCTAATTTTATTTCTTAAATTTTTTTTATTTGTTTGACTTTCCGTTAACTATCTGTTGAAATTATTTTCTATCTGTTGCAATTTTTTATTTGTTAAATTTTTTTTTATCAATTTAAAATTTTTAGAGGCATGAACACACCAGTCTTAATTTATGAACTTATACTTCATTAAGTCCTAACTAAGATACAAGTCTTAATTTATGAACTTATATTCCATTAAATCCTAACTATGATTTTTTAGACCTTCAAGTCCTATTAAATTTTTAATAGACAGAATTGCCCTTCAAACAATAATTGTCCATCATTTATGATTATCTATAAAGGAACATGATGATTTGACATTTGTTTTGATTTTTAATGTAACGCCCTCAAAATAATGACAATAAACCCATCGATCGAACATGCATCAACATAATAAAAGTCCACCTTCTTCTATTTAACTGAACTGTTCTGTACAAAAGTATTACATGTAAACAATAAAAGCGGATGCCTTAAAGGCTTACAACTTTCCAAGTTAACACTTGGTTACAATCAAGAGAGCTCTAGCTCAATACACGTAAAGCCCTTGGCTTGAGGTTACATGTAACACATCAAAGGTAAATAGAAGTCAAAAAGTCCATCCGCCACTAGCCTCCCAAGCTAAGTCCTTGGAGGTGGCATCTTGCTGTACACGAAAATGATGTTCTATATAGGGTGAGCCACGGCCAGTGAAATATACTAAACCGAGTTATGAATAATGACTAAAAGATTAACAGTTGATAGATGGTCAACACTTTTACATTCTTTCATAACACATTACAATTCAAGACTTTCAAGTCTATATTCAATTCACTCTCCATTTTCATTAAATTCTCAATTTTTAACTCATGGCTCGAGAACACGGCCACACAACTCATATGAGACAATAACTCATATTAAGCACTTACTTCATTACTTCCACGAGATATGCATACTAGCTATATCACATTTCCAAGACAAGCATATGAGCTCTATCTCTGAGTCCATCCCTATCTTCTCCCAAACAACATCCGATTTAGAGGTACATCCCTATCTTCCCTAAACCATGAATTACATCCCCTATCTTCTCCAACAACACAATGCATATAAACAACAATTATACACATCACAAATCAATACATAATGTTAATGTATTCTTCAACTGTCATACTCAATGACACATTTCAATGATTGGTTTTAATTTACCTAATCATCATGCATTGTCTACAACAATCAAGACTATCCTCCACCGATAGCCCAAAGCAGATATTTCTAAACAGAAAATAAATGCGCAATGGATATATAATCAACATCCCAATTCCACAATTAATTATCCCAATTAATTAAACAATGTAATTATAGCATTTTCCATAATTAACATTCAACCCCTAAGGTTCCATTTTCATCAATGACTCCACATTAATCTCACTTCTATGTACCAACCGTGCATATAGGTTTATTTAAAACAAATCCCCAAACTTTTATAAATTTGCACAGAAGCCCCCAAACTTTTATAAAATTGCATAAAAGTCCCAAACTTTCTCAAAATTACACAACTATCCCCAACACATCAAAATGTCAAAATTTAAAGACAGAATCCATAAGGAGGAGTAGGATATCCCTACCTCAAAGTTTAAGCCCAAAAGGAGATGAAGACCCAAAGATCAAAATGCTCCAAACACCGACTTTTTCAGATTAGATCGAAGCCCAAGTCACCCTCTATCTTTTTAACAAAGCACTTAGGATAGATTCACACTCTAGGGAGATGATTTCTTAGAGAGAAGGCAAGTCTAGAGAGAGAGGCTCTCAAATTTAGGGTTTGAAGATATAAAACTTTTGAAAAAGTGAAGTTTAGATCGGCTGGCCCGATATAAATAGGCTCGCTCGGCGAAGACTTGGTCGCTCGGCGACCAGACCTGAAACCGTAGCTCGAGCCAAGAAGGTCTCGCTCGAGCCAACATCCTAGAAGCTCGCTCGGCGAAGAAAAGCTCGCCGAGCAGGCTCGACCTTCAGTCTGCAACTAGACGCGCTCGGCGACGAACGCTTCGCTCGGCGAAGATCGAACAGATCGCTCGGCGAAGAAATACCGCTCGAGCGAAATCATGGTGTTGAGTCAGTCGAGGCCAGATCGCTTCGCTCAGCGAAAGCGCCTGGCTCGACCCACGAACACAAAACTCAACTCTCGCTCGGCGACCAACTCTCGCTCGGCGAAGGACAAAATTACAGGCGGCAACCCTTGGCTCCCAAACACAACCAACCTGAAACAAACCTGCCCAACACATCCTATAACTCAAATACAATATATGAAAGGACGTAAACAGGACAACAATCCACTACCAACATCCACGGACACATGTCCGGATCACTATACAACAAGGGGTAAACCTGGGATCGCTATATTTAAAATTTTAAAACATCAACTTTCAAATTTAAAAAAAAATTTTAAAAAATTTATGTACAAATAAAAAAAAAAACTAAATGTTTTTTTTAAAAAAAAATTTAAATTATTTTCTTGTGCAAAATTGAAAATTTTTTGTTTATGAAGGAGCATGATGATGAAATATTGATGTGTAAAACTATATAAAAATAAAAATAAAAAAATAAAAAAATTGATAATGTTCTCAGTTTTAAAATTAGAAAAAACTATTAATGTTCTCGGTTTTATTTGATAGTTGAATCAACCCAATAAGTAAAAGAGTAAAAACGTTTAATTTCATACTCTATTTTTTTTTATCAGTTAGTAAAATAATTATTTGAAACATAACTATATAAAATTGATAATGTTTTTAGTTTTAAAAATTGAAAAAAAACTGATAATATTCTCAATTTTTCTAAATAAGACTTATTAGTTCAAAAAATCTTAAATATGACCTGAGCTACCATAACATTTATAAATAGGACTTTTAGGTAATAAACTCAAATTTTTAGTTATTAAAATTTCTATCTGCTCAAATTTTTTATTTGTTGAAATTTCTATCTATTCAAATTTTTTATCAACTGTCCAAATTTCAAATTTTTTATCTGCTTAAATTTAAACTTATTTGTTTAAATCTATCTAGTCAATTTTTTTATCTATTCATCATCATCAACAATAGCACTAACAACAACAAAATATGAGCCAAGGAAAAAAAAGGATAAATTATAATTTAACCCCCTGGTGGTTTACCTTAGAAACACAGAACCCCCTTATACTTTCATTTGTAACACTTAAACCCCTAGACTTTATACTATGTTGTAATTTTTGACGGACATAACAGAAATGCACAAAACGACGTCGTTTTGTGCACCGCCTGATAAAAAATAAAATAAAATAAGAAAAAATAGGAGAGAGAGAGAGAGAGAGAGTGAAAGTCATAGAGAGAGAGATTACAACTAGAGAGACAAACACTCTCCCTTTCCCTCTAATGGCCAAAACCAAAAACCCAACAAAATCCACCAAGAAAAATAAAAAAAACCAGCCCGACAATGCCCCAAAATCACAAAAAACATTATCTTGGTAAGTTGTGAGATGCGTCCTTACCTGCAAACACCTCCAGACCCAACCAAAATATATGTGTATATTGGCATTGAGAAGACCCAAATACTAGCTTGGAAGAGCCCCCTGAAGCTTCTTGGTGGGCGAAATCGTGAAGGCCAAGCCAAGCCATGTCTGCTTGGGAGCAATCCACCAACCCAGATATTGAAAACAACTCAGAAAACAGAGCATACCTGGGAATACTCAACACTGAGATACTCACAAGCAAAAACCCACAACTATGATAGTGTTACCATGGACCACTACCATGGACGGCGATACCATAGCCATGAGCTTGAATCACCTCTCAACAGCACCACTGGACCTTTTCATATTCTCTGAACCACAAAAAAATAGCCCAGAGAAGCACCAGAGAAACAACAAAAAACCAGAGAAGCACCACCGGCCAACCTGCCATATCACATGGAGGACCTACCAACAACAAACTGACCACCGACGACACAACCTAGACCAATAAAAGCACTCATAGAATTGCCAAGGCTGTTCTACGACCCAACCGAAACACCAACTGGCCGAAGAGCTACCAAGACCCACAGAAAAGACTGCCAGAGCACCTACCCAGAGACCATACCTGTTAACATCATCTTTCTCTCTCTAGAACTAGAGAGAGATGCACACCTTCAGTCGAACCACAAAACTGGGACATGAAAGCCTTCCAGACAATTATTGTGGAGCTGGTGAGTTGGAAGAGACCATTGTTGTGGATCTCTGCAACACCGATCAATCGAAGAGTGTTTATTCAATCGAAGAGTGTTTGTGTCTCTCTCTCTGGTTGAAATCTCTTTCTCTCACTCCTGTTTTTTCTTTTCTTTTATTTTATTTTTTATCAGGCGGGGCACAAAACGACGTCGTTTTGTGCATTTATGTTACGTTTGTCAAAAATTACAACATGGTATAAAGTCTAAGGGTTTAAGTGTTACAAATGAAAGTACAAGGGGGTTCCATGTTTTTAGGGTAATGTCATGACCCAAACCCGTCCCTATGGGTTTAGCACCGCAATCGGCCAGTAATCTGTGATTACCGATGGCCTGCTTAACAATAAAGACAGTGATACAGAGTAAAGGGGGCTGGCGGAAGCCAAAACAGTAAATAAGAGATGTCCAATGAGCTATGACGGTCCGAATGCAAAAAAACTTTTATGAACATATTCACATTCAAAACCAAAACAGTATATACATGCATCATATACAGACATTCAGGTTAGGGACCAAATCCCTACCATAACAGTACAATGCAAGTCTTAAATAGTATGACAAAACGGAGACAGAAGGGTGAGCTGAGACACCCTAAAAAGCCTTAGCTTGAACAGACTCGGAACCTCGAAGTGAGGCACAAAGGTTGGCTTGATAAAAAGAGAGTTAACCCGACGTATCTAGCTCCAGTCCGATGCCTGGACACCTACATATAAATATAAACAGTGAGCTAAAGCCCAGTAAATAACACATGCGTAAAGGGGTTAAGAATGAATATCCTTTCAATATTTAAACAGTCATATCAACCACTTAGAAACCATAGCAGTCATTTGTGGTACATCCAATAAAAGCGATGCAGGGTCTTAATAGACCGAGCGATTGATGGCCATCATAACGATGTGATGAGTGGTTCCAACATTGGAATCGACGAGATCTCTGTAACGATGGTAATAAGAATGCGATACTTGATAGCGATACTTGATGCGATGTGATATTAGTTGCTATGGATGCCACGAGTACAGTTCATAAAATAGGATAAACATTCATTCAATAAACAATATCATTTAAAAAAACAGTACAATTAATCATTCAGAAAATAATTATAATTTAACATAGCTTTACAACATTGTTACTCACAGAGCAATGGGCTATAAGCAACTAATGAGCGTCCTCAGATGCCAACCCTACATAGTTACAGAACGAACACACACTAAGTTACACACTTAGGAATCAACAACTTAGCCCCTATCTTGACTCGTGTGGTTCTACATCAATATCCTAATTAAGATGCCTTAAACTTGGCCTAGGAATGCCTAGGATGGAATGAGGATGCAAAAATGCACTTTAAAACACTTTTCAGAATTTTTTTAGAAAACAGGGGTCTCACTCGAGCGTGGATTTCTTCACTCGAGCGAGCTTGCCAAAACAGTGGGATGGCTCGAGCATGGACTTCCTCGCTCGAGCGGTCTGTAAAAATGCAAAAAGTGCTAGATGTTAAAAATCTCCGTTCGATGCTCGCTCGAGCGTGAGACATAGTCCTCGCTCGAGCGTAGGTTCCCTCGCCCGAGCATACATCTGCACACGCAAAAAACCTAAGAGCTTGCAATCTATGCTCGAGCCAGCATTCCTTCGCTCGAGCGGAGCTCTGAACAAAAGGTGGTCGCTCGAGCGTGGAAGCCAAAATCTGGAATTTTCAGATTTGCCTCCCAAACTCAAACCAAGCATTCAACACATCAAAACTCAACCCTTTGGGCCCATTTTCTGGAAAACACTTGAAAACCTATAATATAACATGTTTTGAAGACCAATTTGAAAAATCAAAGCCCAAAGGTAAGTTAATTAAGCACAAATTTCAAATAAACTTCAAGAACAAGATGTACATTTAACATGCATGTATTCAATTGAATTCAAAGCTTCTAACACATGATCAAATGAGTCAATCCTTCCAAAAACATGATGAATTCATGAACTACAACTAGAAAATGGACATGCATGTGAGGATTTTATGAAAACAACCTCAAATTCCAAGAACATGTACATGCATGCATGAATTAGCTACTCAAATCAACTCTTTAAACCAATTCTTGACTTAGATCACTGATAACTCATGAACCATGCAAGATACAACTAGAATTCACAATCAAGAAGATGATTTCCTACCTTAGGTCTTGAATATCAAGGTATAGAAGCTCAATTTGCAATTATCCTCCAAATCTTCTAAGTCTCCAAGCCAAATTCTTGATGAACTAAATTTTCTCCTACTCTCCCTCTTTCTCTCTCGAATTGGTCTCTAGAGAAAATGGGTGAGATGGTGCAACAAAGTGATATAGGAAAAATCAATTAATGGCCTAAAGTGCCCACTTAATGGCAATATTGTAATAAACTTAAACTAATGTAATTTAGCTTTATTTAATCTAATTTAATCATACCAAATCACATTTCAATTAAATCTACCATAAAATCACATAAATTCTAATTAGCATAAAATACCAATCAATTTCAGATTCAACCACTAATAAGGCCTTCAATTTACAGTTCAAAACTTAAAACATGAACAGATCAATCAAATGACAAACAGATAGAAATGCAAGTAAAGCAATATACTCTTGCAATCAATTCAGAATTTCAATCAAATCAGTTACTTATCATTCTCAGTCACAGTTTAGCATTAATCAGAGGTGAGGGTTGTCACAGGTAAACCACAGGGGGTTAAATTATAATTTACCCAAAAAAAAAAAAAACAACAAGACCACTCTCTATTTGTTGAAATAGATTGTCAACCCAACCAATATCTCTTACAATATCAAACCAAAACAAACCCTATATGTTCAATTTTTTTATTTTTATTTTTTCAAACAGAATCTTTGTGTTTATAAAATTGATTAGGAACTCTGCACTACTAGCGATTGAAACACTGGAGCATAATAAGTGTAAAGCTTGGAACTAGGCTTGTGTGAGGAAAGAAGCATTCCCATCAGACAAGAACGAGCAAGTGTTCTTTTCATTCACATTATCCTACTCTTTTATCTTGCTTCAGTTTGGCTGCAGTAGGTAGACTGTATGTTTGTACTTTGTTTAGATAAGTTATTCATCGAGATTTATGCAATTTAACTGTTGGCTTTTTTAACTTTCGAAGGTTATTATTGTAATTTTGAGCGTGCCAGCAAGGATCAATCAGTCCTTACAGAATATTAATTACCAACCAATTATCAAACGATTGTGTTTTAGTTCTTTCAGCCTCAATGAAGAGGACTTTTACTGGTGACTTTGTTTAGGAGAATTAAGCAAACAATGATTAAATGAAAACAATTGTAGCATTTCATTAAGTAAGATGGAAGACTTACAAAGATCCAAATCAGCCTCGCAGAGGTTTACAATGACAAACTACTTAAAACTACTCCTATGAACGAAGTGCAATGTAAGAATTTGAAGTACAAGAATGTAAAGAACAAGAAATATAAAAACTGGAAAGAAAATAAAGTAAATAAAACTGGTTTTTTTGGATCTGAGTCTGGGGGCTCTTTCTAGGACCTTCTCTGCTATTTATACTTCTCAGTGATAACCGTCGAAATGAGCTTCTAACCGTTGAATCATCCCTCCATGATTGCTGATCATGTTTCCTCACAGTTAGCTCCACTACGCCATGTCTACAGTTAGGCTTCCCTCTTGATTTTTGAATTTAAATATGAGTAACCATTAAAGCGACGTCGTCTTGCACCTCTCTGCTGATTCTATGCTATATATGTCACAGCCCAAACCCGGCCCTATGGGTTTAGCATCAGAATCGCCAAGAATCCGAGATTACAAGGCTTGCTTAATGATGAGAACGATAAAAACAGAGTTCAGGGCTTGGCGGAAGCCAATACAGTAAATAAATAATGTCCATTGAGCTGTGACAGCCTGTATGCCAAAAAGATTTTTCATGCATTCATACATCCAAACAGTACAGTCTATACAAAATTCTGATTACACTGAGGACCTAATCCCTTGATAACTTGATGCAGTTAGTAGCTAATCTATCTGATAATCCACACAATCTGAGACAGGCGGAAAAACAAAACACCCCAAAGCCATAACATGGCAACTTCGGAACCTCGCGATGAGGCACATAGGTGGCTTGACAAAAGCGGAGTCTAACCCACGCTCTAGCTCCGATCTCGGTGGTGAGCACCTACATATATATATAAACAGTGAGCTAAAGCCCAGTGAATAACATAATGCGTAAAGAGGTTAAGAATGAAATGTCCTTACAGTAATGAAAACAGTTCATTAAACAATATTTGATCTTTGATCGAGCAGTTATTGGTCATATGTGGTACATCCATTAGCATAGCGATGCTTGAGGTCTTAAAGACCGAACAGTAATGATGGCCATCAATCAGTAAACAGTAATGGTTCCACGAGGGAACCGACAAAGATCTCTGTAACAGTAACAGTAAACAGTAGGTGCTAAGGATGTCACAGTACATTTCAGAATATAAGACATACATTCAATCAAATAACAATAATCACTTCAGAAAACAGTTCCGTAAACAGTCAGAAAACATTCTCAATTGAACATATCTTTACACAATTGTTACTCACAGAGTTTGGGGCTACAGTACGCTAGAGCGTGTCTCCCCAGTCGCCAACCCTACACAGTTCACAGGTTGAACACACACTAAGCTACACAGTTGGGAAATATCATAACTTAATCCCTAATTTTCCTTGGTGTGTTCTACATCTATATCCTCATTAAGATGTCTTAAACTAGGCCTAAGAATGCCTAGAATGGGATGAGGATGCAAAAATACCCTTAGAAAACATTTTGCAAAGTTTGCTGAAAATAGGAGCCTCGCACGAGCGAGCCTTCCTTCGTTCGAGCGAGCTTCCAAAATCAAAGGCTTCGCTCGGCGAAATCCTTCGCCGAGCGGTCTGTCACAAGATAAAAATCTTGGATCTTTGCAATTTACGCTCGAGCCACCAATCCTATGCTCGAGCGTAGCTTCGAACAAAGGTTGGTCGCTCGAGCGAAGAATCCTTCGCTCGAGCGAAGAAGCCAAATTCTGGAATTTCCAGATTTGTCTCCTAAGCTCAAACCAAGCATTCTTTCGCTCAAAACTCAACCTCTTGGGCCCAAATTCTGAAAAACACATCTAAATTCAATGTATAACAAGTTTCAAAGCTCAATTTACGAATTCAAGCCCCAAAGGTGAGTCAATTAAAACCATTTTTCAAACCCATTTTCATGAACATGGAGAAATGCAAACATGCATGGATTCAAACCAAATTCAACCTTCAAAGCTTGTCCAAATGGACTCATTTCTTCAAGAACATGATGAATTCATGGACTCAAGCCTAATTATGAACATGCATGTACAATTGGCCATGAAATCAACTCAAGATTTATCAATACACACATGCATGCATGAAATGAGTTCTAATTCAACACTATAGAACCAATTCAAGTCTTAACTCTACAATTTAACTTGACTCATGCAAGAAAACCTTAAATGCAACAATGGGAGATTCAATTACCTTGCCTAAGTCTTCAATTACAAGTGTAGAGGCTCAAACAAGCAAGAACTCCTCTAATCTTCTTAATTTCCAAGCAATATCATAAAAATGAACTCAATTCTCTCTTACTCCCTCTCTTGGTCGGCTAGAGTGAAGAAAAGGGCTGATGAAATGCATTTGTTCAAGTGTAATACAAGTCCTTAGTTGTGTCTAGGATAGTGGCCCACTTAGTGGCAAACATGTAAATAAGGCAACTTAGGTGTTTAACTTATTTTAATCTAATTTAGTCATACCTAATCACATTTTAGATAAATACACCATCAAATCACATAATTTCTAATGATCCTAAAACATTAATCTAGTTTGGATTAGGCCGCCGATAAGGCCTTCAATTTGCAATTTAAACATAAACACACCAATAGATAATCAAATAATCGAACAGATAAACATGCAATACAATAGATGTGCTTAGTCAATTCAGTTTCAAATTTTCAATCAGTCCGTTCAGTACTTCAGTTAGTTCAATTATCAGTCATAAGCAGTAATCAGTATGTAATTCAGTAATTTATCGATAAACGGTATGGGGGTTGTTACAATATAGATCCGCAGTAACCAATACTAACTGCCACGTGTGTGATTACGATTGAAGATTTGAATTGTCTTCCCGTATTACCTTCATCCTGACACGTGTTAAACTGTGATTAGCCTATACAAAATATGTAGCCAACATTAGCCCCCGTACTAATATACCCAATACTTGGTGATATTAGTGGATCAAGGTATTTTACCCACATCTTAGAACGTGTATAGGCTTTGCGCTTTTCAGAAATGCAACTGTCATTCATCAATGAAACACTTGCATTAAATTCTCTTCTATCCTTTGATCATCCCCACTATCTCAGTATTTGAAAAGACTGATACATCTTTCATGGCCAAGAAAGTCTTTTTTTACATTGATCAAGCATACGAAGAGTTATTTGATGATGTTGTTCATCCTTGAAAGAACCTTCATGCATTGATTAGCCACCTTTATCCGCCTCTATTTATACAAGTTATGGAAGCTTTCGCAAATCATCAACCTTCGAACCAAGAACCTACTACTTACGATTCTTTGGAACACAAATTTGAGACCATGGATATCGGAAGCTTTTCTTCTTCAACAAAGCCATCCGCGTGGGACGAAGCTACTACTTCTTCTTCTTTTACGACCTGTGGCTGGGGAACTTGGCCTACCCCTACTCAACCTCAGACGAGAGAACGCATTCATTATCGTTTCCCTAAATTCGATGACCCTTTTGAAGTTCTTCCTTCCAAACGCAGTTCTGTAGTATGTCCATATGTTTCTATTAACTGTAGACGCAGTCTTGAAGACAATCTGCTTACAGCATGGTATACATCTACCTTGCCATCTCAGATGGTTCGAAGTGTCCCACGTCCTAAAAAAGCTTTAGGGATCAGTCATGTGTTTCTAGCCAAAAAAGCAAAACTTTACACCTCTGATTGGCTAGAATGTGTGGCCAGACCTGAATTTCTGGATTCGCCCAGGGAACCTCCAACTATTCCTCCTCTGCCTCCTAATCCAAATTGGATTGAGAGTTAAGGCTCACTCTCTCTGAGGGCTGATCCTTCCCCTCTTACCGGGTCCTAGTGCCTCTAACTCCTTATCAGCAATTCAGGGCTCAAATCTTGCTTGCTTCCTTTTCTCATTTATCCTTTGAAGTCCTTCGAAATGACATTCCCCACAAAAACTTTCTATGGGCTTGTGACATTATGTCTCAAAGTCATTTTCTCAACCTTGTGGCCCAAATAGAGTTTTACACCTTTTTAGACTAACTTCCTCTCGTGCTCAACTGTCACTTCCAAGCTTCCATTACTAGTGAAGTTCTGGATGAAGCCATTTATGCTCGAATTTAGGTTCAGTATGAGGCAAAGAACCTCCTTGATGAATATGAAGCCTTTAGGAGCCAAGACTCTAAGTATGGGGAAGATGTTGCTATGAACGAAGTGCATGAAGAAGAGGAGATGGACGCCACAGATAAAGCTCTAAAACAGATAGAATTCGAAGTGAAGGCCCAACAACTCTCTTCTCAATTGAGAGCTTACCAATTAGATAAACCAAACCTAGACAAGATAGGGGATAGAGGATAGAGAATAGAGTAGGAAACGAGTATTCATTTATTGAATTTTGTTGGACTAAATTCCATGACCTTGTAACTTTCTCCATTCTATATTTCTACGAAATCGAGAATGTAATCAAATGAATCCCAGAATAAACAGCACTTATCTATCAGATTCTGATTTACCACTCCAATTGTAAACTACATGGTTGATGTGCTTTAACTCCATCTCAACTCAAACTCTTTCAAAGTGTGAAATCTTTTCTTTTGAGAAAACAATTATTGCCTTACATACCGATTCTAGGGCTAACATAATTCTTCAGCTATCAGCTTCGAATTAACCAACTTTGTCCTTCGAAACTTGATTTGATCATATTCAATTCCCCAACACATGGTTAATCCGATCAAGTAATTTCAAATCAGCTAATTTTTTTTATTTTATTTTTTATTTTTTTTGTTTCAAACAAACAGTCTATATTTTCCAAAATATGGAAACCTCTTTTAAGGACTGCACTGTTTCATTCTAAAAAAGTGATTTCGTCTGTATATTATCAAACCAACTATTGGTTTGAAACTTAGAACAAACAATTTCTAACCTTAAGATATTTCAAGTTTTGCTTCGAAGGATTTTACTCTCACTAAGAAACCTAAAACAGGTCTTTAATCCTTTTGAAGTAAACAAATACTTGGACACTCTTGCATCCTTAAGTGTGGAATGTGCTTCGAAGTCGGCTTCCTACCTTCGAAGCCGTCTGTTATTTAACTTTGGCGCCAAAATTTGGCTTCGAAGCCAACTATTTTATTTCGAAGCTAACTTCAGTATTTGAGATGCGTTTCCCTCAATAACTATCAATATTGAAGGAAATTTTCGCATCCGTACCTTTAGTACTTCTTTATGAATCCCACGATTGGGTATATTTTCAGACAGAGGTTTAAAACCCTTTTATTTCATACTTTGAATTCACTTGTTTGCCTAACACACAAACCCTTCATCTTCTGTTGGCTTTCTCTTTCCTTTTACTCTCTTTCCCAACTTTGTCTTCTAAAAAAACCCTTTTTCAATGGCTTCTTCTTCCTTGAAAGTACCGGTTGTGGAGCGTACGAGTCCATCTGTAGCCTTGAAAAGGATCATCAATGAAGAGTGTGATAAGTACAAGGCTGGTGGGAAAAGTTCTATTGACGGACGCATCTTCATTCCTTGTCGTCATGAGCAGTAAGAGTATGCGCTTGGGCCCATCTTTAAAGAGATTCCTACTGAGCTTCCAGCTCTGTATCCACGTCTAGAAGACCATTGTCTCCTTTACGAAGGTGGTCTTGACTGGGGAGGCTGGAGGATGAACCGCCCCCATCACTGTTGGCCCACAGTGAGACCAGAGTAGGAGGAATGGTATGATCGGGTCGTCCTTGATAGGACTCTAAATCTTCAAGAGCTCTGCCTCTTCGACGCCCTCTAATTATCCAAGTTCACCATTTCTGAGGACTCTTTTTTAATACCTGCTGCCCTTTACTTTTGGAATTCTACTTTTAATTTCTTTTAATTCCGATGTGGGATGATGGCCTGTAACAACCCCATCACGTATAATGATTAGTACTTGATTAATTAAGAGGATTTGAGATTTAATTGCCGAGTATTATAATTTAATTGGAGTTTGTGAGAATTGTGGAATCTGACTCATATATGATTCTATTAAAGATTTATTTTGGAATTAGAAATTAAGGGTTCAAATGGCTTAAGGAAATGAAGTTAGGAAGTGAAATCAATTTAATTTTAATTACGAACCCATTTGGGAGTTTAATTGAATATTCGATCCAATTTAGTGAAATTGAGATTCGATTAATTAGGTCCTAATTGGAGTTGATTAAGTCATGAGGATTGAGAATTGTGGTTATTATAAATTAAATTGAATTATGATATGCCCAATTTGAACATGTAATTTATTGATGAAAATTCGAGTCTGATCAGAAATTGAGGGCCTAAATAATTTGGGAAATCAAAATTGATGATGGTAATAAGTTCAATTGATTATTTGGGGCCTTTTGGGAGTCTGACTAAAAAAATCTGATTCGGATCGACAAATGTAATTATATTTAATTAGGCTATAATGGAAATTAATTTGACTAATTAAATTATATGGGACTTGAGGTCAGTTAATTGACTAATTTTATGCTAATTAAAATCTATTAAGATTAATTGATGCTTAACTAAATTAATCCTGGACATAAATTAAAATTAGAACAAATTATAATCTTGTGGGTGTGTAGAGGAACTTGTGTGGTGTGCTAAGAAATCTGATTTTGTGTGCATGTGTATAAGTGGTGCTGGAGGCTTAACCGAAGTGCACGTGTGCATTGTGGGTCAACAAGAGAAGTGTGTATGTGTGTGCATATGTTGATAGATTGGATAAAGATCTATGTGGGATGTTCTACTGGAAACCGAGAGAGAGAGAGAGAGAGAGAGAGAGAGAGAGAGCTCATTCTATTTCTGCTGGAATGAATTTGATGGAGGACTCAAAGGAAAAGCCAAGGAATGAAGAAAAAGAAGAAGAAAAGAAAGAGAAGTAGGGGAAAATCAACTAAACATGCTGAAAATTGAAATTTAAGGTATGAAATCATGCTAAATTTTTATAGAATCTTTATATTACACTTGGAATTAAAGATGCAAATAGATTCAATTTCATGCAATAGAAAATAAATTAGCAAGAAAATGAGTTAGGTTCATGTTTATAGAAAGTAATTTAGGAATTAATTAGTTAGAATTTGATTTCTATTATTCTTCACAAATTAAAACTCATCCTTGCATGCATGTGGATGATTATGAAAAATAAATTAGAAATTAATTATTCTAAGTTTAATTTGTGTTTTCCTCATAAATTTGGGCTTCATCTTTGCATGCATTAATGAAATTTTAGGAGATTTGAAGAATTAATGTTATGTTTGGATATAAGAATGACAAGTTGTGGTAAATTATAAATTCATGAACATTTAAGCTTAATTTTGAATAAAAGGGATTTTGATGTAGATGGTTTGATTTTGATTATAATTTCACACATGCAAATATTTTTCTAGGAGTTTTATAATTTCAATTTGGTAATTTAAGGAGATAGAAAAGAGTTAGAAATCAATTTTATAGGATTAGAAGGAAATTGATAAGGAATTGACGATTTGGAATTAAAATCAAGTTTACGAGAATTTGGAACTAATCCTAAAGTTTTGATTTTATAATTAGATTTTTTATTTAATCCATGCATGAGATTTAATCTAAAAGGGTTGTTCAATTTAAACACATTTTAGAACATCTATGACTATAAATTAAGTTTTTGGTTAGAAATTGAGTTAAGTTGAATTTCTAAGAAATTGATTTGTGTAATTCATAATTAAGTTGATTTTGTTACTAATATAAAATTGGACATAATTGTATTGCATACACCATGGATTTTGAAAGATTTGGATTAATTCAATCTCATATTTTGAAGAGAAAAATGAAATGTTTTATAAACATCCAGTTTATGAAAAATTAGAATTAATCCTAATATTAGATAAAGTGTTGATTTTATAATTAGATTTTAATCCATACTTGTAATTTGAGATTAAACATATTTTGGGGCATCTATGGTTATGAATTAAATTGAGGTTATAAATTAAGCTAAGTCCAAGATTATGAAAACTAGTTGAAAAATTTATAAGAATATAAAACTAGTAATTTTGATGCCAATTTCATGCATGTGAATAATGTTCTAAGGAATTTATGACTTAATAATGAATAATAAGCTACTAGTCAACATAGATTAGTTAGTTAAAGAATGAATCATTGATCTAGTGGTAATTGTTTAATAAGCCAAGTAAATGATCAATCTATTTGGAAAAGACGGA
The DNA here is from genome assembly GCA_025200525.1 of Camellia lanceoleosa. Lineage (NCBI taxonomy): Eukaryota > Viridiplantae > Streptophyta > Magnoliopsida > Ericales > Theaceae > Camellia > Camellia lanceoleosa. The sequence continues at coordinate 173,132,316 of CM045766.1, forward strand.
CTTAGTAATGAAAAAAATATGTGAAATAAGAACCCGGTTTATTTAAATGAGAAAGAATAAACGAAGTAGAACTTCGGACTATAAAGACTAAAGACTAGAAGGGACAAGTTTAATCAAGGGAGTAATGTTGTATTTCAATGTGTATATGTTATGTGCTTGTGTAGGTCACGCGCCATTGCCTGCCTGATTTTCCTGATATGCCCAGTCTGTCTGATTTGCTTCTGCAGCCATCTGTGAGTAATAACTTAGTAAAGATATGTTCAACTGTACTTATTTTCTGTGTGACAAAATGAGATCTGCTTTCTGAAATGATATGTTATGTACAATGAATGATTGTCCAATTTCTGACATGTATTTGTGACATCCTTAGTATTGTGTGATACCTACAGCCATTTCCCGGTATCGGAGGTTCCTTCGTGGAACTACGCTTATGCGTTCTGTTCTGTTACGCTTTATGCGTTACATGCGTCTGCTATTACCGTCTGGGAGGCCCGCCATGGGGGCTTCGCTATTCTGTTCTGTTACCCGGATCCGGAGGTTCCCTTGTGGAACTACGCTTTATGCATTCTGTTCTGTTACGCTTTATGCGTTCTGTTCTGTTATGCTAATGGATGTATCACGTAAATTTAATTATGACTTACGATTTCTATCTATATATGATCTGATCAAGTATGATTTGATAAAACTGAATTATGATTTCGATCGGATCAAGCATGATTTTGATATAATATGAATTGACTTCTGAAATCTGCATGGACTCATTCATTAAACCCTTTACTCTGTTATTATTCACTGGGCTTTAGCTTACTCTATTATTTATGTATGTAGGTGGTCAGGCGCGTGACCAGGCTTAGAGGCATCTATCTAGAATCTGTTCTGTCAGCCAACCTATGTGCCTCCCGTGGAGGTTTCGGATATGCTAAGTGTTGTCGTTATGTGATGTAAAGTTTAAGTTCAGTTATGTTTTCTTGCTTGGTCCTTCAAGTCATGTGTATATATGTAAATAAAAAGTTTAAAATTTTTCTGTCTCATATAAGTCTACACAGCTCAATGGACGTTGTATATTATTATTTGCTTCCGCTAGCCCCTAATATTTTGTTAATCTGTTCAAAGGCCGTAGGTAATCCTCGGATTACTGGCCGGTTATGGTGCCAAACCTATAGGGGCGGGTTTGGGTCGTGACATGGCCTCTACTGTTCTTGACATCTGCCATCTATTAAGATTGTCCCCTACTGGTACCCCCATTGGTCCAGACTATCTTGACCTCAAAACCCCTTTTTCCCTCCCCTCTTTGAACTCATCCTATAGTGACTTTGTCAAGGCTGAGAATAAAAGAGAGGGCCCTGTGACTGATAGGGAATTCTTTTCTTTTATATTATATTGGCTTTGCAAGTTCCTCTTCTGCACCTCTTCTCAGAGGATCATGCATAAATTTGCCCCTCTTGCCAAAGCCCTTGTTTTACAAAGAAATGTGGCCTTAGCTCCATACATTCTAGGTCATGTTTATAGAGCTTGTTCCCCTTTTTTGTTAAAAACCTTTGGATGCCAATCAGGAAGGCTCATTTGGATATTTCAACTTTGGCTTTTTGCATATTTTACTGAGTTACAGTCTAAATGCCTAAAGTCTTTGGAGCCAAACCTCACCACTCATGGCATGAAGTTAGCCAATGTTTCACTCTATCCTTCCAACTTTGCTTTTTACTTTTCTTTCTTCCACCAACTTCCAGCTTCCTCTTCTTCTCACAGCTTCCGTCCTTTCGAACCTACCAATATTGGCCCATCCTGGTTAAGGACCTTTTTGAGTGATAGGCCCTGTTCTACACCTCAGCACAAAAACATGTGGGCTTCTATTTTGATTCCCAGAGAATTATTCATTGGGACTATGAACCCCAGAGCCTACAAATGCATTGCTGAGCCTTATTGTCCCGGCCAATTTGCTAGGCAATTTGGATTCTTACAAGGGATTCTAATACCTCTCTGCAGTCAGACCAATTTAAGCCTTACCAGCAGGGATCTGAAAGTTCGAAGATCTAGATTAGAAGAAGCAACTTCCAAATTCATTTAGGATTTCACTAACTTTGAGTACTTTCCTTTTATACCTCAAAGCAACATATTGAAACGTGCCAGAACTGGTGGATGGCCAATATGGAGGTACACTTGGCCATTCCTCCTCATGATCTGTTAATGGTACTGGATGTACCTCAACCCAAGTCCAAAGGGGATAGAGCTGTTGCCTCTTCCACTGCTCATGTTACTTCGGTTCTTACGCCTGTCACAACAAAGTCTGTTCCTGTTGCTTCAACTCCTTCTAGAGTTACTCGAGCTGTCTCGAAGAAAAGTATGTACTCCTGTTTCTTTTTTTCCCTTCTCCTTTATGATACTCTTATCTTTACTTATAACTCTTTCTTTGGTGTAGGTGGTGCAGGTGCCTCTTAAGGAGATTCTCCCAAAAAAGTTCAAGCTTTAAATCTTCTGAAGAGCAAACAGCAACAACAGAATAAAAGAAAGCTCTTACTTGACCTTGAAGAAGAAATATCTGAGGTTCGTATAGAAGAAACGGAAGCAGAACAATAAGAGACAGAAAAAGAGCAAGAGACATCCTTGAAGAGAAGAAAGAAAATGACAGTCTCTCTATCTGATTTCACTGGAGATCCTGTTCACGAAGCATCTGCTAAAGCAGTGGAAACAGAGCATTCCAAAGAGCTTATTGTATTTCAAATGGTTGAAAAGAGGAGGCAACAGCAAATGCTTAGGGATGAAGCTGCTACTACTGATGCACTCCAGAGAGAAGTTGCAAGAAAATAACAAACTGCTAGACATTATACTCTTCGCAGCTCTCCGATCATAGCCACTACTTCTGAAACCAGTAATTCCCTTCATGCCTCTATTCTCATTTCTCAAATTTTTTATACTGAGACTTAACATCACCTTGTATTCTTCTTTTGCAGCAACAGTTACTCTGTCCTTTCCTTCAATAAGGACTCATTCGGTTTCATCTGAAGTTGAACAACCTCAAAATGTGGAGCCAATTCAACTAATACTCCCACTTCTTGGTCCTACATTTTCCATACCTTTCTTGAAGCTAAGCATTCCTGCATCCTTATCTTTTGGCTTAACTTCATACTTTCCTTTTCTATCCTTCAACTCTACCAAATTTATTCTTCCTTTAAGCCTTGCTACTCCTTCCTCTTTGAGGAAATTCCAACTATTACTTCACCTATTACTTCATCTCCAGTGACAGCTGATTTCCGCAGAGAAGACACTGGTAACTTACCACTTCTTTGTTCATTATCTCTACCAAGCTTCAGTTTCTCTTCTCTTAACCTACTGGTAACCAAAACCATGAAGATTACTAGGGATACTTCACCTTCTTCTCCTATTCCTATGCAGTCATTTCTTCATTCTACCAGAGTTCTTTATGCACCCTCCATGTCAACAGATGAGGTGGACATCTTCAAAGCTAGGCTAGCTAGTCTTTTTGACATACCTTCCGCCAGTCTAACAGCTAGCAATGAAACTAAGCCATTAGTCCTGGCTGGTTCTCTATTAGAAATTGTTTAGAGTTCTTCCTCCAGTGGTAGGACTTCATTGCCTTCAATAGACTTAGACAGCTATTTGGAGCTGCTGACATCCTTCTCAAGGATTCCTTTCGAAGCCTTACAAAGGCCTATAATCAAGAATGACTTCATCCAGTGCTGCAAGATTGTTGAGCAATCCAGCATAACTGCTTCAAGTCATTTATCTCAGGCAGCAGCTACCATTGATTTTTACATCAACATCTGCCATGTCGCCAAGGCTGCAGAGGAGAAATTGCTGAAAGACCAAAGTTTTGTTTCCAAAATACATGCTGAAGTGTCAGAACTGAAGGAACAACATTTCTCTGTCTCCCAATTTCGAGCTCAACTATTGAAGAAGAAAGCTCAACTTGAAGAGGAATTATCAGTAGTCAACCAAGCTTTAAATCGAACTACCACCATGTTGCAGATCACTAATCAATGACTGGTTGATCAAAAGCAGGAGATAAATACAGTCATTCAGTTGTTCCTATCTCTTAAGAGTAGATCATCTATTGTAAAGGAACAACTGAAGCATTGTACTGACTTTTGGGCCAATCTATGGCTACATGTAATCAACTCATTATGAAATAAAATCCTTATTTATCATTTGAGTGTTTTCATGTTCTTTTCATTTAGCACTTATTCTATTCCTTGTGTTTCCCACACGGTTGGATAATAAGGTTTCAAATATTTGCCATTAATCGTCTTGGGATGTACATGTCCATTTAAAATTTTCAAATGATATGCTCCTAAAGGCAAGACTCTATGAACTTGATATGGTCCTTCCCAGTTAGGTGACCATTTGCCAAACTTGTGGCTTTTAATTCCTATTAGGAGTATTATCTTCCATACTAAATCACCTTCATCAAAGCTAATGTGATTGACTTTCTTATTATAATTTTTGGCTGTTTTCTTCTTTTGGAAAAGAATGCTATTTAATGTCAGATTTCTAACTTCATCCATACTTTCTAATTCTAAGCACATGCTCTGATGGTACTGTTCAAGATTTAACTGATCCTGGCATCTCACCCTCAAGAACTTAACATTAATTTCCACAAGTAGCACTGCATCATGCCCATATACTAAAGCATAAAGAGTGATTCCTGTACTTGACCTTGGAGAAGTCCTATAAGCCCATAATATATCCAACAGCAAGTTATGCCAATCCCTGGGATTGTTTTCCACAACTTTCTGTATTCCTTTCTTCAAAGACTTATTGGATGATTCCGCCTAACCATTGGCTTATGTATAATAGGGGGTAGAATTAACAAGGCTAATTCCAAACTCTGCCATAAAAGACTTTACCATTTTTCCATCAAATATAGTGCCATTATCAACAGTTATAGTTTGTGGGATACCAAATCTGTGGATCAGTTATTTAATGAATCCAATAACTTCGATCTGGTCTACAGCCTTATATGGCTTAGCTTCAACCCACTTAGTGAAGTAATCTATGGCCACTAAGATGAAACAATGATGCTTCGAAGAGGGTGGGTGTATTTTTCCTATCATATCCACAACCTATCCTCATTACCAAGGCTTCATAACCGCATGCAGATCAGTTATGAGTACATGCTTTATTATGCCATGCTTTTGGCATGCCTAACAACCTCTAGCATATTCTATGCAATCCTTAAGGATGGTTGGCCAATAGTAGGAATGTCTTTGAAGCAGCCATCTTATCTTCACACCAGGCTGATGAGCACCACAGATGCCTTCATGAACCCCAGCCATGGTTGTCAATGCTTCCTTTGTATCTAAACATTCCAATAATAGCCCATCTGCCCCTCTTTTGTAAAGAGTATTACCATAAATTATGTATTGCATGGATTGTAATTTGATTTTCCTGCTGGCTTTCGAAGATGGGCCAGCTAAATACTGCATTATTGGATGCCGCCAATCTTATTCTTGTAAGTTATTATGATTGGCCTCTAAGACCATATTCCTTCTATTCAGATGTGGTATTACCTTTTGATATGTTGTTGTCACGACCCAAACCCGGCCCTATGGGTTTAGCATCAGAATCGCCGATGTCAAGAGATTAGAAGGCTTTCTTGAAGAATATCTGAAAGCAGTCTGACAGTGGAAGCCAATACAGTAAATAACTAGTGTCCATTGAGCTGTGAAAATCTGTATGCCAAAACATTTTTTCCATGCATTCATACAGTACGGTCTACATACAGTCTATACAATCATATACAAACATTGATGCGGACCTAATCCTCGATAAGCTATCAGAGAAAATAGTAGACGATCTATCTGATAGTACAAAACAGTGAGGAGACAGGTGGGGACAATAAAAACACCCCAAGCCATCGCGTGGCAACTCGGAACCTCACAGTGAGGCACATAGGCTGGCTTGACAAAACTGGGGACCAACCCACGCTCCTAGCTCGATGCCGAGAACCTACATATATATATATAAGCAGTGAGCTAAAGCCCGTGAATAACATAATGCGTAAAGAGGTTATGAATGAATGTCCTTATAGTAATGAAACCAGTTCATTAAAAAGATTATTTTTCAAGATTTGATCAATCACCATATGTGGTACACCCATTAGCCTATAAACATGAGGGTCCAAGGACGGGTCTTATGAACCCAACAAGTAATGATGGCCATCAATCGAGATATGGTTCCACAAGGAAACCGACAGAGCTCAGAATACGATAAGAATTGCTAAGGATGCCACAATACAGTTCAGAATACAGGACATGCATTCATTCAGTAAACAATAGTAGTTCAATAAACAGTTCAGTTCAGTATTCAAAAGATAACCATTTTGAACATATCTTTACACAATTGTTACTCACAGAGATTGGGCTATAGCAGCTAGAGCGCGTCCCCGAGAGCCAACCCTAAACAGTTAACAAATAGAACACACACTAAGTTTAACAGTCGGGAAGGATGATAATTAAATCCCTAAATTTCCTCGGTGTGGTTCTATGTCTAAATCCTCATTAAGATGCCTTAAACTAGGCTTAAGAATGCCTAGGATGGAATGAGGATGCAAAAATACAGTTGGAAGGCATTTTTCAAAAGTTCTTTAACAGGGTCTCGCTTCGGCGAGCCTTCCTTCGCCGGCGAGGTTGCAAAATCAAAGGCTTCGCTCGGCGAACAATCCTTTCGGCCGAGCGATGAAACGATAAAAAGTTGGATGCTCGATTTTTACGCGCGATGCTTTCGTCGATGCTCTTCGGCGAGCTTCCAAATCAAAGGCTTCGGCGAGAATTCTTTCGCTCAGCGGTCCGATGAAATGAAAAGTATCTTGGTTGTTGGATTTTTACGCGATACCACGCTCGATGCTCGCTCGAGCGGAGACCTGAATAAAGGGTGCTCGCCGGCGAGAATCCTTCGCCGCGAAGAAGCCAAATATGGAATTTCCAGATTTGCCTCCCAAGCTTAAACCAAGCATTCTCAACTCAATTCTCGACCTCTTGGGCTCAAATTCTGGAAAATACATCCTAAAACAATGTATAACAAGTTTCAAAAGCCAATTTATGAATTCAAGCCCCAAAGGTGAGTCAATTAAATCCAAAATTCAAACCCATTTTCAAGAACACTTTCAAAACATGCAATGCATGAACTTTAGTCCAAAATCAAGCTTTAACTCTTGCTCAATTGAGCTCAAAAGTTGGAAAACAAAATGAAAACATGGACCATAGCTTAAACATGGACATACATGTACAATTCCAACATGAATTCAACTTCAAAATGCACCAATATGGCCATGCATGCAACAATGGAGTTCCAATTCAACATATATGAGCAAATTCATGTCTTGACTTCTCTATAACCATGATACATGCAAGATGAAGCTTAAAGACAACAAGAAGAAGATAAATTTCTTACCTAGAGTTTCAATTTCTTGCCTAGAAGTTCAATTTAGCAACCTATGTCACAAATCCTTCAATTCCCAAGCAATTCAAGCCAAATGAGATGAAGCGAACTCTCTCTCCCTCACTCTCTCTAGTTTGGTCGGTTGGGATGCAAGAATAGGGGCTGATCAATTGTTTTGACTCAAGGTATACAAGTCTCAACAAGTGTAAAGTAGGGGCCACTAAGGGTGGCAAAGGTGTAATTAAGTCCAAGTTTGCAATTAACTCATTTTAATCTACTTTAATCATTCCTAATCAATTTTCAGATAAATATACCATTAAATCACAAATATTCTACTGATTCCAAAACTCTAAACGGTTCCTAATTCGGCCGCCGATAAGGCCTCCAATTAGCAGTTTAAACATACGAATTCAAACAGATAGTCATTCAATCAAACAGATGCCATATGCAATACAATAAATAAACTTATTCAATTTCAGTTTCGATTTCAATCAGTCCATTCAGTACTTCAGTTAATCCAATTATCAGTCATTATCAGTTCTGTTTAACAGTAACCAGTAGCTAATTCAGCAGTTTATCGATAATCAGTACGAGGGTTGTTACAGTTGTTTAGCTTATGTTCCTTTGAGTGTTATCTCTTCTCTTGAAATTCGAAACTTTTTGAGCCACATCATTAGCTTTATTATTCAAGAATCTTAGGACATAAGTTACATTTGCTATCTGAAACTGAGAAAGTAAATGTAATGTAACAACATAGTATGACAACATGCTTACACTTTGATATTTGAAAATCCTTATCACCTGGTTAACCACCAATTAGAAATCTCTAAATATATCAACTGCATGAGCTTGTAATCTAATAAGTATTTCGAGTCCCACTATTAAAACTTCATATTCAGTTTGATTATTGGAACAAGTAATTTTATCAACTTTGAAACCATGTGTGGTTTCTACCCCTAGTGGTGACTTAATCATCACACCAATTCTAGTTAGACCATTGGCTTTTGATCCATCAAACCACATTTGTCATGGTTCAACACTAACCATACCAAGTTCCATTATCTCTTGGCTTTTTGTTTGACATGGATGGTCTACCAAAAAGTTAGCTAAAACTTGTCCTTTTACTACTTTTTGGGGGACATATTCTAGATGCAATTCTGATAAAGCTAGTATCCATTTGCCAATTCTTCCTCTCAACATAAGTCTAGATAACATATATTTAACCAAATCCGTGGTTGCAATTACTAAGACAGTTGTAGGCAAAAGATAGTATCTTAATTTCATTGCAGCAAAATACAATGCAAGACACAACTTTTCCACAGCTGAATATTTACATTCACAAGAATTTAGAAACTCACTAAGGTAATAAACTGATTGCTCTTTGCCTTCTTCATTGTCTTGGGCTAGGAAAACTCTTAGTGAATCTTCTGCTGCAGCTATATACAACTTCAAGGGCTTATCACCCTTTGGTGGCATCAACACTGGAGGGTTGACCAAGTAGGTTTTGATTCCTTCGAAAGTAGTTTGTTGCTCTGCTGTCCATACAAACTCCTCTTCATCTTTCAGCCTCAATAAGGAAGAAAATACTTTAGTTTTCCCTGTAGTATTAGAAATGAATCTTCGAAAAAAATTAACCTGTCCAAGGAATTTTTGTAATTCTTTCTTACTTAATGAAGATCTAGCTTCAATGATAGCTTTGGCTTTATTCTGATCAATCTGTATTCCCTTCTTGTGTATTACATAGCCCAAGAAGTTTCCAACTGATACGCTAAAAGCACATTTGAGAGGATTAAGTTTCAACTTAAACTTTCTCATTCTTTCAAAATCTGCTTCCATGTGAAACAAATGTTCCTCCATGGATTGGGATTTTACTACAATATCATCAATGTAACACTCTGAATATCCTCTAATGAGGTCATAAAAAATAGTGTTCATAGCCCGTTGATATGTAGCCCCAACATTCTTCAGACCAAATGACATTTTAACCCATTCGAAGGTGTCAATATTCCCAGGACATCTGAATGTTGTCTTGTGGCTATCCTCTTTCTGCAATGCAGATTTGGTTATAACCAGAGTGCCCATCCATCATTGATAAAATCTTGTACCCTGTTGAACTATCCACCAATAAATCTACTATGGGCATGGGGTACTCATCTTTTGGAGTTGTTAAATTTAAGTTTCTGAAATCAATGCATACCCTCATTTTACCATTCTTCTTAACTACAGATACAATATTGGATAACCATTCAACATACCTGGCTGTCCTAATAAAGCCTACCTTGAGAAGCTTGACAATTTCCTCCTTGACCTTCTGAATTACTTCAGGACTTATCCTTCTTGGTTTTTGCTTGTATGGCTTGAAATTAGGCCTCATAAAGAGCCTATGTTCTACTAATGATCTATCTAATCCTGGTAGTTCATTATAAGACCATGCAAAACAATCTTTATATCTCTTCAAGACCATCAACAACTGGTCCCTGTCAAAAACATTTAACCAAGCACTAATGTAGGTGGGCTGCTGTATGGAACCTTTTCCTAAGTTCACTTCTTCCAAAAGGTCTTACTGTAACAACCCTCGTCGCTGATTACTGACAAACTACTGATTATTGTTAAACTGAGACTAATTATGAGAAGTGATTGAACTGATTAAAATACTGGACTGACTGACTGAGATCTAAAACGGAATCGATTGACTGTATCTGTTTAATTGCATGTTTATCTGTTTGAGTGTTTAATTATCTGTTCAGTTTTCTGTGTTTAAACTACAAATTGAAGGCCTTATCGGCGACCGAACCGGAAATCGATTAGTGTCTTATGATTATCATAATTTACGTGATTTTATGGTGTAATTATCTGAAAACTGATTAGGTATGATTAAATTAGATTAAAATTTAGTAAATTGCATAGCTTGACTTAATTACCATAATGCCACCTAAGTGGCCCACTACTTGAACCTTTTTGATCTTCACATACACTCAAACAAAACATTTCTTCTCCCATTTCTTGCTCATTGCCAACTATAGAGGGAGAGAGTTGAGTTCCTCCTTGTGATTTGCTTAGTGAATTAAAGAATTGAAGTGTAGATTCTCAATTGAGCCTCCATACCTCTAATTCAAGACTTAGGTAAGGAAATTCATCTTTTTCATTGTGCCTTTGAGTTGGTTCTTGCATGCTTTATGCTAATTTGAAGAATTGAGCTTAGGATTGGTTAAAAGTATTGCATTAGTAGCTTAAATGTTGCATGCATGGCTATATCCTTGCATTTTGAGGTTGGTTACATAGAATTTGGTACATGCATGCTCATGATTATGTCTTTGGTTCATGAACTCATCTTGTGTTGGAGGAAATTGGCTCATTTGAACTTGGATTCAAAGCTTGGAATTGTTTTAAACTCATGCATGTCATGTTTGTAGCATGTTCATGAAAATTGGTTTGAAATTGAGTTTGAATTAAACACCTTTGGGCCTTGATTTCTCAAATTGATCTTTGAAATATATAATGTCATGTGTTTACAAGTGTTTTCCAGGTTTTTGGCCCAAGAGGATCGATTTTAAGGCATTTGAACTTAATTTTGAGCTTGAGGTTCAAATCTGGGAATTCTAGATTTTGGACCCACGCTCGAGCGAGGAAGTCCACGCTCGAGTGTACACTCTGTGATCGTGCCTTCCGCTCGAGCGAGAAATGTTACGCTCGAGCGTGAAATGCGTGCATCCAGTACTTTGCTTGAGTTCACAGTCCGCTCGAGCGAGGACTTGTGTCTCACGCTCGAGCGAGGGTCGAGCGCCCATCGAGTGTAAATTTGGAGCATCCAGTATTTTTACTATAGCACACAGTCCGCTCGAGCAATGGAATTCACGCTTGAGCGGAGCTCCTTTGTCTGCATGTCCGCTCAAGCGTAGAAAGCCACGCTCGAGCGAGACCCCTATTTTCTGAAAATTTAATAAAGTGTTCAAAGTGCATCTTTGCATCCTCTTCCCATCCTAGGCATTCCTAGGGCATATTTAAGGCATCTTAAAGAGGATAAAGATATAGAACACACCGAGGCAAATTTAGGGATTAAGTTATTATCTTTTCCAACTGTGAAACTTAGTGTGTGTTCAATCTGTTAACTGTATAGGGTTGGCATTCCGAGGAGACGCTCTAGTTCACTGTAGCCCAGAACTCTGTGAGTAACAATTGTGTAAAGATATGTTCAAATGATTATCTTTTGAATACTGAACTGAACTGTTTACTGAATTGGTATTATTTATTGAATGAATGTATGTCCTTTATTTACAAGGCTTGTGGCATCCTTAGCACCTCTTCATTTCTTTATTCTTTATTAGAGATCTCTGTCGGTTCCCTCGTTGGAACCACTACTGTTTACTGATTGATGGCCATCATTTACTGTTCAGTCTTTTAGACCTACTATTTACTGCTATGCTAATGAATGTACCACATATATTTATTTCTTGTCTTGAACAAAGAAATCTTGATTGAGCAATGTTTTCACTATTGTAACGACACTCATTCTAAACCCCTTTACGCTTTGTGTTATTCACTGGGTTTTAGCTCACTGCTCATATATATATGTAGGTGTACAAGCATCGGATCAAAGCTAGAGGCGTCGGGGTAAACTCCAGTTTTGTCAAGCCAACCACTGTGCCTCACTGCGAGGTTCCGAGCCTGCCAAGCTAAGGCTTAGGGGTGTTTAGTTTTCCCCTTCTATACTGTTTTGTTTCTTGTATAGTGAGCGTTTTACCTTTGTCTTGTTTATCGAGGATTAAGTCCTGTTACATTTGGTTGTATATGATATGCATCTTGTTTTTCGTCTTTATTACGTATAAATGTATGAAAAATCTTTTTGGCATACAGACTGTCACAGCTCATTGGACATTGTTTATTTACTGTATTGGCTTCCGCCAAGCCCCTGTACTCTGTAATATTGTATTACTGTTAAGCAGGCCTTCGGTAATCTAGGGTTACTGGCCGGTTACGGTGCTAAACCCATAGGGGCGGGTTTGGGTCGTGACACTTACATCTGGGAACTCACTGATGCTTCTTTTTTATTTCTTCTGTCTTCGAAGCAAACTCCTTGCATTGTCCTGCTCCCAGTTTCTTTGATTCATCATCTTTGCCCTCATCCTCATAGACAAAGTCTGTCCATAAAGCATCTTCTTCCTGTATCTCCTGGACTTTTGTTTCAATGTCCATTGTGCAGTATTTATCCAAGGCCAAAAACTTGACCTGCTGCTGCTCCTCCTGCTTACAGCCAATTATCATGGCTTATTTCTCTTGCTCTTGCATCTTTTAGACTATTGATTTTACGTCCGATACTGAGAACTTAATCAAAGCCAAAGATCTGGCCTCTTGGGTTCTATCTTTTTGTCTACAACCAAGCATCATTGTTATCCTTGGTGACAAACTCCTCATTAGCACTTTCCTGGACTAAGTGTTTTAGGTGTGTTAATTCCTCATCAGCTGTCACTTCGGCTGATCCATCAGGCTTTCTTAGTATGCTGAGTGGTGTCATTCTTTCAGTATACAATTTGGCCTTTGCAAAATCTACACAAGCTATGAAGGGTTGAGGGTCTGCAGTGCATTGCTGTCGATAACAAAGAATGCCGTCATGTAGTCCCTGGTTCCCACACTCAGGTTGATGGGCAAAATGCCTTGAGCCATCTGTTTGTCTTCAGTGAAATCAGCAATGGTTCTACTAGTTGGGATTAGTCTGGGGTTCTTCTTTCCTAGCTTCTTCAAAAAAGATTTCGGAAGCAGGTTTACTGCTGTCCCATTATCTACCAATACTCAGTTCATCTGTATCTCATTGAAGAGGGCCTTGATATACAAGGGCTTGACATGCTATGCCATGGATGTCGTGGGATGCTCAAAAGGGTATGAGAGGTTAATACTCACCTCTTCCTCACTCTCATCTCCAGTTTCCATTGGTATGGCTACTTCGGATTCATCTTCTACCATACTCACTTGTGAGTCTTCACTAGAAACTGGAATTGGGTCAATTCCTGACCTTCTTAGTTTTCATCTTCAGCTTGGAATTCTTGTTATAGTATATGTACCATATTCACTGATATTGGAGGAAACGAGCCAAATTGGATGACTGGCTATACCTGTTTCTCTTCCTGGCCAACTTGTTCAATTACTTCAGAAACATCTTCCATACTACATTCTGGCACTTTAGTACTAGTAACTTTCTTCGAATGATCTGTTTCTGCTAGTTTTTCAACCAACAATGTCTACTCAGCCATGAAGGCTTCAAACATTTTTTCCTCAACCATCTCATTTCTTCGACCTAGGCTAACTTCTCCCTCTATCTCACTATCACTTTCCATCAAAGCTTTTTCCAATCCTGCCAAACTGGATCTTTCTTTGGCTTTCAGTTTGGAATGAACTTTGGCCAATTGCTTTCTGCTGCAACTCCTTTTGTCTTGAGGAGTCGATTTTGGATTATGATCTAACTTTGAATTTTTTTCTCCTTCTGCCTGGCCTTTTGGCTGGACTAATGAAAAGCTTTCTCCGCTTTCTTTCAGATCCTTCTGGTATTGAGTATACCTTCGCTGGATCTTCCTCTTTTGGGACTTAGAAATCACTGGGACCATACTTGGTTCCTTTGTTTTTGGATGCTTAAGTAACACCCAATTATTTGGAGCCACCAAAGGAGGTTTAACCATCATACCTTGGTATAGCGATCCCGGGTTTTCCCCTGCATGTACAGTATTTCGGACTTAGATTCCGTGATGTTGGTTGTTGTATATATCTTGTTGTCATCCTTTTATTCTTTGTATTTGAGTTTTAGGATGTGTTGGACAGGTTTGTTACAGGTTGATAGTGAGTTTAAACCAAGTGTTGCTGCCCAGAATTTAGGTTCTTCGCTAGAGCGAGGCTTTTGTCGCTCGAACGAGCTCTTTGTTTTAGTTCCTTCGCTTGAGCGAGAGTTGAGTGTTGTGTCTGGTGGCTCGAGTGAGGAGTCTTGCACTCGAGCGTGCGTCTGCGTCTTATTTTGACCTGAGAGTTGCATTTCTTGGCTCGAGCGAGCTGTATGTTTTGGGTTTCTTCGCTCGAGTGAGCATTCTTGCGCTCGAGCGTGCTTCTAGGTTGCAGACCTGAAGCTTCGTATTTGTTGGCTCGAGCGAGGCTTTCTACGCTCGAACGAGGGTCCTTTGTGTCTGGTTGCTCGAGCAACCACTCCTTCGCTCGAACGAGCTTCGATTATATCAGTTGGCAGCAACGGGATTACACTTCACTTTTTCATCTTCTTTTTCTCTTAAACCCTAGATCCGTCCTCTCTTTCTCTCTCTATACACCTTCTCTCCAAGGTTTTATCTATTTTTAGTGATCTTCTACCCTAATCTCTTTGTAAGAAAGATAGAGGGTCCCAAGGGGTTCACTTTAATCTGAAAAGTTATGGATTTGGAGCACTTTGGGTTTTCACCATCTTCTCTTTTGGACTTCTAATTTCGAGGTAGGGATACCCTACTCCATCTTATGAGTTTTGGTCATAAATATTGGTCATTTTGATAGGTTGGTGTTGTTAGGAAATTTTGGGAAGTTAGGGTTTGATTTGAGATTATAAATTGGGAGTTTTCAAATGTTGAACTCCATGTGTATGTGAGAGTATGGAAAAAAATGGAATTGTTGTTGTTGAAATGATGAAAATAAGCCTTAGGGCTAATGTTGAGAAAAATGAGAAAGATGCCATATTTTGGTTTTATTGGGTCATTAGTGTAATTAATGACATTCATTGTGAAATAATGAAATTAAGATGTTATAAGAATAAATGGTAGAGTTGGATTGATTAATCACTCACTTTTAAAAATGTTGATAATTTATCTGTTGATGCATTTATTATCTATTTAGAAATAATTGCTTTGGGCTATCGGTGGAGGATAGTCTTGATTGTTAGTCTTGATTGTTGTAGACACTGTATGTTGATTAGGGAAAACTAAAACTAATCATTTGGAATACGTCATTGAGTATGACGGTTGGAATAATACAGTAAATATGTGTATTGATTGATTTTTGTATATGACAAGTGTTTAATTACATTGTATATGCATATTGTTTGGGAGGAGATAGGGAATATACTCCATGGTTTGAGAGGAGATAGGGGATTGACTCTCAAACCTGTTTTGGAAGAAGATAGGGAATGGACTCCATTGATACAGCAAATATGTGTATCTCTTGAAATGGAAGTGTTTAATATGAGTTGTTATCTCATTTGAAATGGAAATGTTTTAATATGAGCTTTAGTCTCATTTGAATTATTGATATTGGAAGTATTTTTATATGAGTTGTTGTCTCATGAAAATTGTTTGGCCAGGTTCTAAGCCATGTTTGTATAAATAGAAAATTGGTTGAGTAAAGGAAAGTAGAACGTAACATGGACTTGACTGTCATAGAACTATATTGTGATATAAATTGGTTTATAAGTGTTAACCATCTATCAAATGCTATTGTTTTAATCATTGCTTATATCTGGTTTAGTATATCTTTACTGCACTGTGGCTCACCCTATATGGGACATCATTTTCAGGTTCAGGTGACATGTCACCTCCAAGGACATAGCTTGGGAGGCTTAGATGGCCGAAGAATTTTTGTTGTTATCTTTTGTGTATTACATGTAAATTCAAGCCGAGGGCTTAATGTGTACGAGTTAGTACTCTCATTTTGTAACCAAGTGTTGCCTTGGAAAGTTATAAGCCCATAGAGCATTTACTTTTGTTGTCAACATGTAATACTTCTGTAATGAATACTCTGATAAATAGAAATATACTTTATTCTCTTATGTCTGTGTATGTCAAGAATGTGGGTTTATATGTATTATTTTGAGGGCGTTACACTTGGTTTTCAACAACATTTCTTTGGGTAGACATTCCCCTAGGTTTGTTCTGCATGACAAACCAATCTGGAACTCCAGGTACCCACGAACCTACTAGCCTAGTTGTTGAACTGTATCTTTCTTCCTTCGAAGGCCATTGCTTGGACCTGACTCCTTGTTTTGGGCCCAATTCAGGCCTTCCATGAAGGTGGCCACTTTCCATCCTGTGTGAAGCTGGTCTAGGGGGCCATCCCTGCTTTTGATTCCATAACTTGAACCCCTTTCAGGATGATTTCCCTCAATTCTATAATAGTTAGGTGGTTTGGATTCATGTAGAGGTCTCTTGCCCTTAGAGTGCACTCTAGCAACTGTTGGTTTAGCCATTAATGGTTACTGCCTAATACCAGTTGGATATGGCCTTTTGTTATAAGCACTTGTTGGTTTAGGATGCCTCTGTACATCCTTGTAATATTGTTTCCTATCAATCAGAACCCTTTCAACCACTTGTACCTCAACCTGCATCTGGGACACATTTTTTGCATGACAACTGCCTCTAAAGAATCATTATCCAGTGCCTCTTCATCAAAATCTTCCCTCTAGTCTGCAAAACCTTGTCCAACAGCTAGTAAACTTCTGGCATCTTTCTTGACAGTAGTTTGGCTGGTAACATGCATTTGCACATTGACCTCTTTCAATTATTTCAAGGATAAATTCTGGAAGTCTGGCACAATAACATTGGCTGTCACTTCTCCAATTTCTGGAAATGAATTAGTGTCAATCCTCATGGCCTTTTCTACTGTAGCTAGAAATTTTAAACTCCCCTTTCGAATATTCTCTTGGATCTCGTCTCGAAAAACAATGCAGTTTTTAGTTAAGTGAGACCAAGAATTATGCCATTTACAATACACTTTTCTTTTAAGTTCCTCTGGAGACGGAATTTGACTCCTTTTGGTAACTTTAGGAAGTTTGCCGCAAGCAAATGATCAAAAATGTCATCTGCCTTTGTTAAATTGAAAGAGTATTTCTTATGAAGGTTTTTCTTTTTAAACTGCTGGTCTATTGTTGTGTCTTTATGAATTAATGCTTCACAGATCACAGGTTCTTTTCCTACAATCTCTGCTGCATCAATCTCATAATTAGGATCTCTATAGTATGTCTTGTATGATGCATTACTTCGATCTTGTTCTTCTTTTAATAATGCTTCATACCTAGACACCTTATAGGTCAGTTCTACTAAATCTCTAAACTCAGTTGAGTCAAACTTCTTTCGAAGCCTAAACTCTAGACCATTTTGAGCCAATCTCACGAACTTAGGCTCTGGTAGGATAATCTACATTTGTTTCGTGCTCTTTTGAATCTGGTAATAAATTGAACAGCCTTCTCATCAAGCCTTTGACTCAACCTTGCCAAGTCTGCCATAGAAACTTCTGGCTCCGTTTGGAAGAATTGGGCATGAAATGCCTCCTCTATCTGTTGCCAAGTTTGGATAGAGCCAGGTGTAAAGTTAATATACCATACAAAGGCTACCCTAGTTAGAGAATTTGGGAACAGTCTCAACTTCATTTAATCATTATTGGTAAATTCACCACATTGAGCAGCGAACCTAGCAATATGTTCTACCGTTGACTGGTTTCCATTCCCATAAAAAAGAGCAAAGTCTGGTATCCTAAATCCTCTTGGGTATTCATGTACCCTATCTACCCATTTTGGATATGGTTTCCTGTACACAGGAGTTTGAACCCCCCAGCCATTGGTCCACACATCTCTTTAACAATGTCAGCAATTTGGTCCCTAGGAACCATATTTTGTGCTTGTTGAACCATTACTGGAGGAACAAACACAAGATTTGATGGACAACCTTGTGCCTAAGGTCCTCTTGGTCCATAGGGTGGCACATTTGGGACTGGTTGTCCCTGTGGTGCTGGCTGCTGTTGAGGGTATAAGTAACCCCTCTAAGCCTGTCTTGCGAAAGGACCTACGAAAGGTGCTGGAACAGGTATTGTGTCTCTTCCAATTGTAGGGAACCCTTCCGACCCCCCAGGTATAAATTCGAACAAAGGATTAGTGAACCCCCTTGTGCCAGGTATAGCTTCAAACATGGGATTTGGAAACATCCTTATGCCATTTTCTTGTGTTGGGCCAGATCTACCAATTTGCATGGCTTCACTATTAAGTAATGAGGCATTTTGATTTGTCACAGGTCTCGAAAGAGGTTCATACCAAGACTAAGGTGATGGTCTTTCGTAGTTTTGGTTACTAGTTTGACCATTAGTGTCACGACCCAAACCCGCCCCTATGGGTTTAGCACCGTAACCGGCCAGTAATCCGTGATTACCGAAGGCCTGCTTCACAGTAATAACAGTAATACAGAGTACAAGGGCTGGCGGAAGCCAAAACAGTAGTAAAAGATTTCCAATGAGCTGTGACAGTCTGTATGCAAAAAGATTTTTCATAACATAATCACATTCGGAACAAAAACAGTATGTACATACATCATATATAGGCATTCAGGTTAGGAACCAAATCCCTAACATAACAATACAGTCACAGTCTATACAGTCGATACAAAACAACTACGGAAAGGGGGAATCTAAAACACCCCAAAGTAACCTCGGCTTGGCAGCACTTGTGTTACGATCCAAACCCGCCCCTGTAGGTTTAGCACCGTAACCAGCCAGTAATCCGTAGATTACCCAAGGCCTCTAAACAGATTAGCAAATAATAAGGGGCTGAGGAAGCAATAATGTAAAATAGACCTCCAAGCGTGGGTCAAATTTCTGGAAAATCCAAATTGACCTCCAAGCATGAAACTCAACCTTCAACCATCCAAAACTCATTTTCCTGGGCCCAAAATTAAGGAAACACATGATGACTCATAAAACAACATGTTTAAAGCTTCAATTCAAGAAATCATGGCCCAAGAGTAAACCAATTTGTGCAAAATCAACATGAACTTTATGAATGTGCTATTAAATCCACATGCAAGACCCTCTTTGAATTCAAACCCTCCAAAACATAATCAAACTTTATAATTTGATGGAAAACAAGTTGAATGTCCACAATGAGAGTGAAATTAACACATTCATGGAAGAAACTCTTGAAATCATGTTCAAAATGTGAAGAAATGCACATGCATACATGATTTAAGCCTCAATTCCACATTTTAAGCCAAACTAGACTCTAATCTACAATGTTTCTACGAATCAAGCAAGCTACAACTCAATATCATAACTAAGGAGATGAATTCACTACCTTAGGTTTGAATTCCAAGCTTAGTAGCGTAATCTTCCAAGTTGCCTTCAATCCCTCTAAATTCGAGCAAAATTCTAGATGATTCAATTTTTGTTCTCTTATTCTCTCCCTCTCCTACGGTTTGGTCTCCTAGAGAAGGTTGATGAGAGACGCCTCTAAATGTAATAAGGTGTAATAGAGAGTGGTCTCAATTCAAGTCACTAAGTGGCATAAGTGTAATAATTCAAACTAGTGTAATTTAATGTTATTTAATCCAATTTAATCATACCAAATCAATTTTTAATTAAACCTACCATAAAACTCTATAAATCCTAATTAGCACATAACGCAAGTCAATTTCTGACTCGAACGCCGATAAGGCTTTCAATTTGCAGTTTAAAGTCAAAGACATGAACAGATCATTTTATGGCAAATAGATAGAAACACGTAAATGATGCAATACACATGCAAATAAATCCCAAATCCATCCTAATCTTCTACAAGGCATAATTAAGTGCGAATTAACATTAATTAGAGGTCGAGGTCATTACAGTCTTCCTCCCTTAAAAGAGTTTGGTCCTCCAAACTCGAATTACCTTCATTCTGAATCAACATTGGGTCCAATGGGAACAAATCTGGATATATTTTCATCATGTCTTCCTCGGTTTCCCAAGTTGCATAGGTTCCTTCGTGGTTTTGCCAATCAACTTTCACCAAGGGTATTTCTTTATTTCTCAACCTTTTGATCCGGCGATTCACAATCTGAATAGGTCTTTCCTCAGAAGTGTAGTCATCTTTCAAAAGTACGTGTGTTGGCTTAATGACATGGAGTGGATCTCTCAAATACTCTCGAAGCATCGATACATGGAATACATTGTGCATGTGCTCCATTACCGGTGGTAAAGCTACCCGATACGATACTGGATTGATCTTTTCAAGGATTTCATAAAGTCCAACGTACCTCGACACCAACTTTCCCTTAACACCAAACCGAGTTTGATCCTTCATCGGGGTCACCTTTATGAACACATGGTCCCCAACTTCATATTTCCTATCTCTTCTTCGGACATCAGCATAGCTTTTCTGTCGACTTTGTGCAGTTTTCAGGCGTTGCTGGATTAGTTTCACTTTCTCGGTTGTTTCTTGCACAAGCTCCGGTCCCAACAAAGGTCTATCACCTACTTCAGCCCAACATATCGGAGAATGACACTTTCTTCCATACAAAGCTTCGTAAGGGGCCATTTCAATGCTTAAATGGTGATTGTTGTTGTATACAAATTCAGCTAATGGCAAATAGGTCTCCCAATTCCCTTGGAAGTCTAACACACACATTCTGAGCATATCCTCCAAAGTTTGGTTCATTATTCGGTTTGTGGCCATACTGCGGGTGATAGGCCGCTTTCGATCTCAATTCAGTCCCCAAAGCCTGTTGCAAACTCTGCCAAAATCTCGATACAAACTTTGAATCCCTGTTAGACACAATAGATACTGGCACTCCATGCAATCTCACAATTTTAGTCATATAAATACTGGCTAATTTATCAACATTATAAATAGTTTTTACAGGAAGGAAATTGACAGACTTAGTTAAACGGTCAACTATAACCCAGATAAAGTCCATACCTCGAGAAGAACGAGGTAATCCCATAATGAAGTTCATGGTAATGTACTTCTATTTCCATTCCGATATTGGGAGTGGTTGTAGCAAACCAGCAGGTCGTTGATGCTCAGCTTTAACCTGTTGGCAATGTAAACATCTAGCCACAAAGTCTGTGATACTCTTTTTTATTCCAGGCCACCAAAAATTCTGTTTCAAATTGTGATACATTTTCGTGTTCCCTGGATGCATAGCAAACTTATTACTGTGAGCTTCAGTCATAACACGTTTCCTCAAATCACCACAATCGGGTACACAAAGACGGTTCTGAAATTTCAGCATACCATTCTCGAACACAAATCCTGGCCTTGGCTTCGAATCAAATTCCTCCATGATCTTTTTCAAGTATTCATCTTCACATTGTTTTTGTTTGATGTCATCAAGAATAGCAGGTTGAGCAGAAATAGCAGTTGACAGCCCAACTTGTTCTAGGTCATTCAGCAATTCTTTCCAGTTGGACAACAGACATGACAAACTTGCACCGAATTTTCAACTCAAGGCATCTGCTACGATATTAGCCTTTCCTGGATGATACAAGATCTGCAAATCATAATCCTTGATTAACTCTAACCATCGCCTCTGTCTCATGTTCAATTCCTTTTGGGTAAAGAAATATTTCAAACTTTTATGGTCTGTATACACCTCGCAAGTTACCCCATACAATTAGTGACGCCAGATTTTCAAAGCAAACACCACTGCTGCTAACTCAAGATCATGCGTTGGATAATTCTTTTCGTGAGGTCGAAGTTGTCTAGAAGCATAGGCAATCACCTTTCCATTTTGCATTAATACACACCACAAACCTTTGTAAGAAGCATCACTGTACACTTGAAACCCATCAGTACCATAGGCAAAGTTAAGATTGGTGCAGTCACTAACCTGGTTTTCAATTCTTGGAAAGCTGCCTCTCTTTGTTCATTCCAGTCAAACGGCACATTTTTCTGAGTTAATTGGGTCAATGGCAGGGCAAGCTTGGAAAAGTCTTTCACAAACCTCCTGTAGTAACCTGTAAGTCCCAGAAAACTTCAGACTTCTGTCATATTTGTCGGTCTAGGCCAATCTACAACAGCTTCAATTTCTGAGGGTCAACAGAAACTCCATCTTTGTTGATTACATGTCCCAAAAATGCCACATTATCAAGCCAGAACTCACACTTGGACAATTTAGCATACAATTTCTTTTTCTCTCAAAATCTGCAAGGTGGTTCTCAGATGGTTCTCATGTTCTTCCCTGTCTTTAGAATAAATCAAAATGTCATCAATAAACACAACAATAAAATCATCCAAATATGATTTAAACACCCTATTCATAAGATCCATGAAAGCTGCGGGTGCATTGGTCATCCCAAACGGCATTACTAAAAATTCATAATGTCCATATCTAGTTCGGAATGCAGTTTTCTCTATGTCCTTAGCTTTAACCTTTAACTGATGATACCCGGACCTAAGGTCAATTTTGGAAAATACTTGGGCACCCTGAAGTTGATCAAACAAGTCATCTATTCGGGGCAGAGGGTATTTATTCTTGACAGTCACTTTGTTCAGTTCCCGATAGTCTATACACAATCTTAAAGACCCATCCTTCTTTTTGACAAACAAAACTGGAGCACCCCAAGGTGAAGTACTCGGACGGATAAATTTCTTGTCTAACAGTTCCTGAAGTTGAGTTTTCAATTCCTTCAATTCAGAGGTAGACATTCTATAGGGAGTTTTAGAAATAGGTTGTCCCCTGAAACACTTCAACAGTGAATTCAATTTCTCTATCAACTAAGTCCCTAGGTAAGTCAGTCGGAAACACATTGGAAAAGTCACAAACAACAGGGATTATTTCTACAATAGTACCATCAGATGATGCAGTCAGTATACAACACAGATAACCTTTACATCCCTTCCTAAGGAGTTTTACAGCTTTTATAGTCAAAATCAAATATGGAGGAGGAACTGCCCCATTCCCAATAAATGTAAATTCAGGCATTCCCGGTGGTCTAAATACAACAGTTTTATTTGCACAGTCAATGGTAGCACAGTATTTAGTCAACCATCCATCCCCAAAATACAATCAAAATGACTAATGTCCAAGGGTAATAAATCCACATATAACACCATATCACCAATCATAATATCACACGCCGTATAAACATGAGTACACATCATAGAATCCCCAGATGGTGTGGATACAGATAACACATATGTTATTTGTTCTAGTGGTCTAGTCAATTTTCGAGAGAAAGCATGCGATACAAAGGAATGTGTAGAACCAGAATCTATTAGTACACATGCATTTTGAGAACATACAGAGAGTGTACCTGACACCACAGTATAGGTGTTGGGTACGTCACTAGGCACTAAGGCGAACACTCTCCCTTGCCTTAATGTTTCATTGCTTGCATTCCCTCTAACATCGGCCCTAGCATTTGGTTTTGCTGTGGAAACGGACCCGGTGGAACTTGTCATAGGACGGTTAACCTCGTTGGATCTCATCAGGCAATCCCTTACCATGTGGCCAGTCTTGCCACAGCAAAAACACGCTCTTGATGCTCAATAATAGGCACCTTTGTGCTTTTTTCCGCAGTCGGGGCAGTTTGGAGTAGATCTGCTACTGTGGCTAGAACTGCTGGAGGATCTTGTATTTTGCCTCTTTGGAAACGACCGGCCTTTCTTGAAGCTGAATCCAGTCCTCTTTCCTCTCCATTCTGTTGTTGGCGTTGTAGTTTGTCTCTTAGCTGCTATTGTGGCTTCTGCCATCAATGCCCTGTCGAGTACCTCCACATAAGTAGGTAATTTTAGGACATCCACTCGGTCAAATATTTCCAGATCCAGCCCTCCCTTAAACTTCCGTGCTTTCTTGTAATAAGTATCCACCATATGTGGTGCAAAACGTGCCAACTCGGTGAATTTGGCTTCATATTCTGCTACAGCCATTCTTCCTTGTTTAAGTTCTTGAAATTCAGACACTTTTCGATCCCTGAAACATTGGGGAAAGTATTTGTCGTAGAAGATGGCATTAAACTGTGCCCATGTCATATTCCCATTTCCATTCGGATCAGTAACCACCACCTGCGAGCTTCATCTTTCAGAGTGTAGGTGGCTAGGAGGACTTTCTGAGTTTCAGTACAAGGAAATACTTCATATAACTTTTCCATTTCAAGCAACCACGTCTCTACTTTCAAAGGTTCAATTCCACCATAGAACGTTGGCGGTTTCATTTTCATGAATTTCTGTGTCAGATTGATAATGTCATTATTATCTGCCTTAGCTTGTGTTGGTGGAGGCGGAGAGGGCAAAGGTTGTTATCTCTGTTGTTGTGTCAAGGTTTCAGTCAATGCTGCTAACATCTGTTCCATTCGGTCCATGCGAGCCTCTGAAGATTCACTTTCACCACTTCCCCTTGCATTCTCCATCTTACTATACAGATATCAAATGATAATAAACACAGGCATAATCTTATTTGTTTCCTTCAATTCATTTGATTTAAATGTACATTCAGTTTTCATATTCAGTTGCATTACCACACACTCACATATGCAGATGGAATGCCCCTAACTCTTACTAGGACATCCTAAGCTCATACGGACCTTTGTGTACGGTAGAACACGTGCTTTGATACTACTCTGTCATGACCGAAACCCGCCCCTGTAGGTTTAGCACCGTAACCGGCCAGTAATCCGTGGATTACCAAGGCCTCTGAACATATTAGCAAATAATAAGGGGCTGCGGAAGCAATAATATAAAATAGACAAGGTCCAATGAGCTGTGACAACGTACATGGGACAGAAAATTTCAAACTTATTTACATTTATATTTACATAAACATGCCAGTCCAGATACACAATATTTACAAAATGTACTTCCCAAGACATGACTATACAAATAGTTACTAGAGATTAGCATGAAAACAAGAACAGCTATGGCATTAGACTTCGATTGGAACCTCCTCGGGAGGCACAACGGTTGGCTGACAAAAACAATACATAAGGCCGTCAACTTTGGCCCTGGTTATGTGCCAACTCACCTACATACATAATATAAACTGTGAGCGAAAGCCCAGTGAATAATAACAGAGTAAAGGGGTTATATGCATGATGTCCAGCACAAGTTAAAATCCAGCATTTAAATCAGAGCATAATCAAACTTCAGAATAGAAACGGATTCATATACATCTTCATATTCAGATTTTGCATAAGATCATATGTGGTACACCCATTAGCTATCAGATCAGATTGGTCCAGAGACCTACAGACATAATTGATACCAAAGACCATAAGGGTCCATATCTTGCTCGCAAGTAGCCATGGTATTGTTACCCCCAAGCAAAGGCCACGTGCAGATTGGCCGCAGTATTGTTACCCTCAGGCGAGGGCCACATGCAGATTGGCCGCGGTATTATTACCCCCGGGCGAGGGCCACATGAACTAAGGGTGCCACAAATACGTTTCAGAAAATTGGACATTCATTCATAATTTGTAAGATAGCTCTTCAGAAAACAGATCATATCATACCAGTCAAAAAATACTTAAGTTAAACATAACTTTATAGAGTTATTACTCACAGTGGGCTTTGAGACAGACAGACAGAGTAGATCGATCAGACAGGACGTGGCACGTGACCTACACGACACATAACAGATACACACTTGAAATACACATTCTAATTGTACAAAACTTATTTCATTGGCTCGTAGTGTGTTTCTAATCTCCTATCCTCATTATAGAGTCTAAAACATGGCCTAGGAATGCCTAGGATGAAATGAGGATGCAAAGATACACTTAGAAACACTTTTCAAAATTTTGCTGAAACAGGGGTCTCGCTCAAGCGTGGATTTCTCCGCTCGAGCAGACATGCAAACAAAAGGTCTCCGCTCGAGCGGGTATTCCTTCGCTCGAGCGGACTGTAAACTACATAAAAAGTACTGGATGCATGAAATTCACGCTCGATGGGCGCTCAATACCCGCTCGAGCGTGAGACACAAGTCCTCGCCGGCGTGCATTACCTTCGCCGAGCGAATCAGAACATGTGAAAAGTATCTGGATACACGATTTACGCTGAAGGCGTTTCTCGCTTCGGCGAAGCATGTATAAAGCTTCACGCTCAAGCGTGGGTCAAATTTCTGGAAAATCCAGATTGACCTCCAAGCATTAAACTCAACCTTCAACCGTCCAAAACTCATTTTCCTGGGCCTAAAATTAGGGAAACACATGAAGACTCATAAAACAACATGTTTAAATCTTCAATTCAAGAAATCATGGCCCAAGAGTAAACCAATTTGTGCAAAATCAACATGAACTTTATGAATATGCTATTAAATCCACATGCAAGACCCTCTTTGAATTCAAACCCTCCAAAACATAATCAAACTTTATAATTTGATGGAAAACAAGTTGAATGTCCACAATGAGAGTGAAATTAACACATGCATGGAAGAAACTCTTGAAATCATGTTCAAAATGTGAAGAAATGCACATGCATACATGATTTAAGCCTCAATTCCACATTTTAAGCCAAACTAGACTCTAATCTACAATGTTTCTACGAATCAAGCAAGCTACAACTCAATATCATAATTAAGGAGATGAATTCACTACTTTAGGTTTAAATTCCAAGCTTAGTAGCCTAATCTTCCAAGTTGCCTTCAATCCCTCTAAATTCAAGCAAAATTCTAGATGATTCAATTTTTGTTCTCTTATTCTCTCCCTCTCCTACGGTTTGGTCTCCCAGAGAAGGTTGATGAGAGATGCCTCTAAATGTAATAAGGTGTAATGGAGAGTGGTCTCAATTCAAGTCACTAAGTAGCATAAGTATAATAATTCAAACTAGTGTAATTTAATGTTATTTAATCTAATTTAATCATACCAAATCAATTTTTAATTAAACCTACCATAAAACTCTATAAATCCTAATTAGCACATAACACAAGTCAATTTCTGATTCGAACGCCGATAAGGCTTTCAATTTGCAATTTAAAGTCAAAGATATGAACAGATCATTTTATGGCAAACAGATAGAAACACATAAATGATGCAATACACATGCAAATAAATCCCAAATCCATCCTAATCTTCTACAAGGCATAATTAAGTGCAAATTAACATTAATTAGAGGTCGGGGTCATTACAACTTGGAACCTCACAGTAAGACACAGTGGTTGACTTGACAAAAAGGGAGTTAAACCCAACGTTCCTAGCTCCGATCCGGTGCCTGGACATCTACATATATATAAACAGTGAGTTAAAACCCAATGAATAATATATGCGTAAAGAGGTTAACAATGAATGTCCTTTCAGTATTTAAATCAATCATTTGAACAGTATATCAGTTATTCGATCATAGCAGTCATAAGTGGTATATCCAATAGCAAACAATCTGAGGGTCTTAATGACCCGAGCGATCGATTGATGGCCATCATATCAAGAAATGTAGTGGTTAGAACATGGGAACCGACAGAGATCTCTCGTGATAAAGATACAAAGATCTGATAAGAATAGTAAATTGCTATGGATGCCACGAATACAGTTCGCAAATAGGACAAGCATTCATTCAGTAAGAAATATCATTTCAGAAAGCAGTACAGTTGAACATTCAGAAAATATTCACGATTGAATATATCTTTACAACATTGTTACTCACAAAGCACTGGGCTATAGTTAGGCTAGAGCGTCCTCGGATGCTAACTCTACAGTTACAGAATGAACACACACTAAGTTACATACTTGGGAAACAATGACTTAGTCTCTAACTTGACTCGGTGTGGTTCTACATCAATATCCTCCTTAAGATGCCTTAAACATGTCTTAGGAATGCCTAGGATGGAAAGAGGATGCAAAGATGCACTTTAAAACACTTTTCAAAATTTGCTGAAACAGGGGTCCACGCTCGAACGTGGCTTTCTACGCTCGAACGGACATGCAGAACAAAGGATCTCCGCTCGAGTGTGGATTCCCCCGCTCGAGCGGACTATAAAATCATGCAAAAGTACTAGATGCATGCAATTCACGCTCGACGGATGCTCAATCCCCGCTCGAGCGTGAGACACAAGTCCTCGTTTGAGCGTGCATTCCTCGCTCGAGCGAACTGTAAAACACATGAACTTCTGGGCATATGAAATTCACGCTTGAGCGTAACTTTCCACACTCGAGCGGAAGTGCAAGATTCAGAGTGTACGCTCGAGTGTGAAATCCTACACTCGAGCGTGAGTCCAAAATCAGGAATTTCCAAATTGAACCTCCAAGCTCAAAATCAACTTTTAAAGCATCAAATTTGATTCTTTTGGGCTAATTTTCTGGAAAACATTTACAAACCCATAATATGACATGTTTCAAAGATCAATTTTGTAAAATCAAGCCCAAAGGTAAGTCAATTAAACACAAACTTCAACTCAAAATTCAAGAACATGAAGAACAATGCAAAACTTTTACATGCATGAGTTCCCAAGAACTCTTATGCTACAAAACAAGATCAAATGCAATTTTTAACTTCAGAACATGGTGAGTTCATGGATCAAGACCAAAAATATGAACATGCATGAAGAAATTCTCATGAAAATGACTTCAAAATGCCATGGTAGAGACATGCATGCAAGGTCTAGCTCTCCAATCAACATTTTAAACTAATGTAAGACCTTAAAACTCTAATCTTCCATGAACCATGCAAGAACTAACTTAAATTCATAAACAAGAAGGTAATTGTCCTACCTTAGGTCTTCAATTTTAGGTATAGAAGCTCAATTATGCAATCAACCTTCAATTCTTCTAAATTCCAAGCCAAAACTTGTTGAAACCAATTTTCTCCTAATTCTCTCTCTCTCTAGTCGGTTTTGGTCTCTCCAGGATGAGCAAAATGATACAACACATGTAAATCAAGACTATACAATTGGCCTAGCAAAGTCCACTTAATGGCATTTTGGTAATAAAGCCAAACTAATGTAATTTAACCTTATTTAATCCAATTTAGTCATTCCAAATCAAAGTTCAATTAAACATACCATAAAATCACATAAATTCTAATTAACAAGAAACACTAATCAATTTCAGATTCGGCCGCCGATAAGGCCCTCAATTTACAGTTCAAACTTAAAACATGAACAGATCAATTAACAGTCAAACAGATAGAAATACGTTACAACTAATACACTCAACCAATTAGTTTAGAATGTCAGTCAAATCAGTTACTTATCATGCTCAGTCACAGTTTAGCAGTAATCAGTGGTATTATCAGTAAACAGTGGTGAGGGTTGTCACAATTAGAATGTCCATTGTTTTGTATAGGCTATTTATCTCTAGCCAATCTTTGCCGAGGGACATTTGAACTTTCCTCCATATGTCTTGTGTTTTTTGGTTGATGGGTATTCATTCGATCCATGAAGGATGTTGCCCACCTTTCTATTGTTTTCATTAACTGTTGTCCCATGGCATCTACTAAGCCACCCCATGGATTCATTGGCTTAGTAGATGGAATAGTGGATGGTCCAATTCCTTGGCCTCGTCCAATATTTTGAACATGTGGTACTTGTTCCGAAGTGCTGGTCTATTCGACCAGAGGTTCTGATAAAACAGGTACTTTCACAAGATGTGTTATCACATTATCCTCTGGATTAGGCATTTCTACCTCTCCTTCTATGCCTTCTTAAAAGCGTTCATTTTCTCATTGTCTCCTACGTCTAGCCATTTCAATTAGTCCCACTAAGCGTGCCAAAAGTATATGTTGGCTTTTTTGACTTTCGAAGGTTATTATTGTAATTTTGAGTGTGCCAGTAAGGATCAATCAATCCTTACAGAATATTAATTGCCAACCAATTATCAGACGATTGTGTTTTAGTTCTTTCAGCCTCAATGAAGAGGACTTTTACTAGTGACTTTGTTTAGGAGAATTAAGCAAATAATGATTAAATGAAAACAATTATAGCATTTCATTAAGTAAGATGGAAAACTTACAAAGATCCAAATCAGCCCCGTAGAGGTTTACAACGACAAACTACTTGAAACTACTCCTATGAACGAAGTGCAGTGTAGGAATTTGAAGTACAGGAATGTAAAGAACAAGAAATATAAAAACTGGAAAGAAAATAAAGTAGATAAAATTGGTTTTTTTGGATCTGAGTTTAGGGGCTCTTTCTGAGATCTTCTCTACTATTTATACTTCTCAGTGATAACCGTCGAATCATCCCTCCATGATTGCTGATCATGTTTCTTCACAGTTAGCTCCAGTACGCCATGTCTACAGTTAGGCTTCCCTCCTGATTTTTGAATTTAAATATAAGTAACCGTTAAAGCCACGTCGTCTTGCACCTCTCTGCTAATTCCATGCTATATAGATCCACAGTAACCAATACTAACTGTCACGTGTGTGATTACGATTGAAGATTTGAATTGTCTTCCCCGTATTACTCTCATTTTGTCACGTGTTAAACTGTGATTAGCCTATACAAAATATATAGCCAACATTAACTAATTATTTGGACGTTATTTATCAAGATTTATGTAGTTTAAGAGGTGTAGAGAGAGTTGAGAGAGTAGTGGTTGAAAAATAGGTTTGTAAATACTATATAACATATATATATATATATATATATATTTATTTATATGGATAGTTTGGTCTTCTTACACTAGCTTGTCCTTATGGACAGAGTGTTTGCACAACTAGACTTATAGACAAGAAAAATTCAAATTTAGATTTTTGACTTGTGTCCCAAAAAATTATTTGATAAAAAAAAATACTAAAAAAATATTTCTAAAATTTAAAAAATGATTTTCATTCTTAAAAAAAATCTATTCTATTATATAAACGGTAGGCCTATGATAGTGTTAATACTTTTATGTCACAAATTTTGGATTTTTTCAAAAATACCTCTGTAGTTGATATTTATATAAAAAAGAAAAGTGCAGGATTTGAAATCAACATCATAAATTTGGCAAAATAAGCCTTTATTATTTGAATAATGAATACTCATACATAGAGTTGGGCAATGGATATATCGATTTGCCCAAACCAACCGAATCAAACTGATCTGTCGCATTTTGAACGAATGTGTGATAACAAACGGATGGTTGTGGATTGATTTTTTTCAATCCGTCTAATTTTGGACCGATGGCGGATTTGAGGTTCCTTTGACCGCAGTTGAACCGCCAAACCTTGAGCACCTCTAATAATTTGTAAGACTTTGTGTTTTCATTTTGTTTAGATATTCTATTTATGTTTTCAATTGAAAAAGAGTATAAATATTCTGTTGAAAAAGAGTTTTCAATTTGAATATATTTTTTGAATTAAAAAAATAAATGTATTATTTATCTATATTTTTTAATTTTAAATCTAGCTCTAAAAATAATAAATAAAAAAATAATATATACTGGTTGATTTTTGTTTTTAAAAACAAATATAAATGTAACAATATAGAGACATACAATCTCTATTAGTGCTCTATTAATAATTTTAGTGGTTTGAATTATTTTTATATTTTAAGAACTACAAATTATAATATTTTATGTAATATTTTATGTGAATATGGTATCCTGTGATTGTAATATGTGGATGAAGAATACAGTTATTGTAATATTTTAAAGTTCCAAATTTTTTTTTCTTTAGATGAAGCATGCAGTGATTGTAATACTTTTTTAAGTCATTGACTATAACACTTTTTTTTTTTTGAGAAAATATATAAGTTAAATTATGTTAAAAATTTATAAAATTTTAAATCGCTAAACCGATTCGCATCCATCCGTCAATTCGTTACATCCATATTCGCCGGATTAGTGGACGGATGCGGATTGATTTTCTTCAATCCGCCAATCTGACAGATAGTTGGCGGATTAGAAGTTCTGTGATCGCAACCGACCCGCACTCACCCATATTCATACATATGTATTTTTTTTATCATTATTTTTATATTATTATATTTTTCAAAAATTACACGTGTACGGCCGCTAGTATAACTATATGACATGATGAGTACTCTTGATTTATGATTATTTTCACTAGTTTTTAGTTAGTAATTAAAATAAAATAGATTCTGAAACTAAAAAATAAAATTGCATTTAGTTGAATTTTGATGACGTGGCAAGCCATGAATGGTAGAGTGATCTGAAAGTCAGATACGGACGAAACAGGCAATAAAAACTCTCCGTCCGACGCCGTTTCGAAATCTCACATCACAGCCACATGAATCGAAGAACACAAGGCATAGAGAAGAAAAAAACTAGTAGAAGAGAATCGAAGCTCGTAGAAGAAGTAGAAAGATGAGAGAGATGGCAAAGATGAACGCGATGAGGTCTGGGGTGGTGGTGGTTGGAGCACTAGCCTTCGGTTACTTAACCTTCCAGATAGGTTTCAGACCATTCCTCGAGAGAGCTCAACACTCTCTCAACAATACTCCCCACCTCGGTGACGCCATTGACGACTCAGACACTGCTCTCAGAGTCCCCGATTCTCCCCCCGATCAATTCTTCTCAAATCCAAAGTAAATGAAAACACTCCAATCTATCTCTCTCTCTCTGATTGTCTTTGAATTCTCTGATAGTTGATTCAGATTTCAGATGGATTGGCGTGTTGTTATTTTATGTTTTCTGGTTAATTTTTTTCGATCTTTACTGGAATTTGTACTGGATTGACTGAAAAGTGAAAACTGAGCTTTGCACTCATTATCATTTGATATGATATGATACTTGTGAATTAGTTTTTATTTTTATGTTTTTTTTTCTTCTTCTGAAATATTAGCTGAAAAATGAGATTGGGATTAATATATATATATATATATATTTCAACAAAACATTGTTTAGTACAGACAAATTTCCTGGTGAAAATAGTTTTTGCATTATCTACCACAGGCCACTAGGGTTCCGTGGAGGTATGATATTAATAATTTGATAAAGGGGATTAATGGCGTAGTGAAGTGAGGGGACGCGTTAATTTGAGGCTGGCTCTGGGAATTACTGTGTGAATGATTTTAGACATTGTGCATTGATGAGGATTAGTTTCGGCTGAAGATGTGTCAGC
Source organism: Camellia lanceoleosa (assembly GCA_025200525.1). NCBI lineage: Eukaryota > Viridiplantae > Streptophyta > Magnoliopsida > Ericales > Theaceae > Camellia > Camellia lanceoleosa. Next base: position 173,165,395 of record CM045766.1, read on the forward strand.
GAAATATTAGATTTGGAGAACTCGTTATAAGAAGAGGAAGAACAAATTAATAGATAAATAAGTAAGGGAGAGTTTTTTTGAGATTGTTGAGGACATGGTGTTTGGAATCACAGTCAGACATAATAGAAAGGAGGAGGGTGTAAAGCTTTGGATATTTTGTTTTAGAGGTGCCTTTTTTTCACAATTGGATTGTAGACATTGTTTGAGACTCCGATAAATAAAGAGATCGGTGGAAAGTATTGTGTTGTGGGTGGAAGAAGAGACATTCAGCAATTGGGGATCTAGAGTGCTAATAGCCTTACAATGATCTAGGTGATGCTTTCGAGTCTTGACAGTGTGCTTTCTCTGAAATCCTATTCTGAATTATTGATCAATTGATGTAGCTATAGGTATTGGTGATTAATTCCATTAGTGCTTTCCTTCCTCTATAATTTGGTTAGTAAATGGCTCATTGGAAGCCACGGTATCATTGTGCAACTACACAACTACATCTTTGTGACATATTCAGGCGCCTTGATGAGGCAAGTATGGTTGGCTAGTGCATATTACACTCTAGGAAATTTCTTGCTAATCGTTCTAGCCTTCAGCTGCATTGGAGAGCTAAGAAATAGTTGCATCCATTGGAACATTCAGAATGCTTTAAGCCAGTTGTTTCCTGCTTATTTTGCATCTGGTTGCCTGCTCTAGATCCATGGGACTCCTATCTGGAATACGTCAACGAGTGGAATGATGGTAACAGCTCTAGCAACATAATTTCCAATTTGGTTATTGCCAATGGGTGGTTCAAAATGGCTGTTTATGCTCGACTTTCTTAGTATTGCCATAGAGATGATGAGCAGGAGGGCAGAGTTATCATTTGATTGTGAGTAGGTTGCTTCCAATTTCAGACAGAGACTGATGAGGAAGAAGGAAACTTTTCAAAGAGCTTCAGATGAAAGCTGAGTGAGTTGGATTGTTGTACACAAAACTAAAGGGTAAAATAAGCTCAGCCAGTGAAGCCATTCGTGAACAGAAGACAATTTTAAATATTTATATAATAAAAAAAATTAGCATTTTGACCTTCAAAATTTGTATAAACTTTACCGCGGCCCCTCCTTTTTACAATTTTTGAGTCAATCATTAACTTGTTATACATATGATGAAGAACACTCCACGTTAGAGCATTTGCATCAGCTTATTCAAATTTTTAATCAAATTACAACTAAAAAAGCTATTTTACTATTTTAGCTAGTTACCTCTTTAGTATTTATTGTATCAAACTCTCTATTCTAACTTAACTTTATTAAAATATTATTTTCTTATTATGTTTATTATTCTTTCTTTTTTTATTAAATTGATGAGTTATCAACCAAATAATTATTAAAAAAAAAAAATTAGCCGTTGGCCGGTTGATTGGCCGGACGTCCAGGCGGACATCCAGTAACACTAATGTAGCAATGAACAGTGCTTCACTTGTTGTAACGAGTTACTGTAGCGCTCCTAAATTAGCGACCTATTATAGCGAGATTGATGGAGGTCCATTTTTTATGAATAGTATCATCAAACTAGCTAAAAAATGACTTTAGCTAGTTTGATGTGGATCCTCTTAACGCCCGATATTATGCATCATTCGCTCTCAAATTTATATGAGTCTTGGACTCACAAAAACTTACCAGTGCTTTCAAATTATACAACATAAAAGAGGAGTGACTCAAGAAGCAGTGAGAAAAGCATACTAAGGTCTCGTTTGGGAATAGATTTTTTTAGTAATTTTTTGACTTTTTGATTAAAATATTATATAAAAAAACTAGTATGTTTAGAATAATTTTTTGATTTTTTACGAAAAGATATGCAAAAAGTAGAGAGAAAATGAAATTTTCGACTTTTAGATATATGTTGTTGGCTTTTTGATTTTTTTGGTGACTTTTTTATTTTGGGCAAATTACAAACACCCCCCTCGAGGTTTGATAAAAATACAGATTTCCCCCTGAGGTTTGAGAAATTACAAATTGCCCCCTGAGAGTCAAATTTTCATAACAAATTAGGGAAAATTAGGGGGAAATCTGTATGAAAATAAAAACCTCAGGGGGCCATTTGTTATGGAAATATAAATCTCAGGGGGTGGGATGTAATTTCTCAAACCTCAGGGGGAAATCTGTATTTTCACCAAACCTCGAGGGGGTGTTTGTAATTTACCCTTTTATTTTTAGACTAAAAAATAATGTTACCAAATGAGACCTAAGTAAAGTAAAGAGAATCTAAAATGTGTAAATAATGTCCAATTAGGCAATTTACCTCCACAAACGATCCTTGTGAAGAATCAAGTGAACCACCTAGAAAACAGTATGGCTACTGTCCTTATCTCCTTGTCATTTTTCTCAAAATTGCTTCCAAATAAAAAAAGAACCAATTCTGGACAAATAATGAAAATTGTTATACAAAAATGACCACCAAAAAAAAAAAAAACATAATTCTCAAAATATTCATGTTTCAACATGTTTTTGAGAATTATTTTTTTGAAAACTATGCTAAACAGGCCCACATCCATGATAAACTTAAGGGAAAGATACATGAATTTTGGTTAAAGTTATGGTTGCCAACCTATTGACTTGAGTGCATAACATTAGGCATACAAATCAGCAATAATTAATTATTCATAATGACAAGCAATCAATTTTATTTATTTTTCATTTTAGCCCCCAAGCAATATGCCAAAGAGTATATCTCTGTCGCCTATCAACTTCTAAATTGCCCTGGCAAGCAATGCAATTGATGCCGAACTATAACTATGATTTTTCTATTAGATAAGATGGCCCACTAAGTCTCTCTCAAGTAGTCATTTCTTGAATATTAAGCTTGGGATTGGCTTTGACTATATAAGGATTTTGATCAAAAGTATTAAACATGTTGTCATAGTCAGTAATCCAAATTGAACCTGAAGGGCCTAATCCGAACCAACAATGCTGCAATTGGAAAAAAAAATATCCAAAGAAGTACTAAAAAAACAATTATAACTATTCTTGGTGTGATTTACATCTTATCAATTTCAAATTTATATCATACAATTCGTTCAGATAAATTTCAAAATAATTTTTTCATGATTGAGGACATTTTTTAATCCGAACAGGAAAGAGCCCAACTGTTCTATCTTCCCATCTCTTGACCCGATAATTGAGCAGAAGATAGCTACTTCCAAATCAATTTGCACCAGTTACACAAGTTTCATCTGTTTTAGTAAGATTAAAATATAAAAAAAAAAACCCCCCAAAACTCCTATGATTTGAATCTATTAATTAGGGGTATTCGCGGTTCAGTTGCGGCTGGAGAATCTTCAATCTGTCATGCGTTCGTCGGATTGGCAAATTAAAAAAAATCAATCCGCATTTTGCTGCCAAATTAACAAATGTGAATTGAGTAGATTGTCGGATTAGCGAATGGATGTTAATCGCTTTGACGATTTAAACTTTTACAAATTTTGAACATAATATAATAATTTGTCAGCATTTTTTTTTTAATAACAATCCAACTCAACATAATCAAAGGATTATCAAGTAAATTGTCAAATACCAATAACAAATACAGATAAGAAAATCATACATTATCAAAACTATTTCATTACTGTTTTTTTATTCAAGAACTATTTAATTTGGTTTTTTTTTAAATGATAAAATTAAGTCTTATATTTTTCGTACAAAAATATTACATATCAACACTTGCCATTTGATAAAAGAATTTTTAAATTGAAAACATAACAATATATCTAAATTCTTTTTTAATTAAAAACACAAATAAAAAATCTAAACAAATTAAAAATACAAAATCTTATAAATTTGTACCACTTAAGACAGAACACACGGTTTGCCCAACACTTTTTTGGAGCCCTAGGCCAAGGTCTAACGTGGTTCTTTTTTATTATATTTAAATATTAATTTTTTATGCTGTAAGTTTTGGGATAATTATTATTTAGTGTAAATTTTTAAAAATAATTTTAGATTTATGGTAAAGTTTATGTATATTAATAATTAAAATTTTTAATTTTTTTTTATAAATTTGTAATTATTTCATACAACCACCACTGATCTGTAGTTTTTCCTAAATTTTGCTATTTGGTTGTTTGGGAACTACTATAATAGTACACTTTTTTTTTTTTAATCTTTTTTTTGGGTCATATAATCTTTTTATTTTTCGACACATCTTTTTATAAAAAAATCAAAAAGTATACTTATTTTGTACTTTCCAAACAACCTTTTATTTTTCTTGCATGACTATTCTAATAACTAAAAGCATCTCCAACGTTGAATAAAAAATTTCATTAAATTTGTGTAAAAATTTGATGAAAAGTTTTATTTGATATCGTTCACTTCAATATTAAAATTAGAATTTTCATCAGATTTTTTCACATCCCATGTTATCTGGGAGGGGCATGAACAAAATATACTGTCAAAATTACTCTTGGATGGATATCCAGGAAGATGTTCGGTTCAACGGTAACAATTTAAATTTGATGAAAGATGAAAAACTATTTTCATTTGAAGAAATTTTTGGTTTTCCTCTTTGATATGGGTTTAATGCTAACATTAAAGTAGAAAAAATAAATTTATTTTATCAAATTTTAATTTGATGAAAAGTCTGAGCGAAGATTAGAGATTGTCTAAGCTGAGACTTATTCAATATGTTTGGTTTCAATTTTTTGAATTCAATTTTTTTGAAATTGAATTTTTTGTTTTTCGTGTTATTTATTTATTTTTTTTAGTGAATATTTTTAAAATTTTATGCAATTTTTTTTTTTTTTTTAGATGTACCTTACTTAAAGGTGTCTAAATAATAAATATTTGTGAAAAATTATTTTAAAAAATTAATAAGTACACAAAAATATGAAAAATATACTTAATTTTTGTAATTTTTTTTTATATTTTTGATATTTAGTGAATTTTTTAAAGATTTTTTTCGCAAATATTATACTTTTTAAGTCTAAAAATTAAAAAAAAATTGTGTAAAATATTAAAAAAATTCATTAAAAACAAAAAAAATACGAAAAATAAAAAGGTAAATTTTTTTAAAAAGTGTTTTTCGAAAATCAAAACCAAACAAGTTGATTGCTTTTGTCATTGGGTTATCAATTTTAGGATAATTGATTTTTTTTATTTGTGTTTTCTTGTTTTGTTAGGCTTTGAGATAAGAATTATTTTTAATTATTTTTAATTTTTAATTTTTTTCTTTCTTGCTATTGGATACTTGTTCATCATTCACATTCCGAAGGGAGTGTCCGACCAACCACTCTTTCTTTCCCCCTTTTTTTTTTTTTTTTTGGTTTAAAAAAAAAAAAATCCGACCCACCACTATCACCCACGAATCCACGATTTTTTCTCTCCTCCTGTGTAACATTACATTACAGTACTCTATTTGTATTTTTCTATACTATTACTATATAAAGTAAATATTTTGAGAATTTTTAATTCATTTTAAAAATACTCATATTATTAATTATTTCAAAATTAAATTATCAAATTCAACTCATCTTTTTTATTTATAAAATTATCAATAAAAATTAAAAAGTTAACTGCTAGGGAATAGAATGTTTAACTTCAATTTATTATAATAAGGTTAGTGATTCAATTCTTATCACTTGTAAAAAAAAGTTTGTGAATACAATTGCACCAGATTATTGATTGATAATTTGTTTTTAAAAGGAATCTAATTAATTAATTTTTAGTAATTCTAGGAACACAAAAACTAAACACAGAATGAGACAAAACCCTCTCACAAAAAATGAGACCCACATGCATTTAATTTCTGTGCATATAAACTTACCCACAAATTTTATAAACTCTTATTTATTTGTGTTTAGTTTTGTATCTAATTTTTATAGCATTTGCAAGAGAATTATTATAATTTTATATACTCCCTATGTTTCAAAATATTAGTCCATAATTTCATTATTTATTACTCAAAATATTAATTTATTTTTTAAAAATAAGAATTAAAATAGGAAATTGACCAGTAAATTCTATTTTGTCATCTTGTAAATCATGTGGTCCTAATTGTTTTCTTTTAAACCGATTAGTCCTTAGGATTGTTTGTTTACTATTTTGCCATTGAGGTGTTAATTTGAGTTTGTAGGCCCGCGTGTATTTATGGGAAGGGGTGTGTGTGAGATTCACGTTCCAAAAAAAAGGTAGTAGTACTCTTTTTGGACGGTGTGGGTTACAGGCGCATGATGTGGGACATGAAATAGATGGAGTGAATGAGGTTATGTCACGTTGGGGGGTGTTCTGTCACGTGACTCAACCCACCGACCCACAAATCCAACTTGCTTTTTACATTCATATTTACAGATGGGCAATCATCCCCCATTTGGAAAGATGAATCGATGGTGAAAGGCGACGCAAACCCTACGTTTTGTTACGATTATCCACTTTTGGTAACTTTGAACATCGAAGGTGAGTACTACGATTTGTTTAGAAAGATGATCGGTAAGCCGGTGATTTCCACTGGGTTTCTTTCGTCGGAAAAACCAAACAAAACCCGAATTGTCACCACACATGACGGCCCGTGGAGTAAGATCTTCAAATGGCTGGATGAAGAGAAACCTAAATCCTTGGTGTTCGTTGGATTCAGAAGTAAGTGTAAACTCAATAGAGACCAGACTTACGAAATAGCCTTCGCGATAGAGTCATCGAAATTGCCATTTTTACGGGCTTTGAGAAAACCTAATTGGGCCTCTAACGATCTCGATGCTGTACCGCCGAACTACTGGCAGAGGAAGAGTCTGCATCGGATGGGCACCGCAGATCAAGATTCTGGCTCACCCGTCAATCGGAGGCTCATTGTTTCACGTTGTGTGGGGTTCGATGATTGAAACATTGCAATTTGGGCATTGTACAAATTGAGGGAATATTTTACGATGTTGTTCATTGTTGGGTTCACTGTTGGGTTCACGATGTTGTTCATTGTTGGGCATTATATAGATCAGAGGCTCATTGTTTCATGTTGTGTGGGGTTTGACGATCTTGATGTTGTTCATTGTTGGGTTCACGTTGTGCTTTCATTTGAATGTTGTAATGTTCACGTTACAATCAACTGAAGCACTGTTGGACTATTAGGTTCACGTCATGCTTTTATTCGAATATTGTAATGGTCACATGAATATTGTGGTGTTCACGTTTACTGTAGCATTGTTAGATTGGAAAAACTTTATAAACAAATTTTCACCACTCCCATCCCACAAAAACGTAGGATTACACTTAACCAAAATAAAGCAAAACATCTCCATAAATTATGTGGGGGCATATTCGTCCAGCACACAACCATCTACATTAAAAAAAAGACTTATCTGTAAGCAATTCCACCTCACATAGACTTGTCAATCAAACAAAACTCAGTGGAATCAAAAGGAACACAATTTAGCCATATATAACATAAATTTCTTATTATGTCATTTTTTAAAATTCATTAATTATGATAATTAATATTTTTAAAAAAAAGTCAAAAGATAATTTTAGAAAATTAATAATATTTTTAAAATATAATAATTACACTACTTAAAAAAAATTAAACTTCCTAAAATGAAATGGACAATGGGAGTAATATATTGTGAGTGACCATTCTGTTAACTAACACGTTCGCCCCACGTCCAGATTCTTTTTCTAGATTTCAAATTTTAATTCTCCTTTTCAAATAGTTTACAAATTCATCATTCCACTCATCCAACCCTCTCTCTCATCAATGGAAGATAGTGTACATTTCTTTCTCTTTTTCTCTTCATGAATGCTACTTTGCTTTCTCAATACCCATCTGTCTCACACACCAAGCAAAACAAAAAAACCAAAAGCCCAAAAAGCAAAAATCGATTCAGACCCAACCCAATACGCCATGAATGTTGTTTTGCTTGCACACCACACCTCTCATCTGTTTCTCTCTCCTCCTCCACTTCTTCTTTTCTGTCTCACTCTCTAAGCCCCCACATCCCCAATTTCATTTCCAACCCCAAATGTCTAAGAACCCATCTCATCCAGACTTCGAAACAATGTCCCACTTCGATTTCCTCAACAAATTCAAGCGCTTGAGACTGTTCGAGCCCTCTCTGGGCGTTCTGGGTTTCTTTCTCCTCACACTCTGTTTCATATGCTGCTTTTTTTACTTGGATTACAGAGCTGTGCCCAAAGGTCTCCAAATCTCAACACAATCCGACAGGTTTGTGTGGCTGAGATTTAATGGGTCTGGGTCCGGAGAAGATCCAAAGATTGAGTTTTTGAGTGAAATGGGTAGTGGGTGTGACGTGTTTGAAGGTGATTGGGTCTGGGATGAGAGCTATCCATTGTACCAATCCAGAGATTGTAGGTTTTTGGATGATGGGTTTAGGTGTTCTGAGAATGGACGGCCTGATTTGTTTTACACCAAGTGGCGTTGGCAGCCCAAAGCTTGTGACTTGCCCAGGTTCGTCCTTCATCTTTGTTTTTCCATTGTTTGCGTTTTCCTGGTAAATAGTGTTTGGTTGCTGAGAAAATTTGGAAGAAGGAAGAAGGTCTCAGTCTTTAAATTGACTTGAAGAAGCATATACACAACTCCTATACCAAATTTGGCCTGGTTCAGTAAATTACTGTGCCGTCACAGTGATCAGTTCTTTTAGTTTCCCGTTATAGCAGCTTTCATTAACTGCTATATTTTTCTTTAAGTAAATTTTATTTTAATTGGAAAATAAAAAATGAAAAATGTTTGAGGGTCACAATTTTTGTAGTTTAAATGGCTCGAAATTGAAAAAATAAAAGGAAAATGATTTGTCCTCCTAAAAAAGTCACCCGTAATCCCCTAATTCCTAAAACGACGTCGTTTTTGGCATTTTTTTTTTTTTGGCCTTGGTTTAAAATTTAGGGGGATTATGGGGCCAAAAATTAGAGGGATATAGCACAGCCCAAAATAAAAATGTTTTGACAAATTCAAACTATTTGAACCACAAAAATTGTGACTCCCAACCATTGCTGATAAAAAAATTTAGTGGTACAGTCCAATGATCGATCTCTCCTAAGTAGTTTTCAAAATCAATCTGGCTCGAAATCGGGCCTATAATTATTCCAGTTCCGATTAGTGCCCCGAAATTGGGGCACTAATGACCCGAAATTCCTAAAATGGAAAAACAGAAAAACAGTTAAGGCAAAAAAAAAAAGAAAAAAAAAACAATTACCCAAAATAGAAATTAGGGGCATTAGTGCCCATTTTTTTAGTGCTACAAATCATTTTTCTAATTATTCCCAAGCCCCTCTAGAAGTAAAACAAAAAAAAAATTCGAACTTGCCCATATGACTTAGGCTTAGTTTGGCATAATAAAAAAAAATCAAAAAGTTAAAAAGTTACTATTATATTTAAGTCACATCATTTATTTAAGTCACATCATTTCTCTACCACATCACTTCAAACCCAACCCATACCCAATCCATATTTCATAAAAAGTCAAAAAATACACTTATTTAGTTTATCTCAAACAACCTCTTAATACTATTTAGTATAAATGTATATATTTTTCTATTGAAGGTTAGTGGTTTAAATTTTTTAACCAATTATTTTACATGACTATAATAAATAATTTATGTTTATAACAAAAATTAAAGGTAAACAAAATGAAACATATAAATAAATACATAAATGTATATATATATAATACAATAATTTGTGGGCGGTCAGAGTGATGTTGGGTTTGAAACACTCTTTCTAAATTCGACCCACGTTATAATCAAGCCTAAAATATTTATCCAACACGACCCTAAATTATAATTCCACACTTATAAATCATGGACAAATTCAGATAAATTTAACAGGTCATTGAGCACATGTCCACCTCTAAATGAAAGTAGTCGAATTGGATCACGAGTGCCTTTGTTGTGTAAATAATTAATGATATTTGTCCTTTGGTTTTGTGCTCTTTGTCGTTTTTTTCCTTTTTTTTTGTTTGTTTCTTTGTTTCATTTGGTATTTTCCCCCCCGTGAACTAAAACATAATAATGCTATATGTGAAGCAAAGCAATGAAGACAGACTTCATTTTCATAGATTCTGTTTGTCATTAGCTCTACTATTTATTAATTTTTGCATTGATAATTTCTTGAATTTTGTTGGTGAAATATACTCTTTGCTTCTTAGATATTTAAAATTTCTGACCTTATAAGATGGTAGTAAAACAATGTTGAGTTTGGGTAATCTTACGCTGTGTTTGGTTGGGGGATTTAGAGAAGGATTTGAAAAGAAAAATAGAAAAAGAAGATGAAATGGGAATAAAATATACCTATATTTCACCTAGTTTCACACACCTTTTCCAAGTCCTTTTTCCAAATCTCTTCTCAAATCTTCCAACTAAATACAACATTAGGGATAGTTTGTTCACTTCCCTTTTATCTTCTTGCACTAATATGAAGCATGGACACGGAAATGATTTGCATGCGTCAAATTTTTTTTAACTAAAAATCTATTTACTATGTATATAAATATTATATCCTTAAACAACAAACATTAATGAAAATTAATGCTAAGTGTGATTAGAGACTACACTCGTGTTGCGTTGAGGCTCCAAGTTAGGGCTCTTGGAATCGTTAGAAGTCAATCTCTCAACTTTATAACTATGATTGGATCTGTGTTGCATTGTCAATAGTTTTATGAGTTCTATATATTTTTTAAATTTGACATTCATGTTCCCAAATATTATAATATGACTCTTGAAATTAGTTTTGAAAATTTGAAATAAGACCCCTTTCTGTCTCAAAGCGTGTCTGTCTGTGTCTTTGTTGCGTACATTGAACAAAATTATTAAAAATGGAAACAACATGTGGTGTGTTGGACACGGATCCTTGTCGTGTCTGTGCCCCATACTTGTCTGACATGGCTACATAACCTATTTTCAAGTGTCAACCTTTCATAGATTGCTTATAACTTGAACTGTTTCAGTCTAATGGGCAGAACTCACAAAAATTATTACTCAATATGTTTTATGATCCCTTATAAAAACAGATTTGATGCAAAAATGATGTTGGAGAAATTGAGGAACAAGAGGCTAGTATTTGTTGGGGACTCAATTGGGAGAAACCAATGGGAGTCCCTCCTGTGCATGCTCTCCTCTGCAGTTCCCCACAAGGATTCCATCTATGAAGTGAATGGCAGCCCAATCACAAAGCACAAAGGGTTCTTAGTGTTCAAGTTTGCAGATTATAACTGCACAGTTGAGTACTACAGGGCTCCGTTTCTTGTGCTGCAGAGCAGACCTCCTGCTGGGTCTCCACCAAAAATAAGGACTACCGTGAAATTAGATCAGATGGATTGGAGCTCTTCGAAATGGAGAGACGCTGATGTGCTGGTCTTCAACACGGGGCATTGGTGGAATTATGAGAAGACCATAAGAGGGTAATTTGATTTTTTTGAAATGCTTTAATATCGCCTTTATTGCTTATATTTTTAGCATGAAGTTTTGAATTGGGAAACTATTAGAAGATTTTGAATTATGTGAATCATGGTGCTTTGGGAATGGCTGAAAAAAAACAAATATTATGTCATGAATGGCCTCAGATATCATCCTAACTTTTCGATGGCGAGCAACTTTCAATATCAAAGGCCAAATACAAATGACTATCTATCTGGTAGCAGTGAAATGGATAGATACAGGGTTAGATCATGTGAAATTTAGGGTAATGATGTATTATACGATTATGTTGTTGACAGCCTTACCCTTGGAGAATACCCTTTTTTTTCCTCTTCTTATTAGTAGATAGTTGTAACATGACTTTCTTTGCAGTCAAATTGACTTGAAATTAACACCCAAGTAATGTTTAATCTCGGGGCAAAGTACTTTTATGAAGAGGACTAGGATATGCCCATAGTTTTGGGCCAAGATTGTATTTTTATGTATAATTAACTAAGCAAATCGCATTGAACTATAGATTATGGTTGGAGAGTGATTTGATGGGAATGTGTTGGATGCACTGATTGGGCTACTATTGCTTTTATCAAATTTTGACTCATAAATTGTCTTCATGGACATATTTTCTGTCAATTTTTGTGTATGCTCTTGCAATGAAGAAAGGGATGAAAGATTATGTTAATTATCGGAAGAATTTAGAGTCATGTTGATCGTATACAATATGTACCTCTATACGGATCTTAAAGATTTGAACATAATGATCAGGGGTAATTACTTCCAAGAAGGGGCAGAGGTAAAGACGGAGATGAAAATTGACAGCGCATACAGGAAGTCCTTAGATACCGTGGTAGACTGGATACACCGTGAAGTGAATACGAGCAAGACCCAAGTTCTTTTCCGCACATATGCCCCCGTGCATTTCAGGTTGGTTTACTCAAAAGTGAAATTTCATTAAGTTTTGATATTATGCTATTTTTATTTTTATCTCTAAAGCCTGCCAAAATCTATTGATTTAAAAACTTGCCTATGGTTTGAGGAACTTAACAAATGTTAATGTGGAATATTCAGAGGTGGAGATTGGAGATCCGGGGGAAGTTGTCACTTGGAAACGCTACCCGAGCTAGGGTCCTCATTGGTACCTCCCCAAACTTGGGCCCGGTATAGCATATTTGTCGATGTATTATCAGCTCATTCAAACACTCCAAATTTACAGACATTGGATATATTAAATGTAACAATTATGACTTCGCGAAGGAAAGATGGGCATTCATCGCTATACTATGTGGCCGGACCTGCTCCTCTCCATAGACAGGATTGCAGCCATTGGTGTCTTCCTGGAGTCCCCGATGCATGGAATGAGCTACTTTACGCTTTGTTTTTGAAGCACGAGTCTGCTCAGATTTGGAATTCATCTACACTCCGGGTACAAGCACCTTATTTATTTGCCAACTTGAAGAAGGAGAAGAGAGGAGGAAAATGAGTTTTTTAGAACATATCAACTGGGGGTCGAGAAGCTCTCGAGTTTAAAGGGTTTTTTCTATAGATCAGATTCTGCAGGATCCGGTATTTTGGTCAGATTTTGGTTGTTGATCATAAATGAGGCCAGATTTAGGGGAAAGTTTGGGATTATTGGTATAGGATATAGGAAATTCTTTGGCATATGATTCTTTGGAATATAGGGTGGTATATAGATGTGCTTCAGAGTAAGTATTCATGTAGCAAATTTTGATTGTATATTTGTAACTTGTATCACTGATAAATGTGATGTTTATATATGGGACTATATAGTGGAATATGACTTACATGAGCACTTCAATTTAAGCTGACTTCGTAAATTTTGTATTGGGATGGTGTGTGATGAATGTTTAAAAAACAGTTTTGTTTTGTTTTGTTTTGTTTTGTTTTTGTTTTTGTTTTTGTTTTTGTTTTTTTTTTCTCACAATGCCAACTAAAATGAGGCATATTGTTGTGTGTCCTTAACGTTTTGGCAAGAGATTGGATGTTACGTGACTGGTTGTTTATTTAAGGGTAAATTACAAATACAATTTCTGAGATTTGCTTAAAATACGAATTGTTTTTTGTGATTTAAAAAATTACAAATATTTTTCTGTTAGAATTTTTTATTTAATAAAATTAATTGAAAAAGTGAAATTTCTAACTATTTATCTGTACAATAATAAAAAGGTAAACTACCAATAGGTCCTACTTTGGAGATTTATTATCCAATAGGTCTTACTTTAGAGACTTATTACCCATTAAGTCCTATTGATAAATTTATTAAGTGATAAAGATAAATTTATCAGTCTTTTATTTTTATGAATAAATTTATAGTGATAAATTTATCAGTCTCTTTGTTTTTATGAATAAATTTTTAGTGATAAATTTATCACTCTCTTATTTTTATAGTGTTAAATTTATTAGTTAGGACCTGTAGGTAAATAAGTCTAGTTAATAGGACTAATTGGTAAGTACCCCATAATAAAATTATCTAAAATTATTAATTGAAATAAAATTTTAACATTATTAAAAATTATTAATTAATTTAATAATTTATTAATAAAATGACCTATTTATTATGAAATTAAAAACCTAAGAGGCATAATGTAATTTTTAAAATTATAAAAAATAATTTATAGTTTAAATAAATCTCAGGATTCGTAATTTATCCTTTATTTAATTGGGTTTTTTTTTCAAGTGTGATGTTTAAGTTCTGAGTCTCATGCACAAAAATAGAGAACGGCTATCTTAAGAAAAATATCATAAATTTTTAAAAAATATTTATCATTAAAATTATATGGAAATTATTATTATATTTTTTTTTGTAAAAGAAAGATATAGGGTATTAATTTAGGCCCATTCATTTTGTCCGAGAGATCATCCAGGTCTGTCGCTAAAAGTTGGTCGTAAAAATCATCCCTCATGGCTGGTTCATCTTCCCATTGATTATCTTAGTCATCTTCTCCTATTAGTGGTGACTCATGAGAGACGCTATGCTAATAGTTAGGATATTGGCTTTCATCAACGAATGTTTCTTTACTGAAGGGATATCCTGCGATAGTTAGGTTACAGTATATCTTCTGATTTCTATCTTCGCAAACATAATTTCCATTATATGCTAATAGAGGATTATTAGCGAATTTTCTCCATTTATCGAGCTGATCTTTGAGTGAAAATTTTCTACATAGCCAGGGTCTCTGATTGAGAAGTCCTGGGTATCCCTGAAATGTTGAGGTTCCTCTAAGGTACATTTTATGCTTGGCTGAGATGCACCTTATTTCTTTCCACTCTGGTAGCCTGCTATCAATTAATGCTTCTACATATGGATGATACTCTTCTATTACACAAACTACTGAATGAGCAAGTTTATTTCCAAAGCTATCTGTCTAATCTGGATCTGAAAAAATTATTCTAGAGACAAAGCCGTAATCTAACAATTATGAGGCCGTTAGATAATGCGTTTTGCCCCTAATCTCTATCTCTAATGGTTCGAACGTTGCTAGATTTATCTAGTAAAGGCAGATGCTGAAATCTAAATTACACTAGCATCGACCAAAATGTTCTGACCTGTCCATACATTTTTCTTCTTCTAAGCAAGGCTGCTCTTCATCTTCGTAGAGATAAGTCCATTGATAAACTATACCAGGGCATTGAACTCCTGATATGGAGAGGTCTTGAAGAAACTGCTGAATAGTGACTAACTCGCTATTTCTTCTATCTTCAGCTAAGGTGTATATATAGGGTTTAAGGTCCTCTATTTCTTGGCTTTTCTCACAAAAAGATCGAATGATAGAATGCCTAAAGAAATACATTCTAGCACTCTTTTATTCAAATTCCTCAGTGATGAGTTGTCTGATTTCTAGGTTAGGAAATGAGACGGTTGCTTTTCCTAGAGCTAATTTTTTAAGCTAGTTGGTTAGGGCTCGAATGGTTGCTCTCAATTGTTTTTCTTCGTCTCGGAGCTAGTCTAGCTTTTTACTGACCTTTTTGCCTTTTTCCATAATTTTCTTGAAATTTCTGGTAAGGCCTTCACAATGTCTGCACATTTGGAGAGGATTTCGAGAATCTATCTGAGGATCAGTACTACTACTTCCAATTATCTGGCTAACTGGAACTCCACTAGTAGCAAGAATGGTTAACTGCATCTTACCCAATGTGTCCAGGTAATCTTTAGCTATCTGGCTGATAAAATAACTGGTTCCTATTTGTCTTCGGGCATATGTACTGGCTGACTCGAAATCATAAAATCCTTTAAACTGAAGTATGGGAAAATTTTTAACTAAGGGTTCAACTTCTAATCAATCATGGTAAATACCAGGCTTGGTTCCTTTAGCTACTACATAAAAAGAAAAAATTTTAGATAAAGGTTTATTCTGGATTTTTGAAAAATATATTCTGAGAGAGTTTAAGGCTAACAGGCATTTAGCTAGGTGGTTATGACTGTTCGAAAGATTATCTAGAAGACACTGTTGAGCTGGGTCTAGCTCAATTACTGTTAATAGTATGAATTTGTTTCTACTTTCATGAATGGGAAGGGCAAATCCCCCAAAGCTCATGGTTTTGCTATTCTCCATTATCTGTACAAAAATTAAACTGGTTATTTTCTTTCTCCAAATAAATCTTCCTACGTAGCCAATCTGTTAATTTGTTTATTGCATATACTATTCCTAATATCTCAAATTTTAGACTAGTCATGGTTGTATCTTTTTCTTTAAATTTTCCAAAACTATATCTACAAATGCGTTCTTTATTTTTACTATCATACTTGCTAGGTTTAACTAATAATATTGTTCCCCATCCTAACTAACTTGCATCTGTCTCTACTACTATATATTCTGATTCTAAGGGAAGTTGTAAGTCGGGTAAGTTTCTAAAAATGTCTTTAATTTTTCTAACTAGAGCTACATCTTGTTGATTAAAATATTTTTGTCCCGTTGGTGTGGTCTTACTATATAGGGGTCCTATTATTTTACTAAGGTTAGGAATATACATCCGTGCGTAATTTGAAATTCCTAAAAATGATTGGAGTTGTTTTGTATCTTCTAATTTGTCTGGGTAATCTAAAATTTTCTTAACTATGTGAGGTTGTAGTCTGATTTTTCCATTTCCTAATTCCATTCCTAAAAATTTTATATGAGGTTTATTTAATACCATTTTCTTTTTACTAATTATTATCTCATTATTTATGAATTCTTCTAATACTATATATAAATGATCTATGTGACTATTTTTATCTAGGCTGAATACTAATACGTCATCTATGTATACCAGTATAAAACTATATTTATTAAATATACTATCAATCTTACGCTGAAATATGGAAGATGCATTTTTTAGTCCAAAAGGCATGACTAGCCACTCATAAATGTCCTTGTGGGCAACAAAAAACTGTCCATGGTATGCTTTCCTTTTCTATTTTTATCTGCTAAAATCTTGACTTGCAATCAAATTTGCTAAATATTTTTGTTGTCTGTATTTTATTTATGAGTTGAATTTTATTTGGTATATTATATTTATCATCTTCTGTATTGTCATTTAATCTTTTATAATTTATAACCATTCTAGCTTTTTCTCTTTTTATTTCTCCATGGTTTCTAACCATAAATGCAACGCTCCTATGCGGGCTATTACTAGATCTAATTACTCATAAATCTAATAACTCCTTAATCTGCGTTCTAAATTCTTCTATATCTGCTGGCGTATGATCTATTTGTGCTGATGTAATCCTATAATATTTATTTTTTATATCTAAACTGGCTAAGACTTTATTTCTTTCACAGTATTTCATGGGCTGTTCGCCTAAAATTTCTGTTGTTTCAGCTAATCTTATTATTTCATCCAAATCATTTTCTGTTCTTCTGTATATTGGCTTTTTCTTTAATTTTCCTATTTTTGCAAAAATTAATTCTATGTTAACTGTTTGTTGAAAATCTTCTAGGTTCCAATAGTCTCTTTTTTTTTTCAAAATCAATTTCTTCTAAATTCTCTAATTCATAATTTTCTATGTCTAAATTTTCTAAAGAAGTATTTTCTATCTCATCAGGTATATACTTTTGGGCTAGCTTGGGAAAAATATTTCTACTAGGAAATAAAAAACTAGCGGGAACTGAATCTACTCCTATGGTACCACCACGCTTTGCACGCAACTCCGATGAATGGGCAATGGTGCTAAGGGCATATGCTGTGGGTGTATGTACAGTTCGTTTGAAGAAACTAATATTGTTTTGGCTGATAAACATGCCGCCCTGTAAACTAAGTATGAAATTAAGTCCCAAGATAAAAGGATGATTTTGTCGAGTATTTCCAATCCAAACTTGAGGTAAAGGGAACCATTCTATATGTTGAGTTCGAGAACCTAGGTGATGAAAACTAATCTGTGCTCCATTAATACAATGTGTAGATGTTTATTTAGTGCCATCGGCTATACTGACTAAAGCTGGGGTTGTTAAAACTGTGCTCCATCCTAGTAAAACTATATGTTGTTCAATGTATGATTTACTGGCTCCTGTATCTATCATGACATCTATACTAAGGGTTTTTTCTACAAATTTAATTACAGAAGAGATCTCAACTAAATTTGGTTTGGGTATAACAGGGTAATTAAATGGTAAATATGTATTATCTGACTGTGCTTGAGAGTATTGACTAAAGGGTTAAGAACCAACTAGGTTGACTAATTCTAAAGAGTTCATATGTTCTTCAACTAATTTATCTTTTAAAGAGTATTTAGTATGAAACTGTTCTAACTGTTGTTTAAGCTATCTATTTTTTGCCTCTAAACATTCTATATCAAAATTAGCTTTAGTTTCCATTTCTCGTAATTGTAACTTCAGTTCTCTTACCTGTATTTCTAATTATCTAATTGTTAGATGTAATTCTCTGCTTTCTAAACTACGATCTTTTAGCATCTCGTTGTTATTTCCTAATGTTATCTTGTGTGTCATGTTTAATTTTTCTAGACAGATTACACAATAGGTTATACTGCATAATAAACACTGAGCTCTCTTATCTTTAGCTAGAAACCAATTACAATAACTGCATCTAGTGGTATCAAATTCTAGTCCTATTTGAAAATTATGCTGACATTCAGTATCTGCATTGCATTGCATTATAAAGAAAGTATAATGAGAAGAGGGTATTCCGATTTCTTGGTTAAGTTGTCCTAAAAGATTATCTACGTCTGTATCACTTTTTGAATCACTATCTGAACTTATGCCTTCTATTTGATATTCATAGTCATTGACTATGCTATACACTTCTGAATCATCACTATTTATGCTAACTATATCTTCTTCTAAGTCTTCTATTATATGTAGTCTTTCTATCTGTTTATTAGTATTAGGCCTTTGTCGTTTTGGGCAGGTTTTTGCAAAATGATTGGGTTCTTCACATATAAAACAATTGCATTTTTTACTGTTGGGT
This sequence comes from Camellia lanceoleosa, assembly GCA_025200525.1. Taxonomy (NCBI): domain Eukaryota; kingdom Viridiplantae; phylum Streptophyta; class Magnoliopsida; order Ericales; family Theaceae; genus Camellia; species Camellia lanceoleosa. Next base: position 173,184,189 of record CM045766.1, read on the forward strand.
TTTCTGACATATCTTTGTTTTCTTTTATCTCTTTCTTCTCTGGGTAGTCGCTTATAATTTATCCTATTAAAAATTCTACTTTTTCTAATGAATTTCTGTTTTTTCCATGGTTTTCTATATTTTTTCTTCCAATATTTTTCTTTTCTATATTTTCCATATTTTTTGTATTTTTTCCTATTATATGTATCTTCATATTGCTGATGAGTATATATTACATTGCTACAAAAATCATAACTTTGTTTTTTCAAATCTTTCTGTATTTTAACTTCTATACATTTTTCTCTGAACTTATGAAATGTATAAACTATTCTAGGTCCTATTCCTAATGTTCCTCTTATTTTTACTTCTCCTGAGGCTATTTTTGCTGGTAAATTTGCATAATAGATTGACCATTTATTTTCTATCTCTCTTCTTAGCTCTCCTGGTAGTTTTCTAAAATATTTATTTCTTATTTCTTCATCAAAACTTTTTCCAGTGCTAGCTGCTATGGCTAAGTATTCTTTACTAAAGGGTACAATATATTTCCAACTTCCTAATGTTATCTGATCTAACTCAGTTAATACTATGTTTTGAATATAATCATTTCTCCTAGAAGGGTCATATCTTATAAGTATTTCTTTTATAAAACTAGTAAAATTTCATGGGTTATCTCCTAGTCCTTTAAGTTGTCTAATTGTCTCTTCATATTTTCCTTTAAAAGTTAAATATATATTAAAAGCTGAATCTCCTAAAAGTGTTTCCATATATTCCCACATATCTATTGATTCAAAGGGATTACTCATCCATGCTTTTACAGCATCTTTTTCCCATTTTTCTATTACTTCCTGCCATATCTGAGGATCGAATCTGGCTAAATCTAAAAGGGTTCCTTGGTTATTGGTTGGCTGTAATTGTATACTCATATCTAGTTGTCTACGCTTTCCATGAAGCCTATAACTTTTATTTGGGTCTGCCTTACTTCGTTCTGAACTAGCTAATGGTCTTCTTCCTCCTACCGTATAATGCATTGGTTCTACGGGATCTTCTACAGTTGGTTGTGAGTTACTAGTTCCTGTGCTTTCTGTATTCATGCAAAAAGTATCTTCTAAATTAGATTGTTTTGGCATTCTAAATATTTTGCTAGGATGAATTTTATCTTCTATGATATTATCTACATATTCAGTATGAAATTATTGATCTAAAAATGACACTGCTTCATCATGGGTATCTCCTCTAACTAAGTATTCATAATATCTAGTATCTAATATTTTATTCATGTCACCTAGGGTGAAATTTTCTAAATCTATCTCATCAATATTATATATCTTATTTGGTGATATGGTTTTTTCCTCTGTCATTACATAAAGCTTATTTATGTCACTATGATTATTTTGATTTTCTTCCCTATCTATACTACTAAATTCATCATCTTCAGATTTTTCTGGTGCTACATACGTATATTGAGTGAATCTTTCTGCATAACTTCCATCTGCTTTTTGATATAATAAGTTATCTTGAGGGGCTAACCTTTTTTGTCTAAAAAAGTCTCTTAAGTTCCAATCTAGTTCTGCATTATCTTAAGAACTAAATTTTTTAGCTGGTAGTGCCTTTATTCCTTTTGCGCCTAATAGCTTAACTATCTGATCATTTGTAAGTCTATAATGAGTATTACTTTCTGAGACTGCTAAGCCTAAAAATCCTGTGCAGACTAATAAATTCTTTTCTTCCTTTTTCATTTTATATCTTTTACTCTTTATTTCTATTTTTATCTTTTTATGAAAGGTCGAGGTTGATAATAGGAAATCTGGTGTAAAATAGACTATTCCTCCTTTTGAATTCATGTCTAATTCATAGCAGCCTAACATACTTTGTCCTACATCATTAAACCTATCATCATAAAGACATATAAAAACTTTAGTTCCTAAATTTTCTCTAGTTAAAGCCTTAACTCCTACCACAATTAATCCCGAGTGAGTCATTTTGAGGTGCTCTTTTACTGCATAATTATAGCTTTCTCTATCTATTAAATTTAGCTCTATTTTTTTTTTTTTATCTTCACGGGTTACACTAATCATTTGTTCACCGTAATGTTTAAATAGATATTGTTTTTTATGAACCTTACCTAACTTATATACATATTTAGCTGGAATTAATTCTAATTTTTCTTTCTTAAATGTTTCTATTTGTTGTTCTACATCTATAAATTCTTCCATTTTAATATCTTCATCTTCATTACGCTTTTTACTGCTACTTCTTTTTACTAGTTGTTTAAACATCTTTATTTTCTGTAAGTTCTACAAACAGGTTTCTTTGATAATCTAAGTTTTTCGAAATATCTAGCTATATCTTTTTTGTTTACCTGAGATTGAGGTTTGTTTGTTTATCTTTCTACTCCTTTTCCTTTTTGAAGTATTATTCTTTCTAAAGAGGCTAAACGATTTTCTACACTGTGTAATTGTTTCAATAATTTTTCAAATTTTTCACACAATCTGATTAGAAATTATTTTGTCTTACTAATATTTTATCTAACTGATTTGTTCCTTGATAGCTACTGATTCCTTCTGGGTTATTATGAAAATCTTCTGCTTGTTTTAAAATAATCTGGTAGTCCCTATTAGCTTTTTTATCACTACTCATAAACTAAGATTTTATTAGTTGTTCTAAAATTTCTAATTTATGTTTTAAATTATCTTGAATTTGGTTGATTTGTTCTGTTTGTTTAGCTATTTGATTTTTCTGGTTATGAATTTTTTCAATTAATTGTTTAAATTCTAACTCTATTTGTTTTGAGCTGCTAGTATTTATAGCTGAAATTAGAATTTCTATTTCTAGCTAAGTCGGAAATTTTTCTAAGTTTAAGGGCTAGTTTGACATAACCTAAATAAGCCAAAAAGTTAAAAAGTCACTATCTTATTTAAGTCACATCATCTTATTTAAATCACATCACCTCTTTAACACATCACATCACATCAAATCCAACCCAAACCCACCAATAAGTCAAAAAGTGTACTTTTTTAGGACATCCCATACCAACCCTTTTAAATATGTTCGTTTTTGTAAAATTGAACTACACTAGTCTTGGATATAATCTAATTTTTTATCTTGGTCTTTAATTATACTGCGAGTATTACGAATATGGTCTATGGATGAAGTAAAGAGATTACTAATTTTATCTACGTCCTTTTTAATATTTTCTGCAAAATTAATCTGATAATCTATGATACTATTTAGCTGAGAATTATGTTCACTATGCAGCTGATGTGTAAAAGTACCTTCAAAATTACAACGAAATTTGTTTTTATCTATGCTAAGACGATGGTTATGATTGCTGAGTTCTAAATCTAAATATTCTACTCTTTCATACACAAAATTAAATCATACTTTAAAATTATTAAAAACTACTATAATATGAAATTTATAACTAAATTGTCCAAAAATAAAAACTACTCTATTTCTATAAGCAAAATGCATAAACTAACTTAAACTGTCCTAAAATCGAACACTGCTTTGATACCAATTTTTTTGGGTGATGAGTTAGTGGTTTACCACTATTTTGAAATTGAGCTGAGAATTATCTAATTAATTCTATAGTTATGCTAATAGGTCTTCAAGCTGTTGTATGGCTAGCTTTAAGGCTTTTTGTTTTACAGTTATCTATCTATTTATTTGAGAAATTTTTAAACTATAATTTTCTAGGGATCTGCCAGAAACTAATGATAAGAGAAATTGATATCTTAATTTTTGATCTTCTAATTCCTGTATAAGTTCAGTACTGATTTTGATTTTAATCCTAAGTTTTTCTTCTAAGGGCATAAAGTTTTGACTTTTAAATTCCTTTTATGGATAATATTTCCTTAATATTTCTACATGGGTTGCTCTCATTTTATTCTAAAATTCTTTTTCTTTGGCAAAACTATTTTTAGGCAACGTTTGTTTTTATTACATGTACTCCCACCTTGAAGCTAAGTTTCGTTCAACATAGTATATTTTTATTTTCTATTTTTTACCTTTCCCCTTCTACCTACAATTTGCCCTCCAATCGCCTAACCACGGCTCACACGGACTCTAAGGTCACTCAGTAATAAAATAGAAAACAACAGATACTACGAAGGTGCAAAGCATGCAATATTAATGAGCAAACAAGCATTCCATAAACTTAGTTTTTCCAAAAAGAAAATAAATTTTTAGAATAACAAAGTTACCCTTTTGAAATATTCAAGGAAAAAGAGAGACCACTCACACTTCATATTAAGAAGGAATATACTTACAAAGATTATTACAGACTTTGAAATTCTGAAAGACTTAATATACTTAGAGGTTTTTGAGAGAGGTTGGAAATTTTTACAAGGTAGAGTGAAGGGAAATTTTTCATTTTGCTTCTTCCATTGGCATGAATGCCAATTTATACACATGGTTGATAGATACATACAAGCCAAAAAATCTATACGTTAAAAGTTTGGACTCAAAAGTCTTAAAGACTACCTAAGTCTAGGCCATAGATGTTACAAATTTTTCTATGCCATAAATGCATAGATTTTGACTCAAATTACTATTCTAGATATGGATAGAATTTTATCAATAAAAGATTAGGATAATGACATCGGATACTGCTTTGGGCCCCCATCGCATATCATTCAATCCTCATTTTTTGATAAAATTTTGACACTATAATTTAATATAAGACACGTGTAAGGATTTTCACAGCTTTTCTTTAATGGAGCAGGAGGGGTCATGTGCTCTATTAAAGTAGTGAGTGAAGGAAAAGTCTTATCACTGACAGACGTAAATAATTACAGACACAAATATTTACAGAATCTTTTGTCATTTTTTGACGTGCATTTCTCTGATAATTGAAGAGAGACCTTATCTTCTACGGATTTTGTCTTCTTTTATTGAAGTACCAATTATTGATGTAGACCTGTGGAGTGAATCTTCAAGGTAGATTTGTGAAGGGTCAAGGAAAATTTCTGAGTGTAGAAAATAAGGGCTCGTTAGAATACTTCCAAATATTACAATAGTATACTTATGGTGTGCACGTTTTTTTATTTATTTATTTATTTATTTATAACGATAGTCTAATTTTTTTTTTAGAATGAAAAGTGATCGTGTCAATAAATATATATATATATATATATTTTCAATCGCGATTGGTAGCTTGAGATTTTTGACTCGAAATTGGCTCGAAAAAGTGAGAGAGAAGGAGGAGGAGGAGGAGGAGGAGGAGGAGGGAGAGGAGGGATCGGAGGAGGCCAACATATCTGGGTGGAGGCGGAGGAGGAGGCGGAGGCGGGGGCCTGCGAGGCAGAGGCTGCGACGACGATCGGCGGATCTTGAGGCTGCTGATCAGGCGAGGCGGGCGGAGAGTCACGACGAACGACTTGCTCTCTCTCTCTCTCTCTCCTCTCTCTCCTCTTCTCTCTCTGTTCGCATCAAAGATGAAGAAGAAGAAGAGAAAAAAAAAAAAAGACAGCCCAAAACGACGTCATTTTAGACTGTCGAGCCAAAATCGAGCCACGAATTTCGAGTTACCAGTCATTTTTTTTTTTTGAAAAAATACAAGAAAACGAGAGCTCTAATCAAACTGATAATGATTGATTTGAATTGTATAGAATCATCCCATTCTTGACGCAGCAATAGAAATTTATCGCATTTTTTATTTTTTATTGTTTGTTTGTTAAGGAGTATAAATATACATAGTTACTGATGAATTATGTGCATCAATTCAGACTGAATGTAATAATATACTTTTTTTTATTTATATTTTTATGAAATTCTTTCTTAAAAACAAAATTGTAGCCAAAAATTTACATTTAGTAAATTAAATCACTCATAATATCTTTAACAAAGAACTATATATGACCTTAATTAATTATTTACAAAGAAATGTGAGGTCTACTGCTGATTTACGTTTTAAAAATAGGATAAATTATGAATACATTTTTGAGATTTGGTTAAAATATAAATTATTTTTTTTTGATTTGAAAAATTATAAATACCTCTTTATTAGAATTTTTTATTTAATAAAATTAATTAAAAAAATATAATTTATAATTGTTCTCTTATACAATGGCCTCGTTTGGGAAGTGGCTATTTTAGTAGGCTATTTGGCTTTTTGGCTATTTTAGTGGCTATTTTAGTTTTTGTGTTTGGGAAGATAAGATGATTGTTTAGTTGAGTTATTGTATTGAAAAGTGTGTTGAAATGATGTTTAAATTTAAAATGACAGATTTATCCCTAACTTTTTATTTTTTAAAATTGATATAAAGGGGCAAAATGGTAATTTCGCTTCTTGTCGCAACATCTGTTTGTCAGGATAATGTAGGCTTAGCCTAATCGTCCGCAAAGAAGTTATTTATTTATTTATTTTTTTTGAAAAATGATGAACAGTACTGCTTTTTGGTTTATTTTCAAAAAGAGGCTATAATAGCCTGAACTTCCGAATGCCAAACACCGCCAATAATAAAATTACTTAAATTATTAATTGAAATATATTTTTAACATTATTAAAAACTGTTAATTGATTTGATAATTTATTAATAAAAGGGATGATTTGTTATGAAAGTAGAAATTTTAAGAATGAAATGTAATTTTTAAAATCACAGGGGCGATTCGTATTTTTATCAAACCTTAGGAGGTGTATTTATAATTTATCCTTAAAAATAATAAAAATAAAAATAAAAATAAAAAATCTAGAGAGGAGGGGTGCGAAGGTTAAGACATGAACACCCCAAGCGTAAAGATTAAGCTACCACTAGCCCAATACAGTCCTTTTGTGTAAATACTGGTGCGTGTGCGAGGTTCAGTGAAATCTGTGAGTGTTCTTCCAATGGCGGACTCAACGGCGCAAGCTAGCAGATCCAGAGACCTGGACAAGCTCCTCCTCAGGCCTGGCCATCTCGTCGGCCCTAACTTCGAACCAGGCCCCGAAGTACTCTCTCTCTCTCTCTCTCACACACACACACACACACACACACACACACACACGCTCTTTTTTCTCTCTGAAGAATTTTCACAAACACTTGGTCCGCGTTAGAGAAAAATGGATTTTCATATTTGTTTTCTTGTTTTTGCGTAGTTGAGAGACGATCTTCAAGAATATGCGAAAGTGTTGGTGGTTGGAGCCGGTGGATTGGGCTGTGAGCTACTCAAGGACTTGGCTTTATCGGGGTTTCGGAACCTGGAAGTCATTGACATGGACCGAATCGAGGTCTCCAATCTCAATCGCCAATTTCTCTTCAGGTCATACACTCCCTATTTGATTTCCTCATCTTTCCTTTCTATCCATTTATTGATTCTGTATAAATTTCTGTTTATGTATCTATCTGTATGTATGTACATGATGTATATATGTATAGGCACATTTATCTATTGCCAAACCACATTTAGTGCTAGGGTTGAATTGAATATCAATGGAGTAATCAGGGTGGAATGGTCTTCATGAGCTCATCTGAGGTGCTTAAACCAAATTTTTTCCCATGGGCTAATTTCTGAACACTATGTTGTGGCATGAGATTGATAGTTATCTATGCCATGATCAGATTGTCGAAATATTGGTGTCAATCTAATTACCAGGATGCTCTCATATAAAATTTGGTACCAGAGTGAGCATTATAATTCAGAATACTATTTTTAATTAGTGATATAGTTGTCATAGTATTAGGGATAGCGAGGGACCCAAAATTAACTTTTTAAATTAAGAAAGCAAACAATTGTAGTGAATTTTATAAGGTGTGGCTTTTATGGTCACAGCAGTAGTCTACCATGCCTTGCATACTCTTTATATGCTAAATATTTGATAAGATCTTATGGGGCCCAGAAACCAAAAGCAGTGCAACCATGGATGAGATCATGAGAATCCACAGATTGCATCAAATGCCAACCTCATAAGTGGAGCTCAAAGGAGAACACTTTTACTAAATCTTAGAGCTTTCTTGCTTTCCTTGAAGTGTAACATCTGATGGTTAGTAGATGAAGCGTAACACTGTTGAGGGTTCTGGTCCATCTGGAGATCGTTTAAGAATGTTTGGATAAAGATGGTTTTAGTGGGATTGTGTGGTGCATTATGATGCCCCTATTATGCAGAGAGTGAGAGGATGTCCTTCAAAGAAGGGCAAGAAATAATGGCTGGTTGGGGGTGAGATCGGTGGTACGTGGGGGAGAATTTTTTTTTAATTTTTTATTTTTAATATGGAAAATGAATTTTGCATGTTAAGTGCCGTCCAAGATATATTTTGTTTTCTTACAGTGCGGCTGTGGAGGTCTATAGACAATTTGGGGCATTACAGGAGGTGCTTCCCAATGGGTTTTGTACTATGTTACATGGACTCGGGTACGGGTGTCGGGTGCGGGTATGTATTTAGAGGTCGGACTCATCAAATCATAAATTTAAAAATACACGGACTCGGGAAAAAAATGTCATAGTTTTATATTTTTAATTTAATATGTGAAATAAAATGGTATTATATTTAACTTATAGTGTCAAAATGACATTTATAGCAATTATACAACAATATGTACATATAATAATAGTGTTATATACAATTATATAAGAAGTATCCGTTGAAAAGTATCCGACACATATCCCATACCCTTGTCCGAGTGTTGGATGTCCGACACGGGTATTTGATTTATTTTGAAGAGTCCATGTAACATAGGTTTTGCATGCATAAGAGGGCAAAAGAAGTGGCAAATTATTTTGTGTTAACACCATAACATTGCTATAGATCTTTGGGACATGTTCAATATTTTTGGAATACATTGGGGTATGCTGCGGTCAGTCGGTGGTGGACTTATGGGGCTGTTAAGATGGAGGTTGCATGTGTAGGAGAATGTAGGGTTCTCCATGTCTTATATGCGGTGTTTTAAAGAGAGGAAATAGGCGATTTATTTATCAAAAAAAAAAAAAAGAAAAAAGAGAGGAAATAGGCGTACTCCTGCAATTTTCAGACATAGAGATGCAGACTTGAAGAGATTGCTTTTGCAGATTTTACAGTTTCTGATTTCAGGAAAAAATTTCAGTTGTTGTGTTGATTGTGGTGACTGGTGAGGTTTAGAAGAAAAATGGACTGGGGCTGTGAGATGATTCATGATTTTGGTGCATTACGATCTCGCCCTGAGTTAATCTGCAGGCATCCAAGTGACATCAATGAAGAATGTGGAGCAGTTAACACATCTGGTTGGCCAACTCATAATGGAAGTAATTCCAGTTACAGCCATAAGGATATGTTTGAGTGAAAACTAGATATGATTCATAATTATCATAATTTATTGCAATGACATATTGGAGATGTTTGGCAGTAAGTGCATATTGATTCTGGCATCTATTTTGATCAATCATTTGCATCATTCTCTATGTATAAAATTTGTTTAGGGTTTTACCTTATTTGACATTCAACGCTGTTGAGGATACTGTTAAATTAAAATTTTTCTTTTGGTTAAACTTTCCTTGTCAATTTTCGCAATGTATTCTATTTCTTTTAAGTAACTGTTTCTTAGTAATGATCTTGCCGTTATAGGCTTCAAGATGTTGGAAAGCCCAAGGCTGAGGTAGCAGCAAAACGTGTCATGGAAAGAGTTGCTGGTGTGAATATTGTACCACATTTTTGCCGTATTGAGGACAAAGAGCTTGACTTTTACAATGACTTCAATATTATTGTTCTTGGGCTTGATTCTATTGAGGCTCGGAGCTACATAAATGCTGTGGCTTGTGGTTTTTTAGGTATATGTTTTATGTTATCTTCTAATGTGGCATTTTATAAGTAATATGATTTTTTGCTTCATCGATTATTGAATTTTTTTTATTCATGACATGTTTTTATTCAATTAGACTGCCTGGACCTAAATTTGGTGTTGATTTGTTCACCCAACGTTCTGTGGAGCCTTGTTTTGATGATTTGTGCCCCCCAGTTAATGTTGCTTATTAGATTAAAACTTGTTTTGTTATAGCCATAGTTTCCTCCATTTGTTATCATGCTCCAACTTTTTTTATTTTTTATTTTTGTAACTTTTTCTTGTGATCACAATTTTATGAACCCTGCACTGCATCAAACTGTAATCCACTGGTCTTTATGATAATGAAAAAATAACATATACTTATTCATGTATGCATTATGTGCAATAAAACATTACCAAAGATCTTAAGGGTAAAACTTGTTTACAGTGTATTCTAAATTTGAAAAACTATTTATTGTTGAACTTTTATCCAAAATTATTTGCCATGTGATCCTCATAGACATTGACTTTGATTGCCATCATATTTAGAGTCTATCTGGCCATAGTTTTGGCTTTTAATATATCTTAAATTATTAAGTAAATGTTTGACACTCTATGTGATTTGTTTCGTTGTTCTCTTGTCTAATGTTACTGTTATGCCATGCATGTATTAATTCTTAGTTGTGCCTAACATGTCCATATTGCCAAAGTGATTAGCTTGACTAAAATCTTATTGGTTTATTAAAACTTAGAGTACGATTCTGATGACAACCCACGAGAAGAAACAGTAAAGCCTATGGTAGATGGTGGAACTGAAGGCTTCAAGGGCCACGCTAGGGTTATTGTTCCTGGGGTCACACCATGCTTTGAGTGTACCATTTGGCTTTTCCCCCCTCAAGTGAAGTTCCCTTTATGCACACTCGCTGAAACTCCTAGAACTGCTGCTCACTGCATCGAATATGCCCATTTAATAAAATGGGATGAGGTAGCTCATAATTGCATTTTCCTCCTCTTCTAAAGTTGTGTTTCGTGGATAATTTTGTCATCATGACATTTTGCATTTTGACTGCAGGTTCATAGTGGAAAAACTTTTGATCCTGATATCCCTGAACATATGCAGTGGGTTTATTCGGAGGTTAATATAACGCAATTTTATTTTTTTGTTTTTTCTCTTTACACTTTCTTTTGTTCCTTTTTACTTATCCTACCCATATTCCGTAGGCTGTCAAGAGAGCAGAGCTTTTTGGCATTCCAGGAGTTACATATTCTTTAACTCAGGTGAACATACCCTGGTATTCTCAATTCTACGAAAGAGTTTTTCCTTTGAATTGACTGCTTGATGATTATGCATTTAGGCTCTGGACCTCTGGTGTCCTTTTTTATTGTACATCAGGAATTCATATTAGAAGAATGGTGTTCCTAAGCTAAATTCTTTGTTTTTATCAGTTAGGTGCTTATATTCACCTCTTAACCTTCGATGTGTATCTTTTTAAATTGTTTTAGCCTTTGCATTTCCAGCCATATTTGGTAGCATCATGATACTGGTCCAACTTCAATTCTGTTTCTGTTTCTTGATATTGTTATGCATAGTTTTGGTGTAGTATAGTGTTCTATTTATAACCATTTGTTAATTTGAAGTGTTTTTACATGAATGTTATAGTGGCTTCAGCTCTTTGATATTGTACTTTACTTGGTATTTCTTCTTCGTGATAATGGAATAAGATATTTGTCTTTGTTTACAGGGTGTTGTGAAAAATATTATACCTGCTATTGCATCTACCAATGCAATTATATCAGCTGCATGTGCACTGGAAACCTTGAAGATTGCCTCTGGATGCAGCAAAACATTGTCCAATTATTTAACGTGCGTGCTGATTGTCCTTTAATTCATTGACTTCAGCAAATCTTGCCTTAGATGAAGTGACCATTTTATCGTGTCTCTTCAAGTAACAAATGTCAACAATTTCCATAGCTAAATCCCTAAGGATCCAATATGGTTGATCAATATCATGGTCTATTGTGAAGGCTTTGGTACAGTCAGTGTGCATTTGCTGGGTAAAGGAGTCTGACAAATAACAAATGGTTGAGTAATTGCCAGTCTCTTTTGTTTCTTTTTGCTTTGTTAGCATCTGGATTATTCCCTCCTATCCGGTCGGTCGTTTATTCAATATTTGGATACGTAATGATTTGGAACCTTGCATTCACTCTATCCCATTGAATACTACTACCACATCAACACAGCAGTTTAGCCATGTTTTAATTTCTTGTATACTAATTCAAGCTTCTTAAAGGCAAGGGATGTGCCTTCTCTAATTGGCCATTTTTATTGCCTCACCATGCAACCTAGAAACAAATGCAGCACCTGCAGCTGTCTCTTTAAGACTGTTCCTTCTGTTGTGATTTTTAAAGCTAGCTTATTGTCGTTAGTTTTGCAAACCTAGGGCACCGGTGTTCTTGACAAAGTAAATTGAATGGATAAGGTTAGACTTAATGAAAATCAGTATGACTGAAAACCCTTTGGAAGTCAAATTTAAAATATGAATTCTCACAAATTTTCATGTTGCTCTATCTCTTCAATTCTCTTGCATCGGTTATATGTGTTAGCATGCTTACCAATATGAATTTGTTGCAGGTATAATGGTGTTGAAGGTCTCCACACTAAAGTGACCGAGTTTGTGAAAGACAAAGACTGTCTTGTATGTGGTCCTGGCATTCTTGTTGAGCTGGACACTTCGGTTACTTTACGAAAGGTGTTTTTCCCTCATGACCCTTGTTACCACTTCTTCTATGAATTATATGTTCTTATTTATTTCCATGTTGGTTTGTGGTTATGACCTATGACTAGGATGTAACTTGGTCGTGGATGACTAATGACTTGGGTTGACAATTGAGACCTGACCCAGGATTTGTTCAGTTGGATTGATTCTTTTTGTCTTGTTCTTTTGGTTAGTTGTTTAAATCTAGGTTTGGTTGAACCAACTTGATCCATGGTCCAATCCCTAACATCTAATGAGTTCTGTTTGTGAGTTGATTAGGTGGCTGAGCACCTGAAGAAAAAAATAAATAACTGGAAATTGAAAAATAAATAAATATGAAGCTGAAAACCAACCCAGACAAGCGGATTTTGTATACAGAGTCTTGGTTTGGAACTTTTTGATGCTGCTAACCAATCTAAAGTCAGCTAACCATTGCTATATTGGATGACACTGTTACTGTTGATGTTGTGATTGTGTGCTTCTTAATTGACACCTGTAATCCATGGTACTGTTGTGGAAGTACTGTGCTTTTCTGTGAGTACACCCAAAGTTCAAGTTTTCTGCTTGTAGAGAATTTTTTTGTTGTTTGGTTGATGAAATAGCTTGTTAAATGGGATCAAACAAATATTAATTTTAGTGGGGGAGGAGAATATGCATAAGAAACTGTTGGCCAATGATTTTTACACATTTGATTTCTAATGTGAATTACCTCATTTTACTTTTTGGCAATGTTGAGTTATTCTTGTAAAATAACTTTCTCCTCTCTCTTCATGGAATATTTGTGTGTGGATTCTCAAATATTAATTACAAGCACCAACATAATATGAATAAACTGGATTTTCAAAGTATTTTGTTCATGAATCTAGTTTTCACTTCACTTTTACAGTTCGTCCTGTCATTCAGGGGGCAATCAATAGTCAGATAATTAGGCATGCAAATGGTTCTGCAAAACTTGCATGTACACTAAATTGGCTTTGTTGGAGCAAATCTTATAATTTAGTGAGATTGGAATGTGAATCTTTGTTAGCTGAAGGTGCATCTCATTCGATCTCATCATGTACATTCTTCTAGCATTCTTATAATGTTAGTGTGCCATACTACCACCAAAAAATGCATCTTATTGTGGGAGTTGCTGCTCTCTTTGACTGTGTTCTGTCGAAACAAATGGAGAGTTAATTCTGTCCTTGTCTTATATTTATGGGCGTCTTAGTTTACTTTGTGTTGCACCAGTTCATTGATCTACTTGAAGAGCACCCTCAGCTTCTTCTATCCCGAGCAAGTGTTACACATCGAGGGAAGAATCTGTACATGCAGGCGCCTCCAGTTCTAGAAGAGATGACACGATCAAACCTCGATCTTCCACTTTTTGACCTGATGGATAAAATTCCAAAGGACGTTGTCCATGTGACTGGTATGGCAAGCAAGAGCGACAGGAAAATATCATCTCTGAGGAAATTACGTGTTGTTTTCAGGAATGTCGATGGGGTTGCAGATATGGACACAGCTGGCGGTGCATAGTTTCTGCGGTGAACCTGTTTTCACTTCGTGATTAAATCCAGAACTAGCTGCAGAGATTATTTTCCCTACTTTTTTTTTTTAGTTCTAATAGTATAGAAATGCAGGAATTGGGGACGGAGTTTCCATGGAGATGTCTTGTTTTGTAGTACTTTCCTGGAGATTTCTTTTGAAAAGAACACTTGTAAAGCTGCTAATTGATTACCAAGAGATTTTATTTCATGGGACTCCAATAAGATTTTATCAGGAAATGTGTGTAGCTCTAAGGCCCCAAGTTTAAAAGGGTAAATTATAATAACTGTTCTTATAATTTGAGATTTATGTCATTTGTCTCTAATATTTTAATTGTAATATATTTAATTTTAAATTTTAAATTTCGTTTTAAATAAGGCTAATTAAAGAAACCGTTGTTCTATTTTAAGAGACAAAGTTGTTAATTTGATAAAATATAAATTAATTTGATAAAAATAAATGTCAAATTTTTTTTTTGAATTTTTAAAAAGTTTTTTTACTTTCTAAAGATAAAATTATATAAAAATGATAAAATTTTTACATTTTTATTAAATTAATTTTAAATATGGGTTTAGATGATGATCATATAATGGGTGATTGTTTTTCTTGATATTTTTGAATGATTATCATGCAATAGATGGTTATATTTGTTGTTAAAAGATATTTTTTTATAATTATTATGTAATGATGGTTATTAAGTTTTTAATATGTAATCGAAATATTTGATATATGAAATGTTTTAATTTTGAATTTTTTAATTTAATAATGACATCAAAGGTGTCGCTACATTTGACTTTTGAAAAAATATAAATTAATTTAACGAAAATAAATATTTAAAAAAAATAAAAAATTTATTTCTACTTTTTAAAAGATAAAATTATATAAAAATGATGTGTTTTTAATTTTTTTCACCAATTTAACTTTTAGTTTCTTAGAAAAAAATTTTGAAAATAGATTCTAAAAAATAAATCAAACAAAATTTTATAACCAATAAAATTTCAGCATTATTCATTAAAAAAAGTCATCATTTTAAATAACATACAAGTTACCTAATATAAAATAAGTTATATGACGACTTTACTTTTAAAATAGACCGTTTGTAAATAAAATATCTTTGATTGTCCTTATTTAGAATAAGATTCAAAATTTATGATAAAAAATAATACAAAATTCAAACTACAGAAATTGTTTATATAATTCGCCAAATTTAAAACTATTTGCATTAGGTGTGAGATGTTCAACTTGCTTGTTAAAAGGATAGCAAGTTAAAAATGCTGTCTCAATAGGCATGTTAAATAGTTAATGGTGGAGTTTTCTTCTTTTTTATTTATTTATTTATTTGTCCCGTAACCCTTTTTCACAAATTTAAATTTCAAATGCAACATAAACTATCAATTCCTTTGAAGTCACTCGCAGGCATAGCTCAAGATTTACCTAACCCACATATAAGGGGATCAGGATTTCAAGTTTTAGTTTGAATTTTTTGAATTCATTTTTTAGAAAATTGAAATTTTTTATTTTTTATATATTTTTTTTTATTTTCATTGAATTTTTTAATTATTTTTTAATTTTTTAAATATACCTAACATAAATATATTTAAAAAGTATAATATTTGTGATTTTTTTTTAAAAATTCACTAAATATCAAAAATATAAAAATTTAGTATATTTTTCGTATTCTTATGTATTTATTGATTTTTTAAAATATTTTCTTACAAATATTTTACTTTTTAAATATATCTAAGTAAGGTATATCTAAAAAGATAAAAAAAAATATTTAAAATTTAAAAATATTCATTAAAAATAAAAAATTCAATTTCTGAAAATTAAATCTAAAAAATTGAAACCAAACCAGTAATATATTTTCTTCCCCAAGAAATTAGGAACAATAAAATAACTAAATAATGTTCATTCAATGCTATGAAGAAATATGATTGAAATGAACAGGCAACTGAAAAATTGATGAAAATCCATGCCATGCACCACAATATTGCTCTGCATATTTGTGGGTCCCTTTGCCAGCCAGCCAGCAAACCTTGTGGTGTGTGTAGTCCTCTTGCCACTCATAATTCTTGACCAGTTGAGCTATGAATTCCAGCTCAAAAAGAAAAGTCAAGATTCAAGAATAGTGTGTTGAAAATAATGCCCCATCAGTGAATGCATGCATGATTATGGACCCAATTTGGATCTTCTGCTTCAAAATTTTCTCTTTCTTTGTTTTAAAATGTTCGTAGTTTTAGTAGATTGGAATAATTATACTTTACTCCCTTATTTGAAAAATACATTACCTTCTTACTAAAAAAAATATATACATAATTTTCGTATAGCTTGGAGTAAAACGTAAAAGTAACGAATTATGTTATATTTGACAGCAAGTGCAAGACACACACCAAATTGAGCGTCAAACTAATAAAATTATATTTTTATCCCTTTTTATTTTTTATTTTTAATCGTTTCCTTCTTCTTCTTTTTCTTTATTTATTATTTTGTTTGTTTTGTTTTTTTTATTCTATTTTCTAAAATTATTTTTTCAAAAAGTGATTTGAAAACTTTATTTTGAAAGAGAATCTTTATTTAGTTTTCAAAAAAATACATTATTGCAAATTCAAGTTTCTTTCCAATTTGGGAAAATTATTTAGAAGTCCTATTAGGGAGACTTATGCTACATTTGGTCCCACAAAAAAACTTATGTTTCCATAAGTCCTATGGGCAGTTTCTTGACATATTTACCCTCAATATTAATTGTTAATATCATAATTAATAATAAAACCATATATAGGGAAATTGATATAAACGTAACGTAACGTGACACCTACATGAACGTAACGTGACACCTATACATAACGTGACATCGACATAAACGTAACGTGACATATCTACATAAACGTAACGTGACATCGATATAAACGTAACGTGACATATCTACATAAACGTAACGTAACGTGACATATCTACATAAACGTAACGTAATGTGACACCAAATATAAACGTAACGTGACACCTACATAAACGTAATGTAACGTGACACATATATAAACGTAATGTGACATTTACATAAACGTAACGTAATGTGTCACGTTACGTTTCGCAAACTTAATAAGTTTTTATTTTTTTAATCCGTTTGTTTTGAAATAGATATATAATCTTAATATATTTTTATTTTGTATTATTAATTGTAAAATTTTAAAAATTATCAATAATATATGTGAAATCTAAATTAATTAATAAAAATTATAATTTTATACGAGCAGGTTTTTTATTTTGTACGAGCAGGTTTTTAATTAATAAAAAATTTCTTCTTCACTCTTTAGTTTCTCATTAGCCAAACAGAGAGAGGAGAGAAAAAGACAAACCTGTGATGGTGCCGTGAACAACGGTTCCGTTCTTGAGCAGGTTTTTAATTAATAAAAAATTTCTTCTTCACTCTTTAGCCAAACAGAGTGAGGAAAGAAAAAGAGAGACCTGTGATGGTGCCGTGAACAACGGTTCCGTTCTTGAGCTGAAAATGGGGGGTAAAAAGATTAGGATCTTGTGGAATACATTCTTATGAAAATAGGATTTAAGACTCTATAAGAAATTACACAGGACTTAGCCTAGTATAAGGTTCTGAAAAAGGACTTATAAATAAGTCTCCCTTCCAATTTAAGTAGAGAGTTAAAAAAATTATCACATAAAAAAATACTCTCATATTAGTTTTCAAAAAACTTTGCTCGATCTTCAAAATAACCAAACAAAAACTCCAAAAGGTTCGGTAATCGGATGTCTACGCAATAGGTTGTGAATGGATTGGTAGCTTTTGCTACCATTTCTCAAGAAATTGAAATTGTTTGATCTGTCTAGTTTACAATCTCTCTCTATTGGATTGTGGGTTTTAAGAAACACATTTGTTTGGGGGAGCAAATCTATCTGTACTATATACTATATATATATATATATTATATTATCTATCTATCTATACTATACTATACTATATATATATATATATATATATAACCAAATGTAGTTGTTAAGTCAAGACTCTAAAACTTGAATCCTAAATTCTCATAATTTTGAAAAAAAAAAATATTACGTGGCATTTCCCTTTACCTCCCTTCCCACTCTTCAAGCCTTCTCACTTCTTCTCCTTATATAAAATATAAAATTAAAAAATAATAAAATATTCATCCATATCCATCACCCATAATAATACTTATCCCCAAATAATAAAATATTCATCTATATCCATCACTCACAATAATATCTATCTCACTCTCAATCTCAATTTAAAAAAAAGAAAAAAGAAAAGAAACCAACAACTCCTACAACTTCTACACACACATTTCTTTATTCAGTTTATTCCAGTCATCTTTTTTTTTTCCTCATAATAACTCATTTTCTCCATTGTTACATTTTGCAAGGTCAGTATAATATTATTTTTTACTTTATATGCATTTTTTTCAGTATTTGTTACTTTGTGTGTATATATATATTTTTAAATATTTTTAGTTCATTTGCATATCTTTTCATTTTCTTCATTTTTATGCTCATAATATTATTTCTTACTTTATATGTATTTTTTCAGTGTTTATTACTTTTGTGTATATATATATATTTCTTTTTTCTATTATTTTTCAGTTTATCTACATATCTTTTCATCTTCTTCATTATTACATTTCGCACGATTGGGGCTTGCTTACTTTTTAATTTGTAATTTGCTTTTGTTTTTCAATTTAATCAGATTCGAAACTCATCAAATCTTGAATTTAATTTAATTTACTTTATCTCATGTCTATCACACCATCACATCTGTTAATGGCTTTGCGTAAACTCTCGAAATCAAGAAGATCAGCTCTGCATAAAGTTAATCTCACTTTTGCTCCTTCAAGCTCTCTCAAATGAGAGTTCTTCGGATCATCTACAACCAATATGCACCCATTTAACAACACAAACACAAACAACAGCTTCAAACCTTAAACATAATTTCTCAATTTTAAAATTTTTGAAAACAAAATTATATTTGGCTTAAAGTGATTGGTACATCTAACAATATGTAATTTTAAAATTTTAAAATCTTTAAATTTTATCTAAACATATCTAATTTAAAATTTTGAATTTTTTTTTTTACAATATTAGAAAAAAAAAACAGCAATGCTAAGTATCATGAAATTTTTTTCATGAAAATAATTATGAAAGCTTTGTGACCATTGGATTACACTTAAAATAAAACACCACACACTAATCAAGGTAATCCAAGGATCATAAATTTTTCATGATCATTTTCATGACAAAATTTTCATGATCCCTAACTTTTTCCCAAAAAAAAAAAAGACTCAAATCTATTAGTGTATTATCTAAATTTTGAATTATTACACATGGCATAATATTACTGGATTTAACATTTAAAATTTAAAATTAATTAAAATATTTAACTATATGATTTGTGGAATTCCAATACTTTTTTTTCTGAATTTTCCAAAATAATTTTTTTAAAATTTTTTACAAAATTTAAGTTGCTAAATGTTGATTTTTTATTGGTTATCCATGATTTTATCCAAAATTATTGGTTAATGATTGACCACTATTAAATTCTTTTTGGCTATAATGATAACAATTGACTACCATCAATTTTAAAATTTTATATCAATGTATTTTTTTAAAAAAAATTATCATTAAGCATGCAATTTAAAAATTAAATATATTTTATTCTATTACAACTTTATTAAAAAAGTAAATTTATTTTGCTACTATTCAAGAAAATATATATGCCTTTATTTCGATATAACAAAAATTAAATTATCTTCTATTCATGCATAATCTCTCATAAATATCTTATCTTTTTAAAAATTTTGATTATTAACAACTGAATTCTCACATTTCTCTCTCTCTTTTTTTTTAAAGGATGTTTATTTTACTTTTATCTTTTTTCAAATTAGATTTGATATCTATCTTTTTACCTATATATCTATATCTATCTATCTATCTATCTATCTATCTATATCTTTCTATCTATCTATCTTCTATACTATCTATATAAGCAAATGTAATGGAAGCTCACAGACTATCAATTATTTAATCTTAATTTCTCATAATTTTGAGAGATTAAAAAAATGAGATGGCACTTCTTCCTCTTTCATCCTGTTTTTTCTAGCCAAAATAGATGAGAGACAAAAATCCACATGAAATATATAAGAAAAAAAATATATTTATCACTTTAGATAAATTAAAAATTTTAAAACTCTCTTATCACCTCTTTCCTTTATCTCAATTAAAGTAACCTCCTTTCACATGAGTTCCTCTTTCACATGTCTCTCTTCCCTCCTTATATATAGTTACATTTTTGTTTCAATCTCACAGACTATCAATTATTTAATCCTAATTTTTCATAATTTTGAGAGATTAAAAAAATGAGGTGGCACTTCTTCCTCTCTCATCCTGTTTTTTCTAGCCAAAATAGATGAGAGACAAAAATCCACATGAAATATATAAGAAAAAATATATATTTATCACTTTAGATAAATTAAAAATTTTAAAACTCTCTTATCACCTCTTTCCTTTATCTCAATTAAAGTAACCTCCTTTCACATGACTTCCTCTCTCACATGTCTCTCTTCCCTCCTTATATATAGTTACATTTTTGTTTCAATCTCACACTGCTTCTTATAAAAAAAATTAAAATATGACTATATCTCTCTCCCAAAAACTTGCCCTTATTTGTCACCATCACCGCCATGGTCATTTCATAAGAAAGTTAGATTGGTACTGCCCAGATGGCTATTCTGTAAGAAAGTTAGAGACTAGTATATATGATATAACAGAGGTTGTCATTGCTTTATTTTTATTTATTTTTTAAGCTCCTTTCCAAGTTTTTGAGTTATATGTTTCACTTATTATATAGACAAAACAATTGCTTTACATAGAATTTTTGTGTGTTTGTATTCCATATCAATAAAGCAATCTGTCAAATTTTTTTTTTTCTTTTTTTGTATATGTTTTTCTTTTTCTTATATTTGAGAAAATTTAGTATCTTACAAGTTACAATAGTGTTGAAGTTCAAACCATACTCCTAAGTCACAAGGAGAACAAACAACAATAAATGAGAAGGATAATCGAGAATTACTGGAACGATCAAATAGATGGCTTTTATAGAGGAATTATAAAGTTTTACCATGAGGAAGAAATTTTAGTTTAGAAGCACATATGGCCAACGAGTCTTAAAACAATATGTCAATAAGAAACTTATCAAAGACTCTTATGTAAAGAGGACACTTCTGTTTTTGTTGTCCTTTTCTTTCTTTCCATTTTTGTTTGTTTGTTTGTTTGTTTGTTTTTGTTTTTGTTTTTTTTTTTTTGTTTTTTTGTTTTTTTGTTTTTTTCTGTGTGTGTATAACTAGAATCTTGAATCATAAAAATGGTGTATATGAGATGGAGAGTTTTTCTATTTGAATGTTTATTGTTGTTAATTGTATTTCAAATTTTTTTGGCACAATTTTTTCTTAGTCCAATAGATATGAGCACACCATTGTTTTTCCTTTCTTGCTAAAGTTTTAGCTTGAGGTCATGTGTGACAAATGGTTAAAACATTAATCTTAGATAATAAATAATAATAATAATAAAAAAAAAATAAGGACCAAATAAGAAAGACAAAATTACTTATATTAATGTGTGATTTTGGTACATATGAAAAAATAAAAATAAAATATTTATAAGATGTTCAGTCCCTTCCTTTTCTTTTATCTTCTTATATATTATAAGAATGTAGTATGAAACATGAAAGGCCTCCAAACCCTTAATACTAACTCTTAATCACTTTCTTTCCTACTGGTATTCTCTCAAGTCCTCTTTACTAATTTTCCTAATTTCTATTTTTTTTAAATAAACGTAAAAAAAAAAAAAATTTGATATACAAATAGATAAAGTTAACAAATTTGATCTCTCTCGCTTTTGTTAAAATCTTTTGTAATTAACAAATTTGATCATATATGTTCAGTTAAAATCTTTATTTTATCTCTCAATATCTAAATTCAAATTTTATTTTTTTTAAAGTCCATCTAAACAAATCTAATTTAAAATTTTGATTTTTTTATTTGAATTTTTATTTTTTTTACAAGAGCTTCAAGCATTAAATAGAAATTTTCAATTTTAAAATTTTTAAAAATAAAAAATATATTTGGCATAAAGTGATAAAAAAATTACAAACCCACAAATATTTATAACCATGTATATATAAATTAAAAATATATATAAACCCATAACAAATATAGATAGATAGATTTATGGCATTCAGTTTATTAGTAATTCTTTTTAGCATATATATGTTTTAGACATTAGGGTTATTGAGAAATATCTTATTTATTGTTAGTATTATTTCATTAGTTAGAAATCAAGTTTATTATTTCAAGAAAAATAGATCAGTTGAATTATAATAACATTTTGTGCATCTCTGCTTTTTAAATTATTGCTTTTACTTATGAAATTTGAGAAGATGATCTTTATTCATTATGATTATAATTTTATGACAAAATTTAGAACTTGATGCATTATTAAAAAATTTATATACTATAAATCAGTCTCGTGCATAGCACGGGTTTACCACTAGTATATATATATATATATATAACCAAATGTAATGTTTTCTCACAAGGCTCCAAAAACCTATTCCTAAATTCTCATAATTTTAGAAAAATAAAAAAATATGTGACACTTTCTTTCACTTCTTTTTCTACTATTCAGGCCTTTTCACTTCCTCTCCGTATAATAAAATATAAAATAAAAATAAAATAATAAAATATTCATTATATCCATATTTATCTATATCTATCACCCACAACTCCCACACACATCTATATTCATCCATATCCATCACTTATAACTCCTCCAACTCCAACACATGTATTCAGGTAATTTCATATTCAATCATTCTCTTTCATCTTTTTTTCTTTCATCTACTTATTTTTTCTCAGACTAACTCATCATCTTCATTATAATATTTTGCAAGTTTGACGATTGGCGAAAATCATATTATCTTCTCTATTGTTACATTTTCTAAGTTTGATGATATGCAAAAATTATTACAAGGTTGGTGTAATATTATTTCGTACTTTATATCTTTGTGTATATATATTTCTTTTTTCCAATATTTTTCAATTAATCTACACATCTTTTTATCTTCTCCATTTTTATGCTCGTAATATTATTTCTTATTTTATATGCATTTTTTTCAATGTTTATTATTTGTGTGTACATATTTCTTTTTCCCAATATTTTTCAATTCATCTACACATCTTAATCAGATTCGATTTGTTTTCTTTTTCCTAACATCTTTCAGTTAATCTACACATCTTTTCATCTTCTTCATTTTTATACACCTAATCAGTGTGTTTGGTTTCAGTTTTCTGAATTCAGTTATTTAAAAACTGAGTTTTTTGTATTTTTTTTTGTTTTTAGTAAATATTTTTAAAATTTTAAGCTTTTTTTTAGATGCTCATTACTTAGATGTATTTAAAAAGTAAAATACTAGTGAAAAAATTAATAAATACACAAAAATATGAAAAAAATATTGAATTTTCGTATTTTTTTTGTATTTTTGGTATTTAGTGAATTTTTTAAAGATTTTTTTACGAAAATTATACTTTTTAAGTATATTTATGTTAGGTGTGTCTAAAAATTAAAAAAATTTCTTAAAATATTAAAAAAATTCAACAAAAATAAAAAAATACGAAAAACAAGAAAGTAGAATTTTTTGAAAAGTGCTTTTAGAAAACCCAAACTAAGCAAAGTGAATATTATTTCTTACTTTATATGTATTTTTCTGTGTTTATTACTTTTGTATGTATATATTTCTTTTTCTCAATATTTTTTTAGTTTATCTACACATCTTTTCATCTTCTCCGTTATTACATTTTGCATAGTTTGGGCTTACTTGCTTTTTAATTTGTGGTTTGCATTTGTTCTTCAATTTAATCATATTTGATTTGTTTCTTCTCATATAACAGTGTTGATATCTTCTTCGACTTTTATAAATCCTCTCCTTTACATATCAAAAGTAGTTCACCTAAAATTCAAGAAAATTAGATGTCTCACGTAACTTAAATAAATTAAAATAAATCTCTCTCAATTAAATAAATTAATAAAAAAAATATAAACCTACAAATATGTATCAAATGTCTATCACGTTATTTTTATAAAAAAAAAAATAATTCTCAATTATCTGTAACTTAAATATCACATAACAACTTAAACAAATTAATAATAAAAATGTAAACTCACAAAATATATATCTATATATAAATTACAAATATCCAATGTATATCATATTATTTTTAAAAAAAAACTCTCGAATATCTGTAACTTAAATAAATTAAAAACATATATACAAATTATAAATATCCAATGTCTATCATGTTATTTAAAAAAAAAAATCCACAAACTACAAGAATTTTCACTTTTGGTGACTAAATTTTTAGTCGCTGAAGGGCTTTAGCGACTAAATGTTTTGGTCACAGAATTAGTAGCCGAAGAGTAGTCGGGAAAGATAATTGGCGACTAAATTTATTTTAGTCGCCAAATGTATTCATTTGCCGACTAAATATTTAGTAGCCAAAAAGTTGGAAAAAAAATTAAATAATACATTTTCGGCAACCAATTTTTTTGTCGCCAAAAGCCTCAATTATTGTTAACAACCAAAGATTTAGTTGCGGAAAAAGTTTTTAGCTACTAAATATATTAATCGCCTAAAGTAAATACTAGTGTTTGGGCTACTAAAATTTTAGTCACCTAAAGTCAAATTTTTTTGGCTACTAAAATTTTAGTCGGCAAATAGTTTTTGTTTTGGATACTGAAAATTTAGTCGCCTAAACTCTCACATTTTTGGCTACTAAAATTTTAGTCGGCAAATAGTTTTTGTTTTGGCTATTAAAAATTTAGTCACCTAAACTCCCACATTTTTTGCTACTAAATTTTTAGTCGGCAAAAGTGTTTTTATTCTTTAGCTTTTGTTTTTAGCTACGAAATATCTTAGTCACCAAATGTTTGATTTTCTTTTGACTACAAAACTTTTAGTCGCTAAATGTTTGATTTTCTTTTGGCTACAAAACGTTTAGTCACCAAATGTTTGATTTTTTTTTTTTGCTACAAAACTTTTAATCACCAAAAACATGATATTATGTTTTATTGCAAATATTATAATTTCTCCATAACTTGTCTGTATTCCATGCAACCTGTAATACGTATATAAATAAAATGATACATATACTATCAATCATTTCACAATCTACGTCTGTATACAAAAAATAAATAACTTTAACTGTCAAAGTACATACAAACCAACTATTGTCCAAACTAAAATAATAATTCCATACAAAATATAGAATCATACAAAAATCAAAACCCTCCATATACAAAAATTACATTTACTACCATGTGAAATGACCATTTGGCATGGTATAGATTACTATCGTAATCTGTACCACGACAAAAGGTGATGTATGTACCAAGACAAAAGTACATTTATGTACCACGACAAAAAATCATATATATGTACGGCGACAAAAGGTGATCTATGTACCATGCTAGTAATTATCTGTTGGCTGCCAAAAGTTTTCTGTATCAGTAATAGTGAACTGCACAAAAGCCAGGGGACGACAAAAGTATTATATTAATTCTATACAAAAGTGAAATTTCTTCTCCATACACCAAAATATTACTCTGAAAGTTCACACAACAAAGTCATCTACAAAAAACAAAAAAACATTAGAATTGGACCCAAAAATGCCTAACTTCATGAATGAATTTGACAACATGTGACAAATAACATATCAAAGAAGCAACCTTCCATGATGAATCAATTATCAGTCTTTCTAAAGTCTTTTGTTATAAGGAACATTGTTAAATGCAGAACAATCATTACTAAATCTGTCATTACTAACATAAAGCTAATGTAACAATCTTCTATTTGTATGCAACATGTATCCAAATTCTGTGGCTAAACCAATATCAAAGCCCAATGTGAATAGAAAGTATTCTTTTTACCAACTTCCTCATTAATTGTTTGCAAAAAGCACTTGAATCATTAGATTGGATATAAAACTATCCCTACTTATTAATGTTTGCCAGTGCCATTTCATTCAGAATATTAGAACATGTGAGAAAAATAATAACAAAAATAAAGTTTAATCATAAAAGGAAATATGTAGAAATGTATGTTGAGACACCTAAAAATGGTTCATCAAAGAAAGAATACTTGATATCTCATGAAGCACATGGCCTTCGAAACACCATTCAGAGTTTGATACTTGTATGAAAGCTTAAATATAATATAACACACTTGTGTATGTTCAAGAAATTAATATAATATAACAAGGCGTAAAATGAGTTAAAATTGGTTTCTGAATATTTTTCCCATAATTTTCCATTACTATATGTGCGGGGAAATCCCACATCGGTCTGTGAGGGACTACTTTTCCGGGGAGAACAAAAGCGACAATATGTGCAAGGAACTCTTTAGTGGCCGTCAGGTAATGGGAACTCCACAACTAATGTCCGGGACCCACGAGGACTACTTTTCCACCAAAAGCCACCGTCCTTCTGCACATATTGTCCTGGCATCTGACCTCATTGCTTTGTTCCTCACCCCAGGGGAAAAGGCCTATGCAAGGTAAGAGGAGCCACCATGCTTATAAGGTGGAAAGGAAGTAGTCCCTCAATCAGACCGATGTGGATTTCCCTCACATTAGTGCATTTGGCCACCCTGGGAGTTCCTGACGGACGGCTAAAGCCACGGTCCCGTGCCTTGCACATATTGTCTGCTTTGGCATTCCGACCTCACGGTTTTGTTCCTCCCCCACTCGGGGAAAAGGCTTATGCAAGGTAAGAGGAGCTAGCTTGCTTATAAGGTGGGAAAGTAGTCCTCATGCACCGATGTGGGATTTTCCGCACATTAGCCCCACAGTGCCAGTCACCGAGGGAGTTCCCACAGACGGCCAGTAAAGCCACCGTGGTCTTGCACATATTGTCCTTTGGCATTGACCCGACCGGTTTTGTTCCTCCCCCACTCGGGAAAAAGGCCTATGCAAGGTAAGAGGAGCCAGCCTGCTTATAAGGTGGGAAAGTAGTCCCTCACAGACCGATGTGGATTTCTCAAGACATTAGCCCCACCATGCTCGGCCACCCCGGAGGAGTTCACAGACGGCGCCAGCTAAAGCCACCGGTCCCCGTGCCTTGCACATATTGTCCGCTTTGGCATTCCGACCTCACGGTTTTGTTCCTCCCCCACTCGGGGAAAAGGCCTATGTAAGGTAAGAGGAGCCAGCCTGCTTATAAGGTGGGAAAGTAGTCCCTCACAGACCGATGTGGGATTTCCCCGCACACTATACATCTAAAATAAATAATTGTATTCACTATACACTTCCAACCACAAAAAATCTCAGAACAGATGCTCAGAAAATCTTAACTAACAATACTTGGATATAGTGTCATTCTAGTTTGAGAAAAGACAATTAAAGTGGAAAAGGATAACAATCGTTGGATGATCTATCATGGCAACAACAATAACTAACAAAATGCAGAACCAATCATGTGTTGATCTATCATGGCAATAATAAATACTAACAAAATGCAGAACTCACATACCAAGCTCCTGCAAGTTCACATCCGGAGCAAGAAAAGAATTTTCTTTCATCTTATTTGTATGAATCTGAAGAACAATGTGCACTTCAACAAAACTCTTTTTCTTTCGGGGGCTGTTTTGAATTTTTGCCACTGAAACGCCCTTTTTTCGAGTAAGTTTAAGGCGTATTCGGCTCTAACTCCTAACCTACAAGTGCAAATTACATTCCGTTTGTTGTCACAGGTCCTATTTGTGATAGGGAAGCTATTCGTGACAGCCGCACGGTGGTTCGGGGGTTGTTTCGTAGTTTTGCCCCCTTAACGCCCTTTTACGGTTAAGTTTGAGGCGTTTTTGGCTTTGACTCCCATCCTACAAGTGCAAATTACATTTCGTCTGTTGTCATAAGTCCTATTTGTGATGGGGAAGCTATTTGTGATAGCCACACAGTGGTTTGGGGACTGTTTCATAGTTTCGCCCCCTTAACGTCCTTTTTCGGTTAAATTTGAGGTGTTTTGGGCTCTAACTCCCAACCTACAAGTGTTTCCTAGACATTTTCAAATAGCTTGGGTTTGGTTTGGTAGTTTTGCATTAAGCCCATCCTTCTAAAACTTGCCGTCAAATTTGGCCAGAGTTGTTCTTCTTGAGGCCAATTGTTGATTTTTCCATGATTGGAGCAAATCAGTAACGTTCTCATAGGTATAATTGGTTACTGATTTACACATATAACCACATATTTGAATGAAGCTCAGGCTTTAAAATTTATTCAATGAACCATTAAAGGTCATGTTGATGAGCGAAAGTGCAAGACTATTATGAATAGATGATGTGAAAGAAATCAATCAAGTAGAAAGTTTAGGCGCATATGATCACAGTGCTCGATTATTTTGTCAAATCCACATAGGCAATTTAACAAGGATGCCACAATTACAAGCAGCAGACAAATTTGAATTTCTTCAAATTCAAGTCACAAAAATATTAGGAATACAAATAAATTTTTTTAAAGCAACAGAGCATATGCCCATAACAAAGCTAAAAAGGTAAGGCACTGTGATATGAAGTTCATTGGGCATAACCTCCAGGAGAGGGAACAAAGGTAGCAGCTGTGACTTGCCAAATGAACTTGCTAAAACAAATAATTGAGTACATTAGTTACTAGCAGTAATTTGGCCAACCAAAAGGGAAACCCTAAATGTCCTCTAAAAATGACAATGAAATGCTTAAATTCTCTATCTGAAAGCTGACCTGGATTGGCTAATATTACTACCAGGTTAATGGTTAGATTACGAGCTGCAACAGCAAGTGCTAGGCATCCCCTAAAGGAATCGCTTACTAGATAAATTGGCTTCTTTGGAAATGAAGCATGTTCGAGCCTTACAAGTTCTTCCACCAATTTCACCAAGTTTACACGTAATAAAATGTAAATTTTAATTAATTTGAAGAGGATCTGAAAAAATTGTGGACAAAGACATACAAGATACACAAACAAACTCACTATACAAGAAAATAATAATAATAGTAATAATAAGAATAATAAAAGAATGAAATTAACTTGCAACATTATTTAAATATATCAGCAGCACAAATGAACTATCATAAGCAGCACTGGAACACAAAGAAATACTTATAAAGATATTTACAAGTTACAGAAGTTTAAGACATTCAAATGGTGTTCGGTTATAAATAGGAATAAGCAGGCACCAAACTTCAAAAGCTCTGTATTCAAAGCAATCCCATATTAGAATTAGGGGTAAAAATAATCAAAAAGTACCAAACTATACATGAATTTCCATCATCATAGTATTACTCAAACAGAACAATGCAGTTGTAAGACAAGAAATTTCTTTGACCAACATATATACAGATTCTATCACAATGGACCCAAGAAAAATGAAACAAAATAAATTAAGAACTTCTATTGCAATACAAGCATAGTTTTGCCCCCTTAACGCCTTTTTATCTTGATTTTTTATTGTTGACACTAACTGCTTTACCAAGATCTAGATTGCACCAATTGAGATCATGCAAGTCAAAAAATTCAGGCCTCTATTGTTTTCCCCCCCCCCCCCCCACACCCTATTTTGTATTTATTCCACTTCTTACTCTTCTTTCCTCCTTGTTAAACCATAGTTATCAGCCATTATTCTCACAGATCCTAAAGACATCTAGAGTAACACTTATTTTCCTGGCCATTACATTTCTAACTAGTACAAATTCATTTACCAAACTCATTGAAAAAGAGACATTGCAGTATTTTGCAAGCACTAAATTATATCATGCTGTAGCTTAAGAAACTCCCTTAGGTAGACTTCAGATCTTTTTTTCTTGAAAAAAAAAAAGGAGAACAAAAATGGAGAGATGGAGATAGAGAGAGGGAAAGGTAAAGAATTAGAAAACTCCAGTGCTCAAAGAAAAAATGTCCATACCTTCCAACAACAAATTTGGCATTTGAAATATAAGCAAGGGTCACTTTCAATGATCAGAGACACTAAGAAATAAAGGTAGTTCATATCCCATACCAAAATACACAAAAGGAAAAATCCAGTCCCTGTGAAGATCCATAATTACTCCCTCATCACATGATGTTCAATTTAGTTCTTCTCACCAAATTAAATTGTCAGCATTAACAACAATATAGATGGCAGTCATCGTCAACCCACAAGAAAGGAATACAAAATTCATAGGAATATCATTTAGTACCCAAAAAAAAATTACAATTACAGTATTTTGAATGCTAGGCTATGGGTATGACAATGTGAGAATGAAAGATTGTGGTCAAAGACTAGTGATCTTGGAAAGATAAAATCTGAAGCTCTGTTTTTCCATAGCAATGGTATATAACCCTAAATTATTTCGTCAAACATCTTGTGAGCAATACATAAGTGATCAACAAAATGAAAAATATAGGGATCCAATCATTTGGGCATAAAACAGAACAGCTTCCAAATCTAAAGGTTGTGAGAAAAGTTGAAGCTATGAAACTGAAATAAACTATATATAAACAGGAGACACCGCACATCCAAGGGAGATTGAAACTCTTGCATTGCAACCCATTACTTGCAACGTCCAAGGGAAAAAAAGGAGGGGGGAAACCACAACAACAACAAAAAAATCAGAAAAGGGGAAAACAGAGGAACAGTCTAAATGAACACGAAATTAAACCCTAAATGAACAATCAGAAAAGGGGGAGACAAAGGTTGGGAGAGAGCGAGAGAGAGAGATAGATAGAGAGAGTATATGAGCGAGAGAGAGAGAGACACAAACAGACAGACCGAGAGCGAGAGAGAGTGAGAGAGAGAACCTGTGATCTGTGGCTGTGGCTGTGGCAGTGGTGATTTTCGACTGTGAGTGGCCGTGCCGACATCCTCCGTACGGTGGGCTGCAGTGAAGTGATTTCGTGTGAGGTTTGGTTGTGAGACAGTCTAGGTGGGAGAGGGTTTGAATATCATTTCATCTAACAGATGAAGCGCGGGCAACAATATTGTTTCTCTCCCAAAACTCATATCATTTAGCGACTAAAATCAATTTTTTGTCAGCAAATGTATTAAATTTTTTTTTTTAATATTCTTTGTATTTGTTGAATTTTTTTTAAAAAAAATTTCACAGATATTATATTTTTTAAGCATATTTGGATAGAGTGTATCTAAAAAATAAATATTTATAAAATTCACTAAAATATATATATATATATATAAATCAATTTGTAGTACAGCAAAAAAAATAAATAAATAAAAATTCAACCAAATGGCCAACGGTTAAAAAAAGAGGGCATCAAGATGATAAAGAGTTTTTGTTTTTTTGTTTAGTAGGATAAGAGTTGTTAAAAAAATAGAATAAAATAAATAAATAAATTATTTATAAGATAAGGGAAAATATCTATATATACAATAATGCTATATGTAACCTATAAAAGTGTACAAATAAACTTCTTAATTATAAAAATGTATTAATTGAACCCCCTAATAGAAGGGGTCAAAGTGAAACATAACAATAGTTTAGGGGATTTATTTATATATTTTTATAGTTTAGGGGCAAAGTAATACTTCTTAATAATTTAAGAGGTCTATTTATATGTTTGTATAATTTAAGGAATCAAAATAATAATTTTTTTTTTTATAGTTTAAGCTATTTGTACGTAAATACTTACTTAAAAAAAAAAAATATTATTGCATATATATATATATATATATGTATAAAACTTACCCTAAACAAATTTGTATAAATATGACCCACCATTCTCTAATATTCAGCCACGCTTGGAAGTGTTGATTTCAGTGGAAAAGTTAAAAAAAGTATTAGAAAGTTTAAAAAATTTATGTGTTTGGTTCTGTATTTGGTTTTTTGTGTGCGTATCATTACTGTTATTTTTTTGTACCTCACATTTTAGTGAAAAAGTTACTAAAAAAATCATTTCCCAAATGGGCCTTATATAAGCATGACTCTTCTAAAGGTTTAATCCTAAGGAGAGATCATAAGATCAATTCTCCCCAAAGGGAGTTGAATTAGGAGAAAAACACAAGAATGGGGAGATGAACTCTTATAAATGTCAATCAACCTAATAAAATTAGCTTACGATAGAAACTCCTATATAAAAGAAAACAAGTGGAACAAAATAAAGAATATTATATTGACATTTTTGAGATTAAAAAAAAAAATCTACAAATTTAACATAATTATATTGAGGGCTTTTTTTAGTAAGTTAAAACCAAATGAAATTAATGCAAAAATTAGAGTGAATAAGAAGGAATCTTTAACTTTTTTTTTATATAAGTTGAAATTTTTTTAAGTTTTTGACTTTTTGAATGACTTTGACAATTGTTTTTACTAAAATAGCCCGTTGTCAAGCGGATTCTAACTTCTAAGTATATTTTTTAAAACAAATTATTTATTTTTAAATAAATAAATATAATAAGAATAAAATCAACTATTTAAACCATTGAAATAAGATTTGTGATGAGCTCTGTGGGCTCAATTGCACGTTCAATCCGCATGAAAATAGATTCCACAGAAGCTTGTTTCATGTGAATATAATTGATTTTTTTAATAGGAAATATAAAAAATAAAAATAAAAAGTTTGTTTAACCTTTATCCCATAAATTATTATTATTATTATTTTTTCACCCTTAAGTTATCACTTTCATTTATTTATTATTAATAACCCTTAAATTATTATTGTTTATCCCATAATAAGTTATCCCATGATAAGTTATCACTATTATTATTGTTTCATTTGATTTTTTTCACCCTTAAATTATTATTATTAATAACAATTCACGACTAAATATTTTAGTCACTAATTACTTGTTTAATCCCTCCAAAATTTGAAATCTCCCTCCAAATATTTTAGTTTTTTGGTGACTAAAATATTCTTTTATTGCTGAAAATATACTTTTGGCGACCAAATTTTTGGTCGCCAAAAATAAATTTTTTTTTCTTTTCATTTGGCTACTAAACAATTTTAGTAGCTAAAACTAATTATACGGTTACTAAAATATTATTTTGTGGGACAACCCTCACCACTGTTTACTGATAATACCACTGATTAGTGCTAATCTATGATTAAGCATGTTAAGTGACTGATTGACTGAAATTCTGACTGAATGATTGAAGTGTATTAGTTGAACACATTTCTATCTGTTTGACTGTTAATTGATCTGTTCATGTTTTATGCTTTAAACTGCAAATTGAAGGCCTTATTGGCGGCCGAATCTGAAATTGATTAGCGTTTCATGTTAATTAGAATTTATGTGATTTTATGGTATGTTTAATTGAAATTTGATTTGGTATGATTAAATTGGATTAAATAATGTTAAATTACATTAAATGAGTTATCACCCTTTTGGCCATTGAGTGGGCATCTTTGAGCCATTAGTTCATTTCGATTTACATACACTATTTCAGCCATTTTCCTAGACCATAACCGAATATAGAGAGAGAGTTAGGAAAGCTTGATTTCATTTGTGAATTGCTTGGGAAACTTGAAGAATTGAAGAATAGATTGCACTCTTGGGCTTCTAGACTTGGAATTGGAGACTTGAGGTAGGAGAGTCACCCTTTTAATTGTGAGTTTGAGTTGTTCTTGCATGATTCATGGTAAGGTTAGTGATTTAAGGCATGAATTAGCTTAATATGTTGAATTGGAGCTTAAATCATGCATGCATGTTCACATTGTTGAGTTTTGAAGTCATTTTCATAAGAATTTCTTCATGCATGTTCATATTTTTGGTCTTGATCCATGAACTCACCATGCTTTGAAGTTAAACATTGCATTTGATCTTGTTTTGTAGCATAAGAGTTCTTGGGAACTCATGCATGTAAGAGTTTTGCATTGTTCTTCATGTTCTTGAATTTTGAGTTAAAGTTTGTGTTTAATTGACTTACCTTTGGGCTTGATTTTACAAAATTGATTTTTGAAACATGTCATATTATGAGTTTTGAAGTGTTTTCCAGAAAATTAGCCCAAAAGGATCGGATTTGATGCTTTAAAAGTTGATTTTGAGTTTGGAGGTTCAATCTGGAAATTCCAGATTTTGGACTCATGCTCAAGCGTAAGGCTTCACGCTCGAGCGTAAGACTTCACGCTCGAGTGTACATTCTGAATACATGCAGTCCGCTCAAGCGGGAAAAGTGACGCTTGAGCGTGAAATGCGTGTATCCAGTACTTTGTATGTGTTTACAGTCCGCTTGAGCGAGGGAATGCACACTCGAGTAAGGACTTGTGTCTCACGCTCGAGCAGGGGTCGAGCGCCCATCGAGCGTGAATTTCATGCATCCAGTAATTTTGCAGTCCGCTTGAGCGAGAGAAGTCACACTCAAACGTAGCCCTTTTTGTCTACATATCCGCTCGAGCGTAGAAAGCCATGCTCGAGTGGGACCCCTGTTTCAGCAAAAATTTGAAAAGTGTTTTGAAAGTGTATTTTTGCATCCTCATTCCATCCAAGGCATTCCTAGGCCTAGTTTAAGGCATTTTAATGAGGATAATGCTATAGAACCACATCGAGTCAAGATAGGGACTAAGTTATTGTTTTCCAAACGTGCAACTTAGTGTGTTTTCATCTTGTAACTGTGTAGGGTTGGCATCCGAGGAAGCTCACTAGCCTATCTGTAGGCCAAAACTCTGTGAGTAACAATATTGTAAAGATATATTCAATCATGAATAGTTTTTGAATGATCAACTGTATTGCTTTCTGAAATGATATTTCTTACTGAATGAATGCTTGTCCTATTTGCGAACTGTATTCATGGCATCTATAGCAATTTCTTATTCTTTGTCATCGCATCTTTGTCACAGAGATCTCTGTCGGTTCCCATGTTGGAACCACTACTGTTTACTGATATGATGGCCATTAATTGACTATCCGGTCTGTTAAGACCTATTGTACTGTTTGCTATTGGATGTACCACTTACAACTACTATGATCGAATAACTGATATACTGCTCAAATGACTGTTTTTAATACTGAAAGGACATTCATTCTTAACCTCTTTACGCATATGTTATTCACTGAGCTTTGGCTCACTATTTATATATGTAGGTGTCTAGGCACCGGACCGGAGCTAAGAGCGTCGGGTTAGCTCTTGTTTTGTCAAGCTAACCGTTTTGCCTCACTGTGAGGTTCCAAGTGCTGCCAAGCCAAGGCTGCTTTGGGGTGTTTTAGATTCCCTCTCTCTGTAGTTGTTTTGTATCGACTGTATAGACTGTTACTGTACTGTTATGTAGGGATTTGGTCCCTAACCTGAACGCCTGTATATGATGTATGTACATACTATTTTTGTTTCCAATGTGATTATGTTATGAAAAGTCTTTTTGTATACAGACTGCCACAGTTTATTGGACATCTTTTATTACTGTTTTGGCTTTCGCCAACCCACAGACTCTGATATCAAGTATTATTAGCGGCAGGGCCTTCGGTAATCACAGACATCTTGGTTACGGTGCTAAACCCAAAGGGGCGGGTTTGGGTCGTGACATTTTGTCACTGAAAATATACTTTTGGTGACCAAACTTTTGGTCGCCGAAGATAAAAATAATTTTTTTCTTTTCATTCAGCTACTAAAAAATTTTAGTAGCTAAAACTAACTATAAGGCTACTAAAAATTCTTTTGTCGCTGAAAATATACTTTTGGCGACCAAAATTTTGGCTATATAGCTACTAAAATATTCTTTTGTCGATGAAAATATACTATTGGTGACTAAACTTTTGGTTGCCAAAGATAAAAAATAATTTTTTTCTTTTTATTCGGCTACTAAACAATTTTAGTAGCCAAAACTAGCAATACGGCTACTAAAATTTTTTTTAGTCGCCAATTGTAATATTTTTAGCAACTAAATTTTCTTTTAGTCGCCAATAATTAATATTCCGAGACTAAAAAAAATTGGTAGCTAAATATTTAACTTTTGCCGACTAATATTATTTTTAGTCGCCAATTCCATAGCATTTGGCGACTAAATTTTTTTTAGTCGCGAAAAGTGGTCGCCAAAAGTGCATTTTGTTGTAATGAGTCTTATTCATACAATTTACTCATGCATATCCATCACCCACAATTCACTCAATCTGTAACGCTCTCAAAATAATAACATTAAAACACATCTATTTAAACATGCATTGATATAAAAGATATATTCTTCTATTCATTAGAGTAGTTCATTTCAATGAGTATTACATGTTAACAACAAAAGCAAATGCCCTACGAGCTTACAGTTTTCTAAGTTAACGCTTGGTTACAAAAAGGAGAGTACTAATTCAAATACACATTAAGCCCTTGGCTTGAATTTACATGTAATACATCCAAAAGATAACAAAACGACAAAAGTCTGTTTGCCTCTAGCCTCCCAAGCTATGTCCTTGGAG
The DNA here is from genome assembly GCA_025200525.1 of Camellia lanceoleosa. NCBI lineage: Eukaryota > Viridiplantae > Streptophyta > Magnoliopsida > Ericales > Theaceae > Camellia > Camellia lanceoleosa. Next base: position 173,220,593 of record CM045766.1, read on the forward strand.
GTGGTATGCTACCTGTACCTGAAAATGATGTCCCATAAAGGGTGAGCCATGGCCTAGTAGAAATACACTAAACCAGCTATGAACAATGACTAAAATATTAGTAGTTGATAGATGGTCAACACAGATACATCCACATATATTACATTCCGGTTCCATGACATTAAGTCCAAGTTACATTTCATTTCCCATTTCTTTTTCAACTTTGAGTTTGAAAACAAGGCTCAACACTAAGCCAAATAACTTGATGAGATTAAGACTAATCTTTAAAACGCTTTCAAAATTCATGATGGATACACATTTTAATGTTGTATCGATAACACATAAACCATTTCCACACTTTACGAAAGATACACATTCGGTGTTGTATCAACATAACATAGAATTACTTCTATACTCCATAATTGATCACGATATACATTTTAGTGCTATATCAAATCAATTTGAACACTTCCATAATCAACACTTGATACACATTGTAGTGTTGTATCAATGTCACACAAGATCCGGTTTAGAGGTCCATCTCCTATCTTTCCCTAAACCGTGGAGTACATCCCCTATCTCCTCCCACATAACACATGTATATAAACATAGATCATATACAATCAATCAATACATAAAGTTAATGTATTATTCCAGTCACTATATTCGATAGCATACTCAATCGATTAGTTTTAGTTTGCCTAATCATCATGCATTGTCTACAACAATTAAAACTATCCTCCACCGATAGCCCAAAGCAGTTATCTCTAAACAGAAAATAAATGCATCAAATGGATATATTATCAACATTCCAACTAGGTGAGCGATAAGGAATTCATCTACACCTTTTAATCCCAAACAATTCCAATTTCAACATTCTCAATTCAATTATTCATTTCTCCAAATTAAATATACAAATTAATTTAACTATGTAATTAGGGCATTTTTCCATAAGTTACATAATTTTCATCCATAATCCATCATTGATCTCATTTCTCTATGCTAAACATGCATATAGGTTTATATAAACAAAACCCCAACTTTTGTAAAATTACACAAAAGACCCAAACTTTCCTATAATTACACAACAACCTCCAACATATCAAAATACCAAAATTCAAAAACAAAGCTCATAAAGAGGAGTATGATATCCCTACCTCGAAGTTTGAGCTCAAACGGAGATGAAGATAAAAAACCAACGTGCTCCAAATCCCAAGTTTTTCAGATTAAAAAGAAGCCCTTAACCTATTCTATCCTTTTAACAAAGGACTAAGGATAGAAACTCACTCTAGGTAGATCAAACCTTAGAGAGAAGACAAGTATAGAGAGAGAGAGAGAGTTGGATCTAGGGTTTGATAGAAAAAGAGAGATGAAAAAGTGATGTTTAATCCGTTGCTGCGATCTGATATATAACAGGCTCGCTCGAGCGAAGGATTGGTCGCTCGAACGATCAGACACAAAGAGTACTCGCTCGAGCGAAGAAAGTCTCGTTCGAGCCAACAACTCGAAGCTTCGCTCGAGCGATAGAATGCTCACTCGGGCGAGGAAACTCAAAACATACACCTCGCTCGCTCAAGCGAAGGAAAGCTCGCTCGAGCCAAGAAACACAGCTCTCAGGTCAAAATGAGACGCAAACGTACGCTCGAACGCAAGACTACTCGCTCGATCCACCAGACACAAAACTCAACTCTCGCTCGAGTGACCAAACCCTGGCTCGAGTGAAGGATCCAAAACAAAGAGCTCGCTCGAGCGACAAACTCCTCACTCGAGCGAAGGACCAAAATTCTGGGCAGCAACCATTTGCTCCCAAACACAACCAACCTGTAACAAACCTACCCAACACATCCTATAACTCAAATACAAAGTATGAAAGGACGTAAACAAGATTTAAACAACTGTTAACATCCACGGACACAAGTCCGGATCACTGTACAACAAGGGGTAAAACCCGGGATCGCTATAACCGCCCCCCCTTAAAGAATTTCGTCCCCGAAATTAAGCACAAGTTTTTCAAAAATAAGTTTTTCTCCATTTCCAGCAATATTACATTTTAATATTAACAACTCGACCTATTACCGGTTATTCCATCTCTTATCAAGAGGCATTTCACAATATGTAAAACAACATACATTTCAACCTACATTAACATTATGCATTTTCCTTCCAATTTCAACAAATTCATATCATAACTAAGGTTCATGATACATTTCCAATTTTACAATACTCAACATATGCAATGTTATATCAAACTTCCATTTTGAGGCAAGTTTCAAAACACTTCCATTAAACCAAAACATAAGCCATGTTTTACAACTTAAGATATATTCAATACTCTTAAGGTTCAATAGTACAATAAAATATACAATACATGCTCAAACATCCACAAATAGATCCGGATATTTCTCTCGGACCTCCAACTCACGTTTCCAAGTGGCTTCCTCCATTCCGTGATGTTTCCACAAGACTTTTACCAAGGGAATGGTCTTGCCTCGCAAGACTTCATCTCGCCTATCCAAAACCCGAACCGGTCTCTCCTCATACGAGGCATCCTCATCAACCTCTAAGTCGATCCAATCCAATACATGCGATGGATCTGGCTCATACTTCCGAAGCATACTCACATGAAACACGTCATGAACTCTGGACAATTGCGGCGGCAAAGCTAAACGATAGGCAACCTCGCCAATCCTCTCAAGGATCTCAAAAGGGCCAATAAACCAAGGGAACAACTTCCCACTCTTCCCAAACCTCATCAATCCCTGCCTAGGTGATATCTTTAGAAAGACATGATCACCCACCTCAAATACCAAAGGTCGCCTCCTACAGTCGGCATACGATTTCTGATGACTCTGGGCTGTAACAAGCCTCCTACGGATAAGCTCAACTTTCTCCGTCGTTTCCCTCACCAACTCTGGGCCCAACAAAGGTGCATCACCCACCTCGGCCCAACAAACTAGAGACCTACACGGTCGGCCATACAAGGCCTCAAATAGTGCCATACTGATATTAGACTGGAAACTATTGTTGTAGGCAAATTCCACCAAGGGCAAGTGCCTCTCCCATGTCCCACTAAAATCAAGGACACAATCCCGAAGCATATCCTCAAGGATCTGAATAGTACGCTCGGACTGCCCGTCAGTCTGGGGATGATAAGCCGTACTAAAGGTCAACTTAGTGCCCAAGGCACTCTGCAAACTCTGCCACAATCTAGCAGTAAAACGAGGATCTCTATCTGAGACAATCGTCACTGGGACCCCGTGCAACCTCACTATGTCTCGAATGTACAAGTCGGCAAGATGATCTACCGAATCTCTCACGCGCATAGGAATGAAGTGCGCTGACTTAGTCAACCGGTCTACAACCACCCAAATAGCATCACTACCCCGCTGAGTCCTCGGAAGACCTACAACGAAGTCCATAGTGACATGCTCCCACTTCCACTCGGCAATAGGCAACGGTTGTAATAAACCCGTTGGCCTCTGATGTTCGGCCTTCACTTGCTGACAAGTAAGGCACTTCGACACGAAAACTGCCACATCTCTCTTCATACCCCTCTACCAAAATTGGCGCCCCAATCACCATACATCTTGGTGCCTCCCGGATGCACCGCAAAGCGTAAATGGTAAAACTCTCGGAGTACCTCCTCTCGACAGGACTCTGACACAAACAATCGGTCTCGGTATCTCACACTCTGGTCGAGATACACCGTCAAACCTTTCTCAATCTTTCCACTGGAGATCTTCTCTTGGAGGGATTCTACCTCAAGGTCACCTCTCTGTGCCTCTAACACTCGAGTCACAAGTGTAGGCTGAGCAACAACAGAAAACAAGGTCGCAGCCTCAACGGATTCACCCAGAAGCAAATCAAACTCGCCAAGCGCACCTAACATCTCCCACTCCCGGATGGCTATACAAGCTACATCGCTAATGGATTTCCTGCTAAAGGCATCGGTCACGACATTGGCCTTTCCCAGATGATAGTGCAACTCGAAGTCGTAATCCTCAATAAACTCCATCCACCTCCTCTGCCTCAAGTTCAAGTCTTTCTGTGTAAACAGATATTTCAGACTCTTGTGACCCGAGAACACCTCGAATCTCTCACCATAAAGGTAGTGCCTCCAGATTTTCAAGGCAAAGATCCCTGCTGCTAGCTCTAGGTCATGTGTAGGGTAATTCTTCTCGTGTATTTTCAACTGACGTGAGCCATAGGCAACCAGTTTCCCTTCTTGCATCAACACATAACCCAAACCCTCTCATGAGGCATCACAATAGACTGCATAACCCAACCCTCTCTCTGAAATAATCAAAACCGGAGCATGGTCAATCTAACTTTTAGCTCTTGGAACGACTTTTCACAAGTCTCACTCCATACAAATTTGACTCCCTTCCGAGTCAGTCTAGTCAACGGCGAAGCTAACCTGGAGAAATCCTTCACGAATCGACGGTAATACCCAGCTAATCCCAGAAAACTGCGGATCTTAAACACACTCTTAGGCTGTGTCCAATCTTGCACTGCCTTAATCTTGGATGTATCAACAGACACCCCTTCTCCGAAAATCACATGGCCTAAGAACTTGACTTCTCCTAGCCAGAACTCACACTTCCCAAACTTGGCATACAGTCTATAGGTACTAAGTAACTCGAGCACCACTCTCAAGTGTTCTTCGTGCTCCTTCTCTGAAGGTGAATAGATGAGAATGTCGTCCACAAAAACGACTACAAAGCGATCTAAGAATTCCCGGAATATCCGGTTCATCAAATCCATAAAGACTGCCGGTGCATTGGTGAGCCCGAATGGCATCACCAGAAACTCATAATGGCCATACCGCGTACGGAATGCCATCTTTGGAATATCCTCCTCCCTGACCCTCAACTAGTGGTAACCCGATCTCAAGTCTATCTTAGAGGAACAACGAGAACCCTTTAACTGGTCAAATAGATCATCTATACGGGGCATACGGTACTTATTCTTAACCGTAGCCCGATTCAACTTTCGGTAGTCGATACAAAGTCTCAAGGCACCATCTTTCTTTTTAGCAAAGAAGGTCGGTGCTCTCCACGGCGAAACACTAGGGCGAACAAAACCCTTATCCAGCAACTCCTGGAGCTGAATCTTCAACTCACTCAACTCGGCTGAGGCAAAACGATAAGGTGCCATAGAAATCGGCGCTGTGCCGGGCACTAAATCAATGGAGAACTCAATCTCACAGTGAGGTGGCAAACCAACGAGATCCTCGGGAAAAACATCCGAATACTCACAAACCACTCTCGGTAATACAACCTGGGTCTCATCACACTCACTACTCAAAAGGCTAGCAAGAAGACCACTAAGCTCACTCCGCCCTCGCGGATCATACACCGGTGGCAACACACTACCAACTCGATCTCCCAAGAAATGAAAACACTCCCCGCTCAAGGTACATACTGTGACCCTCTAGCAGTAGAAATCGATAACAGCCCGGTATGACGATAGCCAATCCATACCCAAAATAACATCAAAACCCTTCATAGGGATAACTACAAAAGGGAACGGAAGCCGATGACTGGTGTAGACGAGCCCTGGGGCCTCGCTACAGTTCGGACTCAATTTGTGTTACGGTTCTTAATCTAAACCAAAGAGTCCAAATCCAGCAAATCGTTTTGAGAAAAACAGATTTTGAAAGAAGTGCCAAACATGGACTGCTTTGCCAGATACAGAATCGCCACCTGAATATTTTTTATGGGGAAATTTAGGAAACCCTGACTCGGTGCCTAAGGCCACATGTCCATCATCACCAAAGTTGCCTCGGCTTGGGAACTTGGGTACGATTGGGGAAGGTCAGCTATGAGCACCCCCTTTCGCCCGATCTGAAGATCGGCCTCTACTAACCATGATATCCTATTTTGAAAACGTTATGTGTTCTTGTTCTGGTTATTAGCTTAGAATTACTATGTTATGCGCACAGCAAACAAGTATAGACTAGATTGCCTAATTTGGAACAAAACATTGCATATCCGTTTGTTTGGAAAACGCTTTGGAATTTGCTACTCGCAAGTAGGCTAAAATACGGATTTCAACGAGTTGTTCCAACTCAAACAATCCAACCTTCACCCACAGACATTCAGACAGTTAATCAAATAAACATCTAGCCTCATGTTAATCATGCTATCATGTTAACATTCACACTCATGTGATATGCTAAAGCATAAAAAGCTCACCTAGTATTCCAAGCCAAAATAGAAACTAGTTAGTAATCAATGCATGATCCTAGTCCATGTTTAAATGCCTAATGCAACGCATACGAAATGTTACTAGAGTAGGCTCGGCTAGTCTATAAATGACATGTGAAAATGCTCAAGTAGCATGTATTCAAGTTAGATTTGAAATACTTATGCAGTTAGCATGATGCGCCGAGCCCGATGCATCAATACTGATGAATGATGCACGCATGCATAGCATTAGGTATGCTAAAGTAAATATGCCTTAAACTAACCATCGAAAGCAGGTAAGTAAAAGGGAGAAAGAAGTGGGGGTTGGAAGACATGCACACATGCACCCACACTTATTACAAATTTGCCCTCGCTCGGAGGGACCAAAAGAATAATACAATTAATTAACCTACAAGCTAATTAAATAATTGCAGACCACCTAATTAATTAACAAATCAATTAAGCTAAGGAAAGCAGTAAAAGGCCTCGGGAAGAGGGTCCAATGCATGCGTGCTCGGATTTGCTCAGAAATCCAATGTCATGCACAAGATGCCTCTGTTTTAGCTGTTATGCTCTTCTGAAGACTGCAAAAGTCTTAGGGTATGCCCCCTGAATGCTGTGGAACACCACCGGCTAACGGGAATGGCCACCGGCCATGGAGAGTGATCACCGGCCACAAATGAATCCATCGGCCAACAATGGATGGCCGGTCGGTACTGCAGATGGCCAGCCGGCCAAATCTTCCTACAGAACCTGCAGTTGACAGCAGCAGAGGGCAAAACTTGGCATGGCAATGCATTTCAAGCTATGTATGCACCAACCACACTGTAGACACCTCATTTTTGACCGCCCTCAAGACTTGGGCATTACTGATGGTTTGCTCGGTGCTGAGAGATGTGCAGGCCAAAGATTCAATTCATTCGGCAAGGAGAGAGGCAAACCCTTCAAAACACTTTGTTTAGGGGTTTGGAGTTGAAGAAAAGAGGAGAGGAGGGGAGAAAATAGGTTAGAGAAGAAGTTCGCCATGAATTCGGGTAAAAGAAAGTCGAGCGGCCCTCGCTGAATCAGGCTTATTCAATTGCATACTTGGAGTTAAGCTATGAGGCCACCATCTTTGGAAAGAAGACTTCCGGGGCTTCACTTTGTACTCAAGAATCTCCCAAAGCCAAGTCTGGGTGGAGGAGATATGATTGGTTGAAGCTGGGCATCATCCCGGTTGGATCGAGTCTGTGCGGCTTCACCAAAAAGGGTATAACTTTTTGCATAGGAGGAATTTTGATGCAAGGTTTGCGCCATTGGAAAGCTAACTTCCGGGGCTTCAATTTGCATACCCACCGGCCATTTTTTTGACCTCGGGATCATCTATCGGCACTATATTTTTCCGACCGGCAATATATAGTGCCGACCGGCACTTTATTTTGGCCGACGATCAAATTTTCTGGCCGGTTTGCACCCTTTGCACCCTCCAAGCCTGGTGCATACCAGTTGTGCCAGCTGGGATGCACAGAACCAGCTCCATGTGCATATATGTGGCTATTTTGCACCCTTTTGCACCTTTGAACCCCCTAAAGCTTCTAGAAACTTGAACCCTTTGGCCAAGCTTCTTGGAGAAGCTTGGCCAGCTGTATTAGCTTCTCCAAGAAGCCTAGACTCTTTTGCACCCCCCCTTGAACCTTTCTCTTTGCTTAGCCCTTAAGATAAGTGCTTTACTTGGCCTATATAAGCACTTCTCTTCTCCCTTTGTCTAGGTTAGAGATTCTTAAGCAAAAAACCAGAGATATAGATATATATCTGATATAGATACATATATTCCTCCATCTCTCACTATATCTCTCTCATTCAACCTCTAAACACCCTTGTTCTTGGGCCATTCCTTCACCAACCCATAGCACAACACCACCACTTCCATTTCCAGAATTTGGGAGGTCATTTGCAGAGCTTAGGAGCACCAAAACTTGGTCCAAGAGGTGCTGGTTTGTTAGTCTACAAGGGTAAGCACACTTTTCCCCAAAACTAGCATTTTCTTGGTTCATATCTAAGCCATAGTTGCATGTATTTTTGAGCTTCGATGTAAACTACAAAGAGGCTTATTTTGAGCCCTTCTTCAACATTGAAGAAAGGCTCAACCTTGTTTGGGACCCCCATGTATGACTTGCTTCATTACCCCTCTTTGGTCCCCTTTTTGCATGTCTTTTTTAGCCTACCATGCTTCTGTTTTTGGGTCTTCGACAGTCCTGAAAAGGGTCTTAGTTTGACCCCCTCTACATGTCTCATGAAGGGTATTCGGCTGTTTGGTGCATCTTTTTGGTACTTTATGTTATACCCCTTTGTGGGCCTTAATCTTGCATTGCATTTTGAGCATGTGTGTATACTGTTTTGGGACTTGTCATCTACTGTAAATGTTCATATTTTTGGTCCCTCTTCAGTGTTGTAGAAGGACATTTTTCTGTTTGAGCATTGCATCTATCACTTGCCTCATTGCCTCCCTTGAGGAGCCATTTTTGCATGCCATGTTAGTCCCACTTGTGCTTATTGTCTTGCCATGCTTTGTACTATGAACATGCTTATTTTGGGGCTGTCTAGCTTCTGTCTTCATACTTCATGTTCATATCTTGCATATTTGATATAGCCATAAGCCATTTCATGTATCTAGTTTTGCATTTCGGGAGCGATTCCATGCATTTGGTTCCATTTCGCCATGTTTCGGGGCTGTTTTGCCCCTCATTTTGCTGCTGAAATTTGCATGTTTTGTATGCCATATTCCATGTTATGCCATGTCTCATTAGAGTGCCATTTAAATGCGTCAGAGGCGCGGTCCTCGATTTCTTATGCGTGCGTGTGCACGCATTTCGAGGCATCTCATTTTCATCTAACGGCCTCTTATGTGGGTGTGGCTGAGGCTCTCTCATGTTAGTGTAAGTCCATATTGCATTGCGTATGTCATTTTCTCGGTTTGCGTGCCCGTGTGCACGCATTTTGAGGCATCTCATTTTCATCTCATGGTCGCTGATTTTGGCATGCTTGCGAGTTATCCATGTTAGTTTAAGTCCATCGTTGCATGTTGTTGCATGCCATGTTTGTTTACATGTTTAGGTTGCAAGCCTAGCATACATTGCTCATTTGCATGTTCATGTTGCATACTTAGCCGCCATGCCTAGGTTGCATTTCATTGAGCATGCATCCCTTGCCTCTTGACCAATCATGATAGGGGTTGGGGCCCTTTGATTTGTTTTGTGCTTGCATTCCATTTCATATCAAAGTTGCTAACTTGGCTTGGGCCATCATGCATTGAAATCGTGATTGATGGCCCTGGGTCGAGGGCCATGCTCCCTTGAGTCCATTACATGATAGGAGTGTGTCCATGCATACATTTGCCTAGAAATTCTATGCCTTGCACCTTCTTTGTCATTCAAAACTGTCTTTTGCAGGAATTTTGTGCCGACCGGCAGTATAGAGTGCCGACCGGCAATGTATTTATTGCCGATAGCTTCATTTCCAGCCGGTGGATTTTATACACGGCCGGTGGACATTCTATCCAGCCAATGATGATCCTTAGGATTCAGGGAGCCTGTTCCAGGACTTTTGCAATTTTCCGGTGAGAAGCGGTGAAAGGAAACAGAGGCAACATGGCATGGTGCGATTTTGGGCAAGTCGGATGAAGCATACATCATTCACAAGATCCCGAGGCGAGGTCAGGGCCATCTCTTCTTTGCATTTAATTTAATTAGATTAAAGGTCTTGTAATAATTTATTCGTTTATTTTTCTTGGACTGTATTATTATTTTGGTCCCTCCGAGCGAGGGCAAATCTGTAATAAGTGTGTGTGAGTGGTGTGCATGTCTTCCAGCCCCCACTTCTTTCTTCCCCTTTATTTACCTGCTTATGATGGTAGATTAGGGCATATTTAATTTAGCATACCTTATGATAGCATGCGTGCATCCATACATTTGTCTAAACATGCACTGGGCTCGGTACATCATACAAACTGCATTGTATTTCAATTCTAAATTGAATACGTGATAGTTGTAGCATTTCACATGCCATGTCTAGGATAGCCGAGCCTACCTAAATTACATCTTTGCATGTGTTGCATTAGACATTTCAGTATGCTTAGGTCCATGCATGGACTGCTAATAAAGCTTCTGTTTTGGCTTGGAGTACTAGGTGAGTTTTTATGCTTTAGCATCCTTGCATGTGTGTGAGTGTTGCCATAACAGTATGCTTACCATGCGGCTAAGTGCTTACATGAAATAAACTGTTTGAATGCCTGTGGGTGGAGGTTGGACTGTTTGAGTTGGAATAACTCATTGAAATCCGTGTTTTAGCCTACTTGCGGGTAGCAAATTCGAACTGTTTTCAAAACAAACGGATATGCAATGCTTATTTCCAAATTAGGCAATCTAGTCTATACTTGTTTGCTGTGCGCATAACGTAGTAATTCTAGGCTAATAACCGGAATAAGAACACATAATGTTTTCAAAATCAGATATCACGGTTAGTAGAGGCCGGTCTTGGGCCAAAAGTGCTCATAGCTGACCTCCCCCGATCGTACCCAAGCTCCCGAGCCAAGACTACTTTGGTGATGACGGACACGTGGCCTTCGGCACCGAGTCAGGGTTTCCTAAATTTCCCATTTTAAAATATTTAGGTGGCGACTCTGTATCTGGCGAAGCAGTCCATGTTTGGCACTACTTTTCAAAAAAATCTGTTTTCTCAAACGATTTGCCAGAGTTGGACTCTTTGGTTCAGATTAAGAACCATAACACAAAAGGGAGTCCGAACTGTAGAGTGAAGCCCAAGGGCACGTCTACACACACCCCTTATCATGTGAATGACTCAAAGGAGGATGAGCCTCGATTCTCGGACCACCAATCGCGCATTTCCATGCATGATGGCCCAAAGAATCAAGTGTGCATTTTGATATGGAATGTAATGCACATAAGCAAATAAAGGGGCTCGACCTCTATCACAAGCAATTCAAGAGGCCAAGCATGCATGCTAATGCAATGCAATCCTAAGCATGCCAACTAGTATGCAAAATGAACCATGCAAGCAAGCAATGCATGTTAGGCGTACAACCTAAAGAAGCATGTAAGGCATGAATCAATGCAACCTACAAGTATGCAAGATGCAATCTAAACATACAAGTATGCAAGACATGCAACATCATACAAATGGGACCAAGCATGCGACAACACACAAGGTAAGCATGCAACACATGCTAAGGGAGGGACTTACACTAATTGGGCAGCCCTAAACTAGGTCCAAAACAGTGGCCAATGCTATGGAAGTGAAGTCCAAAACACACACACGCATGCATGCAAATATGGTCCAACACTTGAGCACATGAAGACAACTTATAAACACAAAAACATGGACTAATGACATGCAACATAAGCTCTGAAAATCATGTTAAAATGGTGCCGAACCAAGCCAACAAGACAAGCATAAGCATGCAATTAGAGGTCTAAAGCTCAAGGCAAGCTAAGGAGGTATTGAACTACCCTTAGCAAAACCAAACATGGCATGAATTAAATGACCAAAAACAGAGTTTTAGCATATTAAAACAAAGCCTAAAGACCACTTAGATGGCATCTAAATGACTTAAATTCAAGGGCATGCACAATGACCAAACATGGAGCATAAGGCACAACCTTTAAACACATTGAAGGGGCATCAAATGCAAGCATATAGGCACATTATGAGGTCTAAAATGACATGCCAAGTGGTTCCAAACCACTGAAACAATGCAAGGATGGCATGCTAGAGAGGCCAATGCTTAAGGCATACAAGAGGGATTACATGGTGGCTATACAAAGCAAAGCATGGATGACCCAAACAACCAAAAATAGTCCTCACGCACACTAAAACATGCATATAAGCTTCACAAAGCTTGGCCAAAATACATGAACATGATAGTCTAAATGCTATGCATGTATTGAGGCAAATCATGGCATTACAAGGCATGTATGCTAAGCAAGCATGGTGTACCAAAACCAACTAAACACAATGCTATTTCATGGAAAAATAAGCATAAATATCAGTCAAGGCATGATCAACATGAGCCTAAACATGGTGCTCTTTTAAGAGGCAAAAATGGCCCTTTTCAAGGACAATAAGGAAAAGGGGTGGCCCTCTCCTTCTTGGGACCTCAAGGCACCATCCTCACCTCTGAAATCCCTCAAGATTTCAGTGGTGAGGAGGTCCAAACACAATGGTCCCGGAGCTCAACCAAAATGACACAAAACAAAGGCCAAACAAGCCTTAAGAGGGGTCAAACAACCCCAAAGCTTAAAATACTCTTAACAAACTATTTGGAGAAAATAAAAAAAAGACTTTTCTATGTTATATGCTAAGCTAAAAAACAGATGCAAGATAGGCTAAAAAGCTTTGCAAAAATGGGAAATAAAAGGGGAAAGTGGTTACCCTTGTAGACCCTCTTCACAAATGGTGGACCAGCAGCTTCCTTAGGTCCAAACCAGCTCCAAAACTCCAAAAACAAGTCTCAAGGACCTCAGCTCCAAGAAATGGTGTGATGGTGGATGTTTGTGTACAAAAGTGAGACAAAACACACACAAAACACAAAAGAGAGGGGGGGTATAGATATAGGATAGATACAAATCCTAACCCTAAAACCAGAGCTCTCTAGAAATGTTTTCTAAAATGTCTAACCCTTTACAAGAGAGAAGAGCCTCTCTTTTATAGACAATTTGTCTTGTAAAGCTTCCAAAGGAAGCTAACAAGAGGGCAATCTCTCTATACACGTGTATGGAGGGGGTGACAGTGTATGCCAGCTGCACAAAAATATCTGCAAAAGCAGATGCACAGTAGTCGGCCGGCCAAAAATGCAATTGACCAAAGAAAGATAGCCGGCCGGCTATCTGTAGTGCTGGCCGGCCAAACATTTGACTAGTGGCAACAAAACACAGTCGGTGGCCTCAAGCCATGGCCGGTGGAGTGTGGGGATGGCCCACAAGCCATTCCTTGCCCCTCCAAGGCAAAACACAAGTGTTTGGTGCAAAACCAGACACGAAACAGTCGAGTTGAGAGATCCTGAGGTAAGGTGCGCAGCCGAGACCTCCGGGAACTCAAGATGAACACAAACATGGATGATCATCGAGTGTTCAAGCGGTGACGTCCAAATCTTGAGGACAGTAAAAAATGGGGTGTCTACAGTTGCCCCTCTTTGACAGAACTCGAAAGTCATAACAATGACGGGAGTGAATGTCAAAGCCCAGAGACGACCCATTTTTGACAAAGCCAAAGACTTAGACAAAACATGCAAGACAAACAAGATATGCGCCTGAAGGCAGGGGTAAGATGCAAGACAATGCACAGAGCCGGGCATAACTTATGATCATGCAAAGAAAGCTGTAACGAAGCATAACATGCGACAGTTTTAAGCTAACATACCCCAAACTACACTACAATGTAGAAAGGATATAAGAGAATTATGCAATTCTCAATACGTCTCACTCGGAGGATACAATACCTGTGCGGTTTGTCTGGTTGCACCAGCCTCAAATGAACCGTACATATAATATCGTGCCTGAAAAGAAAGCAAACTTAACAGGTACAATATTGTTAGCAACATGCATGACAATGCAAAATGAAATGCAAAATGATATGCAATATATACAAAACTATGTATAATAATGCAAATGAAAATGCAATGCAATTGAAACAATGCAAACGAAATGCAATGCAATTGAATCATGATCCAATCATGAGCGGTTCAAAACCACACAAATGTCAAATAGATTGATGGAAGTAACAAGTCCGTCTACCATAGAAAAGGTGCCGCAACCCTCAAAGCGCGTACACATGCAGAACTATGAGTGATGTAGATGGACACGAGAACAAGTATTGGGTGGAATGACATAAGTGGGGAAACAACCCGCTAACGAAAGAACAATGATCCTAATGCTAGATGCAAAAAATTACACTATAATGTAATATATACAGTGGATATGGCATGCAGCCAAATCAAATCTTGCCTAGGAAAGGCATGTACAGAAACGAAACGCGTCTAACACAGAAAAGGTGCCGCAACCCTCAAACCAAGTTCATCAAGGAATAGGCACGTACACATGCAGAACTGTGCTTTAACGTGAAAAGTATGAGCACATACCAAACCAAGCTCAACAAGGAAAGGTGCGAGCCATAGATGGAGCTGATGATGCAGTGGATGCATGCAAGCTACAATGCAATATGCACTGGAATGGAATAGATACGATGAATAAGGCACGCAGGCCAAACCAAATCTTGCCTAGGAAAGGCATGTACACAAACAAAACGCGTCTAACACAGAAAAGGTGTCACCACCCTCAAACCAAGTTCATCAAGGAATAGGCGCGTACACATGCAGAACTGTGCTTCGACGTGAAAAGTATGAGCACATGCCAAACCAAGCTCAATAAGGAAAGGTGCGAGCCATGGATGGACGGGGTGATGCAGTGAATGCATGCAAGCTACAATGCGATATTTACAATATGCAATGAAACAGATATTTACAGCGGAAATGCATGATATATGCACTATATTACGATGAAATGCATGACATATGCACGTGTGTTTTTTTGTTTTTTGAAATTCATGACATATGCAGTATTTAAAATGATGCATGGCATATGCATTATATTTACAATGATGCATGGCATATGCATTATTTTTTTGCTTTTTGAAATGCATGACATATGCAGTATTTAAAATGATGCATGACATATGCATTATATTTACAATGATGCATGACATATGCAGTGTGTTGTTTTTTTTTGTTTTGTTTTTTGAAATGCATGACATATGCAGTATTTAAAATGATGCATGACATATGCAGTATTTACAATGATGCATGACATATGCAATATTTATATTTACAATGAAATGCATGACATATGCATGACATATACATTATGCATGACATATGCATTATTTACAATGATATGCATGACATATGCATGTGCTTAAAATACGTGGCAACGCGTGGCTTTTGAAATGCATGACAATGCAAGTGAACTGTGCACACCAATGCACCGAAGGTTTTGCACCTTCCAAGGATTTAAGGTCTCCTAGACCGTCTGCTGGGGGAATGCATAATAATGCAAGTGAACTTAGAATGCGTGACAACGCGTGACTTTGAAATGCATGACAATGCATGTGAGTTTGAAATGCATGATAATGCAACCGAACGGTTTTAAGGTCTCGCTAGACCAAGCGGGTTTAAGGTCTCGCCAGACCAAATGTATTTAAGGTCTCGCCAGACCATGCGGGTTTAAGGTCTCGCTAGACTAAACGTAGCTAAGGTCTCGCCAGACCAGGCGTGCACAGGGTAGTGTGATGCGCAAAATAGCGCGATAGACTGCATGCCAAATGCAATGAGATGCGCAAAATAGCGCGATTGAATGCATGCAAAATGTAATGAGATGCGCAACATAGCGTGATTGAATGCATGCCAAATGTACATGGGGCAACTTTCGAGTTTTGTAAAAGACAAAAGGATACGGAAAGGATACACCTTGCACGAATTCGAGTGCCACGCACAGAAGACACAGTCCGAGGTCAAAACGAAGGCCGGTTGAGCTTCGGAAATGCACTGTTCTTGCATTGACTTGAACAATGAAGGTCCCAAACCACTCATCTGACCCAAACAAGAATGTAGGAGGCTCACCGGCCACATGGGGAGGCCACCGGCCACATGGGGAGGCCACCGGCCATCCGCCGGCACTAAAATACATCACCGGCCAAATGTTTGGCCGGCCGGCCAAAAATGTAGCCGACCGGCCAAAAATGCCTGGTTCGGGGCAGTTTTGACTTTTCGCCTTGGGTCTTTTAAAATAGGGTTTCAAACCCTATTTCCTTCACTTCCCTTAGCCGAAAATTCATTCCCTCTCTCTCTAGAACATTTTCCCCTCTTCCTTTCTCCGTTTTCTTACGTTTCACGCCCGTTCCATCGTTTGATTCGCAAAGTTTATCGCGTTTCGAACACTTTCACCCGATTGAAACTTCGTTTCGGTGTTTCCTTTTCGATTTCCGTTTCTTGGGGTTTGTTTCCCTCAAGTTTTCCTTGATTTTCCCACATTTTCCATATTCCGGCTTTTCCGATCATTTTCCACCCTCCCGGGGTTGACTTTTCAGTTGACCCTTCGTATTCTAGCCTGGTTTTCCCTCTTCCGGCTATTTTCTCATCACCTTTGACATGGCAAACGACATCCCACAGGGCGGGACTCCCCCGGATCATGAGATGGATCCCGGGGGCGAGCTTCTTCCCTTGAGTGTCCGTCCATTCGACCCGGCGACCTACCGGCCGGCGATCCACGTCTTGCCTCCCGACGGTCTTCGTCAGTTTCGGAGCTTTGACAGGGCGATGCCTCCAGAGCTTCTCCTGCGTGAGCCTACATCTCATTTGTCCTTCGGCGCTTCCGTGGTAACATTTCTTCCTTTGTTTTATTTTTCGCAATGTAGAACACTTAACTGCCAACTGCCATAGCTGATTATGTTCTTTAACTGCTTAGCTCAGATACACTGATGCACTGTATACTGTAGTTAACTGTGAACACACATGCAATTGACATCTGTTTGAAACTGACACGTGCACACCCACTGCACTGGCCCTGAACCACTCAAACACGCTGACATATCACACGTTGTAGTTCACTGTAAGCACACCGTCACCCGGTATCTGTTTGAATCTGAAAACATGCACACATGCTATATTTGCATTGAACCACTCAAACACGCTGACACATCACACGTTGTAGTTCACTGTAAGCACACCGGCACCCGGTATCTGTTTGAATCTGAAAACATGCACACATGCCATATTTGCACTGAACCACTCAAACACGCTAACACATCACACGTTGTAGTTCACTATAAGCACACCGGCACCCGGTATCTGTTTGAATCTGAAAACATGCACACATGCCATATCTATCTCAATTCTGAATGCCTTTCAAAACTGGTGTATTTAGCATAGCTTCGCAATTGTTTACTTGAAAACAGGGAGATTCCCATACCGTCTAGGGGTATGGGAACATCGCCGCTCGAGATTGGTACGCAGAGCTACCCGATGCGGTTCGCCACATCGTGGATCAGGCCGGCTTCGGCGCATTCTGCAGAGGACTATCCAGGCTCACCACGAGCAGGCCTCTCCTCGCTGCTCTAGCGGAGAGGTGGTGGGACACCACCGACTCATTCCACCTTTCTGCGACGGGAGTTATGACGATGACTCCCTATGATTTCTCGATGCTCACCGGCATCGGGGTAGGGGGTGATTCGATCCCCTTTGATACTGATATGGACGAGTGGACTGCTGCTCAGATCTATCTGCTTGGCGAGGTGCCACCTTTCGCATGTCCCGGCTTCGTTCGTTATTCCTGGTTCGAGGTCCAGTTCAGGGTCCAGCCAGCTTTGACCCAGGAGGCGGTGGAGCAGTATGCCCGCGGCTTTCTCATGTTCTTGCTGGGGATGACTATTTTCGCCGATCGGGAGAATGTCGTGCCCCTCTGTCTGTTCAGCACCTTAGTGGATGTCACTCAGATCCTGCACTATGACTGGGGTGGCGCCGTTCTGGCTACGCTCTACGGATACATGAGCTCGGCTTCCCGTGGCAGCGGACAGTTGCTCGGGGGTTATTAGCGTGCTTGGGAGGTACATTTCTTTTCGCTTACATTTCGCTTTCTATCAGATTCATAATCGTATATACGTAGTCTGCCACTAATTGTATATCGCTTTTCACTAATATATCTCGCTTACATCGACCGACATTGCTCATATGCATACATCGCCAATACATTGTCTGCACAATATACTGCACGATACACGGCTCTGTTATTTCTGCTTTATTCTGCATTCTGCTTTATCTGTTAAGAATACTGGTATTTGCTCTGCAGTTGTGGGTCTACGCCTATTTTCCCAGACTAGCCCCAGTGCCAGACGTGGAGATCCCTCTCGTCCCGTTCTCGCGCCGCTTCGACGGGAGGTGCGTGCGGAGGCCCTGGGAGACGTTTAGCTTCTTCCATCGCTATTTTGACACCATTACTCCCGTAGAGGTACGTTCAACTTTGCAGTTTATTTAAGCTTCGCTTTTCACTGTATGTTTCCAATAACAGTAGATAACAAACTATATTTCATTTTCAGATCACCTGGTAGCCTTAGGCTTCGTTGCCAGTGACGATTCGGGACCGATTTGCCGGTGTTGAGGAGACCTCGCGTTTCTGGATTCTGTTGGAGGGCCCGGTCTGTCGGGCTTGGTACCTAGGTGAGCGTTTCCTACGCCAGACCCTAGGGTTACCAGAGCAGATAGTCTCGGTTCGCCCTCCTGAGGATATGAGGGAGACCGAGAGATTCACTGCCGAGTAGATGGCCGACTATACGATCGGCTGGGATGCGATCCGCTTCCGAGGCATCGGCGACTATAGAGAGTACGTGCAGACGTATATCATGCGGCCTCTGAGCGGTGGCCATCGGGTTGAGGGAGAGAGGCCCGTTGCGCCGGCAGCTAGGGCTGGAGCGAGTGCTAGAGCAGGAGCGTCGCGGAGAGCTCGGGTTCGTGGCAGGGGTGGAGCTCAAAGAGGGCGGGGGCCTGGTTGGCTTGCACTACCCACCTCGCTGTCATACAGAGGGCAAGGTGGGGCGACTTACCAGATCCCCTTTGCTCCTCCTCCGGCTGATCACGAGTTGGTCAGTTTCCACGACTTGCCTCTGGTATGTATTACTGCATTTTACGTCTTACATTGTCATTTCATTTCAGTTTATTTGATATTCCACAGAATACTGATGCATCTGATACTTTTGCAGGCTTCTTTCGAGTATACCCGGCAGTCCCTAGAGTTGCATGCCTCCATAATGGGGATGTTACAGCGGGCTTTCGACCTCCTGGCCCTCTACAGTATTCCGGTATGTTCTTCAACCACAGTCTTAAACCATACATAAACTGCTTCACATAATCTGATGCACACCACAACACTTGACACACTAATCTCACGACATTTGATACACTGTACTCATACACTGCATTCTGCACTGATAAACTGTCCACGACATTCACACACTGTACTCATACATTGCATTCTGCACTGATAAACTACTCACAGTATACTGATGCATTTGCCTTTTGTACTTTTCAGCCTCCCTTCTAGATTCCCACTGTAGGAGGTGTTCTAGTCAGGCCTTCTGTTCCTGCCGGAGGAGATAGAGAGGGTAGAGTATACCTCCGCACCAAGGCGGGGCGCAGTCATGTCGGGAGTAGCTCTCAGGCGCCAGTTCTAGACGACGATGATGAGGAGGAGTCCGAGGCGGAGGCAGAGATGGAGGCGGAGTCATCGGAGGAGGAGACTGGAGACGGCTCGGACTCAGGCTTAGATGACAGTGCTGATGATGCTCCTGGACCTTCGTCCAGGAAGAGGACTAGGACGGACCGGTAGCCCTGGAGCCACTTGATGTTGACACAGATTTTTGCTGTTTTTCTTCTCTTTTGTACTTTTTCCTTTTTGGTTGGTAGCTAGGATACTTTGTACTGCCGTAGGCAGGTTTTGTTTCCAAAACTTATGTACTTGAAAAGATGATGAAATGAAACAAACTTTTTTTTTTTGAAAAAGTGTTACATTTGTATGTCTCATACATTGCATTGCATTGCATCATGCTACACCTCAATGTAAATGAAATTGATTTGTTGTTTGAAAATTGAACACTTGCACTGTAATAATCAGATAACTAACCAGCCAACAGCAAAACAACCCAAGCAACCCACTGCCTGAACCTGAATGCACAGCCCATACTCTGCTGAGGACTAATCTTTATACAGCCCATAGCACAGCATTCGGTTCATTCTGCACACAGCAAATCCTGAACAAACAGCCCAATTTGACAAGACAGAATACGAAGGTGAAACCGACTGAAATTGAAACATACTCAGATGCCCCAAATTTTCCTTTCTCCTTTTGCTTCGCATAATGTAGAGAATGGCACAGCACTCTGAGCATAAGCGATTTTTGAAGTTGCAAGAGGGTTTTTCAACCGGGGTATCGAGCCTACAACTGAACACAGCGAAAGGGACTCAAACAAAAGCTACACGACCTAAACACAACGAGACACGCTCGGAAAAGACCCAAAACAAGAGTTGGGCTAAAAAAGACAAAAGACACGACACATGGACATGTTTACAAAAACAAAAGACCTCAAATCTCGAGGAGCCAGTTCCTCTGGGTATGTTTCCCACCCGTTCTGATTTGTGACTCTCACATCATTCGGCCCTCAGACTCGGTTTTTCTCTCAAAACCCCTTTTGCTCACTTTTCTCTCGGCTTACACCTCTCTATTCTTTATTCTCTTATTTTCGTCCCTCCCCAGGGTGATTGATAAATGAATAGGAAATTGTGGGTTCACGCCCAACACAATTGATTTGCGGCTATTTCTTCCGGTGACGTCTAGTCGATGTTTCAGGCGAGGAATGGTGTATTTTGATCCATCCTAATGTGCGCTTCGCACTTGGCTTGATACCTCGTTGTTTGGAGGATTTTGAGAGATTTTAGCCCTTTCATTGACAGCTCCAGTGATGCCCTCTTTTGGTGAATAGAATGTCCTTCTGGCAAGTACGTTGACGACGGGGGAAAGACAGAACACCTGACTCGACTGTGCCCCTAGTTCATTACTTTGACCATTTTTTAGTTTTCTACTAAAACAGTTTTGACCAAAATGAGAGTTACATTAACATGCTTGTTCGATTTTTGATTTAAAATCATGCAAGTCAGGATACGAGCACTAAAAATTTTCCTTTCTAGGTCCATGAAATAGTTTAGTTTTGGAAAATGAAATAATTTTCAAAAAAATAGTCAACCTCAGTAAAAATTTTCAAAAACTATTTTTGCAAACGGTCAATGCTCAACGAGCATGGAACTTACCCTCGAGATGCGCAACCTCGGATCGGAGGCAATAGAAAACTGCCCCTTGCTTGAAAAGGGTGCATGGCAACGGAAAGTTGCCCATGGTTTAAACGACGACCCATGGCAACTCATGGCAATGGAAAGTTGCCCCTTGTTTGGATGATGCCACGGCATTTTGTAGTTAATCTTCATTAATGATGATTGTTGCCGAACTCTCGGATACGGGGAAGATGAAGATGGTCAGAACTAATATATGGACACAGTCACTATGAAAGCATCGGTGGCTGGACTTCAAGAGGAAGTTGACTGCGTAGTTCCGGTTGTCACAACCGAACTATCGGATTCGGAGGAGGCAAAGGTGATCAAAACCATTACATGGACTGAGACGCTATGAAAGCGTTGGGGGCTAGACTTCAGGATGAAGTTGCCTACGTATCCCAAACATGGGAATCAAGCCTTACGTAGTTCCGGTTAAGGTACACTCGGGTATTTAACCTTCACATTTTAGGCTCTAACTTTTGCCAAGGTGCCCGATACGGGTTTTCGACTTTGCGAGCTTCTTTTCTCTTCTTTTTCTTCTTTTCTCTTTTCTTTTTTTTTTTTTTTGCATATATTTTTTTGCTTTTGTATTCTTTTTGCATTTTTTGTATGTTTCTCTTTTTTCTTTTCTTTTTTTTGTATATATTTTTCCTTGCTCTAACTTTTGCCTGGGTCGCCCTTTCGGGTTTTCGGCCCAGCGAGCCTCTCAAAGGGTAAAAGTGTAACAAGTCCATGCCAAATGGTTTTGAGATTGAAGCCTCTCTATATCCAGGAGAGTGGTTGTTGTATTGATTTGCAGAAGGATCCATCTTTGGCTCTTCGAGCACATCTGACATTTTTCTACCCCTAGTTCAAGGGATACTTCTGTTTGAGCTTTGCAGGCTTCCATTGACGACGTTTGGCTTCTTGATCTGACTTTGGTGCCTCTTGCTTAAGGGTTGCTTCAAACCCGGTCGCACAGGCCTCACATGACGGTTGATCGTTGAACAGTCCGGATTGTGGTCTAGGCTTGAAAACAAACGGATTGAATCTTGAGGCTGAGAGCGGTCCTAGGCTGCACAATCTCGAGAGCGATTCCACACAGGTCTTCACAGGACTGCGCAAAACATTTTGTTTTTGAAAGTTTTTAAGAAAGTGACAAATCGCTCGCGCTGAAGATAGTGCAGAGCCAATCTGGATCAAGCTAGGGTCCTTCTCAGTACTCACGCTAACAAGCATGACTTCATTCATTAAAGGCTTAGCACACCTATCTTTCTCTCAAATTGCTCAAAGTTTTGTAAAACCCGAGGAATTCCTTCCTCTTCGTTTTTATCACCATAGTGTTCAAAAAGGTTTTAAAAACAAAACTTAGATCATTACAATGATTTTTAGGGCACAAGAGAGCAGGTGGAATGGATTGTTGTCCCATTCAAATCCTCTGGCACAACCAGCCCAAAATAGTAATAAGCACGGAAACATGATAGCCGCAGCTGTTTCATTCAAATTTCCTGGTTGCAACTGGTTCCTCAGCAGAGACAGACTCAAAAGGAAAGTAAAAGGAGTAATTACAAAACAAAACGGTGTTCGAGGCAACAACTCCGGAATCACCCCGACATTCTATACAAGGGGATCGACTCGCTACAACAAGACAGATTCTTAAGCAAAAAGGATTGACTCACGACAATGAGACAGACTCGAAACAAAACAAAAGACTGACTCGACATCCAAGCCAGAATTTACAAAACTAGCAATCGCAGATGCTCAAAAATGCATGCCAGACGCCATATCAAAAAAAATACACCAAGCGCCGCCCGCAGGTGGTTCATTCTCTGATTACATACTCGCAGTATCAGTATCCTCAAAGTCCAATAGCTAGGTAGTAACTGACTTGGCTGAAGTGGGCGGGAAGATGACCTCGTTGTCGATCAAATCTTGTACCTCATGACGGAGGTGGAAACAATTATCGGTAGCATGACCTGTTTGTTGATGGTACGCGCAGTACAAGGCAGCATCATGTGTGGGAGGGAGATTCTTTGGGAGAGGCCGAGGCTCCAGGGGTTTAAGGTGCCCTCTTTCGGCCAGGATCTGGAGTGCTTTGGACAGAGGCATGTAAAGAGCGTGAAAGACCTTGCGCCCTCGGGGCAGGTACTTTGAAGTCTGAGTATTCTTGCTAGACGCATTAGCGAACGAATCGGTAGGCACTGCCATGACTTTCTGATCTTTCCCGGGTGCAGGGTTGGGAGTGGAAGGAACTGCTGGCAGCACGGGTCTATCCGGTTTTCGATTGGTATCTTGCCTTGATTGCAGTGGGAAAACATCATCCACAGTTTTGGTCAGGACTGCAAATACTTGCTGTTTACTCATCCCCCCGGCTTTCAAAGCCCCGACTGCCCACAACAGTTGTTCAATGGGATCGGCATCTGCCTTCACTTTGTTTTTACCTCTAGCCTCAGCCTGATCAAGGGTTTGGGTTGATGTTGACATATCATTTCCATAGTTGGAGGCCATCTCCGGTTGGCTAAGCTCGATCACAATCCGTCCCAGCAATGGGGGCTCCTGTGGTACAAAATTCTCGGCATATGGTGTGGCTGGTGGCGAAGCTGACATTCCGTAGACGAGATCTGCTATGGACCTTTGGAGGTCACCTATCATCCCCATCAACTCGAATGTGGTGGGCTCGCGAGCTTGATACAACTGGGGTTCCCAGATCGGGCGCGCAGTAGGCGACCTGGGTGGATGAGGTACATCAACATTGGTCTCACTTTGTAGAGTGATTCCTTGATCTAATGCGGCTGTCATAACCACAATCTTTTCCGAATTCTGCGTCATCATAAGTCCGTTGTACTGAACGGTGACTGACGGATCAGATATCTGTCTTGCCTCAGCAAAGGGGGAACACTGACTATTCTGTATCAACTCTCTGAACTTAAAGGGAAAACAAGCAGCATTTCAGCCCAAACGGATCAAACAGAGGTGTAGCCGAACAACTGTACTCTACTACTGATCACTATTTTCCAAAATCACTACCCTAAACACTGAATCGGATACCCACAGATATAACTGATTCCCACAAATACTGACGCTGGTGCCCTCAGGCCTGATACTCACACTTGCAAATTGATATGTGCGCTCCTACAGAGATACACTCTAAAGCACATAACAAGTAAGTGAGAGCCAAAACACCCTTATGTTGGGGTAGGGTTTCCCTGTCCTATTTTGGTAGGAGCTAGGGTTTCACTACACAAGCAGCAGTTTCAAACAACCTAACATCGGGTAAGCAACTTGTCCTAGCTTGGAATGGTCACTACGGATTCCGAATATGCACTAGGCCGAATAGTCAAAAAGGGTGCCCCGGCAAAATCGGGGTTTGTGTTCCCATACTGGCAGAGCCCGCAACCGGTCAGCCTTATGGCGTGTTTTGACAAAGTCAAGCCTCCGGCAGACTGTTCAGGAATAGTAGATGGCCAACACGGTGTCCTAGGCGCACCAATGCACATACAATGCAAAGAAACACATGAGTGTAGTCAAAATAGGATATCACGAGTTCAAGTCAAGCTCTCTAAACTTTTCAATGAGTCGCCGAAATCAGAGACGCATGGGCCTCGCCATAGCTCGACTTAATTTGTGTTACGGTTCTTAATCTGAACCAAAGAGTCCAAATTCGGCAAATCGTTTTGAGAAAAACAGATTTTGAAAGAAGTGCCAAACATGGACTGCTTTGCCAGATACAGAGTCGCCACCTAAATATTTTTTATGGGGGAATTTAGGAAACCCTGACTCGGTGCCTAAGGCCACGTGTCCGTCATCACCAAAGTTGTCTCGGCTTGGGAACTTGGGTACGATTGGGGAAGGTCAGCTATGAGCACCCCCTTTCGCCCGATCCGAAGATCAGCCTCTACTAACCATGATATCCTATTTTGAAAACGTTATGTGTTCTTGTTCTGGTTATTAGCCTAGAATTACTATGTTATGCGCACAGCAAACAAGTATAGACTAGATTGCCTAATTTGGAACAAAACATTGCATATCCGTTTGTTTGGAAAACGCTTTGGAATTTGCTACTCGCAAATAGGCTAAAATACGGATTTCAACGAGTTGTCCCAACTCAAACAATCCAACCTTCACCCACGCATTCTGCAGCTTAATCAAATAAGCATCTAGCCTCATGTTAATCATGCTATCATGTTAACATTCACACTCATGTGATATGCTAAAGCATAAAAAGCTCACCTAGTACTCCAAGCCAAAACAGAAACTAGTTAGTAATCAATGCATGATCCTAGTCCATGTTTAAATGCCTAATGCAACGCATACGGAATGTCACTAGAGTAGGCTCGGCTAGTCTATAAATGACATGTGAAAATGCTCAAGTAGCATGTATTCAAGTTAGATTTGAAATAATTATGCAGTTAGTATGATACGCTGAGCCCGATGCATGCAATACTGATGAATGATGCACGCATGCATAGCATAAGGTATGCTAAAGTAAACATGCCCTAAATTAACCATCGAAAGCAGGTAAGTAAAAATGAGAAAGAAGTGGGGGTTGGAAGACATGCACACATGCACCCACACTTATTACAAATTTGCCCTCGCTCGGAGGGACCAAAAGAATAATACAATTAATTAACCTACAAGCTAATTAAATAATTACAGACCACCTAATTAATTAACAAATCAATTAAGCTAAGGAAAGCAGTAAAAGGCCTCGGGAAGAGGGTCCAATGCATGCGTGCTCGGGTTTGCTTGGAAATCCAATGTCATGCACAAGATGCCTCTGTTTTAGCTGTTATGCTCTTCTGAAGACTGCAAAAGTCTTAGGGTATGCCCCCTGAATGCTATGGAACACCACCGGCTAACGGGAATGGCCACCGGCCATGGAGAGTGATCACCGGCCACAAATGAATCCATCGGCCAACAATGGATGGCCGGTCGGTACTGCAGATGGCCGGCCGGCCAAATCTTCCCGCAGAACCTGCAGTTGACAGCAGCAGAGGGCAAAACTTGGCATGGCAATGCATTTCAAGCTATGTATGCACCAACCACACCCCTTATCATGTGAATGACTCAAAGGAGGATGAGCCTCGATTCTCGGACCACCAATCGCGCATTTCCATGCATGATGGCCCAAAGAATCAAGTGTGCATTTTGATATGGAATGTAATGCACATAAGCAAATAAAGGGGCTCGACCTCTATCACAAGCAATTCAAGAGGCCAAGCATGCATGCCAATGCAATGCAATCCTAAGCATGTCGACTAGTATGCAAAATGAACCATGCAAGCAAGCAATGCATGTTAGCATACAACCTAAATATAGCGGTCCCGGTTCATTCTCCTTTAGTTGTAGTATCCGGACTTAGTTCCGTGGATTCCGGTTGTTGTTTTGAACTTGTTTCTGTCCTTCAATTCTTTAAATTTGAGTTATAGAATGTTTTGGACTTGTTTATTCCATGTTGGTTGTGTTGGAAACCAAGAGTTGCTGTCCAGAGTTTTGGACCCTCGCTTGAGCGAGTAGTTGGTCGCTCGAGCGAGCTTCTGTCTTTTGTTCTTCGCTCGAGCCAGGGTTTGGTCGCTCGAGCGAGAGTGGAGTTTTGTGTCTGGTGGGTCGAGCCAGGGTGGCTTCGCTCGAGCGAGCATTGCGTCTGGTACTACGACCTGAACACTGGAATTCTTGGCTCGAGCGAGCTGTTCGTTGCTCGAGCGAGCTTCTGGGTTGTTGGCTCGAGCAAGGCTGTCTTGGCTCGAGCGAGTGTTTCGTGGTTCGTCGCCGAGCGAAAGGTGCCTTCGCCGAGCGAGCCTGCTGCTTTTTAGTGGGCAACAGCGGGGAAAAAGATCATTTTTCTCCCTTTCATTTTGAAACCCTAGCAGCCGAGAGTCTCTCTCTCTAAACTTATTATCTCTCTAGATTTCATCTCCTTCTAGTGTAAATCCATCTTAGGTCCTTTGTTAAAAAGATAGAGGATGTCGAGGGCTTCGCTTTAATCGGAAGAATAGAGGATTTGGAGCACTTTGATTTCGGGTCATCTTCTCCATTTGGGTTCTCTTTTGAGGTAGGGATTCTCCTTGTTTCTTTTCAATACTCCATCTATAGATAGACATGTGGTTATTTTGTATTGCATGAAAATTGTATCATGTTGGTTTT
Source organism: Camellia lanceoleosa (assembly GCA_025200525.1). Taxonomy (NCBI): domain Eukaryota; kingdom Viridiplantae; phylum Streptophyta; class Magnoliopsida; order Ericales; family Theaceae; genus Camellia; species Camellia lanceoleosa. The sequence goes on from CM045766.1 coordinate 173,247,803, forward strand.
ATTTGAAAATCATGGGGTAAACCTAGGGTTGGTTGTGTTAAGATTGGGTTTGGCTTCATTAGTTGTTGTCTTGGCTAATTAGAATATAAATTAGCATGTTGTAGTTAAATGAAGAAAAAGCCCTAAATTATGTTTTGATTTGGTAAATTAAAATGGGGGTTTGTTGACTAATGTATATGAATCTCTTTGATTAAAATGAGTTGGGTAAGGGTGTTAATGCCTAAGGGATAAGTCATAGCTTTGGAATTGGTTTTATGGAAACAAGAATAGTGGAGTTGGTTTTGTGATAACAAAAAGGAAATTTGATTGTTTCTGTGAAAATGAGAAATGTGTTTTCGAAATAAGATTGAGAATTGGGTTGTTGTATCTTGAGTGTTGAATACACGTGTAGAAGTTGTATTTTTAACTACCATGTTAATGTTATTGTTTGGTTTGTGATTCATGGTAATTGAGTCTTCAATAGATGTACTAACTATATGCATCTAGAGGTTTTGTCGTTAGTCATCGGTGGAGGATGGCACGCTTGTGTAGAATGGTCGGGTTTGCATTGTGTCATTGATTAATTGAACATCATATGTGATGAAGTGCTAGATACATTATGTATATGTATGTTTGCTTGGGAGGAGTTAGTTATGTGTTCATCTACTTTAACACATTGTCGTATCTCGATAGTTTATGTATATGCATTATACATGTTGGATATGCCTTGTTGCATGGTTGTTGTTGGCGTTATATGCCGCGCTTATAATCAAAGGTACTGCATTACCTTCCTAGCGCTGGAGAATCAGATACCGATAATATAAGGCACCATACCCTTCAAATTATACCGTAACTGGCATTTTGGCTTACTACGCACATAGCTAGTAGAGTGAAGTTGGTTGTAGTTATTTCAGTATATCTTTGGCTTACTAAGCGCATAGCTAGTAGAGCAAAGGGGAATTGTTGTTGTTCAGTTGTAACTGAAAATATCATGGATTTGATTGGTTACAGTTCGGAGGACCGAGTTACTCCATTGATTGATTGTATACATGTTGGTGGGTTGTAAATTTATATTTTTACAAAGTTATGCATGTATAGGTTTGATAGTGGTAGAAACAAACCAAAATGTCATTTTTGTCTTTTGGAAAGTGCGAAGGAGAATGAAGGTTTTAGTGATAAACATGTTTTGAAAAGATGCGTCTGTCATATGTATGGGAAATGGAGGGGAGTATAGGGCTTAGTGATTTGTTCCTAATGAGGATTAATTAAAGGAATAAGGAAAAATGAATCGCTTGTAGCGTTGAATGAAACGGTTGTTTTCAAGAAAAGTTCATACATATTTATATTTTGTATAAACTGTCACCTTACTATTCTAGTACAAGAATGAGTGTGCATGATCATAGCTATCTGTAAGTTGTTATTGTTGAGGATCACGTTGAGATCTCTACTGGACTATATGTTCATCCCACGTTGTTGAATCTTTTTCGTATTAAGGTGTTGAACCGCAAGATTGGGATCTACTTATTTGCCGCCACGGCCTCTGTTATGTTGGCGGAATGCCGTTGTTGTAAAAGGGTTACACCCTTCTTCTTGTACCTTAAGTGATGTAAGCCTAAGGGCAATTTATTAAGTGTGTTCATGTAACATTTACTTGCATACGAATGAGAGTACTGATATTCATTGCTATGAATTGAATGTATGAGTTTATTTCCGCATGTTATCTCTGAAATGGGATTAAGTTAATGAACTTGGTAATGACCTTCGAGTAATAAAAAGTGGGGCGTGACAACTTGGTATCAGAGCTACCGGGTTTGAATACCTTGAGCTCGTGGGAAGTGGTTTTTACCACAGTGGGTTTACTACGTGTAGTGAGGACGTTGCATATAGATACCATGAGAATTAGGACTTATGTGTTGCATTTATGTGAGCATGGGATTCAGTCTCTTGGATAGTATTCATAGCCGGTGAACTTACTTTGAGGTCCTTTTAGAAACACGCCTGATCAACGTGGTTTCTAATAGGAATTCCTAGAGAGTTCCGGGATGAGTGGCTATCTTTGTGGACTTGATTCGATTATGTGGTTACATGTTTAGATGTTTATATGCAATAGAGATGTAAATTTTGAGACTAAGTGTGTCTTGTGATTTAACAGTAGTGGAGTGTGCCTCGAAGAAGGCTATCGTGTTTTACGCTAAGTGTAATTTACTTTGTGCTTTATAGGATGTCTACACGAGGGAGTAGAGGACGGTTGAGTAGTAGGAGCGCTGGGAGAGGCACACCAGCCTTTTAGCACCGCCAGAAGCAAGATCGGCTATCGGCGAGGATGTCGACGTGAGATTGTGAGAGCAGGCAAGACGCCTAGCTCAGATCGAGGGCGGCAGCGGGCATGCTCTCAAGCTTACTAAGGAGTTCTTTCGCTCCGGTCCACCTGAGTTTGTGGGGGAGGCTAAACCGTTGGAGGCAGAGAGTTGGTTGGAACAGATTACCAAGACTCTTGATATGCTCAGAGTCGAAGATGAGGAGTTGAGGGTTTCTTTGGCGACTTTTCAGTTGAAGAGTGATGCGAGTTATTGGTGGAAGAATGCTAAGAATAATGTGGGTAGCACGTGGGTTGCTTTTACCGAGGCCTTTTGGGCCAAGTATTTCCCTCCTTCTGCTCGGGAAAGGTTGAGGGATCAGTTTTTGGAGTTGCGTCAGGATGACACTCCTGTGGCACAGTTTGAGATGCGGTTTGATAGTTTGTCGAGGTTTGCTCCAGAGTTGGTGACAACAGAGGAGCGTCGTTGTTTTGAGTTCGAAAGGCGGTTGTGTTTCGATATTCGTGAAAAGGTAGCTGGATCCTTGTGGAAGGATTACTATACTTTAGTTGAGGCAGCGGCCCATGTGGAGGCCCTGATTGCTAGTGGTGATGGGGTTAAGGAGGAGACCATCTCGGTGAGTCATGTGATTCCTAAGCGCTCTAGGCTCAGTAAGGGGTGGAGGCGGAAACATGCTCAGTCGGGAGCTGGTTCCTTTTCTTCGCCAGGGGTTTCGGATCCTTCTGTTGGGGGTTCTGGGGAGGCGCAGGTTTCGCACCTCAGAGTAGGGGGTCTGGTGGTTGTTTCGTTTGTGGCCAGCTGGGCCATGGTAGACGTTCTTGTCCTTTGCGTGCAAATTCTTCGGGGGGATTAAAACCTAGTCGACTCATTGCAGCCGGGGCGTTATCGGTACCGTAAGCAGGCGGGCCGGGAGCCTCGCGAGGGCTTATTATTAGTTAGCCCTACAGTGTTACCCTGGAGAGGGACTTTTTGTATTGTTGGCCGGTGGTGTATACTGTTTATTGTTTTTGTTGTTGACCAGTGTACTGTTGGATACTGAGGTACCATGTTTATGTATTGCATATATATGCATAATATTGTTTGTTTAATCCTCATGTATTGGGGAGTATGTATGGAATTTCGAACTCTCTATTTTATTTTGAGGAGTTGTTAATGGGGTCAATGATCCTAGTGTTGTTACTTGCTTGGTACCGTATATTGCGTTAACTGTGTGTTGGCCTGTGAACCTTGTTCACTTTAGCGTTTGATTGTTGAGAACGAGAATCCGTGGGTGTATGTGTTAGATGTGGTGGTTTTGAGAATTTCGGAGTGTTGACAAGGTTGTGTGGGATTTGCATCTCGGGTTAGCGGAAATGGTACCTGTTTGTTGGTTTGTGTTTTGGGCCTTGCTAGTTAGTGAGTCCGTGGTGACTCCATCGGTTGTATAGGAGTAGTGTTCGTGTTGTGATTGGTTATCAATTGTTGGGTTCGGTTTGTGAGTGAATGCTGGCAGCATCCTTTAGAAGAAGAACGGTTTGTGTTCTAGGATAACGAGAATGGCATTGGCCAAAATTGTCCTTCGTGATTGAGTGGTTGTAATTGAGGTTGACCATATCGGTCTTCGGTTGAGTAGTTGAGCAAGCTTGCTATCTAGTCATGGAGGGTGGTAACTCCCTTAGAAACAATGTTGGGGTGATTCGAATTTAGGAGACCCAGTGGGATTCCAAAATTTGGGGTTGTGTAGGGACCTCTGTATCTGGGGTTAGTGGTTTGAGTGGCACATCAGTGTGTAGAGTACTGGATGTGGAGTTTGTTGAGTTGTTTAGTCAGCTTGTTGGTATTGGGTTTGGGTTTGACTTCTGTCACCTTGAAGTTAGTCTCGTTTGTTGTAGACTTTGTGTGTTGATTAGGGAGACTGAAACTAATTGAACTTGTTATGCCATTGAATTTGATGATTGTTAGAATACATTAATCTATGTATTGATTGATTGTGTATAGAACCTATGTGTTTATATGCATTGCTCGTGTATTGGAGGAGATGGGGGATGTACTCCACAGTTTAGGGGAAGATGGGGGATGTACCTCTAAACCGGTTAATAGTTAAAAGAAGATGGGGAATGGATTCAGGGATGCAGCTCTTATGCTCTTCCATTGTAGTAGTGATATAGCTTATATGCTTATCTATGGTGAAGTGAAAAATGTTTTATATGAGTTAGTCTCATTTAAATTGTTGGCTAGGTTTTGAACCATATTTATGATTTTAAATTGGTTAAGTAAAAGGAGGCGGAATGAAATTGCAAAACCATGATTTTCTTATCCTTTGTGTATTGGTAGCACTGTTATTATTTCTATTAATTATCATTATAGAAATGTTATGCTTCGTGTTGGTTTTGGTATCACTGTATGAGTGATGGTTGTTGCTAGTAGTATGTTGATGAGATTTGGAAAACAAAATTTTTCCTAGTGTTTGGGCCACCTAAGGGTGTTGTTGAGAAATTGATTTAATTCAAGGGTTTTGAGAAATTCCAAATAAATCTTTTTGGTAAATAAACTGTGGATGATTTTTGTGTTTTGGATAACACCGTATTTGTGAAAAATATTTACAAAACTGTTGAGTTTCGCATGGAAAATGAAGGATTTATTTTGGAATGTTAACATTGAAAATTTGACTATCTTTGAGAATTGTCTCTTGAACAAGAAAATGTTTTCTTATTATCTACTCATAAGATTTGCTTGGGTTGGCTTTCGGGAATCTTGTTGTTGAGTAGTGACTTAGCTTGAAGCGCTAGTCAGTTGTTGGTAATTGTTTCAGGAAAGGTTTGGTTTGTTAAGGTTTTCGCACCTAAGTGTTGTCGTTTGGAACGTATTCCCTTGGTGAGTCTCTTCCTTAGTAAGAGTGGCTTGACGGTTTGTAGTGAGAGCGGTTTCACTCCTAGTATTGGGGGGGGTGTTGGTGTTGTGTAATCAGTTGGCCTCGTGTTTTTGGCGCATCCTTAATTTCAGGGACGAAATTCTTTAAGGGGGGAAGGTTATAGCGGTCCCAGTTCATTCTCCTTTAGTTGTAGTATCCGGACTTAGTTCCGTGGATTCCGGTTGTTGTTTTGAACTTGTTTCTGTCCTTCAATTCTTTAAATTTGAGTTATAGAATGTTTTGGACTTGTTTATTCCATGTTGGTTGTGTTGGAAACCAAGAGTTGCTGTCCAGAGTTTTGGACCCTCGCTTGAGCGAGTAGTTGGTCGCTCGAGCGAGCCATCTTTGTTCTTCGCCGAGCCAGTTTGGTCGCCGAGCGAGTGGAGTTTTGTGTCCGTGGGTCGAGCCAGGGTGGCCGCTTCGGCGAAGCGTTGCGTCTGGTACTATGACTCGAACATCGGAATTCTGGAAAGGAAGCTGTTAAATCGCTCAGGCGAGCTTCTGGGTTGTTGGCTCGAGCGAAATGCTTGCCTTGGCTCGAGCGAGTGTTTCGTGGTTCTGTCGCCGAGCGAAGTGCCTTCGCCGAGCGAGCCTGCTGCTTTTAGTGGGCAACAGCGGGGAAAAAGATCATTTTTCTCCCTCTTTCATTTTTGAAACCCTAGCAGCCGAGAGTCTCTCTCTCTAAACTTATTATCTCTCTAGATTTCATCTCCTTCTAGTGTAAATCCATCTTAGGTCCTTTGTTAAAAAGATAGAGGATGTCGAGGGCTTCGCTTTAATCGGAAGAATAGAGGATTTGGAGCACTTTGATTTCGGGTCATCTTCTCCATTTGGGTTCTCTTTTGAGGTAGGGATTCTCCTTGTTTCTTTTCAATACTCCATCTATAGATAGACATGTGGTTATTTTGTATTGCATGAAAATTGTATCATGTTGGTTTTATTTGAAAATCATGGGGTAAACCTAGGGTTGGTTGTGTTAAGATTGGGTTTGGCTTCATTAGTTGTTGTCTTGGCTAATTAGAATATAAATTAGCATGTTGTAGTTAAATGAAGAAAAAGCCCTAAATTATGTTTTGATTTGGTAAATTAAAATGGGGGTTTGTTGACTAATGTATATGAATCTCTTTGATTAAAATGAGTTGGGTAAGGGTGTTAATGCCTAAGGGATAAGTCATAGCTTTGGAATTGGTTTTATGGAAACAAGAATAGTGGAGTTGGTTTTGTGATAACAAAAAGGAAATGGGATTGTTTCTGTGAAAATGAGAAATGTGTTTTCGAAATAAGATTGAGAATTGGGTTGTTGTATCTTGAGTGTTGAATACACGTGTAGAAGTTGTATTTTTAACTACCATGTTAATGTTATTGTTTGGTTTGTGATTCATGGTAATTGAGTCTTCAATAGATGTACTAACTATATGCATCTAGAGGTTTTGTCGTTAGTCATCAGTGGAGGATGGCACGCTTGTGTAGAATGGTCGGGTTTGCATTGTGTCATTGATTAATTGAACATCATATGTGATGAAGTGCTAGATACATTATGTATATGTATGTTTGCTTGGGAGGAGTTAGTTATGTGTTCATCTACTTTAACACATTGCTGTTATCTCGATAGTTTATGTATATGCATTATACATGTTGGATATGCCTTGTTGCATGGTTGTTGTTGGCGTTATATGCCGCGCTTATAATCAAAGGTACCGTTACCTTCCAGCTAGCGCCTGGAGAACTGTATGCGCTGATAATATAAGGCACCATACCCTTCAACTTCTTTAGTAAGGCATTTTGGCTTACTACGCACATAGCTAGTAGAGTGAAGTTGGTTGTAGTTATTTCAGTATATCTTTGGCTTACTAAGCGCATAGCTAGTAGAGCAAAGGGGAATTGTTGTTGTTTAGTTGTAACTGAAAATATCATGGATTTGATTGGTTACAGTTCGGAGGACCGAGTTACTCCATTGATTGATTGTATACATGTTGGTGGGTTGTAAATTTATATTTTTACAAAGTTATGCATGTATAGGTTTGATAGTGGTAGAAACAAACCAAAATGTCATTTTTGTCTTTTGGAAAGTGCGAAGGAGAATGAAGGTTTTAGTGATAAACATGTTTTGAAAAGATGCGTCTGTCGTATGTATGGGAAATGGAGGGGAGTATAGGGCTTAGTGATTTGTTCCTGATGAGGATTAATTAAAGGAATAAGGAAAGATGAATCGCTTGTAGCGTTGAATGAAACGGTTGTTTTCAAGAAAAGTTCATACATATTTATATTTTGTATAAACTATCACCTTACTATTCTAGTACAAGAATGAGTGTGCATGATCATAGCTATCTGTAAGTTGTTATTGTTGAGGATCACGTTGAGATCTCTACTGGACTATATGTTCATCCCACGTTGTTGAATCTTTTTCAGGTATTAAGCAGGTTGAACTGCAAGATTGGGATCTACTTATTTGCTGGCCACGGGGCCTCTGTTATGTTGGCGGAATGCCGTTGTTGTAAAAGGGTTACACCCTTCTTCTTGTACCTTAAGTGATGTAAGCCTAAGGGCAATTTATTAAGTGTGTTCATGTAACATTTACTTGCATACGAATGAGAGTACTGATATTCATTGCTATGAATTGAATGTATGAGTTTATTTTCGCATGTTATCTCTGAAATGGGATTAAGTTAATGAACTTGGTAATGACCTTCGAGTAATAAAAAGTGGGGCGTAACACTAAAGAAGCATGTAAGGCATGAAGCAATGTAACCTACAAGTATGCAAGATGCAATCTAAACATACAAGTATGCAAGACATGCAACATCATACAAATGGGACCAAGCATGCGACAACACACAAGGTAAGCATGCAACACATGCTAAGGGAGGGACTTACACTAATTGGGCAACCCTAAACTAGGTCCAAAACAGTGGCCAATGCTATGGAAATGAGGGACAATTACACATACAAACATGCATGCGAATGGGCCAATTCCTAAGCATAAAGGGACAACTTCTAAGCACACTTTAAAGGAGGTAAGCATGGACAATTAGCATGCAAGGTAAGCTCTGAAAATCATGTCAAAGATGATACCAAATTAATTAAACAAGATAAGCATAGCATGCAACATGGTCCAAGACTCAAGGCTAACAAGCCAAAATGTAAGGTAGCTATACAAAGCATGCCATGGTCGACCAAAGCAACCCAAAATAGACTTCAAGCATACCAAAACAAGCATGGAAGCTTCACAAAGCTTAGCCAAAAACATGCTAGAACAAGGGCCCAAAGCATAAGACATGTTAGGGCTAAATAATGGCATTACAAGACATGTATGCAAAGCATGCAAGGTGTGTCCAAACCAACTCAACACAATGCTATTTCATGGCAAAATAAGCATAAATATCAGTCAAGGCATGGTCAACATGAGCCTAAACTAGGTGCTCCTTTAGGAGGCAAAAATGGCCCTTTTCAAGGACAACAAGGAGAGGGGGTGGCCCTCTCCTTCTTGGGACCTCAAGGCACCATCCTCACCTCTGAAATCCCTCAAGATTTCAGTGGTGAGGAGGCCCAAACACAATGGTCCCGGAGCTCACCAAAAATGTACAAAAATGGAGCCTAACAAGGCTTAAGATGGGTCAAACAATCTCAAAGCTCAAAACACTCTTAAACAACTATTTAGAGTAGGCAAAAACAAGACTCTTATATGTTATACACCAAGTCTAAAAACAGTTGCAAGGTAGTCAAAAAAGCTATGCAAAAATGGAGAATAAAAGGGAAAAGTGGTTACCCTTGTAGACCCTCTTCACAAATGGTGGACCAGCAGCTTCCTTAGGTCCAAACCAGCTCCAAAACTTCAAGAACAAGCCCCTAATGCCTCAGTAATAAGAGAAGGTGTAATGGTGGGTGTTTGTGCACAAAAGTAAGACAAAATACACAAAGAGAGAGATATAGAGATAGGATATATGCAAACCCTAACCCTAGAACTCAAAGCTCTGGAAAAATGTTGTCTAAAAATGTCTAACCCTTTACAAGAGAGAAGAGCCTCTCTTTTATAGATAATTTGTCTTGTAAAGCTTCCAAAGGAAGCTAACAAGAGGGCAATCCCTCCATACACGTGTATGGAGGGGGTGACAGTGTATGCCAACTGCACAAAAATATCTGCAAAAGCAGAAGCACAGTAGTCGGCCGGCCAAAAATGCAATTGACCAAAGAAAGATAGCTGGCCGGCCATCTGTAGTGTTAGCCGGCCAAACATTTGGCCGGTGGCAACAAAACACAGCCGGTGGCCTCAAGCCATGGCCAGTGGAGTGTGGGGATGGCCCACAAGCCATTCCCTGCCCCTCCAAGGCAAAACACAAGTGTTTGGTGCAAAACCAGACATGAAACAGTCAAGTCGAGAGATCCTGAGGTAAGGTGCGCAGCCGAGACCTCCGGGAACTCAAGACGAACACAAACATGGATGATCACCGAGTGTTCAAGCGGTGACGTCCAAGTCTTGAGGACGATAAAAAATGGGGTGTCTACAATTAGCGACCTCTATATCACAACCTCTACATCAGTGCTTCAAAATCAATTCACCCCAACAGGTGATACGACACATATAGGAGATGCTAATTGTGCCAACTCCAATTCCAGAACAGATGCAAATGCAGCAGATACAAATGAATGAGACGCACCTATATCAATCAATAAACTAGCAACCGAGTTGCAAAACAGAAAGGTACCTCTCACAACTGATGGAACCGGTACCAAGTCCTGCGCGGTAACAGCATACACGCGCCCTTAAGGCCCCTGATCTACCTGCTCACCCTTCGGTGCATACGACTGCTGCATAGACTGGGATAATGAAGCCCCCTGATTGGCCCTCGAGGCTTGCACTGACTGAGCTGGTTGAAGACTCTGCCTCTGTCTAGATGCACCAGATGTGCCACTCAACTGCGGGCAAAACCTCTTCAGGTGCCCTGCCTGACCACACTGATAACAAGACAGTGGCTGACCCCTGCCCTGACTCTGCGGTCTAGCCGATGAAGAAGCAGCTCGCTAATCTCCTCCCCTTTGTGGGCAAACCGAAGCCTTGTGGCCCAGCTGACCACACTTGTAACATGTGAAATCCCCCTGATTACCTCTCCCGAGCACGACTTCAAGACCGAAAGGTCGATCTAGCAACACCACCCTGAGACTGCTGAGGGTTAGCACCCCTCTGTCTCCTGCCATCACCCTGACCATCCTGACCTCTTTTGGAGTCTCTCTGTCCCTCCTCCTCCTGCATCATGATCTCTATATGGGCTGCAGCATCAACCAAGCGCCCATAATCTCGGATCATAGAACCTCCAACTCTCATCTTGAGGTGGCGCCTCAACCTCTTCTCAAACTCGATACCGTGGCATTCCTCGAACGCCACAAGTTCAGGTGCGAACCTGGATAAGCTAGTAAAAGCAGCCTCATACTCGGCCACTAAAGAACTCAACTGCAAAAGCTGGCAAAACTAGCCTCTCAGCTTCTCCCTAACTGCTGGAGATAAGAACTTCTCCTGGAAAGCACCCACAAAAGCCTCCCAAGTACCACCAATACGACTCTTCATGAATTTCCACCACTGACCCGCATCCCCCTTAAGCTGGAAAGATGCCAAGGTCACTTTCAAAGTCCCGTCTTCGATGCCAAACATCTCAAATGTCTTACTTATCTGCTCCAGCCACTCATCAGCCTTAAGTGGCTCCTTCGGATCCCCCAAAAACTCATCCGGATTTGACCGGAAGAACTCCCTCTTCAAGAAGGAAGGCCCTGCCTCAGCAACCTGGGCTTGCACTGGAGCCTGAACTAGATTCTCAACTCTGAGAATACCCATAGACTCCCTCAAAGCATCGGCTATCCCTCGGGCTAAAGCGCCCATAGCGTCACGACCATTGCTAGGCCACATTGGCTGGCCAATCCTCCTCATCTTGGGAATATCATCCCAGAAAGGCATCTCTCGCCTTTCTAGGCCTACCTCGCTTACCACCTCGTCCTCGTCCAGATATCCTAATAAAGGTAACAGAGAACGTTAGCACATTCACAAATGTGCTGAAGCTATAACACTCGCGTCCTAATGCATGGACAACTGTAATTCACTCCACGTAAGCACATAAACACATAAGCACTTACGAATTTCATTTCCAGATAATAATAGTCCCGAGGCGTTACTAGAGTTCCCGTTAGAAATAACATTGATCAAGTGCTTTTCCAACAAGACTCACAGAAATCCAAGGATCCAATCAGCATCCTAGAAATTAAATTCCATACGCAGATAGTCATATAAACATGTTATCATATAAGCACATAACATTTCACATAAGTCTCTAACAAGCGAGACGAACCCATTGTGATACTAATCACTCCCCACGTACCCAAAGTATTCGAACCCGGTATGTTTTGATACCAAGTTGTAACGCCCTCAAAATAATAACATTAAAACCCATCTATTTAGACATGCATTGATATAAAAGATATATTCTTCTATTCATCAGAGTAGTTCATTTCAATGAGTATTACATGTTAACAATAAAAGCAAATGCCCTACGGGCTTACAGCTTTCCAAGTTAACACTTGGTTACAAAAAGGAGAGTACTAACTCAAATACACATTAAGCCCTTGGCTTGAATTTACATGTAATACATCCAAAAGATAACAAAACGACAAAAGTCTGTCTGCCTCTAGCCTTCCAAGCTATGTCCTTGGAGGTGGCATGCTACTTGTACCTAAAAATGATGTCCCATAAAGGGTGAGCCACAGCCCAATAGAAATACACTAAACCAGTTATGAGCAATGACTAAAAGATTAACAGTTGATAGATGGTCAATACAGATACATCCATATATATCACATTCTGGTTCCATGACATTAAGTCCAAGTTACATTTCATTTCCCATTTCTTTTTCAACTTTGAGTTTGAAAACAAGGCTCAACACTTAGCGAAATAACTTGATGAGATTAAGACTCATCTTTAAAACACTTTCAAAATTCATGATGGATACACATTTTAATGCTGTATCGATAACACATAAACCATTTCCACACTTTACGAAAGATACACATTTCGGTGGTGTATCAACATAACATAGAATCACTTCTATACTCCACAATTGATCACGATATACATTTTAGTGCTATATCAAATCAATTTGAACACTTCCATAATCAACACTTGATACACATTGTAGTGCTGTATCAATGTCACACAAAATTTGGTTTAAAGGTTCATCCCCTATCTTCCCCTAAATCGTGGAGTACATCCCCTATCTCCGTCCACACAACACATGTATATAAACATAGATCATATACAATCAATCAATACATAAAGTTAATGTATTATTCCAGTCGCTATATTCGATAGTATACTCAATCAATTAGTTTTAGTTTGCCTAATCATCATGCATTGTCTACAACAATCAAGACTATCCTCTATCGATAGCCCAAAGTAGTTATTTCTAAATAGAAAATAAATGCATCAAATGGATATATTATCAACATTCCAACTAGGTGAGCGATAAGGAATTCATCTACATCCTTTAATCCCAAACAATTCCAATTTCAACATTCTCAATTCAATTATTCATTTCTCCAAATTAAATATACAAATTAATTTAACTATGTAATTAGGGCATTTTCCCATAAGTTACATAATTTTCATCCATAATCCATCATTGATCTCATTTCTCTATGCTAAACACGCATATAGGTTTATATAAACAAAACCCCAACTTTTGTAAAATTACACAAAAGACCCAAACTTTTCCATAATTACACAACAACCTCCAACATATCAAAATATCAAAATTCAAAGACAAAGCTCATAAAGAGGAGTGGGATATCCCTTCCTCGAAGTTTGAGCTCAAACGGAGATGAAGATAAAAAACCAACGTGCTCCAAATCCCAAGTTTTTCAGATTAAAAAGAAGCCCTCAACCCACTCTATCTTTTTAACAAAGGACTAAAGATAGAAACTCACTCTAGGTAGATCAAACCTTAGAGAGAAGACAAGTATAGAGAGAGAGAGAGTCGGATCTAGGGTTTGATAGAAAAAGAGAGATGAAAAAGTGATGTTTAATCCGCTGCTGCGATCTGATATATAACAGGCTCGCTCGAGTGAATGATTGGTCGCTCGAATGACCAGACACAAAGAGTACTCGCTCGAGCGAAGAAAGTCTAGCTCGAGCCAACAACTTGAAGCTTCAGGTCTGCAACCCAGAAGCACGCTCGAGCAACAGAATGCTCGCTCGAGCGAGGAAACTCAAAACATACACCTCGCTCGTTCGAGCGAAGGAAAGCTCGCTCGAGCCAAGAAACACAACTCTCAGGTCAAAATGAGACGCAGACGTACGCTCGAGCGCAATACTACTGGCTCGATCCACCAAACACAAAACTCAACTCTTGCTTGAGCGACCAAACCCTGGCTCGAGCGAAGGATCCAAAACAAAGAGCTCACTTGAGCTACAAACTCCTCGCTCGAGCGAAGGACCAAAAAATATAGGCAGCAACCATGTGCTCCCAAACACAACCAACCTGTAACAAACCTGCCCAACACATCCTATAACTCAAATACAAAGCATGAAATGACGTAAATAAGATTTAAACAACTGCTAACATCCACGGACACAAGTCCGGATCACTGTACAACAAGGGGTAAAACCCGGGATCGCTATACAATCAGATGTTTATTACGTAGAATCTAATACAAATCCACAAAAGACACTACTTTGTGTTTATTTTGTAAGGTAAACAAATCTTAAAATAAATCTAACAATAAATCAAAATAGAATCCTCTTTTTCCTTTGTGTATATTACGTTATCTTTTTCTTATTTTAAAATTATTGTGTTATAATTTTTTTTTTTACAAAAAGTTACATTAGCTCCTCAATAGATGGATGTTGTATGGTAGTTTTTTTTAATTTATTTTATTTTATTTTATTTTATATATCTACAACAAACAATGATATTTATTGAGATTTTTTACTCTTTATCTTTTGAATTCTAGGTACCATCGAGCTTGCTTATCTTATTCTTTATGTAATTATATGTCAAATGTGTTAAATTTATTATGCAGATAAATATGCGGCCTTCTCTAAATTTGCGTCGTAGCCATCGTTTGGCCATGTAAAATGTCATAAATGAATTTCAAACTGTACCGTATAAAGAGGATATACCAGTAGAAAATATTGATGATTGGAAAATCAAAATATGTTGGGCAATGCCAAAATTAGGAAAAACAAATAAGTGAAAAAAATTTGATGGAAACAATATTACCATCAAGTTGGAATAAAGTAAAGGGAACACTTTTTCGAAAGTATGAAATCAAAGATGCCTCAGACTTAAAGGATGCTTATGGAGGAGGAGCGTGAAAGTCCATCCTCTATGGATTGAACTTGAGCAAAAGCGAATGACTCCAAATTTAACAGTACAAGAGCATATGTTTTATAAAGAGCAAGTACTTTGTAAACTTAGGAAAAAAGGTTTTCAATCTCACATTATAATATTAGTTTATGCTATAGCTAACACATTTCTAACCTCATGGCCCATACAAGATATTTATAAAAAAATAAAAAAAGACTTTCTAGACATGACAGCATTGATAGTTACATTGGAAGAAATTGAAAATTATATGATTGGTTTACAAGCATTGGATGAAGTAGAGCAACTCATTGGTAATGAAAATAATAAAATAGAACAATAACAGCAACATTAAAAAAATAGTTGTGAAGAGAATAAAGTGGAGCAACAATACAAAACTGAGAACAATTAAATCAACACTCCTCATAAGGTAATATATCTTTCTTTCTTTTTTTTTCTTTTTCTTTTTTTAAAGTTTATTTGTATGTAAAAAATGATAACACTTTTTTTTTTCTTCTTCTTTTTATTATTTTTAAATAGGTACTTTTTGGGGCATTTGGACATGATGAGCGATATTTATTGAGTTTTAATTTATCAAATATAGATATATTTGATTTATAACATTTAGTTTATTATTAGTTTTTTTAGAATATATATGTTTTAAACATTAGGTTCATTGAGAAACATCTTATTTATTGTTCATTTCATTAATTAGAAATCAAATTTATTATTTCAAGAAAAATATATCAGTTGAATGATTATAACATTTTGTGAATATTTATTTTGAAGTATTATTGTCTTTACTTATGAAATTTGAGAAGATAATCTATATGCATTATGATTATAATTTTATAATTTAAATTAAAATCTAATGCATTATTAAAAAAATTATACGCTATTAAATCAGTCTCGTGCATAGTACAGGTTTATCACTAGTAAATATGTATATACATGTATATAAATATATGTATGGATGTTTGTGAGTTTCGTCCAAATGAGGCAATGAAGGTTGCTTTTTTGAAGACAATAAAAATAAAAATAGAAAAAGGAGGTTGCTAGTAATGATGTTGGATGGTGTGTGGTCGTCCAATGGAGAGAGGGAATTGAAATGGCATTGGGAAGAAAATTAGACAAAATAATATGGGTATTACACCATCTCTAATGGTGTATCAAATTTATCATTAAATTTGAATTTGATGAAAAATGATTCATTTTTCAGCTCCAACGGTTTCATCAAATCGGTATCAAATCCGAAATTTCATTTTTCTTTTATCAAACTGAAGACCAATGTGCCTATCATCAAATTATTGTTCATAGTCATTTGATTTTCACCACTAGATGTCCCTCTAGATGTCCGTCTGGATGTTCTCCCGGATGACAACCTCAAGGCAAAAATTTGTAAAAAAATTACACTGACTGGTCAACCTCCCAAATGATCACCTCAAGGCAAAAAGTATGAAAATTTTACACTGATCGGTCAACCTTCCGGTCGTCCGCTCGGTTGACCAGTATTCTAATGAAGTTTCAAAAACATCTGTTGAAGCACTTGATATCAAATGAAACTTTTACTCAAATTTGATGAAAAATTTGATACACCGTTAGAGATGCTCTTATAGACTTTCTGTAGAAAATATTAACAGAATTGAAGTTTGCAGTTTCTTTCATACTAGAAGGGGAGTTATGTGTATATTTCTTAAGCATAGGAAAGTAATGTGTTTTTGAGTTAAAGTACAAGGGGGTAAAATGTAATTAACCCTATTAGATTATGTACAAATTTTGAATGTAAATATATTAGAACAAGAGGATAGGAAGATTTAGGGGTAGAAAATCCAGTATTCGCCCACACTTCGTTGAAAAATTATTGAGCAATAATGTTATGATGATCATAATTATATATAAAAATACCGTTTCAAGTGTTACTACAACACAGTAATGACACATAAGGTAGTAAACAAACTTTGATACACAAATGTGATCATCACAATACTATTCATTATTTAGAGGTTGTTTGGGGTGTCCTAAATAAGTGCACTTTTTGTCTTTTTGAACTAAAAAATTGAGGAAGAAAATACAGATGTTTGAGTTAATTTTTTGACTTTTTATAAAAAAAAAATGTGTAATAAAAAATTGTAAAAATTGGTTTGTAAGAGAAAATTAGAATTGGGAGTTGTGCAGCCGTAATTGTTGATTTTTGGTGAATAATGTTAACTTTTTAAGTAATTTTTTAACTTATTCTGGACTTGCCAAACTTGGCCTTAGTAGTTCTGAAATAACACTAATATATGTACATAATACTCCCAATCAATAAAATCTTACAAAATAAAATGAATAAGATTGATTTTACCTCATCCCAAAACATAGTAAGATGAATTTCACCCATCTTGTTACTAGTACTCTTCATTATGATCACCCTCTTCTCCTACACATAGTGCTTGATCAACAAAATAGATTGGACCCACATTATCTCTCATCCAATTGAGATGAGTGACACCAGCCATCCTATGACTACCACTCTTCATGATCACACCCTCAATCTCTCAACTCCAAGAAAAAAAAGGCGCATTGTGTTAGTTGGCACAAAGCAAAGCTGAGCCAATCAGATTTTCATTGCACAGTGGATTCTACCAAACATATATCACCTTTTTATCTGTTAAATGGTTGCTAGTATATTATATTAGTTTAAAAGTATATATTCGGATTCATGAGAAGAAATAAGATTTTGTCACGACAATTTATGAAAGACTTTAGACACTGACTTTTGACTAAATTGCCTAGGCTACATCATGTACCATCACAAGATCAAGATACCAAAATTTCTCTTTTTCTTTTCTTTCCTTTTTTAATAGTGGATGAAGAATCAGATAAAGCAAGATTATACAAGAATTGCCACCCAACCCATGCATGTGATGTTAGAATCTGTAATACCTAATCAACATTGGTAAGAGACAAGAAAACAAAGAAGAACAAACGCATAACAATTATAAATCACATGCATACTCAAGAATACAAGATTTATGTGATTCATGAGCGATACAAGTGTAGAAATATTAAAAATACTTTACTCTAAAATACAATAATAGTAGTCACATGCACACAACAAAATATTTACCTGATTCATTTCCAAACTAGAGAGATGTCTACAATTACTGTGATTTCATTATGATCATAAAAAGTTACATAATACAAAAATAATTGTACCTTTCAACTACATATATATAAAATTGGGACAAGTCACAAGGACAAAAATATAAAAAAAATACCCTTACTCTAAATTTAAAAGGTTAGCATGTAGCAGTTATGAGTATCTATATGTGAGTGATGTATGTCAAGTGAGGGTGTCAAGCATTACTTGTTCCCTTGAGTGGATGAGAGAGAGAGAGAGAGTGTGTGTGTGGATGTGTGTGAGAGTGGTAGCACATTCACAGCCAAGCATATGAGAAAAGATTGTAAAGTCTATCTTGGATGAGATATCTGGGTTGTGGATTGCTGCTGCCTGGCTGCTTCTCATCTATTTACCCAACTGGATAATCATACAACACATATGCACACACCAAAAATGCTTGGGACCTCTAATTAGAAGTGTCACTAGTGATGTGGTAGTGGATCCCATCCACTGTCACTGTCAGTGCTGTGTCTGTTGTTTTTTTTTTTTTCTTTTTCCTTTTCTACCTCATTAGAGATGCCTTTAGAGCCTCTAAATTAGAGATCTCTAACATCACTGATGCACACACTCACAGTCCATGATTTTTGTGGGGTAGGGTGTGTGGGACTCAAGATAGATTGGCTATCCAACTGCCCTCTTGTTGACCCCACCATCCCACATGTACTACTCCCAACCCAACCCATATGCCCTAACTCACCCCTATAGTCCCATCCCCATCTCTTCTCTGCCTTTCCCTATTTAATACCCATACAACTTGAGAAAAAAAAGGACATATGTAGAAAGAGCAAAAGAATGTACTGAAGTTGATCTATTCTCTCTCTCTCTCTATTGCTGTGCAAAGTCACACACACTCACTCACACTTTGCAAGTTCTAGAGCTCAAGGAGTAGGAGAAATTAATGGAAGTAGCCATGGAGGTTGAAGATGATGTGTTCTTTGCAGACTTGAACAAGCAAATCTCTCTTCTAATCATGGACGACGACGACGGTGATGACCCGGTTGCCCATTGTCCTTCAGTTTCTCTCCAGGTTCTTCACCACCCTCCCTCCTATTTCTCAGTTTACTTGGAAAGGTAGTGTCTATGAGTGTTCTTGTTTGTTCAGCTCCCACTAATCTTCCCTCTCTATCAACACACATGAAGTTTATTTCTTTTGTTTTTTTGGTTATGTTGGAGTTACGGAAACAGTAGAGCATTGATATGTAATATATATAGTTTGTGTACACATTGATGTGATTATATTGAGATTTATCATTTACAAAACGCGTATTCATTAAAATATATAAAATTTAATTACATAAACGCTATCACTGAATCATTCTTGTTTAGAATTTTGTATAGGATTTTTGCATTTTCTCTCCAATAAACAATGGGTTTAAGACTACGTACATATGTTCTTTTCGGATTCTACTTCAATAAGATCTCGTGCACTATGTATTAAACTTTTTTTTCCCAACTATTTTAGGGCTTCTCTAGAGCAGTCTATCCTGCTGCACAAGCACAACCACCATTTTCCTACCAGCAAACTTGCAGAAGAGAAAGCAAAGGAACTGGTGTGTTCATCCCACAGTCGTCACATCCGAGAAGAAAGAACAGGCAAGGGAAAAACAGCTCATCCAACAACACAAAATTCCAAAGGCACTCTGATAACTCAAGCGGTCCTCCTCATGCATCTTTCATGAACATCCCATCTCAAAATTCGATTAACCCTAAGAGATGTTGAGTATAGATGTTGAAGAAGAAGTGTATAATTTAGTCAATAATGGATGGTTTCCACTAGTGTTTCGGAAGACTTTGTATGTTGACCATGACCATGGAAAGGCCATGGGAGGTTCTTGTAATGAAATGTATGGTTGCTATATAGGATAAGCTTATCTTGTTCATTTAATGCTATTGATTATATGATTGTTTATTTTTTGAGAAAATCTTCTATTATATTATATTGTTATTGTAAATATATAATGTATTTATTCAGTTCAAAAATTATTATTTTTTTTATAGGATTTGTTCGACTAGATGAACCAAACTTTTTAAGGATTCCATATCTATTATTTACTTCCAAGTGATGGGCGATAAAGGGCAAAATAGGTCATTCCCTTTGCGTGAAATTTGGTGGATTTTTATTATTTTTATGATTGGTATGAGGAGAAATAGAAGACTCAGAAAAACTGCATCACACAAACAATAACTCAAATTTGGATATCATACCTAATAAGGGATCCACTAATTCAGTAGAACATCCCCTTCATATGTGAAATTTGGCAAAGAATGCTTAATCCCAAATATGGAGCCATGTTCAATGCTAAACACATTGCAATGTTGTTTTTATATCAGGCATAATTGGATGATTACAATTTACATCACTTTTGACATTTCTAATGTTGATTAAATGGGGCACTTGATAATTTTTCTCATCTTTGACTTAAAAATCCCCCTAGTTTGAGGTCAAAATATTCAAAGTTTTATTATTAGGAATAAATAGAAACAAAAATTCTCAAAGTGACAACTTTGAGTAATTTACAAGTTGCAAGCCAGCCTAAAAGAAAAGATTAAAGATGGAAGATATGATAGTCAGGATGCTCTGTTGATTATTGGATTCTACAAAATCTGTTGGCAAGTTGAGTGATTAATGGTCAATTGACAATACTTTCAACTGTGAATTTACTGGTCATAATGTAATTACTGAACTACTTTTTACCAACAATTTGTGCCTCCAAAGGATCCAATGTGGCATAAAGTTAATCAAGCCTTATCCAAGTGGGTAGTTCAACCTATACTCAATTTGATTATAAACCCATTTCTGTACACAACTCATTTTAGCCTAACTGAATATGCCTTTTGACTCGTTTGTCACTTGTAAGCTATCTACGGTGGGTAGTCAAGGCATCACCAAACTATAAACAATCAATGATCAATTCTCTTGAAATTTTTTCATGAATATTCGAGTCAAATGTGGATTTGATGATAAGGAATCTAACTTTTATTTGTCTAGTAAGTTAATCAAGAATTGATATCTTGAATTCAATAATAATATAAAACGAATGTCAAGATTTAAATTTCCTAAACTCTATATAATATAAAAAATATATATATATATATACTTAAACTTCCAAATTTAAAAAATATATATTTTGATATCCACACAATCTCACTCTTCTTCCTTTTAGTCTCTCACGAGAAAAGAGGCCCACTATATACAGAAAAAGAATATAAGAGAATGAAAGGAAACAAAAGATAATGGAATATTTGGTTAGATTTGGTAGATTTGAAATATAGTATATGTTTACTTGGAGGTGTACCATGATTCAAATACTCAAAAGAGTCCATTATTTAAAGAAAAGAAAGACATAAACAGGACCAGCATGTGGGTTCCCACTTTTTTTGTTCTAATCAATAATCACAACCCAACCCCCCACTTGGAAGAGATTGCTTTCAAAAAGTGAGGCCCAATGGGAACATGAAGATCCAAGTCTGATTAAAAATAAAAGAATTTACTGTTTGGTATTATTTTAAAATAGTTATGGATTCATAAAAAAAAAATTATGATTTAATTATTAAAGTGTAAAAATTTATCATAAATCTGTAATTATTTTTTAAAATTAACATTGATTTATTATTTCCTTTTAATAATTAAAAAAAATGATGCAGCAATTGAAATTATAAATTTGTAAATAATTTCTCAAAGTCAATCCATATGAAAATTAATTTTCCAAATTAGTCAATCAAGTAAACCGGATACCAAATTATAAAAAAATAAAAATAAAGAGAGTTCAAGGTTGGGTCTAAGCATATATACTCATTTACTTTGGGCTTGCAAGACAAACCAAGGCCCAACAGATCAAGTATGCAATGGACTTCGTCATCGGGTTGAGCCCAATACGACGCCGTATTTAAACATTCGTTGTTTCAGAGACCTTGACGAAGCTCTCATCAATGGCGGACCCAAACCTAGCCGATGATCGATTGATTAAGGCCGCTTTGACTGGGATGAAGAATCGGAGGGACTTCCATTGCAATTATGTCATCGCAGGCTGGCCAGGTATCGCCTTGTTGTTAGATTATGTGAAAATGCTTAGTTTTTATCTGATCTCGATATGTTATGTATACATTGGATGATATACTGAATTAGTTTAAAATTCTGTGAAATTCTCACGCAATACGATAAGAATAGCTTGCAGTGTGTCTAGTTATTTTAATCTTACACTAATCTCATATTTTTCTGTTCTGGAAGCTTTTGTTTGTTTTGAATTTAGAAAAAAAATTCAGATTTCCGAATAGTCATATAGAGCTATGTTTGTTTGACCTCAAGTTATGTTAAATTTTGCGAGGATACTAATTGAGAGTAGTCCAAATCATTTGTTTTTTCTCACATTCAAATGTGTTCAAAGTTACTAGGATTTTGATTTATTGGTAGCAAGCAGTTGCATTCTATGTGATATTGATTCATGGTGCCAAAACAGCAGATAACAAATTGTTACTAGCATTATAAACATCAGAAGAATGGATATTCAAAAGCTTCCTTTATTTTTATTTTTTTGATAAGCTTCAAAAGCTTCCTTTATACTTGTCCCGAAAAAAGAAAAAGAAAAAAGCTCCATTTATCTTGATCACAGTTCATGAATTTTTTGTTTGTTTCCCCGAGATTTCAAGAATAGAACCATATTTGTCATTTAGATATAAAGAAAAAAAATTTGCATCAATACAAAACATTAAGGGATATATGCATATTAGTATTACTTGATAGTATTTCAAGCTCTTTACAAACTTTGCTGTCATTGGTAGATACAATGCACATATCTGGAAAATTCTCTATTTCCCTCTATAATTGAGCCAGAAAATAGAGGAAATGAAGCTGTACTTATGATCATATCACAGATCCATCTTTGATTGTTGAATTTTTTAGTATGATGGTAATGCCTGAACGAATATAAAACCCTTCTGAGGATCTATCAGCCTCTTGAATGCCCTGCAAATCCATACAAAGAACATGATGTTTTATAAGTGCTTGAAATCCTGAAATTTGCTTTCTTCTTCTCGATCTTATTGACAACCAACAAAAAAATAAAAAAGTCTTTAACCACCATTTTAGCCTTCTCTTTTTCTTTGGTGCAATGCATACAGCTAATGCATCAAAGTGATTTAGTTTTCATGACCTTGTTGGAGACTTACCTGTTTGGTTGTGTTCTTGTTTTTCATTTTTTTTTTTTCTCCTGTGTTTTCAAAGACAACTACAATGAAAAGTTTGAAAATATCGATTTCATTTTTGTGTGAATAGTTTTTGAAATTTTGATTTTCCCCCCTAAAGAGAGTGTTGTTTTCAAACAACTTTTTATTTTCATTTTCTAGAAACCAAATTGATTCAAGTATTTAGAGGTGGTGAAGTCTTGGAATTGGGCAACTATTAGTGTTTTTCGGTTAGTTTTTTTCTATATCCCCAACATCTTCTACACCAAATTATTTAGAAAAACATACCTCTGAGTTTGCAATAACAACATTCTTTCCGATTCTAGCATTCTTGTCAATGATGCAGTTTCTGCAAAAGATTGTAAACATAGGGCCATAAGACACAGAAGAGAGTTACAGAAAATGATTCATTTTGGGGAAGCAAGAATAGATGTGGAGAAGTGTTTTGAGCTGTTCTGTACTGGATTTTTGTATTTTCTCCTATTCCAATAGGAACTCTTCCCTCTGCTACCAGTGCTGCAACTTCATTATCAGTTTCATAGTAGTCAGCACCAAGCATCACTATGTCCTGCATTTGCATGGCTAACTATTGTTAGGTTATATATAATATAACTCATTTTGAATGTTGATATTTACATTAAAATAAGCTGTCATGATCTTAATGCAATGTAATAGTATGTAATTATGCAATTATTTAGTGAAGAATATAGTTATATATGAATCATAAACAAACCTTTAAGTGGACATTGGAGTTTATCCGGGATCGGATGCCAACAACACTGTGCTCTATAAAGCAATTATTTAAGAAACTGCCATGGGATACAATTGAATCAACAATCTGCAAAAAAAAAGTATTTTAAGAAAACAATGTTATTTTTAGGCAAATAAATTGATCTAGAAAAATGGCCAGACCTAAAAGCATAACACTAAATAATGATCCCCTCCCAAGTCCAAGTGTAATAGCCAACAAATAAAAAAATAAATAAAAAGAAGCAAGAAGTCTATTTTAAATCTTGCCCCATATCTTGCTCAATTGGAAGCTTCCACATAATCTAAAATCATATGAGATTCACTGACCTTGCTGCTATCAATCTTTGATGGTGGTAAGTTTCTTCTTGATGTATACATTGGCTTGTTTGCATCATAGAAACTAAATCTTGTGGGCTGAAACAAAAATGCAAAAGTAAATGTTAAAACCTAACTGTTTCACTTCAAAGCATTTTTGTTTTTGGTTGCAGATAGCATGTTTGAATGAAGTTACCAAACAAGCTACACATGACCTACTTTCCTTGCTACCAAACACTAGTGGAATTTAAAATAAAATAAAAAAGAAAAAAGAAATTGTTTTAATACTTACATGTGCAGTAAGGGCAAGGTTTGCTTCGAAAAAGGATTTTATTGTGCCGATATCTTCCCAGTAATCATTAAATAAATAAGCCTGCAACATTTTGCCAAACATGGTTTAGATGTTTGCCCAATATGCGTATATATATGTATGAGTCTTTGTATCTGTTGGAAAATTAAATTTAAATGTCATAATTATAGAGGAACAAAATTTTGAGGGGTTAAAAAATTGTGACATGTTTAAATAAAGAAAGCATTCGGTAAATATTTGATACCGACCTTTATGAAGAACTCTTTGGCAGAGGCAGGAATTATCTCTGATCCGAAGTCATTTGAAGTCGGGAAGCGCCATCTGACTTGGCAAGAATGCATAATCTTTAGTACTTCTTCAAGTTTGACACGTCGTGAAATTTTTTTTTTTTTTTTTGTTCTATATGATATGTCTTGTAGTTTATTTCTTTAGATAGCATAACCAACTGTTGTAAAATGGCAATGTAGTATGATTTCATTTTCTCTCTTCATTCTCTGTTTTATTCTTACCATATAATTGATTCCCATAGATTTCTGATCATTGATATCCTTTATAATTCTTCTCAACATGAAGTGAAATTTGTTGAGACTTGGGAGCATATTTTCTCATCTTATATTCTTATCATACATTGACTGAAAAGTGTATGTGCTTTGTGTGTCAGCTTAATTCTTAGAACTTCTATACTATGGAGTATATATACAAGATGTCAAAGAAGCAACTGAATGAACCATCTTTTTATTGATTACCTTTAAATAGATGGCAACTAAGACATTTCTTTTTGATTCTGCAAAATCATTTTATCTTGTTTGTTTCTTCCCTCGAGTAGGATTGTAACCGAGCTGAGTAATAGATTGTTCAATCTTAGTTTGAAAACTTGACGAACTTAAAAAATTTGTTTAAGCTTGATTTGTTTATCTTTCAAGCCAATCTAAAAAGATTTTTAATTTAATCGACCCAAGCTTGAGTAGTGTTGTCTTTTATGGTTCATATAAGTTTGTTCATCCAAGTTCGAGCCAAGATAAAAAAATTAGTACTCCTCCAAATGTGTTCAAACTTGGTTTGTTTATATAACAAGTCAATCTCAAATAAGTTTTTAAAGAGCTGAACACGAGTCGGCCTATTTGGTGCAACTTTTTTGTAAGCAAAAAGTTGAAAATCACAAAGTAGAAGCTAAAAACATTTCTCCTCCTAGCTTCCCGA
This sequence comes from Camellia lanceoleosa, assembly GCA_025200525.1. NCBI lineage: Eukaryota > Viridiplantae > Streptophyta > Magnoliopsida > Ericales > Theaceae > Camellia > Camellia lanceoleosa. The sequence goes on from CM045766.1 coordinate 173,273,250, forward strand.
TAATCAATAAATTAAAATAATTTTTGCCTCATAAGTTGTACTAAATATATTCTGGAACAGATTCTCAAAATAAAAAATCTATAAGCAGTCTCAATAATCTGTACCAAACAGATAATTCTTTTATATCCGCAATCTTAGGGGGGTGAAACTTAAGCTGAAAAGTACCTTAAAAGATTGAGAAGTATCTCCTTCTTGAAGACATAGACTCCCATGGAAGCAATATATGGTTTCTTTTCAGCCTCTTCTCTTGGTAGTCCTATAACTGTTGTATCTACTGCCTAGAAAAGTATAGAACTTTGTGAGAAAAATAAGTCCAAGAGTCCATAGATACTATAGAACTTTGTGAGAGTATTACAAAATTTGAGTAATTACCATTGCCTTCAAATCAGCTCCTTTGGGCTTTTCACTGAATGAAAGGATCCTTCCTTTACCATCTATCTTCATCAAACCAAAATCTGAAGCGCGACTATCATGGAAATACAGAAAAACACTCAAAAAAAAAAAAAAAAAAAACTAAAATTGCATTTATTCAAGTGTGACAATACTGAATAGCATGGTTCAGTGAAAAAAAACCATTTACTTCAACTGTGTAGGTATATATTGTGCTAAACAAGCAGTGTGCTTTTTTGCAAAATTTAGCATGAGAAATAACACCTATCGTATGATGTTCGTGTGACTAATTGACCATTTGTTTTGATAAAAATTACTTCTGTACTATTATAATTGGCATTTAATTTATCGGTGATTACATCTATGTCATATGAAAATAAATTGAGAGTTAATTTGACACAAATAAATAAAGATAAATTTAATTTTGATTTAAATTAAGGAATTGAAGCATTAAAAAAATGAGATTGGAAAAAAGGTGGTTGATAGGTAAATGAATACAGAAATAGTATAAAAAAATATTATATTGTTGAAGCACCTATACTATATTATTAGCACATTAAATACTACATATTGCTTGAGCAGTTCTGTATGAAGTGCATTTTTATTGTGCTAAAATAGCACAAAATACTATACCATTAAGTTTAATTAATATAATTTCAAAGTTGAAAGCACTTAAGAAGCCAAAGTGATGAGAAAAATGACCAACCTGTCATCCATTGGCAAACAAGATAAAGTGATATCTGCACCACTTTGACGATGATTCTAAATCAAATTTAAAAATCTTAGTCTCAGAAATAAGGTTTGAATGCATGAATAATATCAACAGATATAGCTCTGTAAAAGAAAAAATATAAATTCAATAGTGGCATCTTACGTGAACAAAGTCCATATAGTCCATTCTGTACAAGTGATCTCCTGATAGAATGAGCACATCCTCAATATCTTTGCTTCTTGCATCCTACAAGATGGAAAACATATTCCAGTCATCATCTATGACAATGTCATAGTTTTGTAAAAAGTCTCGACAATAATTTTGTTGTATAGTAATTGCACATTCTTGTATGTCACATAATAAATATATAAATTACATTTTTTATACGTGCACTCATGTATGGTGTCCAAAAAATTTAAAAAATTTGTTTTGGCGTGTCTGTCATATCTGTGTCATGTCACGTGTTAGTGTTTCTCAAAGATGAGCACTTTCTAAGTGATGTTAGATACCTCAAAAAGCCAATGAAACTGCCTCACAGCATCTGCTGTACCTTGGAACCACCTTTTACCTGTCTCACCTTGAGTTTGAGTAGCTGCTAGAGCCTACATAGATCATAACAAGATGCAATTAATTGAACCCATTTTTTACTCACAAAAGATCCTAAAGCAACCAAGTTCTACATTAAATACATATGAAAAAAATTGAAAAATACATGAAGATGATGAACTCAAAGTAAAATATACCTCAACAAAGCCATCTCCAAAGGTGACACCACCACCGAGGTTATATGCACGAACGAGATGTCTGTTGAGTGATGTAGAGTTGAACTGAGTGAGAATGTAAACTTTGTTGATCCCACTGTTAATGCAGTTGCTCATTGGCACATCAATCAGCCTGTATGCTCCTCCAATCGGGACCTAAGATAGAGGATAGCAGAGACAATGACTAGATCTGATGTAGAACGCATGGCAAAAGAGCTTTTGGAACAATTAAATTTTGATTGGATTATCACCGAATTCCATTGTTTAGGTTTAGGAATTCAAATCAGCAATTTTGTTATTTTTTGGAAAGTTTTGTTTTATAAATGACTTTGCCTAGGAATGTTCGTTTTCAGGGCCACTCATTTTGGCATGTTTCTTAAATTTTCTAGAATTTGAATATTTTTCTGTTGAGATGAGGATGCTAAAGTGGATGTGTGGTAAGACTAGAAAAGACAGAGTTAGGAATGAGTATATTCAGGAATGAGTAGGACTAGTGCCAATAAAAGATAAGTTGAGAGAGAATAAATTGAGATGGTTTGATCATATACAACGGAGACCAACAGAGACAGTAGTGAAGAGATGCGATACAATGACGGTAGATGGAAGTGTTAGAGAAAGGGGCAAATCTAGATTAACATGGGCTAGTATTGTAAATAGAGATATGAATCTCCTTAATTTGACTAACCAAATGGCCGTTGATAGAGTCGAATGGAGAAGAAAAATTTATGCAGCCGATTTCATTTAATGAGACTTAAGAATTGGTTTGGTTTGGTTTTATTATTTTCATGTCTATCAAGGAATTAGAATAGTTAGCTATTTCTTATTCAAATTAGGTCTTTCCTTGTCGCAAATAAGAATGCAAGTCTTGGCAAAACTAATTTTATTAATAATATTGAGAGTTTCTCTTTGAGAATTGTCTCTACTATGGGAAATTCCAATTCTTGGATATTGACATTTAATGTGTCATATTTTCTCTATTTTGTTCTGTCAAGTGGTATCAACACATAGAATTAATGAGCAAAAACTTGTGAATGCAGTTGGCTCTAATGGCAGGAAAGGTTGCTTGGAGGATTGAAAGAAGACTTACAGCAGGTTTGGCACGGCGTTTGGTGAGAGGAAAAAGGCGAGTACCGGCTCCACCTCCCAGTATGACTGCCACAACTGTTCTCGGGTCCCTTTTCTCCATCTCTAGGTCCCTCAACTGCACAAAAACACATTTAATATTGGCAGTCACGTAGGTTTGTACGACTGCAAAACAGAAATATTACGTATCCTGAAAAAATGCTCAAAATTTGAAATGTGTGGATCAAATTTATCCACCCAAGTTTAAATCTATACTAATCAAATTCTAAGCATTTTTTTCTAAGTTGATGAACAACAGTACTTGACTCTGAAACTAATCAGATCATATATAATTATGTATATAGTTTATTATATGAAACACGTGACTTGATGAAGTTATGTCATGCAATTTTTCATATCCAAATCACCCCTATATGACTGTCCAAGTTTTTGATTTCTTCAATTTTTTTTTTCTTCCTTCCATGTACATTTAATTTTTTTTATTAGATGACAATTACGACTGTCTTTTATTTCTTCACACATATCTTTTGTGTGCATAGCCTTGTAGTGTGTGCATATATATATATATATATGTAGAGAAAGATAGAGAGAGAGAGAGAGCTCACCTTAGCTTCACCTGCAACATTAACAGTGAGAGACATGGACACATGAGGCCTAACATTGCCCTTCTTGATCATCCCCTGATGAAGAAGTGTCATCTTCATCTTCTTTCCCATCAACTCTCCATTACAGAACTTCACAAGCCTCCAGTTCTTCCCTGCCAACCCTCCACTCCCATTCTGCCCAGCAGCCAAAAACGCAATCCGGCCATCTGCTGATACTGCCATTTTCTCTGAAACCCGAGGGCAAAATTGGAATTTCAGGTGTATGAAAATGCCTGCTTGTAGAAAAATTCAATGAACCATATATATGGAGAGGAAGAGGAGAAGAGAGTTTTAAGAGCAATGCAAGTCTTTGCTTTCATGGAATGCATGCTACTGGAGGATTGAGTCACGTTATCCAAAATTATTTGCATCCACCAATTTTTCTTGCGTTTTGTCTGATCCTGTCAAAAACAGTCCAATTACAGAAATGCCCTCATACTGTTCTTGTAATTTCGAATCAAGGAATATTCTATAGGTTGCTGCCAGTTGATTTTTTATCGTATGTGAAAAAATGACCAAGTTGATTTTTGGTTCGATGGATCCAAAATTTTAACAAGATATTAGAACGGCGTCTTGAATTGTCTTGCGGGTCAACTCTTCATGTCGGGTCTATTTCTTCCTCTTCCCACATCACTTCTTTACTTGATAGCATGATTCTCTATGTTATACTAAATTTTATTCTCCAATTTTGGTAAGTGGTTTTTTATTTATTTATTTATTTATTTATTTATTTATTTTTATTTTTTAAACAATCTATGGGAGAGGAAGAGAAGTTGTCGGTGAGATTTGAACCAAAACATCACCCTTGATAACCGAGCCTCTCAGCTATTAGGCCAAATCAATTCTTCAGTTCAATTTGACTGAGCTAACTTGAAATTCTGCCTATCACCAGATAGGTCAGCCCAAGCCCATCTTTGTTGGTTGGTCTCATATTTGTTATGTATGAAGAAGAAAAAAAAACCTTTGTTCTTGGCTACAATTGAAAGTAGATAAAGCAAATCATAGGTTTCTAAAGAGCTCAAACTTGTATCTCAAATATTTTGCATGATGTTTCTTGACTAGCTAAATTAGGTGCTGCACAATCCTAACTTTTCCCCACACAATAGATCTTATTTTTATTATTATTATTATTATTATTTTTTAATATTGGAGTCAATTTCTCCACCACCAAAGATGTTGAAGCTTTTTGAACCATTGTAACATTAATATACTAGTCAAGATGGGTGAAATCATAAAAAAAGTAGGCATTGTTTGCATTCAATTTCTTGCACCTTTTTGCCAACCATCAAATATGTTGAAGCTTTTTGAACCCATTCTAACTACCAACAATAAATAAAAAAGCAGCTATATATGCATTCAGGTTTTTTTCACTTCTAACTTTTTTTGTGCCATTTTGAGAAGGGAAATGATTTGCGAAGATAAAGACAAGTATTATATGACCAATTTTTCATTGTTTTAATCCCCACTTCCGTGATATTTTGCTCTTTGAAAAAAAAAAACACCCCACTTATGTGGAGGATAATGATTGATTTCTTGTTTTAAATAATCAATCCTAAACAATATCATGTACCAAATTATATAAAATAATAAAATTATTGATAATGTATAACTCTCCTAATAAAGTAAAAGAAGGAATTGGGTTTCTTCCGTGCATGGATAGTTGTCCTAGCAAGTTTTATTTTGATGATTTGATCAGTTATTTTTTAAGTTTATATAGATAGATCATACATGAAATTTTTTTGATTTGATTATAGCAACCTTATGATTTTATCGTATTTGCCTTTAAAAAATAGATAATAAAAAACAATTTAAAAACTAGACCATCCTTTTTCATTTTTTAAGAAACATAATAAAATCATATATCTACAATTATTATACCAATTTGATTTTTTTTATATGTAATATACACAAAAAATTTAATTAAAAAAAGAAGAAGAAGATCAAATCAAAAAAAGAGAGCCCATAATAAACCCATGCGCCTGGACAGGTCCAAAAAAAAAAAAAACTTTAGTTTGCCAAAAAAAAATTTGTAAAGAAAATATTTTGCTTTCTTATCGATTCTTTCTCGGAGAGAGAAAAGATATTAGAGCATCGCATGATGTTGAGATATGGGGGTTAGATGCTCCTGAATGCAGAGCTCATTGTGTTATCCTCTCCATGTAAGGAAGTGTTTGGAAAGACTGTTAAAATCTTTAGATCATGTTTGTTTGGGTGGACATGAGTTTGGGGTTGGATTAATAGTCTAATAAAATTATTAATCCGATATTTGGTTAAACAATTGAAATACGGACTAACAATCCATCTGGATATGATATCCTACATATGATGGACTATTCAATCCCACAAAAGGGGGTGAGATATAAATTGAAAGACTAAACCAAAGTCTAGATTATTAGTCCTCCTTATGATCCTAACTCAATCCAAACATAAGATAGGATACATAATCCAAAATATTCGTAATCCTAGGACTATTAGTCATTGGAATGCTAATTCAACCTAATCCAGTCCGCCCAAACAAACATAGCCTTAGTGGATAATTAAGGAGGTTGTGACAGGTTCAATGGCCATGTTTAATTTTAGGATGGATTTGAGAAAAGCCTGAATGTATTTTCGTGGCTTCAATTCTGTTTGGAGAGGGTTGTAAAAGCATCATACCACCAACAAGCACGCAGCTTAGCTGGTAAGGGACTATGCTAGCTTAATCAAGATCTCGGGTTTGAGACTTGGGAATACAGCTGTGTTAAAAACTTGTTGGGGGAGCTTTGCCGCCCTTGTGGTCCTACCCGGCTCGAACCGGATTAGTCGGGATCCTATGGACTTCCAGATACCGGTGATTTAGACCTAAAAAAAAAAAAAAAGCATCATACTGAAGTGTTGACTTTTTATTGGAAAGAGGTGGTAAGCAAAGTAGTCTCAAGTTCTCAAAATGCTATCACAGGAGGCACGCAATTTTTATTTGAGCAAGGAGGCAAATCTAGGCTATTGTTTTGGTGAACGATGAATACGTCAATTCCAGGTTGCTTAATAAGAAATTGTGATCTACTACACATGCAACAAATACTCCATGCATACTACATAGGTGATAATAAAAGTCAAAAATACATATACATAGATGACAATCAAACTTTGAATAAATTACCTCTAAAGAAGTTTCCCTTCTCTCCGCAGTAGCAACAAGGGTTTCAATATTTAAAGCAGAGCCAAACCCTGTGCAAATAAATATAACCAAAACATGCTCACGAAACTAGCACAAGTATAATAAAGACATAAGAGTTTGGCGGAAACAAATACCAACGCACAAACGTGCACACATACAAATGACAGAATATATAAAAATCTATGCATATTAAGTATAAATAAAAAATTACTTGCTGAGGTAATTGCTCGAGATGGACGAGCAAAACCAGTAGAGTACGACAACACAGATGAAGCACTCGTTGCAATCTGTAATTGAATTTTAAGCAGGGAGCAAAAAAAATCAGAAACAAAATTTTGAACCCACAAAAAGCAGAAATTACAGTGACTACACTCGCAACTGAAAAGGAATCAAAGTGCATGCCTTCTTTCTGAGTGCCAGCTGCATCACTAGCAGGAATGAGTGAAGACTGCCCTGCAGTAGGCTTCACGTAGCTAGACGAAGTTACAGAGGCCACTACAAAGCTCTCGTTTCAGCTCATTTAAAAGAAGATATGATCGGTACATCATGTTCTTATCATTAAATTAAATTAAAAAAAAAAAAAAATGTAGTCCCTTTTCCAAACTTATCCAGTACTAGCTTGCATATCAAAGCCACCCACTTTAATTATGAGGAAAATGATTAATTAGCCATGTAAGAGCAACTCAATCTTACAGGTCTTGACAATGATGCACTTTTATGACAAAATTCAAACCTTGATCATAATATTTGATATCCTTCCAAATATTCAAGAAATACACATCCAAATGACAAAATTGAAGAAGATAACCTCAGAAGGTTTAGAACATAATCAGATGAACATAATCATAAGGTTTAGAAAACCTTACAAGAAGATGGTCATAAAAATTGGTTACCTCCATGGCCATCATAAACACCAAAGAAAGATGTGGATGTGTCCAAATTCAAATGAGCTGCATGCTTTAGAACACAACAATTCTCATATGAGTACATCACATAATCAGCTAAAAAGACAACTCCAACAATTCTCCAGAAACAATTTAAGATTGTTGTAGAGAGCCCTCATGACTAATAAGATGACAAAAAATTTAAGAGACAAGATGGCATCATTCAAAGAAGAGTACACGTAACACAACACAAAAATAAGATTAAAAACCAAAGAAAATCTTATCAATTTGGAGAATAAATCTTGTCAACATGTCAATCACCACATATGCTAGATCTTCCATGAGGATCAAAGATGCAGGGGATACCTGGAGTATTAGTGGGAAGAGCAACACCCCTACATATTTAGGGAATGTCAAACTAATCTCATTGATTGCCCAAAATATAAAATAAAAAGAGTAAAAATTTAAAGTACTAGAAAATAGCCATATAAAAATAAATAAATAAATAAATGTTCTCAAATAATAAACAACTATTACTTCTAATGTACATTATTTGACTCTATATCATTTATTCACTAGTACCCTTTTTCTTGCAATGTAGAATGCCAACACTATGTTCAAAGCAAAAAGGCAGGTAGAAATATGTCTAATTTATTTCCCTTAAAACTAATAAAATGATCAGTGTATAGCAGCATTACAATTCAACCACTCATGACATATCCAACAACACCACAATACACAAATGAAGTCTTAATATGCACTGTTCTTCATCTGACTCAAAATCATTGTTCGTCTCTCTGCAAAATTGTTATTTTTGTAGGTTCATAGTCAAGAATAGAAGCGTTACTCCCCCACAGAAAGAATAAAAACAAAACAAATAAAACTGTAACAATAAAGAAGTATGAACCACTGATTACTGATGGGAGTTGGGTACCAAATAAGGACTGTAACAATGTGTAGAACCCTAAAACAAAGAGTAAGGTCTGCATCACCTTAGCCTTCTCAACCTGTGAACGAAAAAAAGAAAAGACTTTGTGAATTGAGCCGAGTGCAAATGGACTGGGGGAAAAGCAGACAGAGGTCATGAAAATAGGAGTGTGAATGTGCTTACATTGCCACCACCCATTTGATTGACAAACATAGTTGGAATCAAAACCGTAAGTACCTAGAGTCCTGATATAATGTTGGAACCCCAAAACCAAAGCTTGAACTACATTACTCAAAACAAAAAGGAAAAAAAAAAATTAGTTTCTTCTCTTCATTCAAATATTAGAAGTTCTTTGAATATAAAAAATAAAATAAAAAAAATCAATAAATAAATTAGAAGTTCAATCGTCATTTCCAAGAGACATTAGTGAAAATACTTATGCTTAAATCAGATGGCTGAAAACAATATTCAGAAGGCCTCAAACAAATTCTTCAAAAAGTTTGAATTCATTATCATAATTAATTTTTAATGATCAAAATAACAAAGGAAATGGAAAAATTTTAAAATTAACATATTCTCTTCATTCAAATTGTTGAATTAAAATCATCATTTGCATCTTGATTTTTTTTTTTTTTGTGATAAATATCATTTGCATCTTGATTTAAAAATAGAAACATTTCCAATAGACATTATTGAAAAAAAAAAAAAAAAAAAAAAAAATTAGTATATATCATTTCTGTATCTGTACATTGCTATATACCTTGGGAAATATATATATATATAGAAAAGTTCTGCATTAAAAATATGTGGATTAAATTCATCTTGGTGTAATCCACATCATGCCAAGTTTAAATTTACATCATAGATTATTATGGACACTTTTTTGGCTAAGTAAGCATTTCTGGTATCCAAAAATTGTAAACAATATTCCGAAGGCCCCATACAAATTCTTGAAAAAAGTTTGGTTTGGATTCATTATCTTAATAAATTTTTAAAAATCAAAACAACACAAAAAGGAAAAATAAGGTAATATATGAATATATAGGTGATAAATTCAATTCAAAGATTGCAATGATATAAGAAGCAAAAGAATTATTGGATGCCTGGCAGCTGCTCCATCACTGAATGGTGGCTGTATCTCCTCAAACTATTGTGTAAAAAAACAAAAAAAGGAAAATAGAGAGTGGGGAGAGAGAATTCAAATACTACATGACTAACCATAAGTAGTAAATAGAGCAATCTTCATCATACCATAACTAGTAAACAGAGCAATCTTCATCATGACCAACCATAAGAATTTACATTTCAAGAATTTACACAACAGGTTCTAATACAGTACCCGGTGCTGAACCTTAATTCTCCAATAACCCAACCCTTGTAGCCAAATGTCATTTAAATGTCACGACAACAAAGGATTGTGCAATATTGCCTGCTTGCGTTCCCAACTTGGTTCCCAGCCTTGTCCTCGCTAACTTCACAGAGTCTCAGCATTCCGACTTTCTCAATGACACCAAGTTTACAGGAGCCGGTATTGGTTCTGAAGATAATTGGATTGTTGTTTTGAGCACAAACACTCCTGGAGGAAGCTTTGCGGCTGCTGACAACTCAGTGGGTTTGGTTTCCAAGGTTGGTCTAATCTGGCAGTGGATGTCTTTAGTTGTGAGCTTTTTCTTCTTGTTGTGAGTTAAGGGCTTTGACCAAACATTTTCAGTAGCTCAATTTGCTTTTCTGAGTGATATAGAGTGATGATTTTCTCATTCCCGCGTAGGAGGAAGAGTAGAAAGTTACCAAATTTTACCCTTTTTCTGATGAAATTTCAAAGTTTTCTTTCCAATCTTGAAGAGTCGTGTGCTGTTAAGTGTTAAAGGAAAGTCAAGAGAAGGAGAATATGTATGTGACATGCCATATCTCAGTTTCTTCTTATGTCAATAGTTTTTACATGCCCTTTAGAAAGCCTTGCAAAGCTCTAAAATCTATGATATTATTACCTTGAATGAAGTCTCTTTCTTTATAAGGAATCGTTGCATAGAATCCCTCTTATCGTGGTTCATTTAAGCGTTCTTTAATCTGGTCTTGGTTATTGACAGATACCTTTGAAGTGCTAACATTAAAACCCATGTGGTTTTTGTGATCTTCTCCTTCACCATCATAAGCAATGCCGAGCTTAGCACAGTCTTCAAAATCTGAGCCTGTAATCCTTTGAAGAAACCAAGTAGCCCTTCCCTTTTCCAAATCGTATGGATTGCACCTGAGACTGTCTTTTGGGCTTTCGGTTGATCTTCCTTGGTCTCATCTTCATCTGATTCAGCCTGAATCATCACCTTACACCTGTCCGCAGTTCATATCTTAATGTTATCAGTTTTTCCATGAAAAAAACACACAGATAAAGGGGGCATGCTTTTTTTCATTCAAATTCATATACCAATTTTTCATAAAAACCGAACAGAAAATCCACCTGATAGCCGGATAAGTTAAGCAGGTGGCAATACACTTTGAGACTGCACCCAGCACAAAAGCAGAAAAGGCAGAAAGAGCTTCCGAGGATGGTTCTGTACCTCTTTTCTTGCTTGGCTGCCTCTTCAGTAGTCTCCGTTTGAGCTGATCAAAAGCAGTGTACTGCACAATACAATTAACTCTGGTTTAGTTTGATTTCTCATATTTCGCAATTACATCTCCATGTCTTGGTGTTTACCAAAACAAAAAGCATAAATCTACAGTGATAGAAAATTACAGAGGTAAACTATCACCTCCAGATAGAATACAGTTTGGATTAAGGCCCATGATCCCCGCACTGTATCGTTACTGTCATATTATAGAACGTTTTAAAATTTCCTAGTCCCATATTAGCCAATCATTACTCAGAAATTTTATTTTATTTTTAATGGGAAAAATCTCCCAAATCTACCAACTTAGATGTTTCATACTAGGAAGCACAATCAAGTACCTGGATAGATGGATTTGCTGTCAGAAGAAGAGAAATGCCTAGACCATCAAATGCCTCACTCCAAGTGTTTTCTGAAAGGGTTTTCCAGAGTCCTTTAGATTTCCCAAATTCACTTGTTTGCATCCTTGATGATGCTGTATCCAAAGGCTGAACAACAATATCAGAAATTAGAATGTCTAACAAAAAATGCAGTACTTAATTCTTCTGAGCATTCAAAGAGACTTCATCATCACAATTATATATTCAAGTTTAAGATTAACTTTAAATTATAATTAGAAGTCATTAAACAATATCCAATAAATTTTCATCATCATTATTTTTGTTATGATTCCCTGTTCTATTAAATATTCATTATGACTGAACAATTTAGCCTAGACAAAGTGGTTATTATACTTTAATCAAACAAGGATCTCATGAACTTAAGTTATAGATTAAGTGATCAGCAAAAATCAATGTGATGTGAAAGACCCAGTATGCTTGTTTGATTGTAATTAACAGAAAGAAAATTTATAACTGATCAGCAATATAACAAGCTAAAATATGACCTCACCTGTGTCACCACAACCGTACAAGCCCCAGCAGTGGCAGCAAGAACCAAATTAGCTTTTGTTCCAATAGATTTTGATCCACTTCTCTTTAAGTATAGCTTCTTAAAGAAGCTGTATCCATAGAAGTAGACAAAGGAAAAAATGACAGACTGCAGGTTCTTTGTCCCAAGGCCCTGGTACAGTGAGAGAACTTGATGGTTAGAAATTGCTTCCCAAAACACATCAGAAGTGTTCCTGCATAAGCAAAGCAATTGAATTAGTTAACTATATCTCAGGGGTGATTCTTTGCCTCCACATTCTCCTTCATGAAGGCAAAAGTAAGAATTATAGGATTATAGCCTGCCTGCCATAGGAGAGCAGCAGAACAATTCATGGAACACAATATAAGTCATATTTCAAGCATTGTGTTTAGAAATTCATCATCAGAATGTCCAAGAGATAATTTTTATCATTCATCATCAGCATTATGCTTGGACTATTCCTCATTGCTCTTGGTTCTACAATGCCAAGTTTTCCCTCTTCCCCTTGTATATAAATTAGCTAAAAAAAAATAAAGCCACATATCATAGACACTAAAAATGAGAACCAACTCAATTCTTGTTTAAGGTCCTTAGCGAGACTGAGATTGAGACTCCTATAATCTAGGGATTCTGGCTACAAACTAAATTTTTTTGTTTGAGACAAATTTGTTTAGTCAAGAGGCTCAAAACACCAAGTTAGGCTGCCAATTAATTCAAAGCAAGCAGTTGAGTCGATACTGGTATCAGTCCACATACTGCTATAGCAAACAATTAATTCTTCAGATATCCTTTTCTCATGATTTCCTTTTGTGGGTAAGCTCAAGTTTATTGGACTCGTAAAGCGATATTAATACAATTCCTAATTTTTGTCGGTTAAGGTTACAATTTACATAGACCAATCCACATAAAGCTAAGCTGTATGATCACAATAAAATATTGGGCATAGTGAAGAAACAGAGATAGCCCAGCTAAAGTTTGGGTCTCCATATCAATTTCCAAAGCTTTATTTAAAAAATGGTCTGAATCGAGTCAAAACCACTTTCTTTCTTTTGTCAAGAGACACATACAGAGAACCCAGCTCGAGTTTGGATGAATAAAGGTCAAACTGAGTCATGATAAGGTTGATTTATTGAATAAATGGTCTGAATTGAGTCAACATAGGCCAAGTGTTCACATATCACCACATAATCAAAATAACGCATAGCATAGCATAGCGCTGTGTGAAAAGAGCATAGATAGAAAACAAGTCAACAACATCAATGATAAACATAATTATTGGGAGAGAAAAAGAAGAAAAGGAAAAAGAGAAGAGAAAGAAACGCGCAAACCTGTACTTCTGCTGATTGTGAGCTCGAATTTCGGCTTGGTACTTAGTCTTGCAGGTATCCAAGGGGTAGAGTGTGGTAGTGCTCACCAGTGCTCCAATGGCTCCTGAAGTTGCCTCTGTCAGTGATTCCAGATTAAAGGCCATTCTCTCTCTCTCTCTCTCAGATTGAAGAATTGGAAGAGAACAGCGAGTGAAAGTGACGCAGACAAAATACAATAGTGTATCGTCTTGGGATTCGGAAACAACAATGATTCATCTCACTAAAAACACTACCACTAATAACACTAATGTATTAAAAAAATAAAAAATAAAAAATACAATTCTAAATCCAAAATATCACATTATTACTGGTGGGACCCACTGCCACTTAATTAGTGGAAGCACTAATTAGTGCTCCTGTTGACTACATATTTTGTAAAAGCCAAATCACAGTTTGACACGTGGCAGAATAAAAGTATTTTGGGAAGATAATTCAAGTTTTCGATCCTGATCGAACACGTGGCAATGAACATTGGTTCTCACGTGATCTGAGTAGCACTAGATCAATAAAGAGATATAAGGTGACGTGGCTTCAACGGTTACTCATATTCAAATTCAAATACAGGAGGGAAGCTTAACTGAAAGAGATGGCGTAATGGGACTACTTCTAAGGCAGCATGATCAGCGATCATGGAGGAGTAGTTCGACGGTTTGAAGTGCAGTTCGAAGGTCATCTTTGACAAGTATAAATAGCAGAGAAGCCCTCAGAAAAGACCCCCAGACTCAGATCATACAAACCAGTCTTTACTTCATATTTTCTTTTTCAGTTTTACATTTCCTGTACTTTAAATTCCTGCACTTTAAATACATGTTCTTTAAATACCTGCACTTTAAATACCCGCACTGCACTTCGATTCATAGGAGTAGTTTCAAGTAGATTCAAGTAGACTGTTGCTGTAAACTTCTTCGAGACTGAGTTTGGACTATTGTAAGTGTTCATTTTAATGAAATACTTCGATTGTTCTTCACATTAACTGTTATTTCTCTTAATTTCTCCTAAGTCAAGCCACCAGTAAAAGTCCTCTTCATTGAGGCTGAAAGAACTAAAACACAATCGTCTGATAATTGATTGGCAATTATAATTTCTGTAAGGATTGATTGATCCTTGCTAGCACGCTCGCATTTACAAAAATACCCTTCGAAAAGCCAAAAAGCCAATATATATTTTTGGCACGCCCGGTGGGACTTGTTAAAATGGCTAGACGAAGACAACGAGGAGAAAATAAACTCTTGGAAGAAGGTGTAGAAGGAGAGGTAAAGATATCTAATCCAGAGGAGAATGTGGTAACACATCCTGTGGAGACTCCTATGCTATCAGAACCTTTGGTCGATCAAGATTTACGGACAAGAACCATATGTTCATAATATTGGACGAAACCAAAGAATTGGACCATCTACCGTTCCATCTACTCAGCCAACAAATCCATGGGATGGCTTAGTAGATGCTATGGGACAACAATTAATGAACATAATGGAAAGGTGGGCAACATCCTTTTTGGATCGAATGAATAACCACCAACCAACAAATACAAGACATACAGAGGAAATTTTAAATGTCCCTCAGCAAAAATTGGCTAGAGAAAAACAACCTATGCAAGTTAATGGACAATCTAATGGTCAGACTAGTACTCAGAACTATGAAAGACCATCGCCTTAGTCTTGGTATGAACCCATTTCGAGGCCTATAGTAGGCCAAAATGCCTTAGTACTCAACAATGAAGCCACACAAGTTGGTGGATCTGGCCAAGTACAAGAAACTGGCATAAGAATGGTGGCAAATCCCATGTTCGAAGCCATACTTGACACTAGGGGATATAATAATCCCTTATTCGAATTTATACCCGGGGGGTTGGAAGGTTTTCCCACAAATGGAAGGGACACAACACCTGTTCCAGCACCTTTCACAGGTCCTTTCGTAGGACAGGCTCAAAGGGGTTACCCATACCCCCAACAGCAACCTGCACCATAGGGGCAACCAGTCCCAAATGTACTACCTTATGGACCAAGAGGACCACAGACGCAAGTTTGTCCACCAAACCCTGTGTTTGTCCCTCCAGTAGTGGTTCAGCAAGCACAAAATATGGTCCCTAGGGACCAAATTGCTGATATTGTTAGGGAGATGTGTGGACCGATGGCTCGGGGGGTCCAAACTCTTGTATACAGAAAACCATACCCAGAATGGGTAGATAGGGTACATGAATACCCAAGAGGATTCAGAATACTAGATTTTACCCTATTTTATGGAACTGGAAATCAATCAACAGTAGAGCATATTGCCAGATTCGCTGCTCAATGTGGTGAATTCACTAATCATGATTACATGAAACTGAGATTATTTCCAAATTCTCTAACTAGGGGAGCATTTGTATGGTATATTAACCTTACACCTGGCTCCATTTAAACTTGGCAACAAATGGAAGAGGCATTTCATGCCCAATTCTTCCAATCGGAGCCAAAGGTGTCCATGGCAAACTTGGCAAGATTGAGTCAAAGGCCTGAAGAAAAGGCTACTCAGTTTATTGCCAGATTTAAAAAGGTTCGAAATAAATGTAGAGTCATCCTTCCAGAGCCAGAATTTGTAAGATTGGCTCAAAACGGTTTAGAGTTCAGGCTTCGAAAGAAGTTTGACTCAACTGAATTCAGGGATTTGGTCGAATTAACCTATAAGGTGTCTCGATATGAAGCATTACTAGAGGAGGAACAAGATCGAAATAATGCTTCGTATAAGACATATTATAGAGATCCCAATTATGAGATCGATGCAGCAGAGATTGTGGGCAAAGAACCTGTAATCTGTGAAGCATTAATTCATAAGGATACAACCATCGACCAGCAGTTTAAAAAGAAAGACTTTCACAGAAAGTACTCTTTCGATTTAACAAAAGCAGATGACATTTTTGATCATTTGCTTGCAGCCAATTTCCTTAAGTTACCAAAAGGAGTAAAACGCCATCTCGGATGAACTTAAAGGAAAAGTATATCGTAATGGCATAATTCTTGGTCTCACTCGACTAAAAGCGCATTGTTTTTCGAGACAGATCCAAGAGCAAATTGAAATGGAGTTTGAAGTTCTAGCCAAAAGAAAAAGCCATGGGATTGACGGTAACCCGCTTCGAAGTTGGAGAAAGCCTGGCTAATGTGGTTGTACCAAACTTTGAATCTATCTCTGCGCAGAATTGGAAGAGGTCAATGTGCAAATGCATATTGCCAACCGGACAACCGCCAAGAAGGAGACTAGAAACCCACCGGTTATTGGACAAGGTTTCTCACATCGAAGAACACTCGATGAAGAAATCTTGGATGACGATTCCTTGAAGCGTAATGTCAGAGGATGTGTCCCAGATGCAGATTAAGCTACAAATGGTTGAAGGGGCTTCCAATTGATGGGAAGCAATACTATAGGGATGTTCAGAGACGTCCTAAATCAACCAACGCTTACAACAAAAGGCCGTACCCGGCTAGTGATAGGCAGCGACCATTAGTGGTTGAACCTGCAGTTGACAGAATACATGCTAAAGGCAAGAGGCCCTTGTATGAGTCTAGGCCACTTAACTACTACAGAATGGAGAGCAAACATTCTGAAAGAAGATTGGAGAGGAGTTCAGGTTATGGGACTAAAGCCAGAGATTGGCCCCCTAGACCAACCTCACACAGAACAGAAAATGGCCACCTCCATCAAAGGCCAGAATCAGGCTCGAAACATGAGACCAGAACCAAGCACTTACCTCCACAGCCAGTTTCGAAGATGGCTTCGAAGGTAGAAAAAGGTGATTCAACATCTGAGTCAGTAAGCTCTTGGGTACCTGGAGTTCCAGACTGGTTTGTAATGCAAAACAAACCTAGGGAAGTGTCTGCCAGGAGAGATGTTGGAATCCCAAGCAGGATGGTCAAGCCTCCTTTGGTGGCTCCGAACAACTGGGTATTGCTGAAACACCCAAAGACAAAGGAACCAAATATGGTTCCAGTTATTTCCAGATCACAAAGGAGGAAGATTCAAAGCAGTACACCCGATCAAAGAAGATCTAAAGAAAGTGGAGAGAGTTCTTGATGGTCAAGCGAAGGAAAGAAAACTTCGAAGTCAGACCATACTCCAAAACCGACTCTACAAAGCAAAGTGGTTTGTAGCAGAGAACAGTTGACCCAGGTCCATGCTGAGCTAAAGGCCAGAGAGAAGTCTAGTTTGGCAGGGTTGGAGAAGGCTCTGATGAAAAGTGATAGCGAAACGGAAGAAGAGATTGGCATGAGCCAAAAGAAGGAAATGGCAGAAGAAGAAATGTTTGAAGCCTTCATGGCTGAACAAACATTTCGATAACGATTGAGAAGGATCCTTCAAAGGGATCGATTATCAATGAAATGCGAGTGCGACATGGAGGATCTTCTTGAAGACATGAGCAAGAAGGTAGCCAAGAGGAGAAGGTCTGACCCACCATCAATTTGGCTCATTTCCCAGTCGATCAATATGGTACACATATTGCCCCATGAATTCCAGGCTGGAAATGAGGACCAGGGTGATCAAGACATGGATCTAATTCTTGTCTCTAGTGAAGAGTCACAAGTGAGTATAGTACAAGATGCTCCTGGAATGGCTACTCCAATGGAATCTGAGTGTGAAAGCGAGGAAGAGGTGAGCATCAACCTCTCATATCCTTTTGAATATCCCTCGAATTCCATGACCCAACATGTCAAGCCTTTGTGCATCAAGGCTTTTTTCGATGGGATACAGTTGAACCGAGTCCTAATAGACAATGGGGCAGCGGTAAACTTATTACCGAAATCTTCTTTGAAGAAACTAGGGAAAAAGAATCCCAGGTTGATCCCAACCAGCACAACCATCGCTGGCTTTGCTGGAGATAAACAGATGGCTCAAGGATTACGCCCATTAACTTGAGTGTGGGAACCGGGGATTGCATGACAAAGATTCTTCGTGTCAGCAGTAATGCTAAATATAATGCTTTACTTGGGAGAGATTGGATCCACACTAACAAATGTGTGCCTTCCTCTTTGCATCAGAAAATCATGATGGCTTTGGGCAATGGAGAGACAGAGGAGATTGATACAGATCCTCAACCCTTCATAGCCTGCGCAGACTTTGCAGAGGCCAAGTTGTATATTGAGGGAGTGACACCACTCAGTATACTGAGGAAAGCTGATGGCTCAGCCGAAGTAACGGCTGATGAGGAAGTGACACACTTGAAGCACTTAGTCCAAGAAAGTGCTGATGAAGAGGTTGTCGTGAAAGATGACAATGATGCCTGGTTATAGGCAAAGAGGTGAAGAACGGGAAGCCAAGTCCTTGGCTCTGATTAAATTCTCATCATTGGACGTAAAAGCAATAGTCCAGAAAAGTACAAAAGCAAGAGAGAGAGGCCATGATAATTGGCTGTAAACAAGAGCAGCAACAGGTCAGAAGTTTGACCCTTGGAAAATACTGTGCATTGGACATTGAAACAAAAGTCCAGGAGATACAGGAAGAAGACGCCTTGTGGACAGATTTTGTCTATGAGGGAGAGGGCAGAGATGTCGAATTAAAGAACCTAGGAGTAGGGGTGAGCATGGTTCGGATTGGATCGGATTGGGGTAAAACCAAGACCAATCCGTTTTCTACGATTCCTGAAAAATTGAAACCAATCCAATCCGTTTAAATCGTAGAACCAACCCGAACCAATCCATTTAAACACGGATTGGATCGGTTTAGGACCACGAATTTGCATAATTAAATAACAAAAATATATATATAACACTTTAATTTCATAAAAATATAAATATAACACCATATTAATTTCACAATAGCAACATGTTTTTTCATAATAACGACATATTGTTCTAGAATTTAAACAATCATAAGAAAACTTGTTCCACAATAAATATTTAGACCATTACAAATTAACGCTAAAAGCTAGCAAACAAAAGTAATAAAAGAAGATACTATGCGAGTTTAGGTTTGATTTAAGTTTTATATGAAATAAAAGAAGATACTATGGAGGGGGGTGTATAATAAAAATATCGACTATTTGTATACGGTCCGGATCGGTTCCAATCCGGAATCGTGGTGTTCAATCCGGAACCAATCCGTGAACTACGAATTTTTAATTTTTCAATCCGAAACCGAACCACGGATTCAAAAAATCAATCCAAACCTACTGGATTGAACTGGACTGAATCGGATTACGGATTTCACGAATTCCTTGCTCAGCCCTACCTAGGAGCAGAACAAGGCGAAAAGGTTGCTCCAAAGGTTGAAGAAATCAAAGAAGAAGCTTCGATGAGTTCTTAGACACAAGACCCCTTAGAAGAAGTGAATTTAGGGGAAGGTTCTGTGCAGCAGCCCACCTATATAAGTACTTGCTTGAATGTTCTGGACAGAGACCAGTTATTGGTTGTTTTAAAGAAATACAAAGATTGTTTTGCATGGTCTTATAATGAACTACCAGGATTGGATAGATCATTGGTGGAACATAGGCTCCCTATGAAGCCTAATTTCAAGCCATACAAGCAGAAACCAAGAAGGATGAGTCCAGAAGTAATTCAGAAGGTCAAGGAAGAAATTCTTAGACTACTCAAGGCAGACTTTATTAGGACAGCCAGGTATGTTGAATGGCTATCTAATATTGTGCCTGTAGTTAAGAAGAATGGCAAAATAAGGGTATGCATCGATTTCAGAAACTTAAATCTAGCAACTCCTAAAGATGAGTACCCTATGCCTATAGTGGATCTGCTGGTAGACAGTTCAGCAGGGCATCAAGTTTTATCAATGATGGATAGCCACTCTGGTTATAACCAAATATGAATTGCAGAGGAAGATATCCACAAGACAGCATTCAGATGTCCTGGAAATATTGGCACCTTCGAATGGGTTAAAATGCCATTTAGTGCGAAGAATCTTTGGGGCTACATATCGAGAGCTATGAACACTATCTTTCATGATCTCATTGGAGGGTATCTAGAGTGTTATATTGATGACATTGTGGTGAAATCGATCCATGGAGGAACATTTGTTTCATTTAGAAGCGACTTTTCGAAAGAATGAGGAAGTTCAAGTTAAAACTTAATCCTCTTAAGTGTGCTTTTGGTGTATCATCTGAAACTTCTTAGGTTATGTAGTGCACAAGAAAGGAATCTGATTGATTAGAATAAAGCTAAAGCCATCATTGAAGCTAGGCCACCATAAAGTAAGAAAGAATTACAAAGGTTCAGGCAAAGTTAACTTTCTTGAAGGTTCATTTCTAACAACGCAAAGAAAACTAAAGTATTTTCTTCCTTGTTAAAATTTGAAAAATGAAGAGGAATTTGTGTGGACAGCAGAGCATCAAAGTGCTTTCAAAGGTATCAAAGCCTACTTGGCCAATCCTCCAGTGCTGATGCCACCAAAGGAGAACAAGCCTTTAAAGTTGTACATAGCTGCAGTAAAAGATTCATTGGGAGCTTTCTTAGTCCAAGACAACGAAGAAGGCAAAGAGCAAGCTATTTATTACCTTAGTAGGTTTTTAAATTCTTGTGAATGTAAATATTCAGCTGTTGAAAAGCTGTGTCTTGTTTTGTATTTTGCTGCAATGAAATTAAGATATTATCTTTTACCTACAATTGTCTTGGTAATTGCAATCACAGATTTGGTTGAATACATGTCATCTAGACCTATGTTGAGGGGAAGAATTGGCAAGTGGATACTAGCCTTATCAGAATTTCATCTAGAATATGTCCCTCAAAGGGCAGTAAAAGGGCAAGTTTTAGCCAATTTTCTGGCAGATCATCCATCTCAAACAGAAAGCCAAGAGATAATAGAGCTTGGTATGGCTAATGTTGAGCCATGGTAGATGTGGTTTGATGGATCGAAAGCCAATGGCTTAATTGGAATTGGTGTTGTGATTAAATCTCCACAAGGGGTAGAAACCACACATGGTTTCAGAGTAGATGAAGCCACTTGTTCTAATAACCAGGCCGAGTATGAAGCCTTAATAGTGGGACTAGAAATCCTCATTGGATTACAAGTACATGCAGTTGGCATATTTGGGGACTCTCAATTGGTGGTTAACCAAGTGAAAGGGATTTTCAAGTGTCAAAGCATAAGCATCTTACCATATTATGTTGTTGCATTACATCTGCTTTCTCAGTTTCAAATAGCAAATGTAACCCATGTTTCAAGATTCTTGAACAATAGAGCTAATGATGTGGCTCAAAAAGCTTTGAACTTCAAGAGAATGGATAATACCCAAAGGGACATAAGCCAAACAACATATCAGAGATTAATACAACCTTTGAATAAAAGGAATGTGATCTTGGAAGTCAATCATAATGACTTGCAAGAACAAGATTGGAGACATTCAATAATGCAGTATTTGGCTGGTCCATCTTCGAAGGCCAGCAGAAGGGTCAAATTGCAATCCATGCAATATATGGTATATGGTAATGCTCTCTATAAAAGGAGGGGGAGATGGCTTATTGTTGGAATGTTTAGGCCCAAAAGAAGCATTAACAGCTATGGCTGAGGTTCATGAAGGCATTTGTGGTGCTCATCAACCTGGTGTGAAGATGAGATGGTTACTTCGAAGGCATTCCTACTATTGACCAACTATCCTTAAAGACTGCATAGAATATGCAAAGGGTTGCCAGGCATGTCAAAAGCATGGTACAATAAGGCATGTGCCCATAACTGACCTACATCTGATGGTGAAACCTTGGTCATTTAGAGGATGGGCCATGGATATGATAGGAAAAATACACCCACCTTCTTCGAAGCATCATTGTTTCATTCTAGTGGCTACTGATTACTTCACTAAGTGGGTCGAAGCCAAGCCATATAAGGTTGTAAACCAAACAGAGGTCATTGGGTTCATTAAAGACTTGATCCATAGATTTGGCATCCCACAAACCATTACTGTAGATAATGGGACTGTGTTCGATGGGAAAATGGTAAAGTCCTTTGTGGCAGAATTTGGAATTAGCCTTGTTAATTCCACACCCTATTATGCACAAGCCAATGGTCAAGCTTAATCGTCCAATAAACCCTTGAAAAAAGGTATACAAAAGGTTGTGGAGGATAATCCTAGGGATTGACATAACCTTTTGTTGGATGTTTTGTGGGCTTACAGAACCTCCCCAAGGTCAAGCACAGGAGTTACTCCTTATGCCTTAGTATATAGGCATGATGCAATTTTACTGTGGAAATTAATGTTAAATCTTTGAGGGTAAGATGCCAAAATCAGTTAGATCCTGAGTAATACCATCAAAGTATGTGCTTGGAATTAGAAGGCATAGATGAAGTCAGAATTTTGGCATTAAATAGCATTCTTTTCCAAAAGAATAAAGCAGCCAAGAATTATAATAAGAAAGTCAAGCACATTGGTTTCGATGAAGGTGATTTGGTATGGAAAACAATACTCCCAATAGGAATTAAAAGCTACAAGTTTGGCAAGTGGTCACCTAACTGGGAAGGACCATATCAAATTCATAGAGTTCTGCTTTTTGGGGCGTACCATTTGAGGAATTTGAATGGGTATGTACATCCCAAAAAGATTAATGGCAGATATTTGAAGCCTTATTTTCCAACTATTTGGGAAACACAAGGAACAAAATAAACATTAAAATACAAAAACATAAGACTGCTCGAATGATAGACAAAATTTGTTCTTTTATAAAGAATTAAATACATTGTACCATAGATTGGCCCAGAAATCATTACAATGTCTTAATTGTTTTTGTATAATGGATTTCCTATTACTAAGTGATGGAAACAATTGAATAGCTACAGCCATGTCTTCTTTTCGATCAACCAGCCCTTGGTTGGTGATGTGCAATTTGGTATCAGTTCTAACCAAGGCTTGGTTTACTGCGGTCAGCTCCTCTTCAAGCTGAGCTTTCTTCTCCAGTAGTTGGACTCGAAAGTGAGAGGCAAAAGAGTGTTGTTCCTTAAGCGTTGATACCTCGGTATGCACTTGGGAAACAAAACTCTGGTCCCTAGCTAGTTTCTCATGTTGAGATAGAAATCAATAGTAGCTGCAGCCTGGGATAGATGACTTGAGACATTCATGCCAGACTGCTCGGCAATGTTACAGCATTGAAGGAACCTATTCCTGATGATAGGCCTTTGTAGAGCCTCGAAGGGGATCCTTGAAAAAGAAGTCAGCAGTTCCAAGCATACGTCCAGATCTATTAAAGGTGTAGAAGGCTTGCTGCTAGAGAAAGGAAGACTCTCGAAGATTTCCAGTAAGGAGTCAACCAAAACTAATGGCTCAGCTTTAGCACTAAATGTTGGAGAGGTAGAAGGTATGTCGAAGAGACTAGCTAGTCTTCCTTCGAAGATGTCTACCTCATCCCTAGACATAAATGGCATAGAGAGTGTTGTGGTGGAGGACACAGAGGACTGCATGGGGATGGGAGAAATGGATTGAGCATCTTCGGTAGCTTCTATGGTCTTAGCCACCAACGAATCAAGTGAAAAGGGGCTGGAAGTAGGCATAGGTAATGAACCATGAATTGGAGAACTACCAGCACCCTCTGTGGAAGAATCAATTGCCATTGGGAATGGGGTAGCACTTGGAATTTCTGATAAGGAAGGAGGAAGAGCAAGGCTCGAAGAAGAAGTAAACTGAGGCAAATCAAAAGTCAAAAAAGGAAGATATGGCTCTAAGCCAAAGAAAAGAGACGCAGGGATGTTTGGACTCAAAGAAGGTATATCGAATATAGGCTTGGAGAATGGGAGCATGATTTGGACGGTTTTCACATGTTGCATCTGGTCAACTTCAACTGAAATCAATGGAGGCCTCGCTGGAAAGATGAATGCAGTAGCTGTTGCTGCAAGAGGAAGAAATACAAAGGACTGTCAAAATTCAGTATTAAAAGTTGACAAAGGAAAAACAACGGAAGTGTGAAAGAAATTACTTGATCCAGTGGTATTAGTACTGATGGAAAAGCTGCGAAGGGAGTAATGTTCGGCAGTTTGTTGCCTTCTTACAGTTTCCCTTTGAAGTGCATCAGCAGCAGCAGATTCATCTCTCAAAGTTTGTTGCTGCCGTCTCTTCTCGGCCCTCTCAAAGACAATTATTGCCTTGGAATGTTCTGCTTCTTGCCTTGGCATTGTTTCATGAATGGGGTCTTCAACCGTCGGCGAGCAGTCACCTTCTTTCTCTTCCTTCTTGGCAGTGATGTTACTGTTTCTTTTTCAATTCCCCTCTCTCTAATTTGGGGTTCAGATTCTTCGAAGGTCAGTTCTTTCCCCATTATTGTAGTGGTTGTCTCGAGGAAAGGATGTTCGATTGTATCAGAAGTAGAGATAGCCACCTTTTGTTTCTTTGTTCTCTGCAATGGCACTTCTTGCTCTTGCTCAACCTCTTCTTCTTCCAGAGATTCAGGTTCCTCAAGAGGGAAAACTAGCTTCTTTTTCTGTTTTTGTTGTTTCTTTTTTAGAAGAATTAAAGTCTCAGCTCTCTTGGGGGATTCTTTTTGCGGAGACTCTGCACCAAAAACACAAGTGTAAGAGAAACGAACAAAAGATTCAAAAGAAAGAAAAGGGAAATCTGAAAATACTTACCCTTCTTCGAAGCGGCTCTAGTAACTCTAGCTGGAGGGGATGAAGCTGCAGGAGTAGTTGTGACAACTTCAGGAAGAGGGGAAATGTTCTCAATTGTTACAGATTTAGCCTTTGAAGGCACTCCTAACCCTATTAGCAAGTCATGAGGATGCATAGACAGACGTACTTCCATATTGGTACATCACGGGTTTTGAAATCTTTTCAAAACTAAGCCAAACGGAATAAAGGAACAAATTGGAACTCATTCAATTCCTTGTTGATTTAAGTATTGTAGTCTCTAGCTTGGATTTGGATATTTTCAAATCTCTGGCGATAAGGTGG
This sequence comes from Camellia lanceoleosa, assembly GCA_025200525.1. Taxonomy (NCBI): domain Eukaryota; kingdom Viridiplantae; phylum Streptophyta; class Magnoliopsida; order Ericales; family Theaceae; genus Camellia; species Camellia lanceoleosa. Next base: position 173,298,532 of record CM045766.1, read on the forward strand.
ACATTCGAGGCGCAAAGTGGAGCAGAATCCTTGAGTGAGCCCAAATTATGCAGCGAATTGGGAAGGGCAATACATCTCGAGATATACATTTGTAGGCTCGAGGTTCAAAGTGCCAATGAACAACTCCTTGGTAGCGATGGAGGCCCATATATCTTTATGAGGTGAGGTGGAGCACTCTTTATCAGCCAGAAAAGTTTGCAGCCAGGTTGGTCCTATATTGGTTTCGAAGGGACAAAAGAAAGAAGCAGATGGAGAAATTGGGAGTTGATAAAAGAAGGTAAAGTAATAAACAAAGGAAGCAGGATAAAGGGCAATCCTAGCATACTTCTCCCCATAAGTGCTAGGATCTTGGACAAAAAATCTTAGACATTTAGAATGCAAATCAGTAAAATAGGCGAAGAGCCAGAGCTGGAGTACCCAGAGAGGACCTTCTTGGTTAACATCAAGTGGTCTTTCACAAAATTGGGAGCAAGCTCTGTATATATGGCCTAACAGGTAAAGAGCAAGAGCTAAATGTTTTTTCAAGACAAGAGCTTTCGCAAAGGGAGCGAATTCAGGCATAATCCTCTGAGATGATGTGCAAAAAAGAAATTTGCATAACCAATACAGAATAAAGGAAAAGAGTTCTCTGTCTTTCACAGGGCCTTCCTTTTTATTTTCAGCCTTTGCAAAGTCACTATAAGAAGAGGTTAAGCCTGGAAGGGAAAATTTAACAGGAAGGTCCGGGTAGTTGGGAGTAAAAGGAGAGCCATGGGGGGAAAGCCCTAAAAGATGGCAAATATCGAGAACGGTGGGAGCCATCATGCCACATCGAAATTGGAAAAAATTAAAAGCCATATTCCAAAAACATAAAGCAGCTGGAATCAAAAAAGGGTCCTCAGGAATGATGAACCTGGAAAGGCGAAGAGCGTCGAGGATGTAGAGCTCTTGTAGGTCATCTTCTCTTGCGGGTACAACCCTATCATACCATTTCTCCCATTCGGTCCTTAATGTCGGCCAGCAGCGATGAGGCCGGGTCAGTCTCCAGTTGCTCCAATCAAGCCTTCCTTCATATAGCAGAAGATGATCCTCCAAACGAGGGTACAAAGCTGGAAGTTGGTCAGGAGCTTCCCGAAAAATGGGACCAAGAACATACTCTTGCTTGTTGCTGTGGCGAGGAACGAAGAGGCGCCCATCTATGTTGCTTGGTCCACCAGTCGTGAGTTTGGCAATTTTTTCATCAATACATTTCTTCAGAGCCATGGTAGAAATTTGAGATGATGGATTAGCGGCACTTTTCGGAGGAAGGATCCATTAATAGCAAGTAGTAAAGAAGAGAGGGTTAACAGAAGATTGGTAGGGTTTGTTTGTTGAAAGAGCAAGTGATTTCAGAACACGAAACAAAGGGGTTTTTAAAAAAAGTTTTGTGTCTGAAAAATATATTGCGTAAGTCGTTAAGTACTAAAAGTACGAATACGAAGAGTTTCTTTCAATATTGATACTTTTGGAGGGAAAGAACACAGCCCAAATACTAAATTCAACTTTGAAGTAAAATATTTGGCTTCGAAGCCAAATTTTGGCGCCAAAAGCCAAAGGACAACGGCTTTGAAATACATAAGTCGGTTTCGAAGCGTACTACATGCTTAAAAATGCTAGAATGCTCGAATATTGGTCCACTTCAAAGGGTTCAAAGACTTGTTTGAGGGTTATTAATCAAAGTAACGACCTTCGGAGCAAATCCTCGGATCCTTTAAGGATGAAGAGCACTGTTCGAAACATTAAAACCAATCGTTGGTTTTTATATATATAAGAAGGAATTGCTTTTTGAACCAAAACAGTATGGATTACTTTTCGAAGCAAAATGGTCAATTTGAAATTGATTGGCTATATTAACCATGGCTATATTAACCATGACCATATATTAGTTATAGTTAGTTTTGAGGGGTAACGTTGTTAAAATTCAAAACATTAATTCCAGATAATATCAGCCAGAATTGTCAACTTTACTCCATAAATTGGAAAAAGACATGTTGGTTCTTTTAGCGTTTCATTAAACAATTGAGTTCATATTCGAATGATGAGATTGTTCAATTCAAAGCTATGAGTTGGCTTTTAAAGAAAAAAGGAAACAGAGTCAAACAATGTCAAATACAGAAGGACTTTGTTTGTATTGAAGCCAAGACAATTACATTAAGTAACCCTATTTGGGTACAAATTCAAGCTCATAAAAATAAGGAATAGAATAAATAACAAGATCATGAAACTTTGTCCAACAATGATCAATGAATGTTTGTTCTTTCTTTATTATATCTTCTATCTCCTCTAATGTTGGCTGCATAAGTTGGTGTGCTCTCACTTCATAGTAGAGCTCCTCAGCCTTTATTTGAAAAGCCTCTTCCCTTAATTTTTGTTCCAACTCATCTATAACCAAATCATCCCAATCGAGAATCTTTATTTTTGAAGTCATGAAATCTTGATGAAGTTCTCTGCTTCGTCTTGGGCATGAATTGGAGAGGCAATGATCCAAAGATTGGATGGTGACCTTGGAATTCGTTGCAGTGGAGGAGCAGGAAGTTGGTCGAGAACATGTGAAGTTCTTGGGCAATGGGATTAAGGACATGGCCCCTAGTCAGAATATCACAAGCCCATCGAAAGTTCTTGAGAGGGATGTCATCCTCAAGAACATTGAAGGGCAAGTGAGAGAAAGCCGCAAGCAGAAGTTGAGCTTGTTTCCGCTCAGCTGGAGTTGGGGATGATGGAGGTTTGTAAGGTGGAAAGATTTTGTCCATAGGAAGGGCAAGCCTTAGTTTCTCTGTCCAGGAAAGAGTGAGAGGAGGAGAAGGAGTAGATGGTTCTGCTTCAGAAGATGGAGAAGGTGTGGATGCTTCTATTCCAGAAGGTGGAGAAGAAGGTATGGATGCTTCAATTTCAGAAGATGAAGAAGAAGAAGTGGATGATTCTGTTATGGGAGATGGCACGGGAGCGGAAGGAACAAAGGCATTAATGTAGTCAAGCTAGTCAGAAGAGCAAATCTTCGCATTCTTGGCTAAAAATGAAGGGTTGTACCCTTGTGATTCTTCCAGACGCCAGGCAGTGTGCATTATCTTTGTGGGCATAGAGGATGTGTGCAGGCCTGGCGATTCTCCTCAAACTTCGTCGAAGGTCGGTGGGCACATAAAGATAGACCATAGAGCTTGGCGTAGAAGGAAAATCTAAAGGGTCGT